>JAUPFP010000029.1:0-1200000 GCA_036925085.1 Brachycybe producta
AAACTAAGAGTTTAAGGATTCATTGAGCAGTTCTTGTTGTTTGAATGACGTCAGAAGGGTTTAAACTGAGGTTGCATTTACATATAGGGGGGGGAGGGAGGAATAGTTCGTTGCATTTTTTTGGTTTAAACGGGACAATTGTAATGTGTAATTGCTGCTATTGTTTTGACGTTTCTCTTCTCTTACGAATGTGCACGACGAAAAAATGCATCTTGGGATTTCCCCTCTTTTCGTTTATTCCGGTGAGAAAACGGAACAAATCTTAAAAGTAAAAAATCTTTTTAATTTTAAACGAGAATGAAAGTTAATATAATGCCAATAAAATGTAATAATGAATTGTTTGGCGGCGTTGTTGTTGTTGTTTTTCGGCTGCCGCTGCAGCCGTCGTACTTTTGAGTCCGATTGTATTTGTGGCCTCCATTCGATTCTCCGCTTCATTAGAAACTTCTGAGCTGTGTGTTTCTATAGTGTACACTGAAATGACGTCACAGCCGACGTCAGCATAACCCCCCATCTCTTTCTCTTTTCAGTTTTTTTTTTTCTCTCAATCAATAACACTCGTCTCGTATTTCACTCACTCACTCACAAAATGACGATAATTCTGATTCAATGACAAATTGCACATTTTAGACGTTTTTCTATTGGAGACAGACATCCGATTGTGTTTTTAGTCGTTTGTTTTAAACGGAATTCAATAAGTGTGTGTGTGGTGTGGACCCTTCTTCAATCGTTTAAAGGAGGGATTTGGGGGAGAAGAGGGGGGGGGGGGGTCCGGGTACAACTAATGAATACGCTTCTCTTTATTTCAAATTAAACATGTTTTTGCTGTGAATGTCTTCAATTAATTGCAGTCTCGGCTACTCGTTAAATAACCCTTAAACACATTTAATTTAGGTGGTGATGAAGGCGCTTCTTATAATTGACCAATAATAAAAAAAGCTAAATTTGTAACGAAATGCATTCGTTGTTACGTTATCTTTAAACACATTTTATTGACAAAAATTAAAATGTTATCTCATCGTCTGCATAAAAAATTGGATCATTATGAAACTTATATAAAAAGCTTATTTTGAACGATATCATCAACATTGAAAAATATCCTTATAAGTGATTGCGTGCTACCTTCTAGTTTCTAAAACATCTTCAAATTTCTCTTCATTTTGAAGGGAAGGGGGGGGGGGGGGGTTAGGATTCAACTTTCCCAAAAGTGGTCACTCAGTGATGGTTGTTAACCCGGGTTTGAATAGACACGAAAGAGATGGGTGGGGGTTTTTGTTACAGGGTGTGATTTATTAATAATACGAATTGGTTCGTCGTCGTCGTGTTTGCTCGCTATTATTATTATTATTATTATTATTATTATTATTAAAGGACACAAAGTACAAAGAGAATTCAATGAAAAAGGGAAACTTTCAACAATTGTTTGACCTTCGTGTGTAAAACATTTAAAAACAAGCGAGAAATCTAAACCTGAAATGGACGATATTTGACCAGATTTTAAGAGAGGAAGCAAATTTTGCATTTAAAATTATTATTCACACCTTTTTTTTATTAGAAAAAAAGACGGTGGTTTTGTTTGTGGAGAAAATGAAAGAAGGAATCTTCTTCTTCAGCGTAAATGGTGGGACATTCTTAAAATTTTAATTAGATACCAACTTATCAATTTAATAAATGGCCAATTATATACTACATGACAACCAATTCATTTTGAACACAGAAGATGAAACGGGATAGGATTTCGGTTCCTGGGTTTGTCTGTGTTTGTGTTTGGGTGGCGAAGGATCAGCTGAGAGACTCAGAGGGAGAGAGAGAGAGATATATAGTGAAAAATGGGGGGTTAAATCCTTTTTTATTTTACCGATCTCCCAATGGATTATATTCACCACAAGTCACACAAATTGTTATTACACTCTCTCCTCCTCCCCCCTTTATTTTTCCGGTTGTCATGACAACCGAATACGTTGAAGAGGAGGAAGGGGGGAACTCTTCTATGCGCGTAATATGCAAATTATTGAGAAGGGGGGTAAACCGGGATGAGAGTTGTAGGGGGGGGGGGGGAGGGGGGTCCAATATTTTACCTTATGGTTTGATGGTGGAAAAAAAAAGGGATTTCCATAAATTGGCGGCAAACGCGTTCACTCCGTGAGATAATCCAACCAGTTTTAAGTATAAACAGAGAGGATTGAGGATTTATTGATTTCAATAAAATAATAAGAAAAACAACAACTAAAAGGTGTTTGTTTCCACTTCCGGGTGGGGGGGGGGGGAAACGATTTTTATAAGTTCGTTCTCATTGGTTCAAAGAGGGTTTTTTTCTTCTTCTCAAGTGGATTATTCTAGAATTTAGAAAGAAAGAACGAGTAGGAGGGGGGGGGGGGGCGGTCGTAAAAAGTAGTCAGTGGTGAAAGGTGAAAATGTCAGGATTTTTTTTTTTTTTTTCCCCAACTACTCTTAACAACAACAAAAAAAAGTTTCCAAAGTTGTTGGTTGTCGTGAATTACTATTTCTTTTTTCTCGTTTTGGACGCTGGCTTTAGGCCAATTGTGGGCCAAATTCACCTCTCTCTCTCAGGGTGCAGGGTGAGACAAGCGTAACCTCCTCCTCCTCCTCATAGACATTATTACAAAAACCGTTTTACTAGTTGGGTGGCTCTGGAACTTTTAACGAAAACATTGATTAATATTTGTAAAACTTAATTCTTCATTAACCCTGTTTCCATTGGGTGAAAATTATTCAACTTGTAAAAACTTAAGAGTAATAACTTAATAAAATGTTGAGATATTTGTGTTACACTCTGTATCTTTTTGCGTCACGATTTCTGTTTTTTAAGTAAGAAAAGAAAAAAAAGGTTTTCTTTTCGTGATTTGCCATTTAAAATGGTGGAACTCGTCGTAACTAGTTTTCGAGGTCTCGGCGGTGTGTATTTTTTTCAAGGATGTGAATCACGCCCTCCTTCCCCCCTCCCCCTTTTAACTAAACCTAACCTCCTCCTCCTCCTCCATAAGAAAAGAGAACGGGCCAACGGAAAGTACTAATGGCCGGCCCACAGTTGCATATAATATTGTATGTTATGAGTACCACATTTTGTCTACATTCGAATGGTTTTTAATTATCGAAAGTTAACTTCCGAAATCGATTTTTTTTTGGGGGGGGGAGGGGGTTTCCGGGTCTACCAACACGAGCAGCAGCGCCACCTTGTTCTCTGAAAATCCAACTTTTTGTTTTACTTTTTTATAAATTCATAATATGATGATGGTTCCTACTGAATTAGGCCCGGGCCTAGGGTGTTGTTTGTTTTACACCCAAAAGAAGAAATTCGTACAAAAAGATTTCTTCTTCTTCTTCTTGGTTCCTTGTTCCTTAGAACGTAAAAACGTCTTAAAGAATTTATATTATTAGAATTTGATGGACGTTTTTGCATTTTAATGACATTTAAGCATTAATTGTCGTCGTCATCTTTTTTTTTCTAAACCAATTTTGTTAAGATCACATTAGGGAATTAACAAGATTTGGGCCTACGTTTTATAGGAACGCGCAAGGTTTTCTTTACAATAATTAAGATGGTTAGGTGTGAGGTCAAGATAACAAAATATATCTATTGGGACAGAGGAAGAAGGAAGGAAGGATGGTGGCTCTTCCCACTTCGTATTATTGTAACCAAAAATGAGGGGGTGGCCCAATAGAAGGGGGCGGGGGGGGGGGGGGCTCGAATTGTTTTTCAGTTACAACACAATAGAATTGAACAAACATAATTATAAACAAAGTGGATGACATTTTAAGCAAAAAAAGTAGACGATTTTTCACCACACTTTTGGCGTTTTTTTTTTCCTCCTGGATTTTGTCAAACATGGATTTTTCGTTTTAGGTTTGTTTGTTACGTAACAGCAGCTTATATTTACACAATGGGATTGCTGTACCGTGTGTAAGAAAATGTCATTTATATATGGAAATAAATGGGAATATATGGAAATCTATTGAATGGTCACGTGACAACAAACGGACACATGGCCGCTGCTTCACCTCACTTTTATGAAGAGAATGTTGTTCGTAGGGAGAGCGGGAGAGAGAGTATTGAAAAAAAGACAATGTGCAACAAATTGAAGCCCAGCCCATGAGACTTTTACCAGGCCCAGCCTACGAGGCCCATGGGCCTTTAACATAATGCCAGCCCCGGTGGGCTTTTACAAAAGTCCACCGACCCATGGGCTGTATGTAGGTCGCTAATTGGGAACATCCTGTACATATAATAAAGAGTGATTTTTTTTTTTTAAAACCAAAACAGGGATTAAAAACTGAGATAATTTTGTAAAAAGAGGGGGAGGAGGAGGAGGTTTCGTTTTAATTTATTGACTGACTGACTTATCTTTCTGTTAAATAACTCGGGGTTTAGTTTTTTTTTTTGGAGGGGGGGGGGGGCGGCGGCTAATTTCACCTTTTCTAAATTTCTAATTTAAAAAAAAAGAAGAAAAACTTGTCTTTATTTTTTTTTGTTTGTGAATTATTTAACTACTTTTGCCGCTTTTATTTTTATTACTCCGATGACAATCTCTCTCTCTCCTGTTTAAAATAAAAGTGGCGAATTTATATATTATTATTATTATTACTACAAGTAGAAAATTGTGTTTTATATAATAATTGTATTTTTTGGTGGTGGGTTCTTTTTTGTTAGTTTTGAGGATTTCAGAAAATTGTGTTTTTTTTGTTGTTAAAAATGACATAAAATAGAGGGAGGAGGGAGAGAGAGAATACAAAATTTATAACGAGTTCTACTTTATCATTCATGAATTCATCTTTTTTTAATAATAATCTTTCTTGGGGGGCAGGAGTCGTTTTATTTTCTTCTTTTAAATATATTTTTAACGAGGAAAAACCTGAAAACAAAAGTTGGATGAAATTCTTCTTCGTCATTTCAGTTTTTCTTTTCGTTTATCCCATTTAGATTAAAGGTGAAAATTAAAAATATATCTCGTCGTTCTTCATGTGGGGCGGCCATGTGCCCACCTCATTTCCTAAGCTTAAGACGTTGACAACATTTTCTGCACTAATTTTGCTTTGCTTTTGCTCTGAAGCAACAACAACATCCTCAAAATAATTATTATGAAAAAAAAGTAAAGAAAAGCTTATTAATTAGTTAAATTACGGTATAAACTTCTAAAAGAAAACAGGAAAGAAAAAAAAAGTATTTCTTTGGAAGCAACATTGGTACGAGGAGAAGGAAGGGGGGGGGCGTGTGTGTGAGAACTTCGGTTTAGAAACTAGAAGGGTAGCTTAATCAGATAAGTGTTTTCAAAATAAACTTTTTATGCGAGTTGAAAATTTAAGTTCATTTTTCTCTTAAAAAAAAGTTAGTTTTGAAAAATATCGGTTGACGTGAAAATATCCATCTCTCTATTCTTGCGTGATTCAGTTACTCTTCTAGTATCTAAATTTCTAGTTTCTCTCGAAAATCATCATCTAGCTTGTTCATAAATTATTTAAATTGACTGAAGAATCGGCTGTTTTAAATGGCGCGGTTAGGTTGGTTGGTTCTTGGGAGAAGAAGACGCCCAAAAATTAGACACATTTTTATAGGTTTTATTTGAAGTTAATATAATCCAGGGTCAATTTATTGTCTACGAAGGTCATCTATTATTGGCAATGTTGTTGTTTACGGACTACTTTTCTTCAAAAACAATATTTGAAATCTTTTCTGATTGGATTTTTAATAATAATTTGCATAATTGGGGGGGGGGGGGTTAGGTTCTTCTGTAAATGTGATGAACTCCGTTCACCTTATAACAGAAACAACTACTGTTCTCGTTTTTTCACGTCTCATTTAAACGTTTTGATTTGATTGTTGTTGTTGTTGTCTCAATCTGTTAATGAAGGGTGTGTTTGGGGGTGGGGGAGGAATTTGTATTATTGATATCCTTGACCACCACAACTGACCACACAAAACACAAGTGGCGCGACTTAACGTTTGTCGTTTTTTCTATTACGACTTATTTTTCATCGTTCACTTCGTTAAATCTATTTTTTTTTTTTTACTATTTATCAGTTTCAGAAAAAAAAGATTGTTTTTAAACCAACACTTCAAAAGTGTGTATTAAAAACTAGAAGGGTAGCTCTCAAATCACTTCAAGTTCAATCGTCATGTTGATATCTCTTTCAAAAGATGCTTTTTTTTTGCTAATGTTGTTTGTGTCCAGGAAAAGTTTATTTTGAAAGATGTTGAAAATATGTTAGCATTTTGAGGAGGAGGAGGAGGGGGAGGAGAAGGTATCCCCCACCGCCGCCGTTCTAATGGTTCTAACACCCTTTTTTCCGTTTAGTTTTGATGAAATGACCATTGTTGGCAGTGGATTTAGTTATTCTTTTATTATTATTAGTTAATTTAATATTTCACTAATTATTTCTTAATTACTAATTTAACTATTTTTTTTTTTTTTTTGAATCTCATTAACGGGAATTGAAGAAGTTTTTCTTTCCAAGTTTTGGATTTTTTTTTTGTGTTAATTTATATTTAAGAAATGAATTAATCCAACGAAACAATAAAATAAACGACGACGAAACAACCAATTAATGTTTTAATTGTTTTCGTTTCGCGATTTCAAGAAAGATGTCGTCACTTTTTTCATTTCTACCAATAATCTTATTTGTTTGAAATATTTTTCTGAAAATTAATTCTAAATGTAGATTATAACTTGAAATAAATGTTCTTATTATATTATTTATTACGAAATATTATTATTAATTAATAATTAGAAATAAAAGTGTTTTGTTGTTTCGTGTTGGTGATTTTTCTCTTGTTTTTTGTTTTTTCAAGGACACGACATCATCCGTCTCTCATTAGGCCTAATATTCTCATTAAGAAGAGAGAGAGAAAAAGTGTCTTTTGATTGGTTATCACACGAGAGGTGCAATCGGAAACGAAGAACCCCCTATTTAGGGAAGAAATCACAATCGCTCTGAAAAAAAAAAGGCAAATCATCAGCCTATTTGTTTTTTGCACCGAATCATGATGATATTACAGGGGGTTGGGGGGTTGCTTCTGTTCGTTAATTATTGTGTTGTGAAACCACACATACACAAAGTGTGTGAAATTCATGTTTGATTCTCTGTAAAAGAAAACAGAAAAAGTAGATTCTCTCGTTCCGTTTACTATTCTAGTCTCTGCCGAAGTATTTTCTTTAAAACAATATCCGTGTGAATGAGATAATTAATAATTAATGTTTTTGTGTCCGAATTAGTCACACAAAAAGGCTTTTACCCATAGAGATGGAGAAGAAAAAAATAGCTAAAATTAATGAAAACCCTAATAAAAATGACTAAAAACTGATTGATTGTTTGGTCATTTTTAGGATTTTATTTTGTTATTTATGGTTGTTATTTATGGCTTAAAAAATTAGATTATTTCTTATAAATTTTAACTAATAATTATAATTAAACACAATTAATTATTAAGACATTTTTACACATTCTAATATGTATTTTTGATTTTTCTAAAAAAATTCATGTAAAAAAATAACATAATTTGATAAAAAATTTACCTGTAAAATACAAACAAAAATGTCTAGAATTACATTTTGGTTTTCTATTTTTCCAGTGTTGTCCATAATAATTTTATTAATATCCATTATAATTATTGTATGAATGAGTCGTAAAAGAAACTAAGTTAAGTATAGTGACTTTTAGTGTGTGTCGTCACACTTAACATGTTTATATTTTAAAGTAGATTATATGTGTTATATTGTGTAAGGAGGAGTGGATTTTCTGTCAAAAATGAAATCCTCCTCCTTTTCATAAGAAAACATTGAAAATTGGGGGTTTTTCATGGCCCTTTTGGTCAAAAAAAGGGCCGAAAAGAAGAGAAAATTTGTTTTGTTTTGACTTAAGTTCAATATGGATAAATGTCATTTTTGGTATCAGCTTTTTTTCTTCTTTTATTTATCAGCAGATAATCGGTGGGTCGCTTGCCCACCCTCCCCCTTGTTTCTCTCAGAAAATGTAATTTCAGTAATAATCCGATCGAATTTCTTCAATTGACTGAATATGGATTATTATTGATGAGTACAAATGTCTGGATGTCGAAAACGATTTTCCACAAATGACACAGTATTTGTATCGGCGTTTCCAATCAATCGATGAAACACAATCGATTTATTATTGTTGTTTAATAAATGAGTTCACATTGAGTACGGCTAGTCATACTAGGGTATTGGGGACCTAGGGGCAGTAGGGGCGTAGTCTCTAGGTGAGGAGGTTTTATAAATAATTTGCATTTTTCAGGTTTTCCTTTTTACGAATATATGCTAAAAAATAATGAAAATGAGATGAGAGAGCGAACGAAGAAGAAGAACTCTGCTTATTCAACTTATTGTAATTTTTAAACTAGCGTTAGCCAATTAGATCCATTAGAACTAGCAGAGCGCATGCGCATTACCATCTTGTCGGTTTATATAGGAAAGTGATTGCAGATTTGCGTTAGCAGCGCGCCATCTATTGATCGCCAATAGAAACTGCCGATGAGACGTTCACTATACGTTTGGTTAGGTTAGTTTTCCTATATAAAACGGTAAGATGGTAATGCGCATGCGCTCTGCTAGTTCTAATCGGCTAACGCTAGTATTTTAAGCGTTTTATTTAGTTGTTTCCAAATGTTGGTTGGTTCGAAATTAATCAAGATTCATCATCATCATCATCACTTTGCTTTTCTTGTCCTCGTTTTTTATTATTATTATTAATGTATTTTGAGGTCACCCACTTTGTTTCAATACTGTTCTCTGTGGTTGTCATGTCAACGTGGCAACAACCGTGACGTCATTTTAGTCAAACTCAACCCAAGAAGAAGAAGAACAAAAATCTAATGAAAAAATTAAAAACTTGTTCTACAAACACACACACACAATCTGTTGTTTTCATCATGTTCGTCATCGATTAGGCAGCTAGCTCCTCACACGCCAAGGATGCATGAAACCTCACTTGGGATGCAACAACAACAACATACCGCAAAGAAGACTTGCTTATAATAAATATATAGCTCTGCATGAAGTGATTGAAATTGCGTCGGAAATGTGTCATAACACGAGTGCGGCGCGGAGGAACATGTGCATGTTTCGTGGCACAAACTAACTACATGCGGTGTGGACACACCTGTGCAGCAGCAGCAGCAGCGGGAGCAAGTCTTTTTTCGCAGTATTTTGTTGATCAAGATGAGAAATAGGTCCATCCACCGCATCTGGTTTATTAGGGCCTCTCTGTCACACATAATAAGCCCCATTGTGAGGTGGGGGGCCCGGATTGTGCTTAGGCCGCTGTCTATGTCAGTGCTGCTGCTAATGTTAGTTTTATGAAGCTCGTCTTGGGCGTCACGGACTAATCAGGACCAGATCTAGTTCGGATTACCGAAAGTCAAGATATAATCCGGAAGAAGAAAACAAAACATTTGTATATAATATTTGGAGAGCTGATACTCTTTAATTGTTTTTGACAAAATGTATGTTTCTAGTCTGTAAGAAAAGAGAAGGGGTTTTTATTTTTGAAAAATAATTCTGTTTTCTGTATGTGTGATTTTCAGATCAATTTGCGATTGATTTTGGTGAGCGGTAAAACGAAAGAATACGTCTTCTGCAACAATGACTCTGCTGCGGACATAGCGCAGCACGTGTTCGACAATTGGCCACAAGGTGAGCAAAAAGCAACCCGACCCGCTACCCTTTGCTTCATATCGAGGGGGTGGGGCACCGAGGGTTGCCCTCCCCCCCCCCTTTTCTATTTAATATTTCAAACAAAGCGTTCTTCTGAACGCGTACTAAATAATAATAATAATCTGTTTGACCCATTTTAATTGAACAGAACAATAAAACGGGATTTTTGCTAACAAAATAATCTGAAGAAAAAAAAAACGCCTCTTTTGAACTCTTGGTTATTTCTCTCTTTAGGAAAGGAAAAATGAAGGGAGAAAGTGTTCTTTTTGAAGAATGAATCTTAATTATAAGTTTATAACTATTATATTATTAAGAAAGGGGGGTGGGGGAGCATACATATTGAAGCGGGGGACCAGGGGTGTCACATGTTTTTCTTCAGATAACTTTGATGTGTGTGAAACATATTACTGGAACTCAGTGGTAAACTGTGGTTATTCTGCATTTTAAATGCACAAGTTGAAAAGTTAATTAGAAACTTGATTAATAGAACTTAATCACATGTAAAAATGTAGAAGTGTGTGTCATCCGATTTTTTCGTGTTAAAAGGTTTTCATCTCGTCGTCATCATATTACTTGTTCGTAGGGTTGTTTTGTCTTGTTGCAGGCACGATTGCAACTATGGCGACGCGTAAGGGTTGGAGGCTAGCAGTGCATGGAGGAGGCGGAGCAACGACGTGTGGAGGAGGAGAAGGAGGAGGATTGCAACGACGAAAGTAGAAACAAATGAGCGGTTAAACTACTGGCCTTTGGAGATCCAAACATTCCAAAGAAAAGAAAGAAATACATAAAATACATCCTCTGCCTCCACCTCCAACCGTTGACGTCGTCAAGGTTACAATTGTCTCTGTCGGAATCCTAGCAATGGTGTCTATGACAATGGAATTACCTTGTTCTCCTCATCTGATCTTATACATTCTGGAATTGAGAACACTTTGCAATTGTCACTGGGTCTGGAAAATGCATTTCACAGGCTGTTGCCATAGAACTTTTGTCCCTCTGCTGAAGGCCTTCTTGGCTGCTTGCAGAGTAACTTTTCAAACTTAAAAATGTTGAAATGTAGTTTGAAATGATAGGCATTGTTGTGAAGTTGAATCGGAAGTTCCGTCCGTGTTCTTGATTTTTATCATGCGTGTTTGTTGTCCTTTGTAGAATGGACGGACGAAGCCGTTTCGAAAGCAGAAATTCTGCGGTTAATCTATCAGGGAAGGTTTCTTCACGGAAACGTCACGTTGGGAGGTAACTTATATGAAAATAACCTAGGAGAGAGAGAAAGAAGAAATATAAACAGCGACGGTTTTCTCTTTCGTTCTCATTTACTTAGCTCTCGGCTTACCGATGGGAAAGACGACGGTAATGCATCTGGTACCACGCGAGAACTTGCCAGAACCGAACTCGCAAGGTAAACTAACTTACTGATAACTAACTGTTTGTTTGGAGAGGAGAAGCCAAATGTTAATGAAGAAATTGAAATCGTTTGGAGAGAAATAGAAGATTGACAGTTTAAAGTTTGAAAAAAATTGAACTTGGGCGTTTTGCACTTTGAAATTGTCCTATAAATGTGGGAAAATTCTCCAAAAATGAAAGCGCTAACTGAAATCGGTAATATTTTTGAAGTTTGAGTAAAAAGATTTGATTTGATTCAGTTTTTAAAAAAATCTTTTTGAAGTTTTATTGTTTTATTAGAATTTTTTTTAATAAATTTCGGAATCAATTTGAAGAAACGCTGCCGCCGCCGCCATATTGAGTTTTGCGCTCTTTTATGGAGTCGTCTCGTACATTGCCGTCCGTATTTATATATTTGCATGTGAATTTTTGTCGTTTCAGACCAAAGGCAAAAGAGTAAGGCCGGAAGTAGCGGTTGTTGTAGTTCGAGTTGTTCGATACTTTAGAGTCAATGGGACGAGTTAGAAAGAATCGAAGAAGAGGGAGGAGACCTAACCTCTAAGTATATATATAATTGTATATACACACACACCTAATTACCAAATGTATATCCAGTGTATTTGGCAAACATCATCAACGACAGCAGTTATCATCATCCAGTGAGTGTCGCACTCATCCGGAGGAGTAGGATCAAGGAGGAGTGCGGTTGACGATGACGACGCAGAAAATTGCAACACGTGTAAATAAGTAACTGTTGAAAATCTCCGGTTTACTTTTCAGTTTTTTTGGAAATCGAGAGGGTTTTTATAAAGTGGTCAAGATGACGTTATGTTTATCACAAAAACAACCACACACGATCGGTTTTTAGAGGCGGCGGCGTCGTCGTCGTCCACGTCCACTCTTCACTCTTATAATTGGCAAAAAAAAAATATCTCGGTGAAATTCACTACCAAATGAAATTCACAGCAGATCTTTTAACACCTGAACATGAACAATAATTTCTTCAATTCACAACTGTTTGTAAAGCTATTAATTTCATTTTCGATTCCAACACAAATGGTGACGACGACGGTGTTGATTTTCATCTTTCTTTCGGAAAACTATCGCCAGATTTTAGATTTCTCGTTGCGGGTTGACGAGAGAAAGAGGTCGAAGGCAAATCGAAGTTGAATGATGGAAGTTGATTTTTACAGAAGAATTATAGTTGTCCTATTTGAGCAATTGTGAATGAAACACAAAAACAAAGAAGAAAATAAGCTTAAAAACGTCACATTCCGGAATCGATGATTGAAATAGTTCAGAGGATTCTTTAAATTAAGCTTTGAAACAGGATGGATGGAAGAGGGGGACGGTGGCCCCGAAAGAAAATGAGCAACAATTTTTTGTGTATTCATGTATAAAAAAACAACAACGACACAAATATAACATTACCACTTGTACATTATTAACATAATTATTACGAAACTTGGAGGTGTATTAATTATTTCCTTTCTCTCTCTCTCTCTCTCTTCGTTTTAAGTTCGTTTTAAAGTGAAAATGGCGCTTCTCGAACTCCTGATTGTTTCTGTCTCTTTCAGGTGAGCAAATTGAATGTGTGTTTTAGAAACTAGAAGGGTAGCTCAATCAATTACGAGGATATTTTCAATGTTGATATCTTTTAAAATTAGCTTTTTATGTCAGTTTGAAAATGGCCCAACTTCAAGCGAGCAAACAATATTTTTTAAATTTCTATCCATTTGAAAAATATATCTACATGAAAGTACTATGAAGTGATTCTAGTTTCTAAGACACTTTCAATTCCTCTTTAATGTCGTTGCTTTTCTGAAACTGCAAAAATAATCAAGTGTTGACAAGAAAATGAACTGTTCATAAAAAATATCTTAAATTTTTAAGAAAACTTTTTCATTTGTTTCATGGGTTTATCGCACTGTGTTGGCCAGCAAAACAAATTATTTGGAACGATAATTGTGTGTGAATGTTTTGATTCTACTTATGTTAAGTTTTGTTTTCAGCCAAAAAAAAAGAAGTATGCGTGAGGGGGGGGGGAAGGGTTGTCAGTGCCATAACCCGATTTTGATTCTTAAGACAATTTGCACTGGTGTAACCCAGCGTCATCATCATTAACAACACATGGAGAAAACGAGAAACGAAAAAAGGATTCCTCGTGTGTTTCTCGGTGTATGAGCGGGAAAGAAAGACTTTGCATTCATCTCTCGTAATCCGTTTCTAAATAGGAGATTCATTCTTCGTATTAACGAGAAGGATAATTGTGAGAGAAAAAACCTGTGACATTTCTTCTTCTTTTGAAGTTTCTAAACATTAAAATCGTCGGACACAACAGGATTTTGTGTGTGTGTGGTAGCAGTGATCTTTGTTTTTTTTTTACTGCTGCATGCAAGTGTGTGAATTTTTATTCGGAAAGAACATAAAAAGACATAAAAAACCGTGTTAGAAAATCTGTTCTTTATTCTTTTCTAGAGTGAATGATGTTCAAACATTATTATTGTTGGATTTCAAATGAGAATTGTGTACATCGATTTTGCTTCTTGCCACAATAAAATTATAGTTATTAATTAAAATTAACATTTGGTTAACAGACTATTTTTTTAATTTAGGATTCCGTTTAAAATTAGGTCCCGGCGCATTGCATAGAAAGCCTCTGATGGACCTCACCTAAACGAGTCTTCATTTCCTCCCCCGAGTGTGCACTGCATGCCTGAAACGTTATCACAATTGAAGACGATTCGATTCAGATTGCAATTCATTGAGGTGTTTCTATAGTTGCACATAACATTGCAACTTCAAAAATTCATTGCAAGTAAATTGAATAAGCGGGAATAGAAATGTTGGGTTCAGTATAGTCCCAATGAAGACTGCGGTCGTTCTCTCGCTACAGATTAGGCTACACAGTACTTGGTTGCATAGACCAGTGGGTCTCCAAACTTTTTTGATAAGACAAAAAAAAAATGGCGCGACCCCCTCCTCAAAATGATGTTTTACGTACAAAAGAATGGACAATGGCCAAAAATGCTACTTTTATGCTAACGTTTCTTTTACAATAAATTTAGCTCATCCAAATTTGAAGTTGTTTATAACTCATGGAGGTAGACAAGAAGCTGGTTCGTTGCTCGGAATACCGTTAGCTGCCAAACAAGAAAGCAATATATGGCCGATGTCATAAATGCAGGTTTTGGTAAAACCATCTAATAGAAGACACAGTGGAGGAATTTTTAGGTAAAATATAACAAAGATTTTAAATGACGCAAAGTAATAGCTAAAACTTTCTGACTTATCGTTTTTATTAAATTATTGACAATAATTCTTTAGTAATTTCGTCTTATTTTAAGGAGATATAAGAAGAATGCCGAACGGGCGGCCAAGTTTTTAAAGGACAGACCGTAACGTCCTTCGAAAACTATAGCTTACTGCAAGCATGTCAACCTCGCGGCCCACAACGAATATGTTTGTGGCCCGCCCAGCCAATATAACGGTATGTAACAAAAGTTTTAATACAAATTTTAAAATTTCAAAACTACTACATGTATACTACTACTTTTATAGATTTTTACTTACTTTTTTTTCTTCCATTTACTACTTTTTCTCACCTTTGAAACATATTATAATTCTCATTTTGTGCTGCTGGCATTATTACATTTCTAAAGCGATTGTTCTTTTTTCTACTGTACTTTTTGAAATAAACTTAAGTTTCAATAAATATTGAAATTTTTGTTTTTTTGCGGCCCTCAGAAACTTAGACCTTGTTTATTTGGACCGTGTTAGCTTTTTGATTTTGACATACTAGGCTTACTGGCTCGATTACATTGTCCGACATGATGTTGCAAATCATTTGAAAAGTGGTGCAGAAAAATGTCAATTTTTTTCCATATTTCTTACTCTCTACCATAATAGCCTTAGTGAGTGAGGCTGAGTCGTTGCGATCGCCATTTTTACAGCATTTCTTGCAATTGCTTTTGTTTTGAGAAAACTTGCAAAGTTTGTTTATTACAAAACAACATTACGAACACAAATGAAAACAGAACTGATTGATTTTGTACGAATGTTTATAAGTTATTGAAAGTATGCATAGTAGGAGGTTAGTGTTTTGAAAATGATGACACTAATGAGTCTTCTCCGTGACTCTTGTTTTACAAATACAATTAGCATATGCATGTTATATGTTATTTCGAAATACTTTATACTTGAATGTGACAGATGTATTTGGATCGTTATTAATGAAATACGGCTGATAATTAGTGATTAATATAATTGGATACGTAATCTTTTGTGATAAGACATTACAAATTATTTTCTTTGTCTGAGACCATCTCTCGAGTGCACAGAATTAAGAAACTTCGATAAATTTGATATTTGCTGTAAACTTGCGTTGCTTTTTTTAATAGGAAATAACATACATAGACAAGAACATATGGTGTGGGAACAGCTTATTTTCGAACTCTTGATTATTCTGTATTTGGTAAAAAGCAAAATTAACAGAAACTAGAAAGCGTTTTAGAAACTTGAAGAGTAGCAAAATCACATAATGATATTTATTTCCATAGTTAGGATATCCTTCCAAATAAACTTTATATAGACAAAAAAAATTTAAAAAAAAATATTGTTTGCTTCAACTTGGGCCAATTTCAAACTCACACAAAAAGCTTATTTTGAAAGATATCAACATTAAAATGGTGGATCTAAGAAACATTCAAGAAGTTTCTCTTAATTTTGAACCTTTCAGAGACGGACAATTAGAGCTATAGGTTCGTTTACACTCGTTATTAATTTGTTATTGTTGTTGTAATTCCATATTTCGAATTTTATTATTTCTATTACAGTTCTTTTCTAGATAAACTTTTTATAGTCAAATTTATTTCCACTTAAAGATTTATTTTTCTCTCTATAACATAAACAAAATAAATATACTTTTGATAAATTTTAATTGCACATAGAGTAGGCTAGATATTAGGCCGATTTCTTTTTTTTTAAAAAAAACAAAAACAGGTCTAGTGGTTTCCTCGACCGTTAAATTTTCTCAGGGACCCTTCATTTGAGATATAATAAATTATTCTCTATCGTCGGGGTCAACTTATGTTATCAAAATGAAGATAAATCTAATCAAAAAGTGAAGGGAAATTGTACACAAATATCAAAAGCCAATTGGTAATTACAACTTTGAAACAGATTGATTGTGAAATTTGAAATGTTGGTGTTGGAATTTCACACACAAAAATAGCCTACTTTCTTTTGGAAAATTTTGCCAATTCGCAACACTTGTTTCAACTCATTCCAAGAAGGTAAAACTTTATTATTTTAATCTTCTAAAACTTTTTCTTTCTTTACTATTTCTAGTTAAATGTTTACATTAAAAATGTTAATGTATTTTAACAAAAAATGTGTCTATTGTTTTTTGTCTTGCAATAATTGTTATTTTTTTTTGTTGTTTCTCAGTTCGTGTTGTTGGGACTTCAAAGTTTTTTTAAATTGAATTAGAAAATGGTTCTGAAAATTGGAATATCTAAATGGATCCTTGGTTTAATTTTATTCATTAGTGGTGTTAACTCATACAATATTTTATTTGCAACTGTTTTTAGTTCAAAAAGTCATAAAATGGCAATGGATCCCATTGCAGAAGAACTGGTAAAAAGAGGACATAAGGTAAAAACAAATAGCATTTGCATCCCAGTACTGAGGAAAAATTAGCGGAATTTCTTACGAAAATTTGAATAATTGCTCTGCAAGTAGCTAAGAGGGCCTACGGCAGAAGGACGTTTTAATATTGGGAAAAGAACCTGTTAATAAATGCCATGGAAATTCTCAGATGCAAATTTAAAATTGTGTTGAAAAGCAACATGAATTGTAAAAATGCCATCCCTAAGAATTCTCAAAAATATGTTTTGCCGTTCAGAATATTCCTCTGGAAGTAAATTGTATTGTCGAATGACCCTAGATATAAATGAAAACTATTATTTAAAACATATTTTGCTGTAATTTTTATCATTATCTTACATTAGAAATTTTTTGTACAAACATGGCATGGCAATTTCGTAAATTGCCCTAACTAAAAGGTAAATTTGTTGAAGCAAGCAATTTTCGATTTTCTTTGCATGCGATCACGGAATCTTACCAATAGCAAAATCACCAATACTATATACAAATTTCGTACGAAGTTAAGCGAACTTTTGACATTATATGCTGTAATGATTAAATATAAATATCGCAGGTGACGGTTTTGTCGATAGACGACAAACCAAAAACAAAACCCGGAATAACGGAAGTGTTTCTATGGGAAGCGCAAAAAGTAACATTTACGAGACCATTCGATTTTTTTGCGGGCACAATGGTGGACAAAGACTTTATCGACAAATTACACGATTTCGTTTACGCATTGACGGAGGCAATGTATGAGGATCCATTCGTAGTAGACCTTATACGAAACCCTCGTGATCCACAAACCGGTGCCCCCAAATACGACATATTGGTCGTCGATGCCATCTATAACGAATTTACTCTGCCGCTAGCTTACCACTTGGGTATACCGACGGTTTATGTATCACCCTCCATTATCTATCCTCACATAAAGTGGTTAATGAATGTGCCAAATCCATTTTGCTATTCTCCATCGCTACTAATGTACCTTCCAGGACGAATGTCATTCATACAAAGGATTCAAAGCGCCTATAGTGACTTAGAATTCATCTACACTCGTATTTATAAATCTTATCCGATAGAAGACGAAATAATAAAAAAATATATTCCGAACGTGCCACCGATCGTAGAATTGGAAGCGAACGTATCGTTGGTAATTACCAACAATCACCCTGCGTTAATGCCAAGGCTTCCCACCATGCCGTACTTTCTCGAAATCGGAGGACTTCACCTTAAACCGGCAAATAAGCTAGATTCCGTAAGAACACCTTTAAGTCGTACTTACAGTACTTGCTCGTAATAGTTTGTTTCCTATTGATTATTGTACGTAGGAACTGGAAGAATTTATGCAAGATTCTGGTAAAGATGGTGTCGTCTATTTTTCTCTGGGGTCCATAACTCAAGGAAGGACGATGCCGGATGAACTCAGGCAGAAACTCATTAAAGGATTTTCTCAGTTGAACGAGAAAGTCTTGTGGAAAAATGATAGACAGCTCGAAGGACTTTCTTCGAATGTCAAGATAATAAATTGGGCGCCTCAAAGTGATCTTTTAGGTGAATAATTATTATATTTCGATTTGAATAAAATCTAGAACAACCGAAATTAAATTTGTAAAAGCAATTTTCATAAATTTGAGGTAGTATTTTAGACCAACTTAAAGTGAAGAGCAAAATTGAATATTTTTTAAAATTGTCATAAACGCGTTTAAAAGTTTAATTTTTAAAGAAATCTCTTAATGAAAGTATTTTTTAACAATCCCAAGTTATTTTAAATGCATGAAAATTTACTTTTAAAATCATAGTAAATTTTAAAATTTGTTGAAAGCTAGAATAGTCAAAATAAACTATATACCAGTTTCTATGAAAAATTCATTTGGTTTTATTATTGTAAACACCCCTCTTTTTATGTGGGGATATCTTTGAAATTTATCTATTTGTCCATAAAAGGTTTAATTTGGAATATATCAACATGAAAATATGAAAATACAATGAGGTGATTCAGCTATTGTTCTAGTTTCTAACATATACGTGTGCAAAAAATTTATTTTTAAAAGATTGTCTTTAGGAAATAATAATTTTAACAAAAAAGAAGTTGGAAACATTTTTTTGAATGATGTCTTTGTAACGTACTTAAAACACAATTTGAAAATTGTAGTTATTGGATGACCATTTTTTTCTAACTTTAGCTCATCCTAAATTGAAGCTGTTTATAACTCATGGAGGTGGACTTAGCATCCAAGAGGCTGCCTACAATGGATGTCCACTACTTGGATTTCCCCTAAGTGCTGACCAACAGAGTAACATGGCAAATGTGGTAAATGCCGGATTTGGAGAAAGTTTAGATTGGAGGACGTTTAAAGTGGAACAATTTGTGAAGACTATTAGAAAAATACTAAAGGATTCAAGGTTGGATTCTTTTTTTTTTTTTTTTTTTTTTGAAATAATATTTGAGCACAAATTTTGAAAAAAAAAAAGAGATTTTAAAAGTTTTAAATTTAGCTGGAACTCTCAACAAACAGGGTTTCAGCATAGATAACCTCTATTTTATTGAATTACATGAGGGGAAACTGTTATACATATAAAAATTGACAATCATTTTCTAAATTTTAATAGTTATAAAGAAAATGCAATGCGTTTATCGACGTTATTACAAGATATACCTGAAAAACCAGCAACAACTGCAGCCTATTGGATAGAATTCGTGACACGTCATAAGGGAGCATCGCATTTGAAAAGTGATGCAGACAATTTCAACTTTTTTCAGTATTTTCTTCTGGACATAATTCTTACTATTGTTGTTGTTATAACTATATTTTTAACTATTTCATTATTCACTATGAAAAAACTTGTGTGCTTTTTATTTGCATCAAAATTTATTCAACACAAAATGAAGAAAAAATAATTATTCTGTAAAAATCTTTATAATTTTTTTTTTAAACCAGATACATTGTTTGTAATAATGTTAAAATAAATGCCTGGAAAAACGCAAAAAAAGGCTGCTAACCTAGGTCCCAGAAGTTTCAAAATACATTGACAACACGTCACACATGAATTCCCCCATCGCTATCTAATGGCAATTAAATATATATTAACTAGTGGGGTAACCCGTCATAAATGACACTAGCAGTAGCCCAATGGTATTTGCAGTGAGCATGCTCATTGCCATCTTATCGTTTTATATAGGAAAGTGATTGCGAATTTGCGTTAGCAGCGCCATCTATTGAGCACCAATGGAAACTGCCGATGAGACGTTCACTATAGGTTTGGTTAGATTAAGTTAGTTTTCCTTTTATAAAATGATAACATGGTAATGCGCATGCGCTCTGTTAGTTATAATGGGCAAACGCTAGTATTTCTTCTCGTTAGAACAATAGAAAATACGCTTGAATGAGCCTCCAGGGCTTCCGTACTTTTCAAAGGTCTGGTAAAAACTAATATCGGGACGCCCTATACCAAAAATTGAATATCTCATATATGACATATAACAACAACATAACCTAGCACCCCCCCCCCCCCGTTTCTGGGTGAAAATCGATGCTGCATCTAAATCAATTTTTTAAAAAATCGATCGTTGCTGTCGTTTTTAGATGAAGCTTATGACGTCAGAAGCAGTGAAAAGATATTTGTTTTTGTCATTTTTTGGCTGAAAACAAGAATAGATAATAACAAAAGAAAGCAAGAAGCATTTTGATTTTATTGTTGAAACCATTACATTTACATTTTATGAAACAAAATGTCACAATACTAAATTTTTCATCACTTCTCTGACGTCACAAGATAAGAGCGATCCGTCGTATCGATATTCCGATGATAATTGGGGAAACTAGCGTTAGCCCATTAGTATTAGCAGAGCGCCTGCGTATTGCCATCTTATCGGTTTATATAGGAAAGTGATTGCAGATTTGCGTTAGCAGCGCCATCTATTGATCACCAATGGAAACTGCCGATGAGACGTTCACTATAGGAAACCAATATAAAATCCTATATAAAACGATAAGATGGCAATACGCATGCGCTCTGCTAATACTAATGGGCTAACGCTTGTATTGGGAATCCGTATCTGACACCACTGCGGCTCCTGTCCTCTAAAATAATGATAATTTCAATATGGCGTAAATTGGTGATTTTTCGTTGTTTTTGATTGTTGTCAAGTCTTATTTTTTTTTTATAACTAAATAATTTTTATATGTAATTAGTTGATGATAAATCAAAAGTGTTTCACGCGTTCGTCATCAAAGATCTATTGAGATATTTGTTGTTTTGTCATGAACAGTGGTGGTGTTATTGGAGGAGTTAAGAAGCCCGCTCTTTGTCGGTACTTCGTAGCGAGCGGAACTTGTTTCTACGGAGACGATTGTCAGTTCCTTCACACGTCTCCTCCTCCGCCTCCTCCTCCTCCTCAAAACGTAACAACATCGACGCCGTCAACTTCTACGACGACCAGTGAACCTTATTTAAGTCAAATCAGTCAGGATCTATTGGAAACTATTGGTTATTTCAACTTGTTTTGTCCAACATTTAAAGAAACACAAACGAAATCTCTTTTTGTGTCTCGATTTCTTAAGAAAACTAATATCGTTCTTTTTCTTTTATAAATTAGTTGGATCTTCTACTCTCGATTATCTTCCTTATTCACATCACAATGGATTGGCTTCAGAATCGAAGTTATCAACGTACATTTGCAGTAGTAATGTACGTTAACCCCTGAACCATAAGAATTGCGGTGTCACTTTTGATTTCATAAGTCGTTCTTTTGTAAACGAAAGGCGCCTGGTTCTTTGGGACGTTCGACACCCAAACAGTTAGCCACTTCCGATAAGTTGTATCCGTTTCAAGGGTCCTCCAATTCGTCGTCGAGCGATGTCGATGGACAGCTGTCTAGCGGTCTTTCGTCTCTAGGCATCGACATGATGGCTGTGAAGGTAATCTCGCTGTTTATATAGTTGATGTTTAAAGTTGTAAACGGATGAGTATGGTGAGTATTGATTGGCTTTTCGATAGACTCCGAATCCTGCCGCCAGCGAATTCGTTCCTCGGTCTGCGACTCCTGCAAAGTCTGCTTCGTCTCACGCCACATCCTCATCATTCTCTTCCTCTTTGTTTGGTTTCGATGGAATTTCTTTTTCTTCTCGTCTTTCTCAAGGTTATGGCATTCAAATTGAGTAAAAAGAGCCTCTGAAATGACATTATTTTATCATAACAGTTTGAAAACTGTCGAAAAATTTTAAACCTGGTGCAGAAAAAACAATGAATTTCCTTTCGTTGTCTTTTGTGTTTTTCCGTGCCTTTTAGTTCGTTTTCAGCCAAAAATGGCTTCGAACTACTTTGAAAAGTTTATATTCATAAATGCTTTTTTCTCGATGAATTTTAAGATTGTTTCGTAAGTTGTTGGAATGAAGAGGTTTCGTTGTTTTTTCTGCACGACGTTCAAAGATTGCTATGAAGATGATTCGGTCTCATTTTATGAACATTTTCGTTTATCCAGGTCTGACGTCGACATCTGTGACGAACAGTCCGTTATCCAGTCCTCATCTGACTCCGCAACACTCTCCGTCGTTAAAACGGGGTGCTGCTAGTTCTCCCGTTTCAATCACGAATGCCGATCCTTTCGGTTCGTCGACCGTTTCCACGTTTCAGGTATAACGAACGCAGATGCGAATTCAATTTTTTTTTAGATCAGTTTGTTTAAATCTTTTTTTTGGTTGGTGGGGGTGTTATCTCTCAGCAGAATGTTGATGGAACGACATATTTTTATCCTCCCGGCGAAGGACCTCCGTCAGGGAACGATAATCACGTTGCAGTGAGTTCGATCGATGGATCGTTGATAATTTGTATCGTAAACTCCCCCCGATGAACCAGCTAATGATTTTTCTTTCGAGGTTTTACCTAATTACGTCATGTTTCCGTTTACTCCTGCTCACGTTCAACACATGAAACCAAAAGCGAACGCGCCATCCTTTTTCATGCCCGATGAACTCCGACTGGTCGTCATTTTTATTCACTTATCTTTTTCTTTCTTTTTCTTTCGATCCTTTTTTTTAACACTTCTAATCGTTTTTTTTTTTGGGATGGTTTTTCCGTTTATTCATCGGTTTTTGTTGTTTAGGAAATTCTTCATCTTCATAGTTTGACAATGGCACAAGTTGATCCTCGGCATTATCCCGGTTTGAATCTTCTTTTTAAGAGTTTCACGACGATTCCGATTAATTTTTCTCCGTTTCTTCTTTTAAAAGACATTCCACTCGAAGTAGACAACTATCACAATTTATTTCCTTTAGAAGCTTATCCTAGTAATCCATTGGAGAAATCCAACACTTTCGGCTACACGACGTCGGTCTTCAAAGCCACAAACATAAAGACGGGGCTTGCGTATTGTTTGCGAAAGATTCACGGTGCGTTGTTTTTTCTTTACTGTGTCTGTCTGTATATATGTATATGTTGTTTTTGAATTGTGCATCTCGTGTAGGGTTTCGAACCGTTTATCCGATGGCTATGACCGTGTTGGACATGTGGAAGAAACTCCAACATTCGAACGTCGTTCAACTTCGAGAAGTTTTCACCACAAAATCGTTCGGCGAACACTGTTACGTTTTGTTGGCTTTATTTTTTATTAACTGACTTTTCGTGACACCCGGTGCCGATGAAATGGACGAGAACGCTTTTGTCTTCAAACGATTTTGAAAATATTTGCGTGATTTATTTACGACGGGATATATCAACAGTTGATATTAGAACTTGATTAATTGTCTTTTCAGTAGAGCTTAATTAAGGGGTAACTAGCAAGTGTTTTAGAAAATCAGAATGGTAACTCAATCAGTTAATCGTAGGTTTTCATGTTGATATCTTTCAGAATAGTTTTTATAGAAATTAAAAAAAATATCGTCTGTTAACGGAAGTTATTTTTGTCTTTTCCAAACTGCTATAAAAAGTTAATTTCGAAATATATCATCATGGAAATACTTTTAGCAATATCGCCAACTATTCTAGTTTCGGAAACACTTTGATTTTTTCATACTGGTTCTCCTAAAGAAAAGTTAGCGTGAAAACCCTTAAATTTTCGCATAACCGCAAAGGGGGATGTTGGTTAATTCAACTATGTAGCCAGATTAACGCGCTTGTAGTATTTAAAAGAAGCGTTTTCGTCGAATAGGTCTTTCACCATAAGCCGGAGAAATTTCTCTTTGCAATTGAATTCTTTCACGTTGTCTCTTTAGCCATTGTATTCGTACACGATTACCATCCTGGTGCAGAGACTTTAATGGCTAAACATTTTAGCAGTTCTATGGCGATGAACGGTCTCACAACCGGTGTTTTTCGTTCGGATAAGTCTGGAGGAAGACTTTTCGCGCAGAGTAAGGCCGGTTAGTACAATTACGATTTTGGTTTTTGTTGCGTAAACTTTCGAAATCGCTTTGACATTTGGGTGTTTTAAAAACCGGTAAAGATGGAGGAGAACCTCGTCAACATGCCGGTCTTTTACCCGAAAGTCTAATATGGGCTTATGTTGTCCAACTTTGTTCTGCAATAAGGACGATACATGCGGCCGGTTTGGCATGTCATATTTTAGATCCTACCAAAATACTCATCACGAGTAAGTCAAGGTTACGACTCGGTTGCTGTGCCATTTACGACGTTCTCGCCATGGATCCGAATCAGAGCAATCCTTTGGCGCTCGTGCAACATTATCAGGTAAAAATGGATAGTTTGTTTTTTGATTTATTTATTGATCGTGGTCTTTTCTCTTTCTGTTTTTTTTTTGATAAATTTGAAGCAAGACGATCTGGTTTCACTCGGAAAACTAGTTCTCGCTTTAGCGTGCAACTCTTTAGTTGGTCTTCATTGCGAAAACTTGGCGAACTCGATGGAGTTGGTTGCTCGAAATTATTCGACAGATCTTCGAAATCTAATCGTTTATCTTTTGTCGAATCACAACCGGCCGCGTAGCGTCAATGACATAATGCCGATGATTGGCGCCAGATTTTTCACGCAGTTAGATGCTGCTCACCTGAGAAGTGATGTTATTGAAAACGAACTTGCCAAGGTTATTCATTCGATCGGGCTTTTTTCTTTCCTGAGAGCCTAGTTGCACTCCAAAGTTGCACATATCTGAGATGTGGTTAATTTTGTGATTTCAAAGTTGCTCAATTGGCTATAGCAACCAAACTGCAATTCGAAACGTTGTGAAAATTACGTTAAACCTGAAGAACATATTAAAGAATAGACATAATTTTGCATAAAGCTGAAAGATGTTCCCGAAAAACAGAAAGGTAGCAAAGTGGACCTTTTAGAAGTTAATGCCATGTATAAAAGAAATTGGCATAATTCAAAAGAATATAAAATTAAATTAAACCTGTTCGCAACATTCAAGAAATAATTGTAGCTTCAATTATTGTTCAAATGAAAGTTTGAAGAGAAATTTGTAGTTAGAATCAAGACCATGTTTTTTCGAAACGTCAAATTTCACTTAATTTTGTGCCCATTTGCACGCTGAAGTGATTCTAGGCTCTTTAAGGAACAATATTGTGTCCACGTAAGAACGTGGTAAATTTTCTTCTCTCACTAGGAGGTGGAAAACGGACGTTTGTTTCGAATCGTAACAAAATTGGGAATCATCAACGAAAGGCCCGAGTACGAAACATTCGGAAATACTTTTCTTTACGTTTTTCTTCTACGTTCTGGAGTTGGCTCTTCCGAATTTCTAACTATTTGACGCGTTTGTTGCATTACAGATTTAATTTAGATCCATCATGGTGTGAAACTGGTGATCGATACATGTTGAAACTATTTCGTGATTATCTCTTTCATCAGGTATCGGAAGATGGTCGACCTTGGATCGACATAGCTCACATAGTCCAGTGTTTAAACAAGGTTTCCGTGTCTGTGATTTTCACTGTATGTGGATTTTCTTATTTAACTTATCTTTCGTCGCAGTTGGATGCCGGTGTCTCGGAGAAGATATGTCTGATGTCGAGAGACGAACAGAACGTTCTGGTTGTCACTTACTCTCAGTTAAAAGATTGTTTCGAAGCTTCGTTCTCGGAGTTGGAACAGGCTGCCGTTGCGCCGAAGGTGACGTAAAAGGGGGAAGTATGATTGCTACAGAATTGACACCTTGTGTATAGACAATTTATTGAGCTAATACACTGCCCGAAGTTTTCTCTTCTCGAATCTTTTAAAATCAGTGTTTCAACACTCGATAGCAATGAAAAGAAGTTGTCCAGGTCTCCTTCAGATTTGTTTGCTTTTTTATCTCTCTGCGAAGTTGCAGTTTTGTTTTTTGTACCTCTGACTAGTTAGAAATACGCTCGTACCTTTCTCGGACTTCCAAATTGTTTGTCTATTATTCTGATATAGCAATTTTAAATTTCTCTTCTCAGATCGGATAAATCAACGCCAAAATCCAAACTAAAAAATGCAAAATCTTCGGTTTAGGCAGTTTGTAAGGAATTTCTATGTACATAAAAAAGGTGGAACTGCAAAAGATAAAAAATTCAACAACTCATAAGAAATGAATTGAAATAAGTCAGATTTTCATTCCATTTTCTAAACTATTTTCATTTGCAATTTGCATATTGCAGCACAGCTACAACAACGATATTATTAAACGAAACTTTCATTTTGCTTCATGGAAATCAAAGCAACACACTTGATGCTTCCTTCTTAATTTTAGAATTTGAGACTTTAAATGAGAAATTGTGCTGCGTTTTTTGATTTTACTTCGGGTGTTTTTCTGCACGAGTTGTGAAAGTTCAAAGTGAAAGAGGTTGTTGTATTTACAGGCTAGCTATGCAAATGCAACATTACTGCGTTTGCTGCATTCATAGCTTTTTTAAAAACAGGGAACGATTTTTTAAAAAAAAATATTTTGGTGTTAAGAGATTATCTGTAGTGAGATATGAGAAATTTTATTTGAATGTAGTGAGACCAAAAGGAAAAGTGACAAGTGTCAATTTACAGTGAAAGCGGCGGCACCAAAGGGTAGCCCTCATGTTGTTTTATTATTTCATTTTTTTTTTCTCGGGCACAACGACTGTGATGGTTATTATTAGTTTCTTTATTTTTGTTATTGTTTTGTTTTAATGCAGTACCTTATAGAACGATTGAGAGGAAAGAGAGCGACATGAAAGTGTCTTAGTTTTTTCATTATGTATATTACACATTTGTACTTTTAAGTTTTCTTTCGAGAAATTCGAACTAATTTATAAAACTTAAAAATGTCAAATAATGTTGTTATTCCGAGGATATATTTTTCTTAGCAAGGAAATGAAGTGAAGTTTTGAATGTGGTGGGGATATTTTCATGTTTTTAAGTTTCTTTAATATTTGTTTTTTGTTTGTTGTTTTTTTTTTCATTTCAAATTCCTTTAATTTTTTCACGCCTTAAATTCTGCGATCTCGTTGACATTTTTTTTTCTCTTTTTTTTGTTCTTTAATGTCATCTTTTTTGTAGTTATTGGCAACAACACCATCGGAACAAATATTTTGTTTGTTCTTTTATAAATATAATAATCTTCAAAACATTATTGTATTTATTGCTTTTATAATAAGAGAGTTGTGAAATATTTATACTTTTAATGTACAGAGATAATCGACATTTAATCTATTTATAATTTCATGAAACAGAAAAAAAGAATATGTATATTAATTGACTCGACCATCATGCCACAGTATTTCTTTCATGTAATTATAGGAATTCTGAAATGCTACCAAAGTTATTTTCGTAATAAATATTTTGTGGTGTTTTTTAAAAAATTTAAAATAAGGAGTGTTTTATTTATTATGATCTTGTTTATTCTTTCGATTAGCAGCCACTTAGCCTCTATGCAGGAGATTGTGTAGGGTAAATTTGATAGATTAATTTATATAATATGTATTCTATAAGAAACCCCAACTTCTGAACCCTCTCAGCAGGATTCCAACATAGAAAAACACTTATTTTCAAAAGGTGCTCAATAAAACAAGCGTTTTTTAGGGCATGTTGTTTTGAGGGTTCAAGTTTAAATTGACATTTGGGTTTCCGTTTTGTATTTGGGGCATTGTATTAATTTTGGCTTTCCCCACAAATTGTTTTATTTTTTCGAAATATTTATTTTGTGTATTATACAATAATCATTTTCGAAATTGTATGGGGGTTTGTTCTTTTAGATCACCCTGTATGTTTTTCTTTTTGACGCTGACGTCATCAGAAGTTCAGATTTTAAGGAGCAGGTCAGCCACTAGCATTAGCCCCCCAGTGGTATTTGCAGTGAGCATGTGCATTGCCATCTTATCTTTTTATATAGGAAAGTGTGGCAAGTGACAACTACGGTGCCCCTTATAGGAAAAATAAATTGAAAGAATGCTGCTCCAATATGTTGACATAGTATCTCAATATTTTGAATTACTGTCTCAATATATGGACGTAGTATCTCAATTTATGGACCCCTATAGTGAACGTCTCATCGGCAATTTCCATTGGTGATCAATAGATGGCGCTGCTAACGCAAATCTGCAATCCCTTTCTATATAAAACGATAAGATGGCAATACTTTGAAAAGTACGGAAGCCCTGGAGGCTCATGTCTGAGTAGTTCACTTTTGTTTCAAGCTTATTTTCTATTGTTTTAACGAGAAGAAATGCAACTAAAATGAGTCGTCCTTCGTTGCTCAGCCTTTATAACGAAGGACTAGCGCATAATTCTGAAAGGACGGCCGTCGTTTTCGAAGACGACGACGGTCGTTCGCTAAGATCAGCAGCAGCAGCAGGACGCAAGTCGTCGTCGTCTTTTATGACTTATTCTCAGCTTGATGCTGATTCTGAAACGGTTGCAGATCTTTTACGTTCGTTCAGTATAGAAAATCATCACATCGTAGGATGTGTTTCTGAACCTAATCTCAGCGTACCATGCATAATTATTGGGTAATTAAGTTGGTTTACGAACAGCTGACTCTTCAAATTGTATGACATTTTGAGCCTAAATTAAGATCAACTAATAGAAAAGAATATTTTGGCGCTTTTTTAATTGATAAAAGGGACAAACGACAAACAGTGGGGTCCCTGAAAAAAAAAGTCGCTCGTGTTTTAGAAATGGTCTAAGGTTTTACAAATGAGCCACTAATCATCACAAAAGAACAATAATAATTAATGAAAAACATTGTCAAACTTAAAATTAAAGAAAAACAGAATTTTTTCTCTCTTTCAATTTCATAACTGAAACTTTTAAACCGAAGTGAAGTGGTGCCAAAAATAACGCTGTAAAGGGCGCTCGGGGTCATTGGCCCTCGCCACTGTTTGACAATGCATTTCCTATGCTGCACTTGGACTGTTGTCCCTCTGCCATAGGCCTTTATGGCTGCTTGCAGAGTAATTATTCAAATTCACTGAATGCAGTGTTAAGTAGACGGCGGATATTTTTTTAATTAAGTGATTGTATTACCCTTCTAGTTTCTAAAACATTTTCCAGTTTCTCTTAATTTTGTTCGTCTCAAATCAGCTGTTCGGAATCGATTTTCACACGATTGTGTGTCTACAGTTGAACCGATTTCTTCGTTATTAATATTAATTTTCTCTGTCTCTCATTTGATTTATTAGAATCCTCAAGGTTTCGTCCGCTTTCTTCTTCATCGAATTCACCAATTCAATGACTCAATCGTTAATTAAAACAGGTGTCAAATACATCTTGGCATCAAACAATATAAAAGTAGAACAGGTGTGGTGAAAAGATTCTTCACATTAAAAGCGTTTTTTTTTCCCCTCCTCAAAATGCAATAAAAAATAATTAATTTCATCATGGAAAGTGTTGAAACGCGTTAATTTTTTTTTTTGCTATTTGGTTTTAATTAGTTATATGATTTTTTTTTATTGTAAGGCTTTCATCAAATTGGGTTTTATTTGCAAAAGTGTTGAACCAACTCTTCAACTTCACTGTGGTCAAGTTAATTTGTACGAATTGTCAGAAGTAGAGTCGAAAACGTATCATTTTCCCAACTGGGAATTAGCTTATGTCGTTCAAACGTCTGGAACAACTTCGATTTTTCCAAAACTCATAAAGGTTCCACATCGGTGCATTGTTCCTAATGTAAACCATTTTAGGTAGGACTCTAAAACGGGAAAGGGGGGGGGGGTAATAGGATACACAAACGCTGCTTCATTGTTTGTTTGTCCATTTATTTGTTATTCGTAGAGATGTTTATCGAGTTCGTTCTTCGGACGTCGTTTTCGTTGCATCTCCGTTGACATTTGACCCGAGTGTGGTGGACATTTTTATGGCTTTTGCATCTGGAGCTTCCGTCCTTTTGGTCTCGGAACAAATCAAAATGAGTCCTCGTAGATTAGCTTCCGTTTTGATCGAATCGAGCAAAGTTACGATGATTCAGGTATTAACTCAAAACGTAATATTGTTTTTTTTCCGACAGAAAGGAATATCATAATGTCATTTTTAATTGTCGAAATTAAGGCCACTCCTTCTCTTATGAAACGGTTCGGAACTAATGTTCTGAAGAACGAAATTCTCGGTCCGAACAGTTCTGTTCGTATCTTAGGTTTCGGAGGAGAGGAATGTCCGACTTTGTTCACTCTGCAGATGTGGAAGAGTCTCGAGAATACGACCGAACTTTACAATGTTTACGGCATAAGTGAAGTTTCATCTTGGGCCACAATTCATCGCATTCTATTTCCTGATCGGTTTGTTTTTTAAGATGGCTCCAGAGATTGAGAAAATTTTGGGTTTGCAGTCAATTTTTTTTCAGGAGAAACATTATGACAAAAAAAAAATCAAATCATGATAATATTTTTTAACGAACACGCATTGAAAGCATTTTTTTTAAATAACCGACTGGTTATTTACTATAATGAGCCATTTTATTGTGATTTTTCAACTTTCAAGTGTATCAGATGAAGATGTTTGTGATGTTCCTCTGGGAAAGGCCATACCTGGAACTGTGCTTCTCGTCTTGGATGAAAACGGAAGAGAAGTTGTTGAAGAAGGAGAGGGTCAACTATTTATAGGTATAGAGATTTGCAAACACAACCGTTTTTATAATAGACGTGTCGGTGTTTTCAGGTGGTTCGGAAAGGGTTTGTTTCGTTGGCTTCGAAGATTACGACGATGTTCGAAAATCTCCGTTGAGAGGAACTGGCGATTTGGTCAGAATCGACAATAGAGGACGGATGTTTTATTTGAACCGCATTGACGATCAGATCAAACGAAATGGCAAACGTGTTTCTCTAAATCAAATAGAAAAAGTTTAATATCAATGTTTTTATTTATGGTATGAATTCGGTTTAACGATTCATTTCGTTTTACAGATTGCTTCTTCTGTAGGTTCGTTTGTTCATGATACGAAGGCTATTTGGGATCAAACCAAAGAGAAACTTGTTCTTGCAGCTGTCGTTGATTCAGATTATTTATACAAAAGAGAGGAAGTCGTTGGAAAGATCAGAAATTATTTGTCGTTGTTTGGTTCCAGTATTTTTCTACCTGAAATTGTGATAGCAATCGAAAAACTACCGATCACTTCTAACGGTTTTAACCTCACTTTTTTTTTTTACCTAAGTTTGTTGAATTGACTTATTGTGGTTTCATTTATTAGGAAAAGTGGACAATCGGAAGCTGCTTTCGATGGCTTATGCGCAATCATGTGCCGGAGTTAATCATTTATACAGTGAAAATGTGATTGAAACCTTAAGTCAATTCTGGAAGGTAAAATTCTAGCTATTATTCATTAAATTTAACTTTTAAAGTAAAATTTTGAACCCGCTGAACAGGATTCCACCATAAAAAACCCTTTTCAAAAGATTATTATGTGTAGACCTTGTTCAGACAGTTCAAGTGCCATTAAGTTACCTTCCTGAATTTGAGCCTAAAATCACTGAACGCACATCGAATACAAATTTGCTAGGTTACAATCTTAAATGATGATTCATTTGTCTGTTTCTTTTCAGCTGCATCTTGGTGTCGAACATGAACTTAAAGGAACTGATAGTTTTATCGCTTTTGGCGGTAATTCCGTTAAGGCTGTTGTGTTTTGCGAAGAAATGCAACACGTTCTGGGATGTACGTTTGCACGATTGATAGATGCGGTTCTCAATGGAACATTCGATGATGTTTGCCGATGTTTATTATCCGACGTTGTGGATAAAGCAAAAGAGGCTTCAGATGCGGAAAATAGTATAATATATTATGATAGAATCAACGATAGCTCTAAGAATGTCATCTTCAGAGGATCAAATTGGAGGAACCTGTTAAATACGAATACGTTTCAGACTACGAAAGAAATGCAAAGTAAACAGAAGGAGAAAAAATTGTTTTTCTCCTTTCTATGGAAATATGATATGCACAAATGTGTTGATGCGTCTCCACTAATTACGTGTTTCGATGAAACGTAAACCTTTTTTTTTTCTTCTTTCAATACTTGAATTTGAAACGATGTTTGCTGATTTCATGTTTTATTTCTTACAGTTGGTCTGTTTACATTGGTTCACATTCAAATGTATTTGTCAATATCGATTTACAAAGTGGACTTGAAAAATGGCTTTTCAAAGCGGCGGATCGGATCGAATCTTCGGCTTGTTCGAGTAGTTGTGGAAAATACATTTTTATTGGCAAGGCGAATATATCGATTAGGTTCTAACATAATTTTCTTGTTAATATTTTTCGTTTTTGTCTTCTAAAAGGCAGTTATGATCGGCATTTGTATTGTTTGGATGGTAAATCTGGTGAACTTTATTGGAAGTTTGAAACTGATGGAATGGTTAAAAGTTCTCCTGTAGTTGATCCTGTGATCAGACAAGTTTATTTCGGATCTCACGACCATTCAGTCTTTGCTCTGAATATTGAGGTTGATGAACTAAATAAAAATTTCACAGACTCACTAGAAAATGCAAACGTTTTCTTTAGACTGGGATAAAGTGTTGGAGTTTGAAACCTGGATGTGGAAGCGTTTTCTCATCTCCTTGTATATCAATTTTACCTCATCGACTTTACGTTGGAACGTTGGATGGCAAATTTTGTGCTTTGTGTCCCGTAAGATAAACAAATTGGGGTCTTCATTTCGTTTACTTATTTGTCGGTGCAATCTTCTTCCTAGATTTCGGGACAGTTGTTGTGGTTCTATGACTGTTTGATGCCAGTATTTTCATCACCGTGTTTGGTTCCTGAAGGAATTTGCGTCGGTTGTGTTGATGGAACACTTTACTGTTTTAATTACAACGGAATTAAGGCATTTTATTTATTATTCAGTTCTGAAAATCTTTTATTTATTGCTGGCTATTTTTTCTGGTCACAGCTGTGGAAATTCAAAACCGAAGGTCCAATTTTCTCGTCTTGTTGCTTTACGTTTAAAATGTCCAATTCAACTGGTGGATCGTCGGCTCCGTTGGTTCTTTTTAGCTCCCACGATTGCAACGTGTATTGTTTGTTTTCTATCAACGGGCGGATCTGTTGGTGCTGTAAACTAGATTCTGCCGTGTATTCTACACCTTTCGTTCATAACTACGTAGCTTATGTCTGCTCCACTAAAGGTAATTTGTATGCATTGTGTGTCGAAAGTGGTTCCGTTATCGGACAGTTCACATTCCCAGGAATGGTATTTTCTTCTCCCGTTGTTGTCGAAAACAAACTCGTAGTTGGCTGCAGAGATAACTATTTGTACTGTTTGAAAATTGACCAAACGTAGTTCTCGTCATTTTTAAATTATTATAAAATACAGATTCATAATCTCGTAGATCGTGAAATTTTCTTTATAGATTAAATATTTTATTTGTTTTTGGAATTTTAAAACATCAAGATGGACTGCAAAAAGTAGTCAGTTTATGGCCAAACATGTCTCGATTCGACCACTACACGAGAACTACTTCTCAATTGCAGGCAGGTAACTCAGAGTGGTAGGTTTCTGCCTCGCATCGGCCATTTTTTGCAGTCCATCTCAACTACTAAAAGTCGCTCATCTGTGAGCGTCCTTTGAGAGGGAGAAAATTCAAAAGTAACTTGCTGCTAAAGAATTACCAACAACAAAAAATTAAAAAATACACTTATTTGGGAGCATTCAGACTCACAAAAGAAATTCACGTATAAACGACACACTTCATTTTGAATTGTCAAGACTGTGTTTTTTACTTTCATTTCTGCACTACACAAACGAAAAAAATGACGATGATGGTAACAATTGTTAAAAATACATTCACATTAATAATGCGATTGGTAACGAGGGAAAAGGGGGGGGGGGGGGGGAATGGGGGAAGTCGAGCTAAGACGAAGAAAGGAGGAGGAAAAGGGAAATACAAAAAAAAAGATTCACCCGTGATTACTCAAATATATATCCGTTATTATTAATCCTCTCAAATTGTATAAAAAAGGTGCCACGTAATTGTTGATTGTTTCCCCGGGAAACGTAACTCTTCACTGTCTCTCTAAGAGTGGAATAAATTTGGTGGTCGTATTTTTTACTCTCAAATTACGTTGATTCTTCTTTTCGAGGGGAGGAATAAGTATCACGAGGGATTTGCACCGCTGGTCGTCGTCGTAGTTGTCGCTGTTGGCGAACTGTGGTTATTGTGGTTGTTGACGTCGTCGTGGTAAGTACCGTTCATGACAAAAGACGTACCGAGACCGTACAGATGGCCGCAATATTTCGCATCGTCAATATTGTCCTCGAAAAACATCTACACGAAAACAGTTTTGGTTAAAAAGAAAAAGGTCGAAAACTCGGATGTGCCTCTTTTGTTCGTTATACTTCTCTCATTTTGAAAAATGCGGCTCCCGTCAACAAACTGTCGCTTCCAGCTTGATGCTGAGGTCCTATCCTTTCCAACTGTGAGATCAGAACGAGTAATTAATCGAATATTTCTCTCGAAATAAAAGTTTTCAGCGTTTTTTTTTTTTTAACCTCTAGCTGTTCGGCAACTTCTTGCAAACCGCCCTTCAGGTTCTTGCAACTCTTCATCAGGTATTTCACGTCATAAATGCAAGGAAAGTAGATTCGAAGTAGTTCGAAGAAGTCCGATTCCTCTGCCGGAAGATTCTGATCCGTCAGCAATTTTAGAAGGTAACCGAAGTCGTAACCACTTTTAAAAAGAACGGAAACTTTTAGAAAATACGAAAAACTGTAGCGATATAAGCTTTGTAAAACTTGACAGACCTATGGAAGGACAACCACTTGATGTTGTCGTTAAGAACGACTCCGGACGTCATCAGAAGTTCGGCAAAGTCTCCTACGTCGATTCCCTCATCCTCGTGTTTCTTGAATTGAATTCCCGAATTTTGCAGGAGATCTATGGAATCTTGTGCGTACATGTCTTCCCTGATCAAGCAAAGAAAGCGAGAAATAAGATGTCGTCCTCTCATCTCGAAATGCCATCCATATTCTTACGTCAGATTAAATTTAAAGTTGAACTGCCAGGTGGAATAACCGGGTGGCGTCTTTCCACTCTCGTCCAGGAACGTCAGACCGAGTTGAATAATCTTTAACAGGTCGACGTTACATCGATGAAGTTGATATTGATAGTCGCCGGTGCTACGGAATTCACCGATTGGTCGTGCGACGACACCTGGAAATTCCGTGTCCTACAACAGAAATATTAGTTGAGATTCTGCATAAACGAAATCTCTTTAATTATAGTAGTTACGAACCATTGCAACGAAGGGATATTTCTGAACTATTTGTCGTACGTGTCTAAACTCTTCTTCTAGATTATTCGACCACACGTCTCTGATTCCGCACTCCTCGTTGCACGGAATATGATGACCGTTCGGTGGATTCGGATTGGAAACGGGAGGAACGGAGGACGAAGAGGAGTTACTATTGACACATACGCCACTGCCGCCGTTTGGTCCAGTCGCAGTCGGCATTATTCAAACACAGTCATCAATTAGGGTGGTGGCGATTTCTACTAAAAGAAATATAAAGTAAGAAAAACGGGTTAGAATAACGAAGATATAACAGAATAAAACTCCGCATTTTTGAGTTAATTTTAAGATGAAATTGTAAACATTTCACTGAATATACATTTCCTCTTCGACTTTTTAAAAATAAACTTATGACAACTTTTCAAAAGTCTCAATTTCCGGTTATTTGAAAAAGAAATATTGTTTTCTTAACGTAGCTTTCTGAAACGCGGGAGTTTATAAAAGTTTTATTGACTTTTTTTTCTTCTTGCAATAATAAGAATATACTTAAACCTTCTCGCTTTTGTATAAAACTTCCAACTTTTAATTTCACTTCTTCTTCTTCTTTTCTTTTTACGTGTTATTGTTATTGTTGTTTTCTCCCTCACTCTAAAGTAGATCCATCATTTCAACAGCACTGTTCTATAAGTCTACATTAAAAACAGACAAAGAAAGGATTAAACGACGATAACAAGAATAAAATACGAGATTGATAATTTACGAAAAATATAACAGAAAAGAGAAGGAGGACCAGAAAGAGAGAGAGAGAGAGAGAGAGAGAGAGAGAGAGAGAGAGAGAGAGAGAGAGAGAGAGAGAGAGAGAGAGAGAGAGAGAGAGAGAGAGAGAGAGAGAGAGAGAGAGAGGGAGGGAGGGGGAGGATAAGAAGGGGGTGGTAATCTTTCTCTTCGTTCCAATAACAAATAAGTAAAACAAATAATCATATTTCGAACCTTTCTACGTCTTACTCTGTACTTACGAAACGAATCTGATACAAAATACATCCAAATGTTACATTTTAAAAGGAAAAAATCACGATTCTCGTTAACCAAAATAGCGTTTCCTTCCTCAACAAACGAGAAGAAACCATCAGCCATTAGATTACAGAAACAGAAAGCGTTTTCCTTATCGATTTCATTTATCATACATATCGATACAATATTCACACAAAATGGCCGCACTTCACACTACTTTATAATGGTGACTCTATGGTATTTATGAAATAAACGAGAATCTTCATTAAAAAGTAGCTTTGAAACAAATAGGAATATTTAAACCCTGGAAAATGTAAAAGTTGTGTTTTATATTTTAAAATGTAATTTTGTTTTTATATATTTATGATAAATAGTTATCTAAAATACGTTTATTTGTAAAATATCGTCTGCTGTTATTTATGGAAGCCCCTTTGGGACCTGTCGCACAATAATTTATGTTCAATAATATTGCGTACGCGCTCAATAATATTGTGCACATACGCTCAATAAATTGTTCAAATCTACTTGTTACATTGACAACTAGCCTCTCCCTCCGACCCACCAAAATTCTCCTCCAAGTTTTTAAGAAATTTTATTAATGGAGATGCTAACGCCATCTATTGTTATTCTCTTAAACATGAGTTATGTGTGTATTCCCCCCCTCCAAAAACTAACCTAACCTAACCCAACACTAAACCACTAACCTAACACTTTATACATGGACTCTATGTAATAGTTGATTTTAGCGCCGCCTGTCTTCAAACATTTCAAACATTAATTAAAATGTTCTAATGTTAAAAATCCTATACCTCAAAAAAAAGTTTTTGCTTTTTGGCAAAAATTTTTTAATGGAGATGGTGGCTCCATCTACTTTGGCTGAATTTTTTTAAATTTTGTTTTAGAAAACATTCAAGTGGGAAGTTCCTAATAAAGTGTAATTTATTAGACTTAGTGTTGCAATTGGCTGTTTAGCTGTGTGGTTACTGCCTTGTGAACTGGTGTTCATGGGTTCAAATCTCAGTGGTCTCTTTTTGGCTTTAATGTTTTTAGATTGTTAAAAACTTAAAATAATCGTAAATACACTTATTGTTAAAATTCTGGTTCTTAAAAAGTTTATTTTTAAAAATATTAACAAGAAACAATTTTTATTTTCTTCCATGACCCTTCTACTTTCTATTAAATAGTCAATTTGTTTTTAAACTAAACTTTAAGAAAAAAAACACCAAAATCATGAACATGTTTATGAGATGATATAGAGATGAAGTCATTTCCAATGTATTTAAATCTATTCACTTGTTAATTGCCAGTTTTTTTTAATAATTGTAGGCCTTAGAAAAAAATATTTTTATTGCTGCTTTACATTTTTGTGAGGGCTGAAACGTCAACATTTATTGAAAAAGCAAAACACGTAAAATATTTTTCATAAATGTACGATATATCGATAGTTGTCATCGATATTGCTATCCTTGATCGCAGCAGGGCTTTCCAGATTCACTTCCAATGTCTTCCCAGATTCACTCCCAATGTCTTCCCTCTGTTTTTTCGTGGCGTTTCTTTTAGATGTTTTTGTTTTCTTCCAAATATCTTCGCTTTTTTAAAAGGGATTTTGTGTTTTGCGTTGAAGACAAGAACTTGATGATTTTTTGTTTACAGGATTTCTTCCTTTTCCCTATTTCGTTGATACGCAAAGGGTCTTCTTGTTAAGTTCGATGGAAGGTCTTAAGAAATGCTGGGAAAGAGCAGAGGTAACGAATAACTTGAACGTACTACTTCTTAAAAAAAATGTTGTCCAATCTTTTACATGCAATACTAAACAATTTTTTACTAATCTGTGTGTTTTGCAGTTGTTATTAGAGACAGCTCGTCAGAGACCGAATAAAATAAGGATTGTTTCTCCCAGTTCCAACACGAAATGGTCAGTGATTTCACTGTAGAACGTCATGTGTTTTATCTTTTCTTGTTCTCCATTTAGGAAATCGATACATCAGAAGTTGTCGGACATTTACGTCGAAGAATGTAGCCGAGAACCAAAACATAAGGTTAATTGCAGACGATTTCACTATAAAATAATCATTCCTAGCTAATAATACGTGTGTAATCATAGAACCTCCGCAATGCATCTCACTTGCTCGACAAATTAGTTACCAGAGATAAAATGAACTGCCTGTTGGTCAACCTTTATCCGGGGAACGAAGGTTATTCGGTGATGGTCAAAGGACGAAGTGGTGCCGACACGGAAACCGTTAGACTTTCTTACGAGGTACATCTCGGTGAATTTCGTTTTGTTAAACCAATGGCTTAAGTTGACAAGGGCCTCCTTTTGTGTTTGTTTAATTTTTGAACAGGAAGCGGAATTGTTGCAGTATATTGATAATGAAGAGGTTAGGATTTTTTTTTAAACAATGTTCCTGTTTTAAAAGGAATGTTCTAAAGCGTTTTCGTTCACATTTTAGTTGCCTCCTGTTCTGGTCGACATTCTCGAATGTTCGCAGGTGAATCGGACGATATATTTACGCCTGAATTGTTTTAAAGGTGAATTTTTATAGGTTAATATCTTCTATAGTGGCTGCGTCATTGCCGAAGTCCGCGACTATCGGCGTTCTGCAAGTGCAACCATTTACGAGTCTCACCACGTCCTGCTTCGTCCAACGATGCAGGTTCTTCACTCATGATTTTTTTTAAAAATATTTTCAGTCGTTTTACACAACAAAAACTTGCCGAAAAAAAATTACAAAAGCGATTATTTTAATTGCAACTTTAAGATTGACATTAAAAAAGGTTCTGGTTTGAATTTATTGATAAAAAGATTTAAATCTTGGTTATTTTTTTTAAATGTTTTTCTTGAATTTTGAAAGTGACTCGATTTCTTATGACGATTTAATTTTCATTTGGTTTTCAGACTTTGATTTGTGATGTGAATGCAATGACCAGCAACAGTAGTAAATGGACAACAGAAGATAAAATGGCTTTAGAAAGTCATCTGCTTTTAGCAACTCAAGAACCACTGTGTTTGGATCCGTCTCCCACCGTTTCTCTTGTTGCAAACTACATTCAGTACAGCAAGAATAAGTTTGGCGTTGCTCCAATCAAAAAGTTTGCTTTCAAATAAATCGATTCGTCATCTCTTGGCAGAGTTAATCGCAATGGGTTTGTTTCTCTCCCCTGATTTATAGAATGGCAAAAAAGTTTTCTCAAGCAGCAATAAATCGCAAGTGGAAATTTGAACAGCATGCAGCTCCACCGAATCTCAATCTTTACGACTTTCTTGCAAAACGGAAGAACAAGAAACGGAATCAACCGGCCGTCAATTTACGACTCGGAAAACCGGTCTATATAAGTTGTTTGAATTCAGTTTAGACGTTACGCTTCACATTTATTTAACCGTTAATACTAGAGTGTTCATTTTTGGAAGCAAAGAGAAGTGAAGTTAACTCCTCCCGAAGAGTTAGACGTAAGTTTTCTGATGTGTTTCGGAAGATTTTCAACAATCAACTTTTGTAAAATTTGATGGTTTGTTGTAGGTTGCGATGTATGCCATTTCGATTCCTCCGCCCATAGTTTCGGATGACACTATTGTAAGTTGTTTACAGCAGTTGTTTTTTTTTGGTTGAAAGTGTGTCAGAAAGTAGAAGGGTGGCTAAATCACTTTGTGTTGATATAGTTCAAAAATTAAAAAAATTTGTCTACTGAACAGGATTTCATTGAAGAATACATATTGGAGTCGAAACAGGGAAACGGAAAAGGTTATTATTGTCGGCTGACGATCAATCAGCGTCTCGTAGATGATGCCTATGTTGGTGAACTGTACACCGACAGAGATTACGTCGAAGGGGTTCCAGGAGGAGGATCGTGTTGGTACGCGCCTTAATATGTGCATAAAAGGTTTCATTGTCCTGATGTTTTTTTTTTCATTAAAAATGTTTAGGTTTGAATTTATGACTAAAGCAAATGTCAATAAGTAATATCTTGTCACTTCTTTATTTTTCTGAAAGAGTATTGGAAATAAGTAAAATGATTTTCTTCAGATATCTGCATCAATTCATTGAGATCTTCGTTCAGGAGAGTCGTAAAGTTGTAACAATTTCGCATAAAATCAAAGACGAGGCGACGACAGTGAGAACGATTCCCGGAGGACAATCGATTGTTTTTCCATTGGCCTCCGCGGCATCGATGGCTGTCAGTAAATGAATAAAACAAACACGAGGCTATCATAAGTACTTGTAATCGTTCTACATTCGGTGTTTTTTTAATCCATATAGTTTCAAATGGGTGAACTTGCTAGCCCTACTGTGAAACGTGTGCCGTCGTTTTCGAAACCACTTTCGTCTTCGACCGGAACTGTGACGAGTGCTGATTACTTTAACGGTACAATCGGAAGTGGTCGTGTGGCTTCTCTTCAAGGTAACGTCGGACCAATTCCACCATCTAGCGGTTCACCTGGTCCAACTGTCTCCTCGCCAGGTGACATTTCTCTTTTTGTGTTTTTTTTATGTTTGTATATATTTACTAAATATATTCGGAAATGTTATTAGGGATATCTGGTAGTTCCCAAGTTGTATCGCAACAAAAAACAAACCCGACTCTGCCGCCTCCTCCTAACTCTAGGACTCCAACTCCGACTCTTCAATCGTTAAAACCAGCTCCTGCACCCACTCCACCGCCTCCTGCACTGATCGTTCCTATTCCTACGTCATCTCCGCCTAATCAGTTGTCAAATGTAAGGAGGTCGTCACAAAATTCGGACATAGTTCCAGCTATTGGCCTCATTGGTCGTCTTCAGTCCAGTCTTGCTGGTTTTCTGAACAGTGGTTCGAACGAAACCGGAGCAACACTGGCGCCCGTGTGTTTCTTTTTATTACGACTTTTTCCTTATAGTCCGAACTGATTATTTGAATCGTTTATATAAAAAGAAGGTTTCTTTGAAGGGTGTTGCTGTTCCACAGGGAATTGCAGTGCCGATTTCTTTGGCTATGGTTACGTCGAACCAATCGAACTTAATGACAACTCCAGCTGGAGTTATAGTCAGTCCGTTACCAAATATGGTTTCAGGAACTGTTCCATTAACTGTGAGCATAAGTGAAAATACACTGAACCCTTGACTGATCCGTGAAGTTTTTGATTTAGGGAGGATCCATTAGCCCTTCGTCTGTCGCCGTAACTAACACTGTTCCAGCTACCACCATAATGGTTACTTCGGGTAAAAATTAGTTCGGAACAAGTCTTCAAAAGAAATATTTTCTTGAGTTAACTTTTACAAATCCGTTCGTTGTCTTCCTACTATTTAAAGCCATGCTGACGTCTCCCATTTCTTCCGTGCTGACTACGCCAACCGGTGTTGTTTCCTTTCCCGTGGGTATTACTGGAAGCATAAGTGCTCAGAACCTAACTGCTAGGTTAATTGCTTCTGGTATTAAAGCACCGTCTGTAGGCATCACTCAAAGTGGAGCTAGTACTCTTGGTCTTCTGCAGGTAACAATGTGTCTTTGAACATTGTCCGGATTGTTATGTAACGAGATGATCTTGTTATGAAAGGTGACTGGATCACAAACGACGACGGGACAGTTTTTCGCAAGTGGGTCCAGTCAGAGGCCCGTTATTCCGAAAATAGCTAGTACTTCTTCACCTATTACACATTCTTCTACTGGTAATGCTTTTCTTTTTCTTTCTTGTGAAATTTCTTAAAACGTGTATTTAAAAAAATTAAGGGAAATAATTATAAGAAAAAGTATTTGACAAATAACGAAATTTCGTGTTATTAGTGATCATCGAAGTTAATTTTTAAGTGTTAATGTCCACAGGAGCAAACGTTTTTACAAAATATTTTAGAAACTATAAGGGTAGCTCAATCACTTCAGAGTAATTTCACATTGATATCTTTTAAAATAAGCTTTTTATGTCTGTTTAAAAAAATGATTCAGCTTTAAGCACGCACTATTTATTTTTGTGAATAAAGTTTATTTTGAAAGATATTATTAAATGTGAAAGTACATATTATGTGATTCGGCTCCCGTTCTAGTTTCTAACACACTTTGAATTTCTCTGTAGTGTTGCTTTTCGGAATTTCAGAATAACCAGAATGTGAAAACCAGCTGTTCACAAAACATCGTGAGACTTTTAATCGTTTCCCTTTCTGTTTACCAGTAACTACGCCGTCAATTGCAAGTATACCGACAGTGGGTCCTACATTGATGACTTTCAGTGCTCAGCAACAATTACATTTAGCCCTACAACAGAATCAACAGTTGGCCACTTTGCAGTTACAACAGTTGAGGCAACAAGGAAGTGGAGGAATAGGTGGAGCAACAACACAAAAAGGGAAGGGAAGAAAAAGAGGTGCAACATCATCTCCGAGTTGATTTCGGAATAGTGGTCAGTCCGTTAGGATTTTTTAAATGTCGTTTTTAAACATCTACTTTTTAATTCCAATCAATATATATTTAAAATACATATTTAAAAAAACATTGAAAAAGAAATCTTTTATCAACGATTTTAAAATACTGAGACACAATGAAATTTAAAGTTTTTTAGTTTTATCTCTAACATAAACTAAACTAGTCGTAAAGGTATTTTACTTATCTTAAGAGGCTCGGACAAAACACCGAACTCGATACGACAATCCTCGGAATACCCCACAGGTGTAAAAAGCTTTTATCGAGATTATTAATCTATTTCCCCAAACTTCATAAACGAACGCAGGATGAACAAGTTAAAAAAATGTACATAAAAATAACTCGATTGCATTTTCTTTTTATATAAAAATGAAACTTTTATTGTGATTTCACTTGGTAGTCATTGATGTCAACTTAAAGCGTCTATTGCCTTTGACACGAGTGTCCGAACATTAGATTCTCTCTTGTGAGCTTGTTCGATGCATTCCTGTAAGTTTACGTCACCGATTCCAGCTCCACCTACATTTAAAAACATTAGTATTCCACATTCCCCTTAGCCTTTGTTTTGTGAGATTTGTGACCTGGTTTATACGTTCCACACAGTTGACCATTCTCTAGTGTCACGACGGTGACGACACCCGAAGCCAAACACTCTTCTTCGTACGTCGGATCGGCAAGAACGATATTTCTAAAAGTAACAGCCCACGCATTAGATCAGAAATTACCATCCACACGTGACAATCCAAGATTTGTGTGTTATCTACTCTTCGAAAAGGGCGAAAGTTGTGGCCACTGGATCACCGAGTATTCGAAGAGGTCGCTTTTTCAACAGATCCACTTTTGGATTTCCACTCTCTGTATCCAAAGTCACTTCTGGCAGCCTCACTGTAAAAGAGATAGTTACTCGGTTAAGGCGGCTATAGAGTAAACACCCCACGAAAATTAAAAATTTACGGTTTTTCAGAGCTGCTGTGATAGCAATCAAAGAAGGATCTAAGACAGTCCCATCGTAGTTCAAGCACAGTATGTCGCAGTAGATAACCCAAACGAGCTACGGAACAAACGAAAATTAACGACGCTGTCAGAGGAGGATTTAATGTCGATTCATTTTTAACCTTTCCTTGCTGAATACACAAATCCTCCAAATCGACACATTTAGAACTGTTTCCGGTAAAAAGAAAAGACATTTAAGTACGAGAGGAGCGGTCTCATCATGATTTTTAAAATACTTTTCCATTATGCGATTAAGAAGTTGGCTTGAAACCTGACCCTGTTCGCTTGGCGGCCCGGGACGGAAATGTGGAGCACAAAGTGGTGACAGTTCAACATTCGGAACTAAAATTAAATTTAAAACGAAAAAACGATCTTACAAATACAAATGAAACCCTTTTGAATTCACTTCGAAATACTCAAATAGCCTTTCTTGGGTTCATCCGGTTTTGGAGCTGCCATTTCCTTGTATTTTCAGCATAGAAAGAAAACAAAAATGAGAAAAGTTTGGATTTATTCTTTCCAACCTCATTAATTCCGTAATTATAGATACTAACCAGTTTTATGCCGCAAACGACGGCCGTGTTTCCCAAACGAACGAGAGCCGAGCTGTCTGCATTTCGCATTGTGCCTGTTATATTGGTCAAAAATGTTTTATAGGCGTTTTATATGAGAAATAAGAACTGTGGTTATTCTGCATTTTAGAAATTTTTTTTAAATTGTTTTAGAAACTAGAAATAAAGATATATAAGAAAAGTGTTTGCAAGCAGTGTGGCCCTAACCAAATGTATTAGACACACATGTACGCTACAAGTATTTAGCGCTGATTACAAAAATACTTAATGAGTTAAATTCAAATGGGGCCTACATTTCCCATCTGTCCCAAGTGGACTTATTACCAGCTTTGCACGTCCCTGAGTAGACTACACTAGTTATATTTCGACATTGAAATTCAAATTTACCTATGTTGATTGCTGTTGGTCTGACTTGCCAAAGGCTTCTACCATCAGGTCGGACCTTGTGTTCCTACATAATGAGACAGAAAAACCGTAAAAGTTCCGGTTGTGTCTTATGACAAATGTTGACGGCAAATAGCTTTGAATGAATGGTTTTCGTATAACCCCTTTCCATTATCAATCGCATGTGTTCGCCACTCCCATCACGAATAACTTAAGTTTTCTATATTTTTTTCATCGCCGTAATGACAGGACACGGACATAACCGGCAGCTTTTACATAAAGAGACGGATTGGGAAGAAATTTCAATTTTAAAAGCCACACTTACGAAATACTTCTTGTAATACTCTGAAGGTTGTAGAGTTCTACACAGAAATTAGAAATTAATCATTTAATAATACACAACATTAAAAATAAATACTTACTTAAATTCCAGCGACATTCTTCTTTATATAAAAACAAGAAAGTATGAAGACACGCAAAGTTCCTCAACACGTTTTTAACTCACCGTTTGACCGCCATCGGTGCTTCACATTGAGTTTAGAAACGTGCTCATAAAAGTGTTTATTCAAAACTATGGCGCTTTAGAGGAGCGACGTTTATTAGTAAAAACCATTCGTTTTCCTATTCTCTTCCTATCTCTATTAAGAACTTGTTAAATGTTTTTATACCTATTTGTTTTTAGATATTAGATTATTTTCTAATTTATCTAATCTTTTTAATACTTGTTAAAAAAAAATTTGGTTCCATTGATTAACATAAAATTTATAAATTTATGGATTTTGTTTAGGAAACACAGCGATATGATGTAATTTTGTATGTCAATATATAGAATTGGTTTAGTCGGACGTGAGCTGCGATGGCCGAGTGGTTAAGGCGTTGGACTTGAAATCCAATGGGGTTCCCCCGCACAGGTTCGAATCCTGTTCGCAGCGGTTGAAGGCAACATTATTTTTTTCTGGTGTTCTTATAATTCCATTTTTTTTTTCAATTTGCTATTGTTTATTGCTTATTATAATTTTTCAAGGTTATTTTATCAACAGTTTATTTTTTATAATTTATGTTTAAAAAAATATATTTGTGTATTTTGGTCTCAATGATGGGAACAATCTTAATTTAAAATAAAAAATGCAAAATAGTTAAAATAAATTGCTTTATCTCATATAAAAAGCAATTTTTTTTAATCTGTAGATGGAGAGACTGGTTGAGAGAGAGAGAGAGAGATAGAATGCGAATGGGGGAAAGAGAGAGAGAGAGAGAGAGGGAACGAATGTTAACCAGGAGGAAGGAGGAGGATCACCAGCACCAACACCATGATGATGATGATGATGATGATGATGATGATCCATTCCATCCACATGAAGATAAAAATAACTTGGATGTCCTAAAATATCCAACACTTGTGAGTATGTTCGGTAGAGAAGCACACTTTTTTTTGTGTGTGTTGCCTTTTGACTGAATATTATTATTAGTTTAGTAGAAGAGAAGCAAAAAGATGGACTACTCACTCCAATGTAAAGACAACTTCCAACTTTTAATAATACGGATTTTCTACTTTTGTGATGATGTCACTTTAAATTGATATTTAAAATGAACTTTTTTTCTAAGAAAAATCTTCAGAAATTTGTTTTAAGCCAATTTTTTGGACTATAATCATAAAAATAAGTTTTGATAAAAGTGAAAATAAGGAACAAGGTAAAGACTGGTTCTTAAATTTCTCATCTTAAAAGTTTATTTGGAAAAAAAAAACTAAGTTGCTTCATGAAACATAATTAGACCATGAAATTCCTGTGAACTTGTCTTCTTTCTTTTTTGTCAAAAAGGATTTCAACAAGAAAACACTGAGAATTTTCTCTTTTTTATTGGACAGCGGTGAAAATAGAATTAGAAGTAAATTTGTATGTATATACAGTACATGTATGTAATGTGTTTCCAAAGTAAGGCAAGAAGAGAAAGAGAGAAGAAATTGGGGCCTAAAAATCACCATCCCTTGGAATGACGTCACAAACAGTGCTCCTCAGAATTGGATAAGAAAAGTCAGAAGAAGAGAGAAAAAAAAAAAAGGAGGGACATTCTTCTTTAAGGTGACATTCTCTCTCTTTTCAAGTGTACTAAATTAGTTATTTCAGTTATTTGTGAATTTACAGTCAAGAGGTGACGTCATTATTAATTTAATCATCGTCATCAATATTGAAATAAGGAATTAAAATTGGAAATCCTAATATATACATAATAATTATGTAGGACAGACACCAAGGGTACAAACCACCACCACCACACACAAAAAAAAGCCCACCTATGAGTTGTCATCTTAGGAAGATTCCTCCTCCTCCTCCTCCTTCAGAAGCTGCGATTCAATGGGAGTTGTCACAGACGATAGAAAATTAAGTAAGTTTTTTCATTAATATTACAGTAAATGTAATCATTTATTAATAGGCACATTTATTTAATTTGCATCAGAATAAATGAGATCGAAGGAATGTACCAATGTAGAGCTTTTTTTTTTAAAGAATAGATTTAAAGTTTTATTTTCAACTTGTGCAATAATAATAATGATATTTTTTATTTAGGATATGTTTGAAAGTAATGGTAGTTTGCTTTTTAATTTCGACAAGAATATTGCGTTTATAATGAGCATGTCAAGATGACGTCCACTTTTTGATTTGCATTCAAATTGTACACTTAAATATCAATTAGGACTTGAGGGTACAAATACCACCGACTAGAACTTAATAAAATAACATTTTAGATTCTTGATTATACTTCAGTAATAATAAGTAATTCTTTTAAGATAATCTCAAAAAATGTTTAAAACAAGTTTTGAAGAATTTCAAAACTATAATTTCAACAAGATGGCTGACATTTCGATCATGTGCAATAATGTGACCAACTCCAGAGCATGAAATTAAATCCAATTTATATCATTAACGTGGCTTATAATTAATGTTTACAAAAATATATAATAATCAATATTTAATATTTTTAAAGCTTGATGATCATTTGAAATATTTTTTATAGAAATTATTGTTTCTTTATTTGACACTAAATATAACAGATATCAACAAAAAGCAGACACACATCGTTCACTTACTTACTTACTGAAGTTAATTTTCTCATTTTTTTTCTTCTTAAAATAATTATGGTCTTTCAGGTTTTGCATTTATATTTCTAATTGATTTTCCATTCAAGTAATTTCAACATGTGATGATGATGATGATGATGACACTTTCAAATAGCTATTGATATAAAAAAGGCCAAAAATGTGGAAATACCGTGTTTTTTTTTGTATTTTTCCAAACAAGGGAGAAAAATTAATTATTTCTCAATTTTACTTTGATGCAATGATGTTAACCTGAATGGACGTTTTCTAAATAAAAGTCAAAGATTTCATTTCGTAATGAATTTTTTTAGCTAGTTTGGAAAACAAACAAACAAAAACCCTTGCATTTATTGAAACCTTTTGAATTTCATTTTAACAAATTAGAAGACAGAACAATCCATAGGCGCGTCCCCCCCCCCCCCCGGCACATAGGGGCGCTTGCACTTGTAATCTACTTCAAAGTTTCAAAAAGATCCTGTGGATTTTCAGTGTAATATTTATCCTTTACTTATGTAAAGAAGAAAATTGATATTTGGGCAGATACCCAGCTGAGACTTCAACATGAAATTTATGAATGGGTTACCCAAACGTGATTTCTTTGAGGCTATTTTCTGCCCAATGTAGTCATTTACATAATTTGTCTTTTTGTTGCTCTCTCCCCCCTCCCCATGCCCTCTAGTCCTGCACAGTGTGTGTGTGTTACTAAAATTTGCATGAGTTTAGTTATGTTCAAATTTCACTTTAGTAATGATGGTTGAGGAATTTTACTAAGAGACAGTACACACTAAGTAGCCTAGCAGCATATTGGTATATACTGTAGTTCAATATATATTTCTAATGTGTGAATTGTAGCCTAGAATGGATGATGTGTGTGTGTCGACGACGTTGAAATGCTGTCGTCATTACCACTTTGGCCCAACGGGGCTAAAAAGAAAGCATCCATTTGACTCCGAATTCGGCGGAACTATTCGGCCATGGCTTTTGGCCAAACCCAGGGAAAAATCTAAATTTATCAACTAAACCTAACCTAACTTCCCCTCCCCTACTCCTCCTCCTCCTACTCCCTCCCTCCATCTTTCTTATCCTCCCGAATTTTCCAGTTTTCACTTGATCTTTCCTTCTTCTTCTTAACTTTTTTAACAGATTGGCTGTGTGTTCATTTGGAATCATCCGAAAAAAAACTTTTGCCAACTTTTTAACTTATTTAATGAAAAGATAACTTTAGTTGCGAGAAGAAAAAAAAAACATCTTATATCGATTGAGTTTAATTTGAGCGAAAGAAGAAGAAAAAAACATCCTGTAATTTCAAATAACAATTTCCAACTTTTTTTATATATTAAATTAAATATGCAATTTTCTATTACTGAATTTAGTCAAAGAATGGGCAAAACTGTTTTAAGAATTATCAAGGCAATTATGATTATTACTATTACTATTATTGTTATGAAGATACCCTAGGCATGGCTTCCCCGCTGTCCATTAATTATGCGTGTAATGTAGGTTCACTAAATACACATTTCCCTAAAGTAAACGAATGTAGATCGTGTTTACTACCCACACCCCACCTTCTAATAATAATAATAATAATAATAATAATAATAATAATAATAATCATCATAACTGTAAAAACAATTTAATAAGTCATATCGTAATGAGAGAAATAATGGAAACAAAAATGGTTGTTGAAAGTTGTTAGTAAATAATGGGCATTGCATTAAATGCAGTTAGGGAAGAATCACACACGCTGAAAAAAAAACCCCACTCTGTAATGCAATGTGTTTTTTCTGTAATGCCGTATGCGGTGCATTAGTTGCATGAATGTAACGAGAGCATAAGGCATTTTCCTAGAAGCGCCATATATATATATATATATATATATATATATATATATATATATATATATATGGCATATATATGGCATATATATATATATATATATATATATATATATATGGCATATATATATATATATATATATATATATGGCATATATATATATATATATATATATATATATATATATATATATATATATATATATATATATATCAGAAGTTGTCATTCGTCATAAAAAGGGCGGAGCCAACGTCTGTTTATTCCGTTTTCTAATTGCCTATCTATTTTCTGGTTTTTTTTTCAGCGTGAGGGATTCTTCCCTTACTCCCAAGCCAAATTTGAAATGTTTCTTCAATGAAATTGTATGTAACAGAAAATGCTGAAAATCTGTTACATGTGAAACAATATTATCTCATTTTTCATTAATAACGAACAAAAAAAGAATTGTTTCATTTGCATGCAGAGACAATTGTTATGGCAGACGCAGAATAAGTTATTTTTTGACAATGCATTTTTGTGCTTCTTTTGTCATAGGCCATCAGGGGCTGATGCTTTGCGCAAAGTAATTATTCAAATTTCATCCCAGTTATTTTTAATATATATATTTATAATAATAATATTACCCCTTTCTCTCTCTCTCTCTAGTTATTTGTACACTAGCCTCTTCCCCTCCTCCTCCGCCTTTCCGCTTTCAAGCATAACATTCTTATGTATTAACTTACTGTTCTGCATATTTGCCTCTTTATTTATAGTGAGTTTTGAGGTAGAATTTTTCAAAATTCATTGCAAGTGAACGACCTCAACTTTCTAAACGAAAATATTATAACCAGAAATTATGGAAGCAAAACTACCGTTTTTATACATTTGTTCTATTTAAAAAAAAACATTCTTAAACTCTTTTTTTTTTCTCAAAAAAAAATGTATTTAATTAAAAGTTAAAAGCTGAAGCGGAATTTTGACTATGCATCATAGAGAATAGGGTCAATAATTGGATTTAGGTTTGTTTTTACCGGAGGCAACGGTTGCATTTAAAGAGGCTAATTTTGAGGCTAGAGTTAACATACAATCGTAATTGAGCTGTATTTTAATTCTAGAAGAACGCTAGCCTCTAACTAATAATTTCTTATTTGAAAATACATTAAAATTGCAAATCGGGACGGACATGATGAGTAAGATGGAATGGCCCCGCCCTTTAACTTTTTAAAACCTGGTTGGTCTATTGTTTTAAACAAAATTGGAACAAGGAATTAAAAGAATTATTAATTGAAGTGCGTTTCAGTGGAGAGAGAGATGTGTTAATAATAATAATAATAATAATAATGACTAATTTTCTAACTTAAAAATTTAGGAATATGAATGAACAGCAAAGTAATGTTTTAATTCGTAAAAAACCCGGTTTGATTCACTTTCGACCATGGTCTTTTTCTGATATTTTATCTGTTTTAAACGAGAAAAAGGATAATGCTATTATTATGCTACCGAATGACAATAATCATGTTGTGTCCAATGGATTCTTGGATAATGAAGACGACGATGATGATGTTTTTCTACAAAATTCAATTTTTTCTTCTTGTATAGTCATGCAAAAATCAAAGTCGGCGTCTTCTTCAGGCAGCCGGCTCAACCCCAGAAAAATCTGGAGGTCCCGGTCCAAATCTCAGTCGAGGGGCAGTGGGAGCAGCTCCTCCTCTTCATGGGCACCTCAGGTATACCAATTAAAAACAAATTTCTAATTAAACACATTCAAGTTTCTCTTCATTTTGCACCTGAAGATAATCACAGTGTGAGAGGGGGTTTTACACTTAAAACCACTAAACTGCGTTCATAATTTGTTTTTCTCTTTTTAGTAAATTTTAATTTACAAAAAAAAAATTCAGTTTTTAAAACAAAAAAGTTTCAAATTGTATTTTTTAAAGTTGTTTTGTTGAACAAGGAAAACGGATATGCGCTGAAAACAGGAAAAGCACCAATAGGTTAAAAAGGTTGTGTTCCATCTGAAACGATTCCATTTGAGATGCGAACAAGGAACTGCATGAGGTGGAGGCTAGCTACATGTATGTTTCACAGTAATATGGTTGGTGTATGCTGGCGGTGGAGGCGAGCAATACTTCTAGGTAATAAGGTGGTTGTTGGATATTATTGTGGCTTCAGGCATACCAAGTACAGTATTATGTTAACTACCTAATAGCTAGCCTCTACCTCCGACCCTCGAGTTCAAATTTTTTTAAATAGAATTGTTTGAGATGGTACTGTACAGCATAAAATACGCTTTGCCTAAATGACATGATCTTGCTTTATGTTTGCAGAATAGTAAAAACCACTTTTGGGACAAAATGTTGACACTCCTCCCTCTCTTTCTCTCTAACACATTCCCCCCTAACTAGTTCTACCCAATTTCTTAACCCGTTTCCTGAGAAAATTGTTTTTAAACCATCAAAGTAGTCGTTGTAGTAGTGGTAGTAGTAGTAGTACTGTAAGTAAAAGCAGTAGCAGGAATACACAGTGAAGAATATTCTTATTAGCGGTTTAACATCAAAGGAAAGAATTGTTAAATTTGTGGTCTGTGATATATTTTACATGTTGGCATTGGGCCCAACAAAGTTTACGCCATAAAAAAAAGACCAAATATCCTTAATTCTTATAATGCAAATCCCCTTTTTACAAGTCCAATTTAGTCTCTTTTTCTCCTGTTTTTCAAAGCAGAAGGATTCTTTTGTTTCAATTTGTATTTTGTTTTTAAATATATGAGGGTGGCTAACATTTGTAAACAGCTGACTAGAAAATACAAAAAAGAAACATCATTACAGACTTATTATAATAAATAGTTTGTTATTGGACTAAAATCACAATCTTCCCCTTCTTACTCCTCCCTCTTTTTTATGCCAAGTTTTCAAATGACATCCATTCCAAGTTCTTTAATAAATGAATGGTTTTAATATTTATCAATGTTTTTTCTTCTTCTTCATTTGTTTGTCAACTTTTCAGAAGTGTGAATGGCCCCATCATGAGATTAAAAATATATGGTTTTTTTTATTGGAAAGAGGTTTGGTGTGACTTTTTTAACTTCAGGTGTCCTGTGTTTTACATTCAGATGATGATGATGATGATGAATGAGCTTTTTAACATTGATATATCATCCTCAGGGCCGTAACAATAGTGGGTTATACTGGTCCTCCAGACCAGAGCCTTTCTTCAAGGGAACCCAAATAACATACACAATTTTAATACATAAAATTTAGAAGAAAAATGTATAAAATTACTTAAACAATTTATAATTTACAAATTATTATAAAATGTTTTGTAACATTTAAGATTAATTTTCAAACCATTTCTGTATCCAATTATTTAAGGTTACTAATTTCAAATTGAAATGACATAACATCCCATACAATTGACATTTTTAATTGTTTGTGATGTTGTTGTGTAATGTTAAAAGTGTGAAGACACTCAAATAAGGAGCATAAAAGAAGGCACTGAGGGGGCCCTACCGAATATTTTGGACCAGGGTTTAGTGTACCCTGATCAACCTTCTATAGAATCCTTGTTTCGTTTCAGGTTTAAAGGTCTTTATAAAGAAACATTCACAATCGGATATATTTGACGAATCCATCCCCTTAATGTTTAGTAACTATGGGGCATCATCAGTATACCACTTAAATTTCAAAAATAGATTCCCCTTAATAAAAAGAGAGAAAAAGAGAAATTTCCCTTTTTTGGAGGTGTTCTTTTCATTTCCCTTGAGGTTTTACTTGACACTTTTTTTTTCTTCTTCTTTTTGATGATATTTAATGAGTTTGTTGAAAGATTTTGTATTTTTAAATAGGATGATGATTGTGGAATACAGTTTGTAATGTTTATTTTTAGGGATCAGGGCTTTGGATGTGTTCGAGTGGTCGCCAGGTGGTCCTGACAGACACCCATCTTTTAAACCTGAGTGAGGTGGAGGTTGTAGCTCTTCGTCAGGTGGCACTGGCCAAGTTACAGGCCATGGACCTCGATTGTAGGATTTCAATACCAAAAGTGGCAGGTCAGACCAAAGAAGGGGTTTTCTTCTTGTTGGAAAGCTCATTTTCATAATAATTTGACTAAAATAGTAAATTTGGAATGAAAATAAATCATTTTCTTAGGAAGGCGCTCCACTTTTTTTTTATTATGTATTATATACAAAATTTCATGGAGACAACAAGATTTCATTAAGAGACAACTGAAGAAACCTTGAAATAAATTTCAAAATGTACTTTTTAATACATGTAGTGATTTCTTCAAAATAAACTTTTGCCATAAAATGATCTCTCCACCTTCCTTTGCGTTTCAAAGAAATCTTGAAATTCTGCATAACTTACTTTTAATGGGAAATGTTTTCGTCGTTTTGTGCACCATCTATAAAGATAATTAATAACTAAATATGATTTTCATTAAACTTTCCAGACGATTCAGTTGCTGAAAAACCGAAAAGACGTGCTTTAATATTAAAGAAACGAGCTGTTACAACTGGCTTTTTTGAACAAGGAAATAAAGATTGTGAAGGTATTAATATATTTTAATTATTTTCAAATAACATTTCAATATATTTTAATATATTTGAGTTTATTTTTGACCACTCTTTTGGCTCTTAGTTGAGCTACCTCTACCTTATATAATCTTGAAAGTAACTTTTCTTTTTCACAAGTTCAAAATATATTATTATTATTAATATTGACTGGTTGTTGCCACGCAGTCTGGACTTTTCTTTCATTAAATAATAAAAAAAAAGTTCTCATTTTAAGTGTCGCCCTGCTTTTCCTCTAAAGTCTAATTTCGAGGTTTTTTTTTCTCCAATGATTTAAGATGTTTCTTTCTCCTTCTCCTTTATGGGATTTAACTACAATTATCTTAACTGTCCTTGGAAGAAAGAAAAAAAAAACCTTTTTACTCAGACCTCTCTCTCTATCTATCTTTCTGCCAGTTTACTTGTACATATCGCAACTTTTTAAAAATGTTAAGTTTAAAAAAAAGTCTTACAAGTACCCTTGAAAAAACCATTTTTGTTGATACATAAAGGAAATTTGTCCTTCATACAATGAAAACATTTTAAGAGCAGCCAGCAACATCCTTTGACGAGGCCTCTTAGGGTTATTCATTATAAATTTGTTTAATAATTTTGTGTTTGTGTTTTTTTTTCTTCTTCTGAAGGGAATGATAACCGCTCAAGTGGAATGGTTTTTGGAGTACCACTGGTCAAGTGTGTTCGTAATGACCGAGCAGCTCGTCGTTCGGCCAGTGCACCTTTGAGAGATGTCGCCAATCTTATTGGCGCCAGACTAAAATCTGGAAGTGCCAGTGCCGAAGACATTAGTAACGAGAGGTTATTGTCTAGTCGTGGTTTTTCTGGAAGTCAGATCTCTTGTAATATACCCTTGGAATTAACAAGAGACGAGAAATATCTCGAAAAAAATGTAAGTTTGGAGCTCTCCTACCCCTTGAAGTTGGGCAATCACTGCTCACTCGTTTAATACAAAAGTGAAATGAAAATAATTTTATATTTCATTTTTTTTTCTTCTTCTTCTTCTTCTGTTTTATTAGAATGAAGGTTCGTGCGAGTCTTTAGGTTGGGTTTGCAAAAGTCGAAGTGTTTCTGGTCTCAGTATGTTGGATGGTTATCAGGATTGGATTGCTACTGATGTGGATGGTGTTGGTTCTTGTTTTATTGCCGGTGGAGATTCGTCACCACATATTCCCAATGTAGTTAACACTTGCTTTCACCACCTGGAATCTTATGGTATATATCAGTCGAATTTTCTAATATTTCTTTTCGTTTTTTATTATAATATGTTAATTTTATTATAATGTGTGAAGAAATACAGTGAAAATAATTTAACATGAAATAACTATTCCGGTTTCTTCCATTTCGTGTAAAACCGTTTCTACCGTATTATTAATTTTGCTATCAGATAATAATCTTCTATAATATTGAAACAGTATTAATAAATTGTATTTTGTTGACAAGGTTTGCACAGGTTGGGAATATTTCGTGTAAGTAGTTCGAAGAAACGAGTCCGTCAGTTGCGAGAAGATTTTGACACTGGAAAGGAAGTTCAATTGTCTAAAGAACATTGTCCTCATGATGTTGCCACACTCCTCAAGGAGTATTTTCGTGACCTACCGGAACCTCTACTCACCAGAGATCTTTATTTGGCGTTTATAGCAACTCAAAGTATTCCGATTTATTATCTCTATGTACTTTCTTTCTTTGATTAATTAGAAATTAATAGAAATTCTATTAAAATAGAAATTCGTAATCGCCGTCAACAGATTGATGCCTTAAGGCACTTGGTTGAGTTGCTTCCGGTGGCCAATCGAGACACACTTTGGGCACTTTTGAAATTTCTATCAAAAGTGGCGAGTTTTGCGGTGGACCAACGAAAAGATACAGGAGAATGGGTACGTGTAAAACTGTTTTGTATCGGTTTGTTTTATGATTCTGGGGCTTTTTGTTTGTAAATCGTTGATTACATGAAGTTAAGTAAATTTTTATCATTTTAATTTAAAGGTTGCAGGAAATAAAATGGATGCAAATAATTTGGCAACTCTTTTTGGTCCTAACATTCTTCATATGGCAAAGTCTGGACTTTCTCACGGAACCGAATACCAAGTGGAAAGCACAAAAAGAGCAGAGGAAAGAATCGAAGTTATTAAAGCTGTTCGAAGCATGATAGACAATTACAAGGACCTTTTTGAGGCTAGATTCATTTTGTTTTCAGCTGTTATATTTTTAATTTAAAATGGTTTACATTTTAGGTGCCAGCTTCATTGCTCGAGGATGTTTATATTCGTCTTTTGAAACATAATCCCGAAGACATTTCTCGATTGTTAATTGCTAGAATCTTGCCATTAGAGTAAAAACAAAATAAAATCACTGAGAAATTGTTTCTTGAGTATTTTTTTTAATTATTGGTTTCGTTTTTTTTTTCTTAATAGGATTGAAATGGATCCCGATACGGGAAGTAGCGCTTGTTCGGAAACTACGTCAGTTAGCCATCTTCCGATCGATGTCACCATGGAATCGAATCCTGCTCCTTTGGTTATTAGCGTCTGTGCCGAACTACCGGCTCGTTCGTGGGAAAGAACGATGTCGACGTCGGAAAGTATCGACGATGAAAATTTGACGGTTAGACATCAGCGTCGAGACAGCGAGAAATCTAATGGCGACAGACCGGAACGAGAACGTGGAGGATCTCTGGGACGTGAAGTTTTTGCCAAGACCGAGTCTGTTGCCTCAAGGTTGTTTCGACGGAGAGACAAGAGTGTCGCCAGAGGTTCGAGCGACGAGAGTAAGGCGGGAGGTCGATCTTCGCTCACTAAAAGTGACATCAAAGTAGAAGATAACCAAACTCGATGGTTCAAGAAGAAAGATTCTTCTTCGGCCTCGAAAACTTCCGACTCGGAAGAGAAGAAACAAAAAAAACCAAAGAAGGAATGTAGATTTCCGGTAAGTCGCGGAAGTTTGTCCGAAGGAAGTATCGGTTCCGACTCGAGATCGTCGTCTCTGAAAAGCGCTTCGGCAGAAAGCACCAAGAGTCTCGTGAGACCGTTGATGTTTCAAGAAATGGGTAATGCTGGAATCGTTCAGGTCACTTCTTCGGCAGTTCCGAGTACACATCACCATCATCATCAGCAGGTGTCTGTCGTGGACATACGAAAGGAACATCTCCACGTGCCAGAAGTTAGCGAACGTCGTCCAAGTACCACACCCGACCTAGACAACAATACCGTCATTTCTGCCTCGTTGACGCTTAAAGTACCTTTATCTCGAAGTCAAACCGGACCATCTCTGGCATTCGGCCAAGATCGAGATATCGACATCCCTTTCATCGAAGACAACCAACCGGAAGCCGTCGAAACTCAAAAAACATGTCACATTCATTCTAGGCAACGCTATTTGGATCGTAGACACCGATCTTCACCATTCTTTCAGAAGCTCGTAGGAGGAGGGAATGTAGATTCGACTTCTAGTAACGATTCGCCTTCGAGGCAGACTTCTAGAACGAGGCACAGACCGAGCACCTCGGAGCCCAATCCTTTGAGCACTTCGGCATCGGCTTCGTCGATTCATTCTGCCAACATACGCATAAGAGGAACGGAACGTCCCGGAAGAGTCGTCTCCAATGAATCGAACGAACCGTCATCTCGCCGAACCTCATCTCAGGTGACAATACCGAGGCAACAAGAGCAATCGCAGCAACGAAGTTGTTTGAAGAATGAAGCTGGTCCTTCGTCGTCGTCTTCTTCGTCCGGTCGGCGTTCCTCTGGTACAGGTAACGTTCCATGGAAACGCTGGGAGATTATTTCTTCGGAACACACAGAACAGGAAACTGTCGTATAACGACGAACAACACACTCATTAAATTCTCCTTTTCATTCAAGGACCACCACACGCGCACACAGAGAAACATAATGTACACATATTTTAAATATTTAATCATTTTACCTTCCTCCCCAAACCATCCAAATCCCTCCCCCCTTTTTCCTAAAAAAGAATCCATGCTTTCAATGTGCTTCAAAGAAATAAATTTTATAGTAGATACAAAGAAATTCATTTACATTTCTTGTTCATCAAAGTATCAATTTTTGCTTTCCATAAGGTTTCCAGAGTTAATTCAAACTATGTTTCGATGGTAAAAATGCACTAAACTCGGAAGAATTGCGCAGTGCAAAAGCTTTCAAATACATAATTCATAATCCTCTTCTTTAAAAATTCCATATAGATAACCTTTAAACTGGTTTTAAAGTGTAAATGGCTCTGTACGATTCTATTATTATATCTCTTGATTATCCTTTCTGTCTTTCAGGTGCAAAATGAAGAAAAACTAGAAGGGAGTAGTTAGAAAATAGAAGGGTAGCTCAAGAACTCACGGCTATTTTCGCTCTTTTTGAAATGGCTAACTTTTAAGTTTATGATAATTTTGTCTTATTAAAAAGTTTATTTTGAAAGATTAAAAATACTTATTATGTGATTGAGCTACCGTTCAAGTTTCTAACAGGCTTGCTCCTAAACGCATGAAAATAACAGTATATTAAATTTCAAGAGTAGAGTATTAGAGTAGAGTATTTCTCAAGAGTCTTTTAAAGGTTCTTCCGTTTTTATTTTCATGTCAGTTCTCCGCGATTCGATTCAAATTTCTTGAGAATTCCAGGTTTCAGAGATCAGTAAAAAAATACGAACTAAATGGAATCGCATGTAGTAACAACGGATCCACACACTGCAGTCATTGTGTGTGGCTAAAGTAAATCTCAGCATGAATAATATTTTCGCATGTTTTTATTCATTATTAAAGTTCAGTAATCTGTTTCAGCCTTCAGGTGTCATTCTCAAGAGACGAATGGTACAAATCGTAAAAAATCTCGCCTTCGATCGGCATGTATTATTTATAAACAAAATTAACTAATTTGTTTTTAATTTGAAACTCATTCGATTTTTCTTTTTAAGTCGATTCTCCAAATGCCTGTCGTATAACGTAACCACAAGAGGACCAAATCTTTACCCATTTGTAACCAACTCCAAAAAGGCACAATCTTTGATCCTGTAAAGAAGAAAAATCAATTTGTATTTTCAAAAAAAACCAAAAAACAGAAACTTCCAGAAAAGAGTTATAAAGAGAAGAGACGACTACCTTCTATTTCTGTCCACGTTACTGCGGTTTCAGCTATCGGTATCCTCAATTTTTCTGCAATGTATAGAACTTCTACGTCGAAAGCCCTATTGAAATAAAAAAAGAGAAACGAAACAACTTAAAATTCGTAGCGTAAAATATCGATTACGATTGTTACCATCCATAAATGTGAAGGTTTGTGAAACAGACTCGAGCAGCCGCACGAGTGAGTAACTTGAAGCCACACTGAGTGTCGCAAACAGATCGGACACACAACAACCAAACCATCGAATGGAAACCGTACATTAGGATCGTACGAAATAAAGATCTGGATGCAATGGATTCCTTTTCTAGATGAGCTCGAGAACCGATTACGATCGCTCTATCATTCTTTCAAAAAAAATCAAATCTGAATTTTAAAGCGTTTAAAATAAAACAATTTAAACAAATCTTGGGGGAAGCAAAAACCTCAGCATCGGCAGCCATATCATCGATGATTTCTGTGAGCTTGGAGAGATCCTTGAAACTGGTCGCACCGTCCGCATCGGCAAACAGAAGATGTTTTCCTCTGCTTCTAAGCATTCCCTAACGTACGAAACAAAAACCAGTTCATTAAAGACTGATGGAAACGACTTGGTAAACGGAATAAAGAACAACCATCCTGACGGCACCTCCTTTGCCTCTGTTTTTGGCCAACGTAAGGACACGAATCCGTTCCGTTCCAAACTTACGACAGTAACGAAGTCCGAGTTCGCTCGTCTCGTCTTTACTACCGTCGTCCACAATCAAAACTTCGTAAGAAAAGGAGCCACTGCCATTTTTCTTTGAAAGAGTACAGCGATTTACGATTGAAGAAGACGTTCGTCAAAGCATCGTACTTACAGTTTTATCTTCGAGATACTTTAGACATTCATCTAGCATAGGAGGAACTGAAAAGTACGAAGCCAAAAACACAAACGTTGGATCATTTTTCTAAAAGTTCTACAATGTATTAATTCTTGTGTGTAGTAAGACTAACGTACGCCTCTTCTCTTCATTGTAGGCAGGTACAACGACTGTTAAGTGAAGAGTCGCGGGATCCCTTAGACTTGGAAATGGACACAAGTTGAAATCGTTGTTGGAGTCTTTGAAGAACCGTTCGCTTTCGTGTCGAGTGTCATCCGGATGCGACGACGACGTCAGGTAAACTACAACCAAACACTAAGTAATACAACAATAAATACGTTTAAAAATGAATAAATCGAAATAGACAATAAGAGAATTAAGACATAATTTACCAATAAAATAACGACGATCAATAAAATTAAGAGGTAACATAATAAACTAAATAAAGACACGTAAACAGACATTATTGCAGCTGCTGCATTTGTTCATTTGATGCCACGAAATGCAATTTTCTGAATTTCTCAAATCCGTCTGATTATCATTTTTACTATCCGTCAAGTGCTGCCATCTGGCGAATTATTTCTTAACAAGAGCCTGTTATAATATAATATTATTAATAATATTATGAATGATATTACGTAATTATTTTATAATATTTTAAAAATATTATCAAAATTTAACAACTGCATATTTACGCGGCATTTGTTGCCTTATTTTGAGAATATTTTAAGGATTTTTATAAATCCTTAAAATATTTTCAAAATAATTAATTCTAGAGCCCAACTATTAAAACAATTTCTTAATTATTTCTTATTAAAATTATGTACTTGTATTTATTATTTTCTTTGCTATTTTGCCAAAAAGCAAAAACTTTTTTTTTTTGAGGTATAGGATTTTTAACTTTTTAAATTAATGTTTCAAATGTTTGAAACATGTTTGGCGCTATAATCAACTATTACATAGAGTTCCTTTATAGAGAAAGGAACTTACTATTATACATACTATAAACTGTATTCGTGAACGAGCACCTTTTAATCGTGTTTTATTACTTATTTAGCGATTTAATATTCCGAAAACGCCCTAAATAGTTAGGACATTTTACAGAAATAGTAGTTTTAATTATTTTAAATATTTATTTGATCTTATTAATCATTGACAACAATAATAATGAAATGCAATAATAACATTAATAATCATAATAATATTTAATAAAATTAATAATGCTAATAAAATGCAATATGCCTTAATTTAGGTAAAATAAAAATGAAATATATTTTTAAATACTAACTTTTAATCAAAAATAAATCTTGATCATTACATATATTCTAAAGACAACATGTAACATAAGGTTATAATTCCTTATTCTTTCCTTTTGAATTGTATTCCTCATAAAAACTAAGTAATTTCTGCGAAATCCTTGGCTTCACCATGTTCAGAGCAATTTCAAAGTGTCCTTTATCGACATAGGTCGCATCCAAACATTCCTCCATTGCCTTTAAGGCTGCTTCCCGACAGACGGCAACCACCTTTACGAATCACATTCGTACACAATTAATTCACGAACATAACATACGTTAACTTTGTATAAATACCTCCGCTCCCGAATAACCGTCGGTCTCGACTGCCAATTTCTGAACATCGACTTCTTTCCCGATCGGCATTTTTCTAAATTGGATGTTGAATATCTCTTTCCTGGTATCTTCGTCCGGTAATGGGACGTAGACTATACGATCGAGACGACCGGGCCGCAGAAGAGCCTATCCGTGTGAACAAAAAAAAAAAAGGAATCGAGTAAAATAAAACCATTAAACCAATAAAAGATTTTTCTCGAAAAGGACTTTGTCTATCATGTCCGGTCTGTTAGTTGCTGCGAGTATCGTGACGCCTTTCAACATCTCGAGTCCATCCATTTCGGTCAATAGCTGCGCTAAAACACGATCTCCCACTTGAGTGCCTCCAGAAGAACTATTAATAAAAATCGTTTTTATGTCACCGTTTTTATTTGTAGCTATCTACGATGTCTTACGATCCTCTTTCCGAAGCCAGTGCATCGATCTCGTCGAAGAAGACGACCGACGGAGCCGCGGCACGAGCTTTTCTAAACACTTCACGGACGGCACGCTCCGACTCGCCGACCCATTTGTTAAAAAGTTCGGGCCCCTTTTTTATAGATAAAATTCGCTCGTTTTATTTCGGATATACAAAATTAATTAGTAATTATAATATTCGTCGTGACTTTGATAGCGATGAAGTTGAGTCCACTTTCAGTAGCCACCGCTTTTGCAATAAGTGTTTTCGAACATCCAGGTGGTCCGTACATTAGTACTCCTTTGGGAGGTGTGATACCCAATCTCACGAAAGATTCGGGATGTTTCAACGGCCATTCGACAGCCTGTTTTAGCTTCTTTTTTAGATCGTTCTGTCCACCGATGTCATCCCAGTATACCTGAGAAGAAGACAATCGACGGACTAATTATTCTTCTTGTTTCAAACTAATGAACGTTCCGTTTACTTTTGGCACTTCGATCGTGATCTCACGTAGAGCACTCGGTTTGATTTCCCTCAACGGTGCTTTCATATCTTCGTAAGTGAGTACGACAGAACTCGGTTGAGGTTCCGAATTAATTCTATCTAAAATACGCATTCCAGCTATAAAAAGAAACATTTTTTCACAAAAGTGAAAAACTTTCATAAATGGAAGACGGAAAAAAACCTTGAGTACAAACAGCTGCCAAGTCAGAACCGACAAAACCGTGTGTTACACTGGCCAACTGCTCGATGTTATCATCGGTAAGATTATGCCTTACATTCTTCAGTAGTTTCTTTAAAATCTATTAATTAGATGCAACAATTAAATGCAATAGAGAAGAAGAAGAATTAGAATGACTGGTTTTACGTCGGCACGATTGGAAACTGTCGGAATGCCGATCTCGATCTCTTTGTCGAGTCGTCCTGGGCGCCTCATTGCAGTTTCTAAACTGTCCAATTTACTAGTTGTTGCAACGACTACGACTCGATCTTTGGGATTTGCCTAAATGTTTGGAAAAGAACCCAATTTAAATTGGCCATTTATAGGCAAACATTACTAATATTGGACAACTAACTGGGAGATTGTCCATAAGTGTCATTAAGGTGGAAATCAGTCGTTGTTCCTGTTGAGTAGAAGAACTGGTCCGTTTCGAACAAAGCGTATCAATGTTATCGATGAAAATCACACTTGGAGCTCTTCAGAGTGAAAAAATAAAAAAGCTTTTAGAGCTGGTTTAAAATTTCACTCGAACTCTGCTCATTCTGTCTTTCAGAAGCAAAATTAAGAGACACTTTTATATGTTTTAAAAACGAGACGGGTATTTTCAAGTTGATATCTTTTAAAATAAACTTTTTATATCAGTTTTAAAATGAACAAACTTTCACGAGGCATTTTTAATTTTTTGTCTATAAAAAGTTTATTTTGAAAGATGTCAGCATCCACCCGTTCTAGCTTCTAACAAACTTTCTCCTTAGGAATTGCTCTTCTGAAACAGCAAAAAATAAACAACAGTTCGAAAATCAGCTGTTCATAAAACTTCTTAAACCTTTCTATTGCATCGTTAAATATGTCTCTAAGTTTCGACTCTGTTTCTCCTAAGAACCTGGAAACCATTCGCAAGAAAAACAATTGCAAAACGTCGAAAAACATTAAAAAAAACTTCAAAGAAAAATAGTGTGATACCGACTTGCTGTATATTTCAGGTCCACTGATGGAAACGAAACGATCTTGCATTTCATCGGCAATAGCTCGACCAATAAGCGTCTTTCCCGTTCCAGAAGGTCCGAAAAGTACAATTCCACGAGGTGGCTTAAGGCCTGAATGTAATGAAAAAGCTGTAAAGGCAACAAAAACCACCAAAATGGTTGTAAGAGGAGTTTAATTAGATACCGTAACATGAAAATGTTTGTATTGCAGTTTCGGACATGAAGAGAATCTGGCGAATTTCGTCGATTTGTCTAGAAAGACCTCCGATGTCGTCAAACGTTGTCCTCACTACGTTAAATTTTTTAGACCTTTCAGATTTTTCTTTTGATGAAATGACTTTGACTTTTGTATCTGAATGAATGTAAAAACAGGTATCGATCGAAAGTGGTCGACTTTCGTGACACTGGCAAAGAGTGACGGAAGTGAACGAAGACAACGGTCGCCTCGGTGTCGAAGTCAATTCTTTAGAAGACGAAGCGATCATAAGAGATTCTTCGAAAGAGATGTCGTCGTCACGAATCGAAGTTCCTTCTTCGTTTTCCGTACAGTTTACAACCAGATCTGACAAACCTTGACACAAGGTTGCCGACGGTTCGACATCATTAGATTTGATTTTTTCTTCTTTTTTAATTTTATTGATTTCAATAACGGCCAGTTCGCATTTTTGTCCGTAAAAGTGGACAAGAATCGGAGATCCGTTTATTACAAACTGATTGTCTAAGGTGTAACGAAAGAAATCGATAAACTCCTTGTTGCCATAGAAGCTCTTTTCAGAACTGAAAATATAACTTGAATTATTGTTACTGAAATTGAAATACGATTTGAGAATCGTTCAGAGATTATACTGTGTCATCAAAGTAAGTTCGGAGGCTGGTGTCTGATGTGCATCTTTTAATCTCTGAACGTGAACAACGTCACCCGTCTCCAAAGAAAGCAAAGTCAACGTCTTTCGACTTAGACTGAGATCCGTCTGACTGACACTTTGCTCTTTAGCTGGCCAAGCGATCTGAAAGGCGAATTTATTTGGATCTGACCACAAAAGTACAGTCGAACCAATCGTCACATCACAAAGGCTCATTGCTGATGGGCACATCAAGAGAATATTGTCGACAGAAGAAACTGGAAGCTTAGAAACTTCTTCTCCTGTACACATAAAAACAAAATTTATAGTAATTTTGTCAGTATTAATCATTTTAATCGTCATTTGTACTTTTAATTCGTCGTTCTTTAGCAGTTCCGTGTAGAACACCATTTTTAATAAACCCCAAATGTGATATTTTATCATTTAATGAACGATTCAACGATCTGTCAGCATTTTCTGTTTCGGATTGTTTACTGTTGCCATGGTAACGATCCACGTGCTTTGCGGCATCAACGGCAGGAACGGCGCAATCACAAAGATTGCAATTTTCCCAGGTACTTTTGAGAACTCTAGATTTAGGACCCATTATCAACGAGACGTTTTCGGAATATTAAATCGTTAAATAAGTAATAAAACACGATTAAAAGGTGCACGTTCACGAATACAGTTTATATTTTTATGGGCGCCGCCATTTTTAACTAACCTAACCTATTATAATTATTAAATTGACCTTTATTGGTATATAGATAATACAAAAAGAAAAAGAAAAGAAATACTAATATTAAAAAGAAATTTATTCTTTATTACTAAAATAATAAACACATCTTATATTGTATATATTTAATTAAAATGATAATTATAAGTTTATATAACGATTATCATAGATTTATTTTTAATAAACGGAAGTGACGTTAAAGAATTTGCGACTTGTGCGGTTGCGCCGCAGTTAAAGAAAAACAGGGTTCAACTTCCGGTTTTACTTTCGGCGTCGATTATTTTGAGTTCATTTAGAATAAAATTGGACGAATTTAAAGAAGAAAAAAACAATCAGTTATTTTATATATATATGTGTATTATAATTGCAGTCATGTATTATGTAACTGAATGACGTTTCTGTAACTGTTCTCCATTGTATTAAGTGAAGTTTTGATTATTTTAAACCCGAAAGGAAAGGCATTGTCGTTATTTTTCTATCTCTTCGATCCGTTTTTCGGACGGACGAAAACCACGTTTTTGGCTGTCTTATTTCTTCATATCTCCTTGATAATACCTTTTGAATGGTTAAAAATCCATGAAAACTAAGTGTTTCTACGTGAAATTCACCGATATCTGCGCATCAAACGTTGAGAAATGTTAATAGAGAATCCGGATTCGCTTAAAGAATGGCTTACGGCCATTCTGGAGCCAATGTGAGCCATTTCGGGTCACTTTTGTCGTATTTCATTGCAATGTTGCAATTTTTATTATCATTTTCAGGTGTGATGCCGATCCGAATGCTTTGGCAAAGTACGTGATTGCATTGGTAAAGAAAGACAAACCAATCAGTGAGCTAAGAGATACTTGTCTTGATCAACTAGACGTTTTCTTACAGCAAGGTTTGCAATTTCTGACCATGTTTTTATGCTGCTTTCAAACGTATTTCACTTTGAAATGTCTAGAAACAAAGCCATTTGTGGAATTGTTATTCAAGGCGCTCGATAGCAAGGCTTATCTTACGAAACCGACGAATGCATCGCTTCAGACGGTGCAGCCGACTCCTCCTGGAACTGAATTACCGACGGGTGTCGTCATTAATACGAATTCTAACAGTACAAGCAACAATAACAACTCGTCACCCGTTACGACAGTAACTCCAGTAGCACAGAATGTCTCTTCTGCGCCATCAAAGACAACCTCTGGATCGTCGGTCGGGTCTAAAGTTTCAGATCGGCGTTCTTCACGTCCAGAAACTGTAAATCATCGACTGAAGTGGAAAATCTCGATGGAAAATTAATATTAAATGGCGTTGTTTTCTATTTTAGAACGTCGAAACAGAAGACCGAGATGGCAAACGACCGGTTCGAAAATCCGGAATCCGTAGTAGGAGTCGCTCACACAGTCCCACTTGGAATCGAAACAGGTCTCGTAGTCGGAGTCGCGATCGTGAAGACCGTCGTCCGCGACGAAATTACGCCGATGAAGACAGACGGAGAAGGGGAGGTATCGGGCGTCGTTACGATCGTTATAACGACTATCGTCCGGAGAGAAACAGAGATCGCGTTGAAAGAAAAAGATCGAGGACGCGTTCGAGGTCGCCCAAGTCAAGGACTCGGAGTCGATCTCTTTCTCCTTCGAGGACGAAGGACAGAGGTATGTATTTGTATGCTCACAAAAAAATGTTGCTGGCGATTTTAACAAGAGCCGTCGATCGCTTTCTCTTCTTTTTAGAGCGCCCGAGAACAGACGCGTCTCGTAAATCACGTAGTCCTCATTCTCAAGATCACGGCGACAAAGATTATCGCTTTAGCGTTCCGAACACGGTCGCTACCGTTACAACAAATCGTGGATCGTCGCCTACGGTGCCACCTACAACGACTGGATCTTCGAATAACGACTCCAAGAGTTCGTTTTCTTCAAAGAATCCTCGTCGTTGTCGAGATTATGACGGTTAGAATTTTGATTTTGGGCGTTTATAGTTGAACGTTTTGATCGGAAATTCGTAATTTATAGAGAAGGGTTATTGTATGCGTGGTGATCTTTGCCCCTTCGATCACGGAGCCGATCCAGTTGTTGTAGAAGAGGTTCATTTGCCGAACATGCTTGCTTACGGTCCAGGTGGCGCTCCTGGCAATACCACTTCAGGTGGGCAACCTATACAGGGTCCAGGACCGGTCCAAAGGCCTCCTGGTGATGATAATTTACTTATATTTTTTTAGTGAACTATGTTTTGATATATATGTTTTATGTAATAAACTTGGGGCTCGTTAGTCGTTTGGTTTGTACTGGTATTTCAGGGGAAAACAGTTTAACACGAAATTGAAGGAGCCAGAATATTTTTTTGTGTTCAAAGAATGAATTTTTAATTCCATTTCTAAGGGACCACACTGGAAATATATTTTGTGTTTTCAGTTTTCGTTGTTAAATGGTTTTTTTCTCTCTTAGTATTTTGTATTGAACAATTATTTGCTTTTTTAGGGCCACCTCCACCGGGAGCAATCCCGCCTCTTTTGGGGCCTCCAATGGGGCATCCAAGGCCAATTCCTCCACCTCCCATTCATCCAATGTCTGGTCCAAGACATTTTCCTCATATGCCGGATCCATTTATAGCAGAACCCTACAATCCCGAAGCGCCGGCATTGGACAGGATGCCACCTCGTATGAGGCTTCCATTTTGGGCACCGCGTATGGGACCCGGACGAGGTATGGGGCCACGCCCCCCTCACCAATTTATGCACGCACCGAGAGAGCTAATAAATGTACCCACTGTGGATTCCAACGTTTCCGGTTTGTCTTTTAAATGTCGACTTTATTTTGTATCGATGTTGTCGTAACGGAAAACGTTTATTTTACGTTCAGATTTACCTTCGGCAAACAATAGAACTGTAGTTCCTCCTCAAAAGCGGCCTCTGGATCTTATGCCGAGTGCGCCTCCTCCTCCTCGCGTGTTCCGTAGTATGGGGAATACGACAGAACCGATGGCTAAAAGGCGACCTTTCGATTACAACAGGCTCGGATCACGAAACAACTTGGAAAACGCCATTTTGGAACTTCGTAAAATTCCTCAGGGTCTCAACAGCATTACACAACTGAACAATCATTTCAGTCGGTTCGGAAAGATTGTAAATTTACAGGTGCTTTATTAATTACGTATCGAGAACTTTTGCCAGCTTGTATTATTACAGTATTTTCGTTAGAATAGATGATTAATTACAATAACAAAGTTTCTCAGAAGTAATGTAGTGAATTACTAATTACTTAAAGTAATTTAACTACAGTAGTAATTCTATTACTTTTGCCAAATTACTTTCCAAACATTGCTGTTATTTGACATAGGGGTATGCTTTTCGCTTAGGTCTCTTACGAAGGTGACCCTGAGGCGGCCATCGTTCAGTTTTCATCTAATGCCGAAGCGTATGCTGCATATCGTTGTACGGAAGCCGTTCTCAACAACAGATTTATTAAAGTATTTTGGCACAACAAAGAGGCGTCCGAGGTTACCGCTTTCGTGTTGAAATTCTCTTACGATTGTACTCACCGATTTATGTTTTGTATTTATTTGTGAAGGTTTTGACACCAGAAGGTGGTGGTGGTGGTACAATTCCTCCTCCAGTGAAGAAATTATCGGCTAAGGAAAGATTGGGTTTACCGGTCGGTAACACTTCAGATGGAACCGATACGAATCCAACGAGCGAAGAACCAGAAAAGGTGCTGCTGCCTTGGTCCTTATTCTCTACTTCCAAGTTGTATTTGTATGTGTCATGACGTTGGTTTTTGTTTGTTGTTATTTTTTGAAGTCGACCGTAATCATGGCCACATCTGGTAGTTTGTCAAAGACGCTTTTTAATCCCGCCGCCTTAAAAAAATCAAACGTGGTTGCAAATTCTGTCACCAACCAAAGTAGTAATTCAAACAATGCGCAAGTTGTGTTATCTACGCAAGAGACTATAAAAAAGAAACAACAAGAGCAGAGAAAAGAAGCGATCAAGATCAAGGCCGATCTTATGAAACGGGAGCAGGAACTTTACATTAAGCAGCTGCAACAACAGAAAGTTTGTTCATCTAATAAGCCGACTACTCGGCTTGTTTTTTGCGGTTCAATTAATTGTGTTTTATTGTCATTTCTTTTAGCTTCTCATCGAGAAACTAGAAAAGAATAAATCTATCACGCCGATCGAACGGAACGGTATCATGACTGTAAGTAACTTCATAATTAATAAGTAAATTCTCGAATTCCGTTATGCTGGTTTTAATGTCTCTTGAACTCTTGCTATTCGGTCTTTGTGGAGCAAAATTAAGAGAAACTAGAAGGGTGGCTCAATCGCTTAAGGTTATTTTTGTGTTGATATCTTTTAAAATAATATTTTTCTGTTCAGTTTATTATATCAAAAGTTTATTTTAAAAGATATATCTACACAGAAAATACTTTTTAAGTGCTTGTGCTACCCTTCTAGCTTCTAAAACACATTCTGAAAGACAGAATATTCGGAGTTTGAAAATCATCTGTTCTTAAACTGTATTAAATACATTTTATAGACTGTTAAAGTTCTACAAGAAAGTATAGAAAAGCTGAAGGTTGGTTTGGAGACTGCCGCTCAAACTAGTCATCCAAAGACGAAGCAAGAAGTAAGAAAATCAACTTTAGAATGAATGGAAATATTTCATTTGTTTGCGAGTTTTTTTTTGTAAATTTTAACTATATTCTTCAGGCTCAGAAAGAAATTCTAGACATTGAAATGGAACTTTATAGTAAACAACATCAAGGAGCTGATACGTCTGATCTTCGTAGAAAAGTGGCAGAATTAAAACACGAAGCTGTTTCTCTGGGTCTCGTGGATAGGATTACGGTTAGAGGTAGAGGAGTTCTGCGGAAAATAACCAAGACTGGAGGTGTTTTCAGAGGTCGTGGTAGAGGAATCGGTAGCGTCCGGAGTATCGACCACCGTCCACGTAGGTTACAGGTTAGCGGCTATGGTGAAGAAGAACGTGAAGATGTCGTCACTCATCTTGCGGTTAGTTTTATGGTTACATATTCTTGTATTTGTTCTTCTACGAATTGTTTTGATTTTAATCTTTTATTGTAGCAATACGGAGAAATAGAAAACATTGGACCGGAAGGTGACAATCTGAAGTTGGTGGTCACATATAAGACGAGACGGGAAGCCGAACTGGTCTGTGATTGAGAATGTTTTGCTTTGTGGTTTATTTTTGAAACTTTTTTGTTTTATATTGCTCTTAAGGCTGCTCTACAAGGTGCCAAGTACAAAGATCGCGTTTTAGCTATGGTGTGGCATCAAGGCACGAACGTGAGGTTACTGTCTGGGGATGGAGCTGATGGTCTTCAAGATGGCATCGCCGGCGACGATGACGTATGTATTTATTTTCAAACGTCAAAAAACATTTTTTTCTCAATATTTATGTTTTTTGTTGTAGCTTTTGGAACCTGATGGAGAAAATGAGGATCTTTTATTAGGTGATGACGACGAGGAGGAGGACTCTGATGCAAGATCTTGGAGGCGATGATTCGAAGAGTCGCTTTTGGATGAACATTGTTTCGTTGTTTTTTAAAGTCGTGTCTGCTATATACCTACTCTCATTACTTCAACTCTGTTAATTTTTCTTTTCTCTCCTCCAGTCACTAATCGTTTTTTTTGTTATTCAAATCTGCGGCTTTTTATTTAGCATATTGCCGAGTGTTAAATATATTGTAATCCGTAAGAATTGAGAAAAAAAAATACACTTTTCTTGAAACCGTTCTATTTTAAATTGTGTTTTTAGGGGTTTTTTTTCAAAAGGAAAAAGAAACTATCAGTAGTTTATTTAGTAGTATATATAGGATTAATCATTTCTACAGCGTTTTTTTTTTTCGTCAAAAAGTAATGAAATCGAATATTTTTGTTTCATCTTGGTTTCACATTTTGTAAGAATGTGTTCCAATTTTTTATGTGCTGTGTTCTTTATTAATATTATACAGGTTTTAACGTAGAACACATTTAAAACTGTCCATTGTTTAAAGTGATAAAAATCCTGTAATATAAAGTTTTGTCATCTTTGTAAATTTATTTTCAATCTCGAGTAGTGGCCATGTTTTATTATCTCTTGAGTGTGGCTGTTAATCGAACGATTATAAGAATTGCAGAAACCATGAATGATTTTCAGTTTTGTCTTAATTATCTTTTTATTTTAAATATGTTTTTTACCAATTTTTTTTTTGGTTTTTATTCGATTATTTTAAGAATCATTCTTATTATACCCCCCTCCCCCCCCCCCCCTTTCAGCCAAACTCATATATAAGATGTTTTATTGACATTTCATTGTTTCCTTTAAAAATACTTTTAAAAGGTTTGAAATCAAATTAAAAATGTGCATTTTGGTTTAAATATTAACTATATATAACATAATCCCAGTTATTTAAAAGGAGAAAGAAAAAAAAAAGAATAATTTTAATTTATATATGAAATTTGCAAAGAATATTTTTTTCTGAGTTGATTTTGTATGTACATTGTATTGCTCATATATTTATGTGTGTGTGTGTATATATTAGCCAAATTTTTTATGGGGTTCCAAAAAAAAAAAAAAAAAAATAGGAAAAAAAATGAAACTCCTTCAAAAAAAAAAAAAAAAAAAATAGGAAAAAAATGAAACTCCTTCAAAAAAAAAAAAAAGATTTGAAAATAAAATTCCTCAAAAGAAATAAAAAAGGGGGGGAGAAAGTATAAAAAAATAAAACACAGCACCAAAAAATATTGTTGAAAAAGAAAACATTTTGTTTGCAATTATTTTTTATTCACATTTTGTCATGTTTTGTTTAGATTTCAAACTCTGACTTGCTTTCAGGAGCAAAAATAGAAACTAGAAAAATAGTTTGTTTTTTTCCTGGACAAAAATTCGAAAATATCGTCTGCTAAAAAGTTTATTTGAAAAGATATCATTATGAATTACCCATAATAGATTGAGCTACCCTTCTAGTTTGTAAAACACATTCAACTTCTTGATTTTGTGTGTGAAAGAAAGAATGAATGAGTTCGAGGGGAATGGGGGGGGGGAGAGCGCTGAGAAAAAGCGGGTTCGATGACGTCATCGGCTCAGCGTCAGATTGCCGCAAAGATGGCGTCGTGTGTTATGTTGTTTCAATCGTTTCGGCTGTTCATTTCTACAAAGTTTTATCATTTTTGAGTGTTAAAAGGGTGAACAAAAAATACTTAAATGATCAATGTCTTTCTTTAGTGAGTTAGTTTAATAATAACATTTAGTGATTATAAAGTCGGTTAACGACCGGCGGAAAGTCAACAAATGTTTTGCCGGTCTTGTTAGGTTTTGGCGCGCTTTTCTGTGAGACGTGCACGAAAAGAACATACGGTAATATGAAATTCAGATCCTTTTTGATGTTTTTAAGTTCTTTTTATTCTCAAATTTTGTTGCCAATTTGTAAAAATAAACGGGGGCGGGGTGTGTGAATAGAGATTGGGGGGAGTTTGATTTGAGCGCGAGAATATTTATTATGTGGATAAAGTTTATAACATTTGCCACTAGATGGCAGTTCACTACCGGACAGCCAATGGGGACAACATGGAAGAAAATAATGTAGACGCCTTCTTATACAGTACGAGATTCAACCCCCCCCCACCTTGTGTCGTCCGCCTTGCAGTCGTGTCATGTTTATTTTAGGTTACTTATTTAACCACTAGATGGCGGTATGTATTGCGATTTCATTAGCGAGGCAGCTGTTCAATTTCTTGTCCTCTCCTCCCTTCCGACCATTGACCAATTATTGATGTCGCGGTCTTTTGATGACGTCATTTCTTTAGCTAATTACCTATTCATCCGTCTTTTTCTTAACTTTTTAATTCTTTTTGTTGAGTTGATTGACTCTTTTTCTTTTGTTATATACAAATCAATCAATATTATGTTTTTTAAAGATATTTTTTAGCCTATTAATTTTTTAAAAAAAAAATGATTCCGAAAAACAACAATTAATGTTTTAATTGTCAATAATCATTATACAGATAGATAGATAGTGAGAGAGAGAGAGAGAATAAGCTTTAATTTAATTAATTATGAAGATAAAAAAGAGAGAAGAAAGAAAACAAAGGCTAGACGTCAATTCATTAGAGATGTGATGTCTGTAAATTTTGACTTAAGATCAGACTTATCAGACAACAAATTAAAAACTTCTCTTTCTTGTCTTATTTTTAATTTAACTTTCTTAACTAACGTTAATTGGCAATCGATGTTTTAAGTAAATATTCGATGCATTTAGAATGATGTTGTCTTTTTTTTTTTCTTAATTAAGCAACAAAACTGAACAAAAAAAAACCGACTTGTTCCTTTTTTTTTGAGCGATTTCAATCTTTTCAATGGAAATTGTTGTTCAATTTGGTTATTTTCGTTATCTGAACACAAATTTCCTCGTTATCTCTCTCTCTCTTTGCCTTTGAATTTCAAACAAACAATTTCAGGTCACTTTTTCTTGTTGGTTCCTATTCTAAAAAAAAGAATTGAATTTATTTCGGAATAATATTTGTTGAAAAAAAAAAGACAAAAAATACAAAAAAAAAAAAAGATGTAAAAGTGATAAATAAATGTCGTTTTTGGTGGTCCATCGTTAAAACTTTGGATAATAGTTTTTTTTCTGAAGTTTTTTCTTTCTACGTCGTTGAAAAAACTCGTCAATGTTTTTTATGCTAAAAACTATAGGAAACCTTTGAAAAGAATTGATTGTTAGTCACGATGCCTAGGCAATTTTAAAATAAAACCGCGTCCAATGCAAAACGTGTGCAATTTAAAATATATTATATACGTAAAGTAAATACAGTTGAGGAATTTCCTAAAGAAAAAACCAGAATTTCAATTAATAAAGTTAATTAATTATTATTTAAAAATGATTTTTCACGTTGAATAATAATGTTATTTTTAAATTCTTAAAATACATTAAATTTTTGTTGATATTTAATATGTATTAAATTCTATATTAATTATATGTATATGTTTCTAATTTAAAGACAAACATATTTAGACTTTAAAATATTAATTATCATCAGTGAGGAAGGAGCACCTGAAAAGGAATCAAAATATTGAATATGATAAACCATAAAATGATTAATAAAAAGAGGAAACACATTTTTATCAATCAATAGAATTTTTGTGATGATTTTTTAAAAAGAGCAGAAATTAAATTAGTTTTTATTTTAATTATGTTAAAAGTTTAAAAAAAAAATGATGAATTTTAATTCGTAATCTTGGAAGAAATGAATAAATTGCGTATCCTGAATGGGGTTTTCCCTTGTTCTTAATTTCAATTACATTGAAATATATATATATATATATAGCTATACATGTATAGCTATACATGTATAGCTAAAACATCAACCAATAAACAGTTTTCACGTGTAAATTGTTTGTTGGTTGCATTGTTTTCTAAGAAAACAATTAGAACAATAAGATGACGCTTTTGACGAATGAATAAATAACAAAATAAGAGAGAGAGAGAGAGAGAGAAAGACAATGAAAAACGATGTCGCTTTTAAAACATTCTTCATGTTTTTTTTGTTTTTCTTTTGTCTTCTAATTTCTGTCGCAAAAAAAAAGAGACACAACTTGCATATTGTCTAATTAACGGGTTGAACCTAATAATTAAACAGAATTCACCAACAAAAAACAAAAACATATAAGAACACAATTATATTGGTGTCCATAAAAAATTCATGTTTTGTGTTTTCCACCAAGAGATAAAAGAAAGGTTAAAAACACACATATTGTACTTAATACGGACGAGGAGGAGGAGGATGAGGAGACACAATACAAATTGTGTCTCTCTCTCTACAATAATATCCTTTCTTGCAAGTTTAAACACCAATCAATTATTAATATTCAGAACTCTCTCTATTTCTGGGTTTATCTAACTAAAGAAATGAGTTATTCATTTCTATTTATTTATATTATAATAACCCTTTCTTTCATTTCTAACTTTGAAAGGGAGGAGGAAGATTCAACTCTTTTTCTTCTCTATAAGATTAGAGTAGAAATATCCTTTTTTCTATATGATGAGATAAAATATAAACGAAATAATAAGATTTCAGCTTAATTAAATGAGAAAGCAAGCTGTTGTAGCGCCCCCTATCAATTTATTAGCTTCCTGTTTTTATTTTTAGTTGTATATTTTCTTAAGTTGCTTCAAAAGCGGTAAATCTCAATTAAGACTTAATTGTTGCACATTGGTGATAAGAACGAAATCAAAATTTATATATAGGAGGTCAGAATAATGTGAAAGAGGATTAGATTCAATTAGAAATCAGTCCCAATTAAGTTTTGTAAGGAAATAAAAACACGATTAGCCTCCTCCTCCTCCATTCTTTTTTCAGAGATATATCCCTTTTTAATTTGGACAACTTTACACATTTTTCATTTTTCATTATGTCACGCTTCCTATGTCATTAATTGAAATCTAGAATAATTATGTTGGTTCCTGTCTTTCAGGTGTAAAGGTAAACAGAGACAGTAATATATTTTAGAAACTAGAAAAACATATTGATAATTTATCTTTTTTTATGTGAATTTGAAAATTACTTAACTTTAAGCAGACAGTTTTAAATTTTTGTTTATTTTTCAAAATAGTAGAGGAGCTTCAGTATTATTGAACTCGAGGAGTTTGTCGTCATTTTGCTCATCGAAAATGGCTGGCCGCCGAAACATGAAGTATATATAGTTCACTCTTTTGAGTGTTGTAATACACATGTGATCTATCATGTGATTTGGTTTAGTAAAATTGCATATACTGTATATATATATATATATATATATATATATATATATATATATATATATTTTTGGTTGGTTGTTCCTCCTATGTGTGTGTGTGTTTCTCGAATTCTAGTCTAGAAGAAGAATGTGTGTGTGTGTCTATACTAAGACCACATAAGCTCAAGTAAAATCGAAAATCTAATCTAATAAAAACACTAGTTTTATTTTAGCTGCTGTCTGTCTTTTTATGTCTTTTTCTTCTTCTTCTTCTTTTGTGTATTTTTCTTGTTGCTTTTATGTGTTTTTTTTGTGTGTATTTTCTAACAAAAAAAACACAGTTAAAGCTTCTTATATTTTAGCTCTAAATGTAAAAAAAAACCGAACAAATCTACATGAAAACACAAAAAATAGCCTTTTATTTACGGTAAGAGGAGAGAGAGAGAGAGAGATAGAGTCATCTTATAGAAAATTCGATTTTTCTTCTTCTTCTTACGATGAAATTCCCCCAGAAAAAAAGTTCTAAAATCATCGCAGAAAAAAAAGTTTCTTCTTTTCTCATTAATTAAGTACATTACAAGACAAGGTTCAAAGTTCATACTATAAACAAATGATAAACAAATACAATAAGAAATATTGTACATTGGATTTGTGAATATTGATGAATATACGACGAGAAGACAGTTGATCAATCAATCAATCAAAAATGAAGAAAGAGAAACATTTAAATGTTTGGATTCACTCTCTCTCTCTCTCTCTCTCTCTCTCTCTCTCTCTCTCTCTCTCTCTCTCTCTCTCTCTCCATTGTCTCCTGTGTGTATGGAAGCTAAATTACTTATTTCTTTAAACAACTCTTGAAAAAGAAAAGAATTTCCGGATTCCGTGAAGCCTCATTATTATGATATATATTGCAAATATAACGTCTTCCTATAAACACAACTTCTTTAGAAAGCGCGAATACACAGTACAACAGTTGAATCTCAATTACCCGGATCGGGCTAATCCGGACCGGTTTTTATTATAATAGAAATGTTTTTTTTTTATTTTTTTGAGTTACAACTACCCGATATTGAAAAACGGCCATTTTCTGGATTATTCCGACTGTTTGGTAATCTGGACGTGGAAGTTATAGTCCGGATCGCATGTACGTGTACATGTATAAGATGCTTGCTTTCTTGAGAAGTATAGGTGGCGCCATCCGTTTCTTTACAGATAACTTAGCGTTTTACTTTCATTTCCGAACACAGCCATCTTCTACCAACCTTAGAAAGTGGTTTCACTTTTCTTTTTTTATGGCACTCTGAATTTCATCTCAGATATAAAAAACAACTCCTCATTTAGATCTTTTTCTTCGTATTTCTACTGGAAATTGGCAGAAGAAGATTGTGTGTCGTCATCATCAGTCAGTCCATCAGTCAAGAAACATAAAAAAAGGATAGAAATAAGAAGAAAAAACATTCTAAGATATAAAGTAGTACTTCAATTAGAAATTGGAAGTTGGGGGAGGTATTTCGAAAAGAGAGAGAGTCTTTTCTAGTCTCCTTCTTCTTTTTTTTTGGTCTGTGTCCTAGATAGAGATGGATGAAATAAATGAGGTTAAAAAAAGGTAGGCCTATGCAAAAACACAAAACCAATCAATATTTGTTTCAATATGAAGTTTTGTGAACACAACTAGATGATTTTCTATCTGCAGTTTCATAATGAAGAGAAATTGAAAGTGTTTTACAAACTAGAACGGGTAACTATGTTCGGGTAGCATGTTGATATTTTTCAAAATAAAATATTTTATAGACAAAAATTATTGAAATTGGGTGTTGTTATTTTCAAACTTTTTGCAAAATAATTAACATGAAATTTACCCTTAATTAATTTAGTTGCCATTTCTAGTTTCTGAATATTTTTCCGATTTCTTTTCATTTTGATTCTGTGAAGACAATAATTCAAACCTCTCCTCTACTTAATTAAAATAAATGAAGTCTAAAAAAATTTATAATTGCTTGAACTTCTTTTTTAAACTTTTATTTGAACCTTTTTTTTTCTCCTTCTTTTCTTCTTCTGAAAGGTGAAATAAAAAGTGAAAAAAAGTAAGTTGCTTACTTAGGAGGAGGAGGAGGCTAATTTTGCCGACTATAAAGTTCACAAAACGTAATTTCTTTCGGTTAAGTGTGTATACTGTAATTAATTAAATTTATTTGAAGTTAGTTGACTTTTTGTGAGCAGATTAAATAATCCTGTCTTGGTTTTCGTTTTGCTTCAAGTGTTTTTAAAGCTTCTTCTTTTTTGAATTATTTCTCTTTGTTGTCTTAGTGTATATTGTTGAAAGGCGTGGAGATTTACTGAAATTCTCTTCAATTAATTATAAATGTGTACATACGTGAGTATTCATACCTACTACTATTATATATATATATATATATATATATGTTTAGGTCCTTTTTCTCTCTCTTACTTAACTTAGGTCACTCTAGAAGTAAATTGTGTGTATTTGCCAACCTACTTTCCTCCTTTTTGCTCTTTATTACCTTTAAATAGGTTTATAATAAAGAGAGAGAGAGAGAGAGAGAGAGATTGAACTCCCAAAAGTAAATTCCTTTTGTCAAATGTCCGTCCTTTTTTTTTCTCATTAAAATTTCAAGCATAAAATGTGTGGACGTTTGGGGAATTTGTTTCAGGTACTTTTAGTTGACATCAAATTTATGTTAAAATTGCTGTCTTTATTCAAACAATGATCTTTTTTTTCTTTGAAATGTTTTATGAACAGCAGGTGATTTTCGAACTCAGCTTATTCTGTTTTTCAGGAACAAAATTAAATTAAAAACTAGAAGGATATACCTCAATCACTCAATAATATAATTATTTAAAGTTAATATCTTTCAAAATAAACTTTTATAAACAAAAATTAAGAAAATATCTTCTGCATAAAATTGGTTCATTTCAACTTTTAATTGAGCTAGCTGCTACCCTTCTAGTTTCTAAAACACACACTACAAGTTTTTTTTTAATTTCGCTTCTGACTGAAACACAAAATAATTAAGAGTTCAAAAGGGCATTTAGAAGTACTTTAAAGGGCAGAACCTCAAGAAAGTTATAATAAAAGTATATGAATTTGATAAATTACTCTGCAAGCAGCGAAGTAGGCCTGTGGCAGAGGGACGTCTAGTAATTGAAATAGAAGCCTTTTTGTTGAAGTGTTGAACTGTTGACAAAAATGTTCTCACTCAATTTCGATTATAACCTTTGATGGTTTATTGTTTTCTGCCAGAAGAAGAAAGCGGCGTCGATTTAATCGTCAATTGTTTGTCAGGTCACCATAGGGAGGGAGGGGGAGGGGGGGAAGAATTAAAGGCGGTGACTGACCATTCTCATGTCTCATGTGTTGACGACGCGTTTAAGGGCTAAGAGAAAATAATGATTGTTATCTTGACTTGAAATTTGGGGCCCCCCCCACCCGCCTCTTACTTTCCAAACCTTAAAAAAAGTGTGATTGAGAAAATTGTGTCCTTCAATCTTGATTTTGGATGTCTATTGGATATATCCCCCCCTTTTCATTCCCCCCTTAAACACCTCCATTTGCAACCAGAACAAATTGAACAGGGGTTTTCTTTTTTTTTTTCTTCTTTTTTCCTCGGTAAGAAAGAAGAAGAAAAACAATTGAATGGAGTTTGAATTGTGTTTGAAAGGAAGGAGGGTTGGTTGTTATTTTTTTTAGTTGTTTCTGTTGGCTGAAAGTGACTTTTTCTTCGTTACGTTTTTTTTTTGCTGTTGTTATTTCTACAATAAGAGATAACAAGAAAGAAAAGCGGAAAAAAGGGAGGTGATTTTGAGATGAACTGAGGAGGGAAAGAAATCCATTACACAATTGGGGGAGAGAGAGAGAGAGAGAGAGAAAGAAAGAGCATTGTTTTATATAAGACTCAACAAGATCAACTCGATCCACTTGTTTCAATCGGGGTTTTTTTTTCTCTTGTTTCTAAACGAAATGTTATATGTATTTATATGGGTAGACATTTTGATCTCTTTTTCCCTTCTTCCCGTGGTGATACGTGTTGTTGTTGTTTTTTTATCCCTGAATCCACAAAAAAACCTTAGGGAAGACTTCTATTTCTTTTATAAAATACTCTTACAGTGAAATGAGTGAAATTCTAGTTTAAACTAAGAAGAAATACCTTGCTTTACGACGTTACCTCACTATAACGTTATTTATTAACCTTTTATAGCTACGAGAACAGATGCAAATAATGTTTTTCGTTTATTGTGTACCTAAGGGGTTATCAGAACAATGGAATTTATTTCCTGAGAATGTTGTCTGAATGAATGAATAAAATTATATTTTTAGTTCATTCAGTGGGATGTAGATTTGACATCAGGCTGATTTTTACCTTAAATTACCCTACATTTCCACAGGGAAATTGTTTTATCTCTCCTAAATATCTTAATGATTTTAACAATGCATTTCTTATGAAGTTTATGGACTGAACTGTCCCTCTGCTGTAGGTCCTATAAAGCGAGGTAAAAGTTAAAAGGGATTGTTTTTAGTGTTTCGTACAAAATGTTAACCCTAAATCCTAAGTTCTCAACGAAACCTAATTATGATAGATTTAAAAAAATAAAAATACTATGCTGTGTCATACATTATGTGTTGTCTTATAATTATAATAATAATATATTTTTTTAATAAATAGACTGACTAATTTGAATAAAAGTGAATTAAGGTGATGTTTGCAGTGATTGCCCGACATCAGGGGGAAAAGAGACAAAAATAAATAAACATTTTAAATTAAATAAACTGGATTTAAGGTGCATTAATGTTTTGAATTGGAGTGTTTTTTTTGGTGGGGGTTAATCAGGGTGGGGGGGTGAGAGATGATGGACGTAATGATTCAGACTGGGGTGGGGATAATGTGTGCCCCCCCTCTCTCTCTATCAAATACGCATTAAATGTCAAAACTGTAGGCAGATTTTGATAGTTGTTTGGGATAAGAAAGTTGAGTGCAATGTGGTCAGTCTACAATAATGGGGGGTAGGGTACTGCATTGCTGGACAGATGGTCCTCCTCCTCCTCCTCCTCCATTCCTCATTCTCTCTTCTATATATACATCTAATAAAAAAAAAAGCATAGAGAAGATATGTGAAAAAAAAACACTCATCTTCCCTTGAGACGTGATAAAACAAGCAATATATTTTTGTATTGTACAACCTTTGACCTTAGTCGACATCATTTTTTCTTTCTCTCTTTCTATTCTTTAGTTAATAATAATAACCTATATATAATATCTTTATGCAATTCGTGTAATTCCCTTCTGCATCACCTATCTCTCTTTCTCTCATTCTTTCCTATGTCTTTCTATCTCTCTTCTGCTCCCTCGTAATAACCTTTACTCAGTGTTTTGTTCCTAAGTTAGAGGCTCACTCCCCCTCCTCCTACCCTTTTCATGTGATCCCTATATTCCTACTTAAGGTCCCTCCGGACCCTTGAGTCGTCGTCGTCGTCGTCTAGTGAGAAACCCCCCTTTTTTCTTTCTCTATTTTTCTCTTTTGCTTCGACAAACTGGGGCTAAAATCCATTTGCTTGCTAATGTTAGCTTTATTTCTCGTTTGGTGGATGTCATGTTCAAACAAATGTTTCTTAGAAAATCATTTCCAGTGGCTCCGTCTTGTTCTCACACAGTTTGCGCTTCAAATCCCTTTCCCTTTCTTTACAATTCACTTCTAATTGAAAAACTTAACTCATTTAAAAATTTTAAACAAAAACTTAACCACCATTATTATAACTTTGTAATAAGAAATAATAATAATAATAATAAAGAAAATTTACTTTTACAAATTAGAAAGGGTTAAGAGAATCACTTGAAATTGATGACAATAAATAATAATCGTTATAAATACATATTTTATTAGTTTTTATTTTAAAAATGCCTCAAAACGTTTATTTTGAAAGATTTGTCATCTTCATGAAAAATTACATTTACCTTAGTTTTTTAAAAATAAAAAACTTGTGATGGACCTAATTAGAAAAAATAATTCAGAACAAATTAAAATTATAAATAAAATAATAGAAAAGAAACTTATTAGAAAATATAAAGTTTGTTACCTTTTATTTAAGACAAATGAAAAACAGCGACATCTGGTTGTGAGAAATGGTGCATAAATGGCGGTGGTGGTAATGGCTGCTCATTCTATGCCTCCTCCTCCTCCTCCTCCTTCTTCTCTTTAATAATAATAATAATAATACAGAAATACAATTTTGTATCTATGGCATTTTTGGCACCGCAACTTGATATTTTAATGGGTTCCTAATTGTATCCTTAACCACTCATCCTCATTGCGTCTCTCGTCCTTTTTAGATTCAGTCCCATTCAACCCGCCGCGACCCTCTTTTATTTTCTATTCATCATCTCCTTTTTTTTCGGGGGTAGAAATTTAGGGGGTGATTGTTGTTTTCTGTCACATTTTACCCCTGTTTCACCCTCCCCCCCCTCCGCCCTCCACACACACTTCACCCATTTACGCATATGCTTAAAATTTTGGCATGACCAATACAAAGTATATTAAACTTAGGTAAAGGAACAGAGGGGGTGGGGGGGGGGGGGGTGGATATCACATTGAGTACGGTACAGTTCCAGTCTTCACTCTTGGGAACTGAAAACACAGAGCTAGACAGATCTCTCTCTTTATGCTTTGCTGTGTAATAGTCTTAATCGGACAGCTTTTGAAGAAGGCCCTCCTACTCCCTATCCATGTTTCGTATATATTTTATTCCCCCCCCTTATCTTTCTGTTTCTTCCCCCCCCCCCCCCCCCCCCCCCCCAACCCTCTTCCGATTTCTGAATTTCATTTCCCCTTTTCTGATTTTTCTACAGCAGAATCCTCTTTTCGAAAGACATTGATTGAATTTGTACGTAGGACGCTTTGAATGCGAATGGTTCAATATGGTTTTGATTTGGATCCACTTCACTGTATTAGCTTTATTGCCGCCGGTCGTCTTTTTCGCTCTCTCTCTCTCTCTCTCTCTCTCTTTTTTCGCGCACAACTTTGACAACTAATAGAAAATTGGGTAGTTTGTTCGACTTAATTGGATGATGGGAAAAAATAGTTGAGACAAAAAAAATTGAAATGGAAATGAGATCAAGCAAACGTCGTTCTGTGTTTACGGTTACAGATATTTATTTGCGTTTCCTTCCAATTCTTACCTTAAGGATGACATCCGAATCTACCAATTGAATACTCTTCTACAGAATCAAAAGAGAGGCCGCCGCCGCCTTTTAACTGTACTTAAATTCCGTATGGATTTAACCTACAATTGAGGAGCTTTTTACATGATTTTCTATTACATTTGGTGACAAAAATTAAGGTTCCTTTTCTTTTGTTTTCATTTCAAATAAAGGACTTTTTTTTTTTAAAAAAAGCACAATAGTTTCGTTTCATTCTTTAATATATTTATAGAGAGAGTTAGTTACCTTCTGGAGTTCATTGAGGAAAAAGGTCACAAAACACACACAGAGTCATAATATCGCTTCTTAAAGTCAATTTACGCGTGTTGGTTTTTGTTGAATCTATATTTAATAAAGTAGAAGAACAAAAAGCAAAGAATAAAAAAGAGTAGAAAAATCGGTAATCCAATTTGCATTATTATATTGCATTATATTTAAAAAAAAAAAGTAGAAGGCAGTTAAGTTTTCTTCTTCTTCTTCTTAAATGTTATATTTACGTGTTGATTTCACCTTGCTTTGTTTTTAACCGGTCGGTATTTTTCGAAGCAAAAATGCAAATGTAACTCAATGTAATATGTGGTAGAAGAAAATATATATAGTTCATTAGTAAATAAAGCTAGAGATAATCATAATTTAGATAAGCTCTCTCTCTCTCCAAGTAGCGCATTCTAAGGCTTTTGGAACACTTTTTTCGACTACAAAATATGAAGTCGGGGGTTGTCATCAAAACCGAACACACCTTGAGTATTTCCATAGAAAATACATTGCACCTTCGACTTCATTTTGCAGTCGAAAAAAGTCGTCTGCATACAAAAATTAACTGTTGTTAAAAATTTAATCACAGTTAATTTTCCAGTGGGGAAACCTACAAACAATATGGCGGCACTGTTTAAAAGGAAGTGAAACCGAACAGGAAGTAACAGAAAATCATTTAACCACAGGTGCTTTCAAAATGGAAACACACAACAGTACCACTTCTAGCTTGTCAGCATTTAACTATTACCTTGGTTATTATGTAACTACAGTTAATTTTTGTAGTTTGTCTTAGAAGCCTAGTTTTAGAGGCAGGAAAGGTCTGAATTGAACCTGAAACGATTTTAGCTCAAAACATGCAGATAAAAACTACAGTGTTATTTCCTCTATATAGAATTCTGACTTAATTTCTAACTGCAAACACTAGATAGCTAGCTTTTCTACAACATATACTAGTAGGTATACACACCTTGCCTATATACTGTATATATACCTGACTGGAGTTCAGTTGCCATGACAGTTCACCCTTAGCAACCTACAAGTTTGATGGACGTCAAACTCTTGAAACTAGAAAGAGAATGTGTAGAGAAAAAAAGGTACATGTAGTGTATGATAGAGAGAAAGAGAGCAACAAACAAGGAAAAATCTATATATATTTTCACCTGGATCCATGTTAGATATATATATCTTACCTGTGTCAAAAGTGGACTCCCTTATAAATATACCTACCATCTGTAGGTTTTTTTTTCTTCTTCTCATATGAACAGGGGAAAAAAATAAGAAAGAAAAGCATGAAATATAAATTTGAAAACTAACTCTGCACGCAGCCAAGAAATCCTGTGGCAGAGGGACTAATTGCACCCTGCGAAATGTCGAAATCCGAACATATAAAACCAATAAGGATTGCAACGTGTAATGCAATTTTATCTAAAAAAAATACAACTTCCTTTAGTGAGAAATTAATTTTGTATGCAAAATTAAAATCTCATCTGTTAATTATGTAAGGTTAGTGTCCCTCTTATTATTTTTGTTTTCATTTCTGTTGAGACTTTGAGTAAGTAAGAGGAGGAGGAGGAGGAGGAGGAGGAAGGTGGGTTCACATATTTGTGTCGTTTCCATTTTGTCAGCTGGTTCCTAAATTAAACTCCGCCTTTTTTTTGGCCCTTTTTCTCTTTCTCTCCACTCACCTTTGTGACCACCAATCCAGTTTCTTCAATACACCTACCTGCAGATGTGTGTGTCCTACAATATAATAATAATAATAATAACAATCGCGTGCTTCATTTGGAATATTAACAACAAAAATAAAGGAATATATTATAAACAAAGACGTGTATTTTCTTCTTCTAACTAATCTGAAAGAGAAGACGACGAATTGGTGTTTTTGTTAACATTGCAAATGGAAGAAGAGTCACTTCAATTGAACTGAATTAAAAATGCATTCTAAAGTAGATAACCGTAGTTATTTCGATTACTTTGTAAAATGAAACTGAAATAATAAAATGAATCTTCTTTTACAAATCTTATATATTATTTTTTTTGTTATAATGTGTATCATTATAAGTTATAACAAAAAACAAACACACGATTATTATAGAGAGAGAGAGAGAGTATACAGGTGAGAATTATTACAGGTACATTTATGTGGTTGTTCCCCCTTACTTGCATAGAGGCTATGATTTCCAAAAAAAAAAACATAATTACGTAGAATAAATATGGGAATATAGAAATAAAGAAAGGAATCAATTTCAAATTGAGTAGATTATTATTTAAACCTGATTCCTTCTTACATAAAAAAGTGTCTGAATTTGTTGTTAAAATATGCATTGAATTGGTGGTTAGGTAGGAAATATAGACATACAGATAGATATATATATATATATATAATGATAGGTAGATAGAGAGAGAGAGAGTGGACGGTAGTCATTCGTCCGAATTGCCCTCCTATTGACATATTGATGATGAAAAGTTGGACCACCTAGATTCCTAGAAAAAAAAACGATGATAGTGAAATTTTAGAAGGGCGTGGTATTATTATTATTATTATTATTATTATTATTATTATTATTGGTAGAGAAAGATAGAGAGAGAGAGAGTTCAAAAATGAAAACCTGTTTGACCTTTAATTGGAGAAGGGAGAGGTTAAAAATTAAAAGGAATTGTGAATAATGTAAGCGCATGTTTTCAGTCTGTTGAATTGTGTTTAAAATTTCAACAAATTATTATTAAATGTTGTTGGCGTAATATACGTAAGATTGGATTAATAATAGAACGTTGTATTGAATTACTAGTAGATTGCAGCGAAACGCACTAATTAAATATTTAAGCTTTTTTTTCTTCTCTTCTTTCTCTCGTCTTTCTACTAGAATATCATAGACATACTATGAGAGATTTCATTCATATTTACGGCTAAATGTTATATTTACACGGTATTTTTTTTTTGTAATAAAATATACATATATACAGTATAGTAGTTTAATATAAACACGATTGAACATAAAATTAGGCCTAAATATGAGGCTCCAGGTGGGGAAGGTAAGATTTTCTACACGAAGAACTGAGTGAGTGGCCCTTGTAATGTTACTACTACACCCGCGTACCATTGTGAATCAGAGTGGCGCCACGTGGCGGAGCGTGTTCCAATTAGCCAGCTGGAATGGCGCCACGTGCGTCGCAAATGGACCACGAACCGCGTAGGCCTACCCACTCTCCCTCTATATGTATACATTTATAGATGTATACATAGAGAGAGAGAGAGAATGTTAAAACCATCCACCGCATTTCAAACATGCCCCCCCCCCCCCTTTCCTTCCTTTTTACATTTTGTCAATGCGTTAATCGTAATAATAGTAAAAATAATACACAGAACTTAAAAGGCCTTTCTAGTATGAATGTAATATACATTGAAAATTCTTAAAGAAATCCTAACTATAGAAAAGTGGATAATAGAGGTTTATACGTCCTCTACGTGTATGGTTTTAGGGTGAGGTCACACTTATAAATTATGCACATTCGATGAAAATTAGGTACATATTTATTTTATTCCCATCTGGTCGAAGTAATTTCAATGGCGACTCACTCAAGTGTTGTGACTCACTGAAGCACACACATCATCAATACACACTGTAGTAGTGTCATACATTATGTGTGTGCGTCGTCTCTATTGGTACCAGCTATTATTTTAGGAAAGATTAATTATTAGTCTACTTCTCTAATTTAAGAAGGAAAACTTTGCAAATTGAACTTCAACTTAAAACCCTCGAAACAGGGCTCCAACACGCACACACAGAACATCCATCCATGATGGAATCCTCTTTGGAGGGTTCATTCTTGAATTTGAGGTTAATGAGGTGGAAATTCGAAGTTAATGTTGAAGTTCAGAACTTTCTATAATCTCGAAAGAACTTTTCGATTTTCCCCCAACTATTCTTAGGATTTATAGTAAAATTAGATTCGCTTCAATCTGGAAATGACTAATTAATAGTGTTCGGATTTTTATGCAATCTCAAAAGGAAATGTTTCTTTGTTATAAAAATGTAATAATCCCGTCATTTAGAGATCAACCAACAATCATGTATTCTTTTTTCTAATCAAAATCACTGGTTAGAGGCTAGAACTCTTATTTGACAACTGATAATACATGTAACCTTAGAAAAAAAAAGCATAATTGTAGTTTGGACTACAAATTGAGAAACAGTTATTTTTGATATTGCATAAAAATCCGAGCCTTACTAATTAATAATTAATTAATGATTATGAGTCTGTTTTTTTTTCTCTCCTGACCACCAATAATAAAAGTTGTGACTGATCTTATTCAAAAGTTTCTCTTGAGAATTTAAAAAGTCAATTTTTTAACGGTTAGAATTGCTTTTTAATGTTTTTTTTTTTTTAAAAAACTTTATCTTAAAAAGATGATTTTAATGAAAGTTGGGTAGAGAGAGAGAGAGAGAAAGAGAGAGAGAGAGAGAGAGAGAGAGGGTTTGTTTTTATGTAAATGAGTTGAAATTCCCACCCACCCACCCACCTTTCTTTCATTAGCTGTTTGTCATCTTGTTAATTAAAGCGTTTCTTAGTGATATCTAAATATGAGCTAATTTTTCTTTCACAATTATTATTAGAAGAAGAAGAAGAAGCTTTTTTTTTCGTTTATTATAATGAGTTTTTTTTGTTTGTTTGTTGGTTCTAAGCTTTTTTTGTGGGAGGGTTCAATATTAATGTAGATTTCCTCCATAATATTCTCATTCTTTCGATTGTCTTCAATTAATTATTCCGAAAACACTTGGGATGATTTTTCAAAAAAAAAAAAACACTTCTCTTTAAGTGTAGCTTAACGTTTTTTTTTAATATTGCCCATTTTTTTTTCTCATATGATTAACAATAGAAAAAAATGTTATTCGCTTGACTGATCAATGAAATTTTTTTCATTATTAATACATGTTGATTCTCATTTTACCAATTAACTAATAATAATTTAAGAAGAAAGACTTCATTCTTCATTAAGAATATTGTCATCTTTAATCATTTGTAACTTAAATAAGAGGATTCAGCAAATGGGAGGAAACATATTTGAATTTTACGTAAATGTTTTTAAATGTCATTTACATTTCTTATTTAAATACTCTCTCTCTCTCTCTCTCTCTCTCTCTCTCTCTCTCTCTCTCTCTTTTGAGTGTGTTTTTTTAATGTTTTTTTAACACTCATACATTATTATATGTCTCTCTCAGTACAACATTTTTTTTTTGCTATTTTTTTTATAAATAATCTTTTATAAAAAAAAATACTCAGAAACAATTTTTTTTGTACAAATGTTAATGAATTTCTCTCTATTTTTTTTTCGTTTCCTCAGCCGACAAATCTCTTTACAAATATTGACATTGTTATCGTTTTCAATTATACAAATATTTCTTTGAATTAAGTGTAGAAACAAATTTTAGTTTTTCTTTCAAGAGTTTGTTTGACATTTAAATTTATAACATATTTTAGTACAAACAAAAAAAGAACCTAAATTACAGATTTAGTAAATAAGATCCAGTGTAATTACAAATTACAGTATTTTTTTTAAAAAAAATATAGAATAAATTGAGATTTTATTACTTAAATTAAAAAAACTCAAAAAAGTTAATTAGGTTTAATTAGATATTTAAGGTGATTTAAAAGTGTAAACGCCCCTCGAACTCTGATTATTTTATCTTTCAGAGAAGCAAAATGAAGAGAAACTTGAATGTGTTTTAGAAACTAGAAGCGTAGCGAGGCGTCACATTCCACACATTGAATGAAGACATTATTGTGTTGCAGGCGTTACTGGGAATGCAGTATTCCATTCCCCCACTTCGTTTCGTGTTTTACGAAGTAGCATTGTCATCACTTTTGGCCACCTTCTTATTTCTGAAATACTTTTCTAGTTTCTCTTCATTTTACTCATAAAACATTATAAACCAATAAGAATAATTCATTACTTTAATTAAAAACTCTAAAAAATTTTTTTTAAAAAAAAGATTTAATAAGAAATTTGATTAATTTGAAATTAAAAAAAAATGGGTAAAAAGACTGAAAAGGTGTTTTTCATAATTTAGTTTTTCTATTATATAATTGTAATTGATTTTTCTTGACTGAGACAGTTAATTAAACACAAATGAGTTAATTGTTCGATATTTGATAGTTTTTGTTCAATTTAGAGAGAGAGAGAGAGACTACATTTAAAACGAACATGTGAAATCAACGCCTTTAATTAGTTCAAATTAAGAGGACCAGTTAAGCTCATTAGAGAGAAACTCTAATTTGTGGTTGTCATTAATGTGGATGCCATATGGTAGATATCATATGTTCCATTCGATTTAAATGGGGGGGGGGAAATCATTCTCGCTCTCTCTATCTATATATATATCATTGTATTTGTGTGACTCATAATTAATATGGTTGTGAGCCATTGTTTGGTAGAGAATTGTCTCTTTGTGTCTCAAACACAAAACACATAGACAAACATAGAACTTCGATAAAAAGTGAACCGTAGTACTTTTTCACAGGTGTGTTTACACTGATGATATAAGTTTGAGTATTGAGTGTTGGTTGGCACTGAGTGGGTTCTCCTTCATTCCCTTCCTCCCTTTTTCCTGGCTCTACGTTTGTGTTGTTTAAAAGCTAACATTTTTTTTTACTTCTTCTCATTGACCCATTTAATCCATCAATAAATATATATATATAAAATTGGTAACATTACATATTGTATCATGGGTAGAAAAAGTAGAAAAGCCACATAGTATTGTACAATGGGAGACTATGTGCATTGTGCAGGTGACTATACCAACATTTTTCACTCTCTCTCTTTCTATCTCTCTCTCTCTTTCTCTCTCTCTCTCTCTCTCTCTCTCTCTCTCTCTCTTTTCACTCTAAAGTGTGATGAGGGGTATTTTATCCATCACCAACGTTCATTCATCCACAATTTTCGTTATGACTGACTATAAGAGATGTGTTTTTGGAGAGAGAAGAAGGGAAGAAGAAGGAAAAAAAAAACCCACCCCAGATGTATAAAAGTAAAATGATGTACGGGTTTTAACGATCGTGTTGGTCGATTACCAACCGTCATAAAGTCTACTGTACAGTATACTCTACTCTGGACGAGTTTTCTTCTTCTTATAAGAAAATATTACACTGGACTTCTTTTTTTTTTACAGAATAACATTTGTTACGAGGTCGATAAACGAATATATATATTGTAATATATTTATGTGAAAGAGAATCTAGTTATTCAGAAATATCGGTAATTTGACCTACTGCTAGCTTGGCTTGTAGGGGTAGGCCAAATAGGATTAGGTCAGATAGAACATTTCTCTACAATATATAATGTACTGTATTTAGATGGACATTATACGAAATATATAGAAAGAAGGTGGGGGGGGGGGGGGGAAGAAGGTCAATATCTGCAACTACGTGACAATATTGACCACAAACATGAAATAAACCAGGGTATAATTAAATTTGATTGAAAATACCACGTCTTCCTAGGAATATAACAAACATGAGCTAAAAATGTTCATGTAGTTCTAAATTACTAAATTCAACAAGAAAAAATTCACATTGTTTCATCTTTATTTGATAATTTACGATTTTAATATATTTAAATTATTTATATCTGTTGTTTTTAATTATGAAAAGTTAATTAAAATGTTTAGATTGTTTCTTGAAAATTGATACAAATTAAGACCACGAAAAAAAATAAGTTATTAAACACACATTGAAAATGATGATAATTCGTGTAATATCTGCGTGTGAGGATGAATCAATGAATTGCTTCAAAATGTGTGTTGCTTTAAATCAATCCGGAAGTGTGTCCATACACATTTACAAACACGTACAACCTGTAAGCCTGTAGACCAATCACGCCTAAATATGTATCTACTTAATGGTTAAAATACCTTTGACAAACTTACGAGGGAACAAACAATGTTTGCAATGTTCAAAACATTTTCTGGTTTACTAGTCAACACTCAATTTCAGGTGGTCAGATTTTGTCAAAGTTGACCGGAAGTCTTGATAATTTTAGTTTGAAAACTGATCAACTTTCTGAATTTTCAATTTGATTGTTATTTAAATGTATCTATATACATGTATATCGTGCAATATGGACGCACCTCATATTAATATACTGTATATAGATTGATAATTTGTTATATCTCGTTGCAAAACATTTGACAAAGACGTGTTTCTATGTCGAAGTTTGTTTGTCACTGGTGTCGCAACTAGCCTGTGATGATGATGATGATGATGGTACTTCTTCCCTGACTATCCTCCGATCGAACCCCAGTTTCCCCTTTCTCGTTCCTACTTCCCCCCTTCTCCTCCAAAAAGCACTCCCAGTTTGCAAGCAAATCGAAGGAGGGACACTTGTCATAAGCCTTGAGAGCAGCAATCTCTTGTGTAAGACCCAAATAGACGTCGATTGTCTCGTCAAATTTTACAATGTAATTGCGTACACTACATATAGACCTACATAAAGGCCCTAGCTGCTTAGACATTAGAGTTGCAACTTGTTTGCGTACATATATAACACGATTACATTTTAATCCCCAATTGGGTTTTATACTTATCAATCCATGCGTGCAAATGCAACACAGGCCTATATATACTGTATATCCATCATCAATACATATATACTACATGTATATAGTTTGTTTTGTGAATTAACGTTGTTTAAAAGTTGGAAGAGGATAATACCCTAATATGTAGACCCACTTCGGTCAATTCTAAATATAAAAATTTTATCTTCCCATTTTTTGGTACTGATGCCAGTACTTGTAAAACATACATAAAGAAAGGACATCAAAAGTAATTCAAGCCCCGGAAATGACGTTTTTAATTCCTTTCTATACATTATAAGCCATATATATATATATATATATATGAGAGAGACAAGAAACATGTTGTCTCTCATTGACCCCTGTTTTCTCGTAAGTAGGCAAACACTGCAAACACGCTTATTTTACTGAATTACGTTGTCGTTGTATTTTGTTAAAGAGAAAAGTGCAGTAAGTTTGGACCTGTGTAGAAAGTAGTAAATGGGTTCGTTCGTTTCTAGAAATTCAAACCGATTTCCAACTCTTACGTCATCGTAAATAATTAATGGTGCCTGTTGACTTATTATCGACCGCTTTGTTTCCTACCGCTTTTTCTCTTCTTAATACACCGAAGAGAAAACTTCTTTTTCTTGCTATACATTATAATATACATTTATATAAGAAAAAAAAGGGAGAGAACTTTGTACACAAATACATCATCTTATTGTTTTATGATTGATTGTTTATTATAAAATCACACAAAAACATGTCATTGTATTTAGTCTTTTATGAAGTCTTTTATTTTTTTGCTTTGAATTTTAAATATAAAACAGGATTTGTTGAGCTTTTGATTTCCTTGCTTTTTAAATGGATGCCAATCATTTTTTTTTCTTCAAAAATATAAAAATGCAGAACTGAAATTAGAAGATTGTTAAAATTGACGTGGATTTGTTTTCCATTTTTTTTTTGGAGAACTGTTTTTTTTTTATTTCTCCTCAATGTTTCTAACGGAAGTACGTAGAATTTGGACAAGTGGTGAGAAATAAATTGATGGATGAACCGCGAGCGTTCGAGCGAGCGAGTGTGTATTTGTAAGTCCAATAGTTATTGTCGTTGTTATTGTTTGACTTCAATCTATTGGATCTTTACATTTATAAATGTGTATAAATATAAAAGCAGTCGATTTTGCAGGCCGCCACATCGTGCATTATGAAACGTTTAACGTTCGAAATGTTTGTTGGGTATTTTTATTGACGAATGAAAATAACATACAATCGGAATGTTATAAACACACAAATTTTTCTTTTCACACATAACAAGAGTATTACTTTAATATTTGCTTTTACTTTAAAGTATAATAAATTAACATAGATTCCATGTACACCACAATATGGAGTTGAAGGTGTGTACTTCTGTATGTTTGAATGGAGTCCAGGTGTGGCCTGTTCAGGTGTTTTTATTAATTCAGGTGTGTGTAGACCTATAATAATTCAGGTAGGCCTATAATTGTGTTTAATTTGTGAATCGTGTCATTGAAGATTACTATTAATTAAACAAGAAAATATGCAAATTCATGTTAATCCTACTAATATTATCAAAATTTGAAGCTCGAAAAGTACTTTTTTTTGCTTGTTGTTTTATATGGAGTGTGGTCCACCACCCTTTTTTTCCCTATGACTTTGTCCATCTCTTTTCTAGCCTCCTCCTCCTATCTGTGTTGCCAATGAATTTTTAAAAGCCGCTTTAATCGTTAACACAAACCCCATCCATTATTCATTCGTTTGAGCATTGAGCCACCAAAATGCCTCCTTCTAACCTACTACACATAGGATGCAATTTTTATTTGGATTGTATACATATATGTATAAGGAAATTGATATTGACCATTTAGGTTGTTTTTTTTTTCTTCGAGTGTGTGTTTCTGTGTGAAAAGGCGGATTTTTAAAATAGGACCTAAATATTAATGCATACGTGTATATCTTATGTAAGGACCTTTTTTTTTGTTCGAAATTTGATATCAGAAATGTTAGGGCACAAATTGAAAGAAAGAAAAATGGATTTTGAGAGATAACAGAAACATATCTATGCATTTCTCATTATATTATGTTCATCAAGTAAGGGCCATTGACGTGTGCACACACACACAAAAAATAGTAATGGGGTTTAATGTTATTGGGGAAGGAAGGGAGGGAGGGGGTATTTTCACCAAAGATGGTGGACGCCGTCATTAGTTATTTATTTATGACATTTGCATGATCATAAGAGAAGAAAACGACAATTTTTAGTTAGTTTTTTTACGAGTAGATGTTTTTCTGCACTGAGGCCCATGAGTGACGTCATACATCTTTGTAAAGATTGACACACACGCGCTAAATTCAGATTCGAGTTAATTACTACGTGGTCATAATTATAGTCACAATTGTTAAAAAATAAAACGCCTTTTTGTGAACATTCCTGTTTTGAAACAAGGGCTTTATTGTAGAAAAGACACAAAGTGTGTGACCTAAACTTAGGTCCTTCTTACTAGGTTACTCTATGGATTATATAATTAATTGTTTCTTTATGAATTTAGGTTTGCACTTCTATCATTTAGTATTTATGGTGTTGAACTCAGGTGAAATACATTTTGAATAATTAAGGAATTTTCTATAATTTTTTCAAAAACCTCGTCTGGATTTTTCTTCTTTCATTTCTCCACACATTTTTCTCTTGTGGGTGTTGTGTACCCCTGAGATATTTCAATTATTTTCACTGACTTTTAAAGACATTATTTCCTTTACATCTAGGGGTTTATGATTGTGTCTTTCAGAATTTAGTAAAAATTAAACAGAAACTTGGAATGTGTTTTTGAGAAACTAGAAGGCTATTTTCATGTTGATATCTTTCAAAATAAACTTTTTTTTATTGTCTGCTTAAAGTTTTTCAAAATAATAAGAAAAGCTTATTTTGAACAACATGAAAATGATTGAGCTACTCTTCTAGTTTCTAAAACACAATCGAGTTTCTCTTGAGAAAGAAGCGTTTTACACTTTAATTCTATCTTGTACTAAGAAACTGAACCGAACCCGTATTTCGTGTTATCCGATTTTTCGTGTTCAACGCTTTTTCTTGAATTTATTTATTAGTAAACATTAAGAAAAGTCGGTTTTTTTTTCTTTTTTTAATTTAATCTAATTAGTCTTGTTTGTTTTTTTCTGACTTTTTTTTTACGAGTTTTATATAAAATATATTAACAAAGTGGCGTTTTTTCTCTTGTTTGTTTTTATGTTAATCCAATCTTTTTTTGTTGTTATACATTTTTTTTCACATAGAAACATCATTTGTTCCCATAGTGTGTAATGTGAATACATGAGAAAAAAAAACCTCTTTTTTTCTTCTTCTTCTTATAATACAACAACAACAACACAATCTCTTGTGTTTTTTTACTTTTCTAGTTTTTTAAAACTATCATGTTGTTAGGCTGTTTTTTTCTTCTCTTGTTATTTTTCTACCTTTAAGTCTGTTTTTTCTTCTTCATTCTTTTCTAATGTCTAAAGGGAATTTCTGAAAACCGTTTCTTTGGCGCTTCTAAGTGCATCTGTTTTTGCTTTTGCTTTTCAATACATCTTTTTTTTACCTTTGTTTAATATACATACAAGTCTATATGTGTACTAGATTATATTCTCTCTCTCTCTCTCACATACATTATTATGTAGAACAATATAGAGATAGAACTTGGTTGTTATGCAAATGAAGCCTTTTTAAAGGTCTTAGATGAAACCGGTTTTGTAGTGTTTCAATAAGGACTCAAATCTAGAAATATGAAGGTAAAAAAAAAAATTGAAGAAGAAGAAATACAGAAAAAAATATGTATTTTATTTTGTGATGTTTAAGGATCAAATAGTATTTTTGTTTCTATTTAAAAAAAAGGTTTGAAACTTGACATTTTGAGATTGTTTGTCATTCAAAATGAAATGGATTTTGATAAAAAAAAAAAGAAATGCAACAACCAACACATCAAAATTCACAACAACAAGAATACATTTTTTTTACTTTATAATTCTTTTTCTAAGTTTTCAATAATCAATAGAAATATTCATTGGAATTGGAATAATTATGTTTTTTTAAATGCTTTGTGAAGAAATTAAGTCAAACTTAAAAGTGTTTTTTTTTTTCTAAATAAGAAGGATTTTCATGTTGAATTTTTTCAAAATAAACTTTTTATAAACAAAAATTGAGAAGTATTTTTTTTTTAAAAAATTGTTTCCATTTCAAACTGACATAAAAATCTTATTTTGAAAGAAAATATCCTCTTAAGTGACTGAATTACCCTTCTAGTTTCTAAAACACTTTTTAAAACTCTTTAAAATAAAATGAATAATCTGTACATTCTGTTTTATTCATCGATATATCCAACTGAGTGACCTCTAACGATGGATAAATCGATGAATAACAGAATGTGTATTTTGTTGTTGTTAAAGATAAACCAAGTCTAAGGTTTGAATTACAAATTCAAAGCAAAATAAATAAAAAAAGAAACTAGTTTAGAATTTCTTATAAATCAATTAGTTCGAAAATAAAAACAATTGTTTTTCATTTTTCTATCGTGCTTACATACTAGAAAAACCTCCCAAAAAACGAAACCCAAATGTTTGGATGTGTTGAATTCGTGCCAAAGACAAAAAATATAGGAAAGTTGCGTGTTACATATACATACATACCGTACACTACTACTAGTATATATGAAAGGGATGCAAATGCCATTAAAAAGATTGTGTGTTTATTGATATTCATTATTATTGTGTGTTTGGCTAACAATGGCCGCCATCTATCTCACTGGACAACTGAACTGCCCCTCCTCCCCCCCCCCCTTCCTCCATCCAATATTTCTCCAACACAAACACTAAGTTTCATTTTTTTTGGGTACTTTTCTTGACCTACATTGACCAATATTCAAATCGAAGTTTTTTCATTGTATAACTTGTAACTGAAAAAATAGCGATTTTAGATTTTTAAATTGAATTTCCATTTTGAACATTGATTCACTTTGCAAAGTTAGGTGTTGCAAAAAGTTCTTTAAAATATAATTTTTGTTTTTAAAGAAACTCGATTTTAAAATTCAGATATTGGATGGGTCATTGTAGGTCAAACATATCCATTTAACCACATTAGTAAATAAAAACCCAGTTAGATTTAATTACAGTTTGAAATTAGAGACTTGTATGCCTACCTACATAAAGCCTCGACTGGTAACTTTATGATAAAAATGGAACTGGCTTTTTGAGCCTCATGGGCCTAGTTTGCTTTTGAAAAAGCCCATGGACCTGGTGAGCAATATGGGCCTTATATGCCTGGGCTTGATAGCCTGGGCTCACTTTGTTAATCCAACTAAAGAAACATTTCCCTTGACCTCCATGTTGATTTCTCCAAATATATTTGATTTTTAGGGGTTGTTTGTGCTGTCACCAATTACATGTGTTTGATGCCACCTTTTTTTTTTGATTCTCCAACAAACAATCCTATTTTGTCGATTGTTTTTACTTATATATGGAAGATAAGTTAAAACCCCCTAGACGCGCACATCTACAATACATCATCATATTTTGTTGTCGAAATGTTTGGCTGTCAACAAATGAGTTGCGTTGGGTTCGTTGCAAGAATGATTACAACTACGTTATTTAACTTTTATTCGAAAAAGAAAGTCGACATTGTGTGTGTTTTTCTCCAAATAAGAGAGATGATTGTGTGTGTATGCACAATACTTAAACATATATAACCCAAAAAAAAACTATATAGGAATATAGGACCTCTTAATCTCTATAAGTACCTGTTTCCACCTACCCACCTAAATATGCAATGGTTTCACATGCAAATACAACTGGGAACTACTGCGTGACTGTCGCCACTTTTACTTTATATATATATATATATATATATATATATATATATATATATATATATATATATATATATATATATTGCTTACAACAACATTGCATTGCATTACAATGTGTACAGGATGTAAATCTCTCTTTCTCTCTCTCTCTCTCTCTCTCTCTCTCTTTCTCTCTCTCTCTCTCCACAAATATTAAAAGTTCGTGAATGCAAATCATTTTGTTCTGTTTGCAGAATGATTTCATTTTGAATATGAGTTTTTTTTTGTTTTGTTCCTTGAGGTTATTATGTTTTTTGTTTCAATATGGGCATATGGTCCGACATTTTATATTTACTTGTATGTAATCCGGTTTGTGGTGTTGTTATGTTTCTTTCATGAATAACATTGGCTTATGAGCTTACATTATATATTGAAATGGGGGAGGACAAAACAATATATAGGAGGAGGAAATGGATGTTAACTGAAACTGGGGTTGAAATGGTCGATTGAGAGATCATCTTCTGTTGTCGTAAGGACCTTCTTCCAATTTCTAAAAGGTATAATAATCACACTATTAGTTATAGAATAGCGACACAATTAAGTAAAACAAAAAAAAACATCATTTAACAGAAATTGCAATTAAAAATAACGAAATAACTTCATTTATCTAACAGTTATTATTAAGTACGACTATTCTTTGATTTGTTTCCAATTTAAATAACTCAAAATTGATATATTTTGACTTGTGTCTCAAGTCTATTCTTCTAAGAGTGAAAATATGGAGTCAGTATATTTATAGTGAATGAAAATTCATACTATGGTAAATGTATGGTGAAATGGGCATTGTATTCTTCTATGAATATTATGTAAATGTTACATAGAGGCTACCTCTTCAAGTCAAAAAATGGTTTTGATCTTTTCAAATTTTCTTTAATCTCAATTATTAATGTTTTCCGATAGGGAGAGAGAGTAAAGAAAAATCAAAACCATACAAAGTATTAAAGTTTAGTGCATATATTTAAGATGGAATCAATTTTAGAAGATAATATTTTGAAAATATAACTAATAATTTACATCACGTTAAGATACTAGATACGTTTAGATACTAGAAGGGTAGCGCTTTTTATGCTTTTTTTATGTTGGGTTTGAAAATGACCCAACTTTAAGTCGAGTTCCGTACGAAATACGAAGATATCAATCAACATGAAAGTACCCTTCAGTGAAATTGAGCTACCCTTCTAGTTTAAACAAAATAATAACACTTTCTAGTTTTCTCTTAATTTTGCTCTTCTGAAAGACAGAATAATCAGCTGTTCATTAATTGATAATTAAATGTGTTTAAATAGAAATTTGGTTTATCAGATTGAGTTATATTCCGAAAATATTAGGTGAAGAAGAGAGATATTTTTGAAATGAAAATTATGAAGGAGAATGAAGACAAGAGACGGAGAATGTGAAGGGGTTGAGAGAGAGAGAGAGAGAGAGAGAAAGTTGATTCATCACTTCATTTACATTTTAGATGTATGATCTCGAATAAAGACAGGAAAATGCTTTTAATTGTTACCTAATGAGCTCCTGTCAAGTGTGGCAAGGAGCATTTAATGAATACACAGTTAAGTATTTCTGTCTTCTTGTCTTATCTTACTATTTACTGCATAATGTCTATTGAAACTACTTCGGTAAAGGATTTTTTTTTCTTCTTCTTCTTCTTCCTATTAGAAATGTCGATTATATTTTCATGTTATTTAAAAACCAACAGACTGCTTTAGTTAGGTACACATTACAAGGGGAGGGGGGGGGGGGAAACAACATTACATCAAACTGTCACGTATTACCGTACTACTATACCGTAATTCATAGCTCTCTCTCTCTCTCTCTTTTACAAAATCCTTTCTTAGTTGTCTTTCAGTTTTATGTTAATTGGCCTACTTTTCTAGTCTTCTAATTTTCGCCTCCTCCTCCTCCCAACCCCCCCCCCCCCCCAATCAAAACATACAGTCACATAGTAATGACTAATTAATCAATCCCTTTTTATCATTGTGTTATCATTCTCTTTTCAAATACGTTGGGGTTAGTTACTAAGATTCACTTAAAATTATATCAAAATAACAATAGACTGAGGTTAGATTTGTTTTAATGACCACTAAGGACAACAATAGAAGATTAGAGAATTTATAATTTATCTACAAACAAAAGTAATTTTAGTTTTATTATTATTATTCACAATGATTTCCTCCTGAGTTTATTTCAATTTAAGTTACAAATTACATAATGTATTTGATATTATGTTAAAGAGTGTTGTATCTTAAGATGCAATTTACATGGATGTAATTAATGGCGGGGGGTAACATTTATATATTTAAAAAAACGACAAGGAATTAATTAAAGATTTATTTAAAAAACATTCATGTAAATGCATCAAATTTCGTAGAAAAAACAAACAAATCATAATGAAATTTGGGAGGAAAATTGTAATAAGTCCGTTTATAATTATGGAAATAATTTGTTTTCTTCAATTGATATTTTTCAACATTATTTTACATACTTTTATTAACATAAACAAGGTATTTTTTGTGGTAATTATACACGATTCTGAATGATATGTCTGGTTAGGTCTTTCCAGACTTTAAGTAAAGGGGCGGACTGGCCATTTCAGGCAATCCGAGCATTTTTCCAATGGGCCGCTTACTTTGAGGGCCTGTTTTTTGTTGTTCCAATGATAGGCGATTGGATAATAAAATTGAAATTAAAATTTTAAAAATCGCTGAAGAAAAAGAACAGAAAAAATAATGTATTTTTAATAATAGAAAATTCAAAAAAGAAAATGATAAAAATTTTGTTAAAAAAAAGTAAGAAAAGTAGGAAAATATTTTTAAAAAAATAATTTTTCTGGTTTATTTTCACTTTTTTTTTAAAAAAAACAAATGTTTTACTCGCTACGCTTGCCGAAAGTTCTATGCGAAACGGCAAACGAAGTGGACACATTTAATGGGGACAAAAAGGATATATAATAGAACCAAATGAAATTTTGAGTGGTGTTTTCTGAATTTTTGGAGTTTCTAACTCCTTAGGAAATGTAAAGAATTTTTCTCCGGACCGTTTTTTTTTTCTTCTTCTTCCAGTCCGCCCCTACTTTGATAATCTGCTTATTTACTGAAGGTAAAAAAAAAAGGAAATCAGGAACGAATTTGACACAGAAAAGGAAATTAGATCGAATTTTGGGACCACTTGTCAAAATTGGGGCTGGACAATAGTGAAGCAAAAGAAGAAGAAGAAGAAGCAGTATTGAAAAAAATGGGACTTAAAATTAGACAATAGAAATGACAATGTGTTTTACGGTACCTCAAGTAAAGCGCCACCGCGGCGAGTAGAGTGAAAAGGAAGCTATTTAAAAATTCACTCACTTATTGCATTTTTGTGTTTTTTTTTTGTGTGTTACCCTTTCTAGTTTTTTTTTTTTTTTAAAGTTTGTATTTTGTTGATAAATTAAATCCGATTTATTCGATGAATGGCAGGACAAAAGGTTTGTTTATTTTTCTTCACTTGGGATAATAATAATAATTATAATTAATGAGAGTTGAGTCTTAATATTAATGATTAATAAGAGGACTTTTATAACAAGAAATTGAGTCAGTAGTATATATAATTAGCCTATAGAAAAAAAAGAGGGTTTGAATTTGAAAAGATGTAGAGAGGGGGGGGGGGAAATTCATTTTTGTTTTAAAAATCTTGAAATGTGAATTAGAAGTTAAAAAGAAGCGAAAGAACAAAAGTTAATCTTTCCAGATCTATTGTTACATTTTTTCTTCTGATGTTTTTTTCTTCCAAAGTTGCATATTTCGTCACCAAAAAGGAAATATTTTTTGAAAAATTCCTTTTCTTCCAATTGTCACATTCTTATAGTAGAGATAGATAGAAGGAGAGAGAGAAAAAGTGAGCTGCAATTTTGACAATTTTCCCCTTTTGCAATTCATCCAATGTACGAGTTCTAGAAATATTAATTTCATTTTAAGTGTAATTTTGAACCGTAAAGAGAAATTAGAAACACAGTTAGTTGATGTCCTTTTTTTCTTCTTCTTCTTCTGAACAAGAATATCTCATTGGTTGTTCGTATTTACAAGTATTGCATCAAAATTTTGTTTCTCTGTTACTTTTTTTTTAAAGTCTTGTGAATTTTTGAATCACCAAAAGAAAAGGTCCTGGACGGGTCAGTGTTGAACAGCTGAAAATTTCATTCTCTTTTGTTTTTGTCTCTGATTGCAAAACCAGACACGAACCACATTTTTCTTAAGGTCTAATTTTTCTGCAATGGCCGCAATCTTTTCTCCAGATGGCCTCGGTTGCACTGCGAAATAAGCCTCTAAGGAACGTTTCTCAGGTGCTGCTATCGAGGTTCGTTTTCTCTTTTTTTCTCCATTTGGAAGGACGTCTGGAGCGTCCGGATCTTTGCGTTTGTTTCTTGCCTGAGCTTCGGCTTCTTCAAGCCAGGCTTGTAGAATTGGTTTCAATGCAATCATGTTGTTATGACTTAACGTGAGAGACTCGAACCTACAGATGGTACTTTGACTGAGGGCACCGACACCAGGCAATTTAAGATTAGCCAGAGCTCGTCCAACGTCTGCCTGTGTCACTCCCAATTTGATCCGTCTTTGTTTGAAACGTTCTGCAAACGATTCGAGTTCTCGTGGGTCCGCTTCGGTTTCGTGCATAGCCACCGACGAATGAGATGTAAGAGAATGTGTTCCCATCATGGAGTTCATACTATGAGTATAGACCGGATTGTGTAGTTGGTGAGTGTGATTATGTGAGTGACTGGCCACCGTCGACGAAACATCGGTTGACATTGAGGTTAGTCCTGGCATTCCGGCTGACGTGATGGGATCCAATAGATCCATACCGTCCATGTGTCCGTGATGGCTCATTTGATGGTGTTGACGACTCATGTTGGATGATGGGTGAGTAGATCCCATTGGTGGATGATGATACATCATGTCATGTTTCAATTGAAGGCCCTGATTCGTTTGGGCCGTGTGTTTAGTGATGTCGACTGCAGCCAGAGCTTCAGCTCGGCTAAGAAGACCATCATCCAAACCACCAAAAAGGTTGCCTTGCAGTGGCCCAAAGGAAGACGTAACGAATCCATCTCCACAGGGCGGCCTGAATTTCATTTGGTCCTAATTAATAAAACAGACAAAAAAGACAAATATGAGTCCTTTTGAAAGGTTACTATTAAAAGAGTCTATCTGCATGGGCCAGTTTACAATAACAACCAGTAGATGGCGCTCGCAACATTTTCAATGTGTAATTTCTATATTAAAAACAACTGAAGTCAGTTATGATGCAATACAAGGTATAGCTGATAACACGGTGTGTGTTCAGTTTTCGTTTGCGTATTTTAAAATGCAATAGTCCATCAAAAATACTATATCCATCCACGGATGATACTTTTGCAAAACTTAGTTATGATGCCTTCTATTTTTTACAAAAATAAACGTTTCAAAATAGCGTTAAATGCGAATTTCCATAAACGAGTAGTTCATTGCTAATCGTCTATTGAAATAAGCGTGTAGGCTATTTTCAGTATTATTTTAAAAATAGAAAGAATCTATATTTGGTTATTAAAAATGTTCAGTAGATGGACAGTAATTTGTGTGTTTGTTGCACTTAAAATTACGTTTTAAAAATAACTGTGCATCAAACAGAAAAGTGTAAATGACACACCATGTTAAATGACTATACCAGGTATTGCATCATACTGATTTCCTTCATGCCGATTTAGCCTCTTCTTGTTACGAGAGAGAAAGAGAGAAGTGAATGGGAACGATTAAGGGAGTTTAATATTAGATATTAATGTGTATATATATACATAGTGTGTGTCTATCAATTATACCATAGGCCTTGTCTTGTATATAAATGCTCAAGAGAGAGAGAGAGAGAGAGAGAGAGAGAGAGTGTGATCTTGTATTTTTTTTAAAAGATGGAGACATATGTGTAGTTAATCTAGGGTTCGTAATGTATACATAATACATGCATAATGTAATATCTTATGTATACGTGTGTATGTGTAATATGTCTATAGACTGAATTGCACTCAAACTCACACGTTTTCTTGTGATTATAAAATATTCAAGACATGGCAGAAAATTAATGAACGTTGAATGAGAGTTTTGCAAAAAGATACATTCAAACCTTGGAAAAATCCTTGTTATTATGGAAGCCAAAAGTAAGAAGTGTGTTTACGTAAGAATCTTCCTTTTTCATAAATAAATTTATAACAAAACTGTGTTTCTATGTGTGGTGGTGGCGGCGGTGGTGTCTCTTTTCACCGTTCTTCTTCAAAAGTTATATGAAAACTAAAATATTCTAAGTCCTTTCTATATATTTAGACATTATGTGTGAGTGATAATTACCGTTGACTTTTTTTAATGTTTATTTAAATTGCAAACATCTACGAGAGTAAATTTGTTAAGTTTTAACTTATGAGTTAAATATACAATTACTAGGGCTCGGATTTTTATGCAATAATATCAAGTGACTGTTTTCCAATCTGTGGCTCAAGAGCCAATTCCGAAGTAACATTTCCGCGTTTAGATCAACCAACAATTATGGTTATTTCTGTCAAAAACACTGCTGGTTAGAGGCTAGAATTCTATACTCGATATCTGATATTAACTAAACGTTTTTATTATTAGAAAATGCAGTTTGCTCTCATGATGATTAACTTCACAATTTATCACTTGGGCCACACATTAAAAAAACATTTCCTTAATATTACATAAAAATCCGAGGTGTAACAATATAAAATGTTACTTAACGACAGATAATAGAAAATGTCTTTTTAAGTTTAGCTTTATTTTAAGCAAAATGTCATAGTATTGTAGTTAATAAAAAAAAGCTTTCATTTTCAGCACATTCCGTTATTCATCGATTTATTCAGCAGTGTGACGTCACGTCCAATATAAATACATGATTGTGACGTCCTATTTCAGATTAAATGACTTAATAACAGAAATGTGCGGTTTGTTTCCGTTAATTGGCTGGTGTTTCATCTAACAGATTCAAACCTAAAATCTCATCTTCCCCCTCCCCCCCCCCCTTTTTTTAAAAAAACTCATACTTCTAATTGTTTTATTATTTATCTGTCGACACTCTTAATTAATATATGAAATCAGAATTTTATTATAATTAGACAAAAAAAAAATGAATTTTTCTGTTGTTAGAAAAAAACAAATGGGTTTTTGGTTGGTTGGTTGGTTGGTAAATTATCAATTGAGGGTGGTGTAATATCTTAACAACATAACGTAAACGTATGCCATTCATTTGTTGTTGTGTGTTTTTTTTAAGTGACTGACGTGATTACTGAGGTTTTCTACGGTGTCTATAGACCAACCCACACTCCCCTAAAAAAAGACCAACCCCCTCCTTTTATTTTCTCCCCCAATTTCTATCTTGAATACTTTATTCGAAAACTAATTTCTTGATTAGTGAGCTTGAGAAAACTCGATATAATGGTTATATGGATATATATATATATATCTGTATATGCATGTGTATGTATATGAAACAACCATTTAAGCATCTTTTATAAGTTATAACTTAATTACTGATGGAGTTTTAGATGCAAGTTAATGTAACGTGCAAATGTGTGCCTCAATAAGGAGTAGGGAGAGGAAGAAGAGGATGATGGGAAAATTATATAATTTGTCCACCCCTACTACACTTCCACCACCTACCTCTCTCTCTCTCTATTTATCTATGTGTATAATATATGTAGTCCATATGTCCCGCTTTCATTTTTCTAAATATACCACAAATTTATCATTTGATGTGGCTGTCTACTAAATTTGGCTTCACCCATTATAAATACAATGTACATACATATATATATATATATGTTGTATATGCCCCCCCCCAATTATACATACATATATATATATTTATTGTATGATATCTGTGTTAAAAGTTGGAACCTGCCACATTACCATTTATTATTATCAATATTACAAGTATAGGTTTTTTTCTTTAACACCCCTTTAGTTAGTTCTCATCTAAAATAGCGGCATTCTCACATTGGGAATATTTCCAACAGTTGGATTCACTAAGTACTGTGTGTGTCCTTGAATAAATTCCAAAATTTATATTTCATGTTATTTATTTGATAATTTAAAATTTGCTTTCTAACTTCGCATTCGTCGGTGCCACGGGCAACACGGCCTTTTGCCAAGTGTAATAATAATTGCCATTCAGAAAATAAAGGCAATTTTTCATATTGTTTCAGATGGGTGACTCCTTGGCTAATTCTTTAAAAGGAAAGAATTTCCGAACGTGCTCGATTTTGCCATTTTCATCTCGTTTATTATGCGTCCGTAAAAAGCCTCCTCACATGAGGAAGAGGCCATTTTGTAAACATGACGTTTACATACATACACACATTCTTTGCATTTTGACATTCAAGTCAATTCTCGAGAAAGCAAGTATAGATGCTTATTTTCTTAAGAAGAATAGGTGGAGTTGGCATCGTTCTTGTTCACGTTTTCTTTGTGGATATTAGATTTCGAATGCGATCAATATGTTTGCTAGATTTGCAAGAAAGTGTTCAATATTTATAGCAATATTTGAATCGGTTTCAAAATAGTCAGTGTAATTTCTGATTTCGAACGATTAATTATAATTTTTTTTAAATTTTCTTAAAGAGTCGCCTAATTGTATGCACGTATAGACTATACTTACAACCATGAATTTCTATATTTGGTTACAATTATTTTTTTCTATCCTGAACTTTGATGTAAAAACAGCGTCACAAGTGTCACACATACGACAAACACAAGAAGAAACGTAATAACAACAACAAAAAAAGTGAACGTATTTTTTTGATGATTTAAACCCCCCTTTTCTTTACGTTTTCTATGGTTGAGATGTCGACTGTGAATCCTTTGATAATCTTTAGAATGTCGTTTTTTGATGGCATCCCATCAGTATGGCTTTTGTGTGTTGTGCCATCTGTCATACATTCATTAAATATGGATAACGTTACACTGCAAAAGTTGCTTGCGTATAATGGCAATATGTGCACGTTATCATGTATGGTGTAACCCCCCCCCCCCCCCCCCCCCCAAACACATTATTTCCCCTTTCATCCATATTCCCCTATTACTGTGTTATGTATAAGACAAATGTAGGTGGTAAAAATAAAGGTAAAATAGGAATGGAGAGGAGGAGAAGGAGGAGGTGATGGTGATGTTTTTTTTTTTTAAATGGACTCTCTTGCAATCTCCAATGATGGGGTTTATATGGAGGATACCTACATTATCTTTCTCATTCTTGTAAGAATGCCACAGGTTTTGTCTGCAAATGGTATAGGTTGGTTGTGCACGTTGTTCGGCAAAGCAAGACGAAGACTGCACCTTGGAATCCCACGAAAATAAGAAAAAATACAGTTTTAGGTTGGGAAATTTTTAGAAAAAAAAAGTTTTTTTTTCTTTCGAAGTTTTGAAACATTTTTATTTTTCAGATTCGGAGTAAAGTGGGGGGGGGGACGTGGATTGGTAATTATTGTTGGGTGCAAATTGGGTTCTTCAGTTTATTACATATAAACAACACACTGGTTTAGTTTGTTGTGTATGAATTTTCATGTAAATGAAGCAGAAAATCACAAAACAAAATAAGATTCACTTTCATATTAAAAACGAACTTGAGTTTCAGTCAAAATTTGCCCCACGGTTTAAGTTAAATCTTCTTCTAATTTAGCTGTTTTTATAGGCTAATTTATAAATGATAATATTTTCTAAAGCCTATTTCTTTAATTTTCATAATTATGAAAAATATTTTACTGAATTTAGAAATTAGAATCTTTTACGTAAATGAAGCAGAAACTTCAAATGAAAATAAGATTCACTTTTATTTCTTTACAATTAATTATTTAAAATATTTAAACTAGAACAGTCTTTAATTTCAGTGATCTTCTAATTTAGCTCTTGTTTTTTTATAGGCTAGTTTATATATGTATATAAATGATAATAGTTAACGAAACTGTTTTTGTAAAGCCTATTTGGGTATACTTCCAAGAAGAAGAGTAGGTTAATTAGAATACCAAATTAATGATTGAAATAAAAATCATTTTAATTGGTTTCTGCGAGGTTTTTTTTTTGTCTTCCAACACCACAAGTTTTCTTTTTCAAAGAACGGGTTATATAAATTTTTGAAAAATACAAAGTGTTATTTTTCTAAAGGTGTAATGTGGTGTGTGAATTGTTTGAAACGTTATAAATTCATGAGACCCTTTGATTATTCATAGCCTAGGTGTGATTGTTAATGCCTCAGTGGCAACTTCTTCTTTCCTTTTTTTTTGAATAGTAGTACTGCTTCTAGTAGTAGTAGTAGTAGTAGTAGTAGGCAAAGTAGTGCCTAAGAGGCCTTTATGTGTATATCATATACACAGGTAGGTATATTTGTGCAAAATAGTTGTTCACATCCATCGGGTGAGGAAGAAGAAGAAGAAGAAGAAAAAAAGACCTTGTGTATTTTTCATGATTATATATGATGAATAATGCACCTTTTGTGTTTTTCTTAACAATATATGAGACACAAATCCATGACTACTCCTGTGTACTGTTGTAAAGTTAGTTCTAAAAGGGGCACAATTTTCGTTCTTCTTGTTGTTAACATTTTCTATAAACATTTCATAAGAAACAAATGTTTGAAGTATTCATCTTTTTAATACTTAAAGGTCTTTTACGAGTTGAGATTTTAATTTTGATTTTGATAGCTTCTATACATACCGTATAGTTATTATATACGCTGCATTTTCATCTATAATCACTGGGTTTCATATAATGTGTGTGTGTGACATTCGACATTGTGTTTTGAGCGTTTATTAAAAATGAAACACATACACATGCATTAAGTCTGTATGTGGCCCTATTATTATTAATGCAGTTTAATGATTTTAAACGTAGTTACTTATGGCATAAATAAATAAACACACCTAAACAACACCTAACCTAACGTTGCCACATATCTATATGTATAGGTCTTACCTTGAGACCTCTACATGTAGTGTCTTTTAATTAAAACAAAAAAGGCCCTAAATGTTATATTGAAAACAAAAACAAAGGGATTTCAGGGTCCCTTGTGTTTTTTTTTTTTTCTCCCTCCTCCTCCTCCACCTCCTCTGACTTTGTATTGTTACAACTGAATTTGTGAAAATTGTACTGTTTTTTTCTAGTTTTGTTTTCTTATTTGAAAAGTGTTTGTTGGGTGGGTTGGGTTGGGGGGTATTATTAATAAATGGTGTCATTTGGAAATGTGTTGTGGTGGTGGTTTTTTGAGTGCCGTTTTGTTATATTTCCGTCTACGTTTATATTAGCCTCCCTCTCTCACCTTTTCTTGACTTCCACATTACAAATTTATGATTTCTTAATTAGTTCTGTGCATATTTTAAGAGTTTGGATTTGTAGTTTTCATAGAAGAAGAAGAAGACGAAGAAGGATAAGCGAGAAAGAGGGCGGAAGGAAGGTGAAATATTTTCGGATTCATAAATGGAAGACTTATTTATAAAAAAACAACAAAAGATAGAAAGAAAGAAAGAAGAGGATATTTGACGGTGAAATATAGGGTCCATTAATAATAAAAACGAATTGTTTTTGGGTTTACCCTGATTTTGAAAACAGTGCATAAATAGGCCTTTATATACATGTATGTATATACAGTATTAGAACCTCATCCATTCGACTTTTCGAAGAAATCTTAAAAGACGTGTTTATGTGGTGTATTTTTCAGGGTTGCTTCTTATTAATGATAATTAATATGAAACCTTTTCCATGGGTTAATTTGTTTTGCTTTTCTGCAATTAGTTCTATATTTATATATCAAGGTAGAAAATTTGCATTTGAAAGGACGACGATATTCTTAATGATTGCTAAGTTAAAATGGAAAACTTGCTAAAATCAGGAACTTAAAAGAACTTAATTCAAACGTTAATGAGTTTAGCACAAGCTTTGACTTAAAAATCATTAAGAATACGACTGTTAAGGGCTTTTATAATACATTATTATTAAAAAACTTGCCTATAGTTTATATCACAGCTTTTTTGGTAGAAAACAACTTTTAACATGAAATTAAAAGTGTGTTTAGAAATTAGAAGAGTAATGAATTATATATTAAATTATATATTGCGGGTTTCTTAAAAATGTTTAATTTGTATTAGTTTTTTTAAAAATTTAATCAAAGGCTTCATCGTAATTTGTAAATTTTTAATGACTTTTTTAAATTTTTAATGAGATCAACATTGAAAACATTCTTTTGTTTTTTTCCACTTTTTAATAAATTATTAAATTTCTAAAAAAAAATATTAAAGTAAATAAAGTTTAAAAATCGCCTAAATTCTTAACAAAAATCAAATAACAGCCATATTCTAAAATGTTACTTGAGCTAAAGTGAAACTTAAACAAAGCTGAGCTTAAAAAGTCTCCATAAACGTACTATAAAGTATTGTTGTGCATCATCGTGTAAGTTTAACTTTATTTTAAGCAACGTTTTTCTATAAGGAGGAGGTAGCAAGTAAGTAAAGCAAAAAAAAAATTCAATTAAATTTATATAAAAATGAAAGAAAAATCTGAATTAATTTATTAAATATTTCAAGAGAGAATTTAATAAAATACTTACTGTGTGATTTGGCATACACCTTCTCATTGGGTCCGGATTGCGATAAGGTGGAGAATAACGTCCTGGGAAGCAAGTTGTTGACCCAGTCGATATGGGCCCATGAAGGGGCTTTCCGTTCATCATTTTTTCTTCTTCTTCTTGTTATATATATGAAATAGGTCACTTTTCACTTTTGTTTTGGGTCCAAATTAGAACTTATCACCAATTATATATATAATAAACACTTTTTTTGTTGCACATTTAGTTCTCATTCATATTAATTCACCTTTTTTTTCTTGAAATTTTCTTTTTAAATTATTAATAAAAGCCACTGTTTTTTTGTTGTTGCTGTTATTTTGAACGCTGTCCACTGATTATGCAAATTAGTTGATGCATATTTATAATCACGATTCTTATTAAAAATAGAAGAAAAAAAAGGAGTTTTTCTTTCCTTATAAATGAATTAAGTTATAAAAGAGAGAGATTTCATATTTGAGAGACTTCCAGCTATAACATTAAAAATAAAGTAGTCCCGGAAATATAAAAAAAAACTAGAAACAAAGATGAAAACCCGGTTTGGGTGTGTTTTTTTTTTGGTGATGGTAGGAGCTAATTTTATATGTTGCGAGCACCTAACCTTAGGCCCTATGGAAAATAAAGTAGGTTCTCTCTGTCTCTCTCTCTCTGTGTGTCTCGTTTGTAATTTTTATATCTCCGGTGGTTGTCGATGACTCCTGCGAACGAAGGCGCCTGGCCACCGACAAATCGTGACCAGCATTTGGGCTCTAAAAGCAGCCAACACGCTGAAAGAGTAGTTTTTTTTTCCTCCCCCCCCTACTTTAGGCCCACCTTTCGGAGATGGTGTTTTTACAGGGCGTGACGTCACGAAATTATGTGTGCGCATGCGCCTTTCTCCATCCTTCTGACTAGGATACACGGGGTCTATACAACACAATGTATACACTTGTAATTCCATTGATTTACATCGGCCGCGTCTCTCTCTCTCTCTCTCTCTCTCTCTCTTTTATATTCAGAAAGAAATCGAATTTTTTATTTGCACCAATAGAGTGGTTCCTTTTCTTTTTAATAAAAATAACAAAACAGTTTTTCAGTGTAAAATTGATAGCTCGACATTTTTTTTCTTATTATTATTTTTATATTATATAAATTTAATTTTAAAAGTGTAAACGCCTATCGAACTCTGATTTTTGTCAGTAAAAAAAGTTTATTTTGAAAAATGTCAACATAAAAATATTCTTAAGTGATTGAGCTACCCTTCTAGTTTCTAAAACACTTTCAAGTTTCTCTTCATTTTGCACCTGAGGAATAGAGAATAATCAAGAGGTATTAAACATTAAAAAAAAGCCTTAAGATGGTTTATGAACAGCTGGTTTTCGAATTCTATTTTATCTTTTAGGTGCAAAATAAAGAGAAACTTGAAAGTGTTTTAGAAACTAGAAGGGTAGCTCAATCACTTAAGAATATTTTTATGTTGATATCTTTCAAAATAAACTTTTGTGTGAGTTTGAAAATGACTCAACTTTACGCAGATGATGATATATTTTAATTTTTGTCAATAAAAAAAGTTTATTTTAAAAGATATCAACATAAAAATACCTGTAAATGATGAAGCTACCCTTCTAGTATCTAAAATATATTCTAGTTTTTCTAAATTTTGTTCCTATCAGACACAGTAATCAGAGTTTATAAATATATGTATATATTAGTGATGAATTAGCATATACTGAAATACAGAAGAAGAAGAAGAAGAAAAAAAAACCTCCTTCAAGGTTCAACTTCTTCCCAATTGAATTATGTTTATTTATTTTCATAAATAATTTACTTTGAAGATTACTCGTACAATTTAGTTGCATCTATCTTAGAAGAGATACCAATTTGTAATTTTATAAAATTTGCAACAATCTCATTAAAACAATCGTTTTAACACTCAACACGAGGTTGGGTTTTTTTTTACGATCTCGTGTATTCCCCCCCCCCCCCCTCCCTCTTCAGTTTTTTTTTGTAATTTTCCTTACAATTTTCGTACAAAATGTTTTAAATATGAGTTTCTATACTACTGACCATTTACTTTGAACATCTTTGATGTCAGCTGGTGCCATCTGATGGTGTAATTGGACAGGTTTTTTTTTAAAAACAGTGTTTCCATTATTTTACTATTCACCTGTAACTTCAAATGATTAATACCTAATATTCATTTATTAGTTTTAATATTTGTGAGTTTGTATACCGAAATTATTTAGGACCAATTATAGTTGTATTATTACATTATAAAGTAGAAATTAAATAAAAAGGAGTAAAATATGAAGACCCTTTTAGAATCAATTTCTATCAATTTATTCATAGTGTGTATGTGTTAAATAAATTATTTAAATAAATGATTTTTGTTAATAAAAATCAAAAAATTAGATTTTTTTAATTTAATAATAAAATTTGAGAAAGTCAAAACTGAAGTTAAAAATTTTAGAAAATTTTAAATTAATAATTTGCTAATTATAAAGTTAATAATTAAAGGGCACGTTTATTAAAACTTTGTTTCATATTGTTTATGTTGTATATGTAATTTATATTTAAATTTTTAATATATATAGTATAATTAAATTAAATCAAAAATCTGATTTTTTAAAAATAGAAATTATGATTTTTTCCACTTTTTTAGTGACAAATAAAGTGTGTTGTGTAGATATTTATTTGTATTATTTGCAGTTTATTTGCGATTATTACAATTTTGTTACAACGACAACAACAACAACAAATAGCACATTTCCCAAATGACAAATACTCTTACGGAAGAAAAAAAAACCCCCAATACATATTTAATTAATTAATAATTATTATAGAGAGCAAAGTAACAAACACACAGAGAGACGTTTGTTTCTATTTCATAATTCATGACAGTTTGACTTGATGAAATGTTAATTGGCAAAATGTGCGAGAGAGGATTCCATCAAATCGTTAATTTGCATAGATTTTCTGTGCATAATTACTATTAATAGATGATGTGGTGTAATCTACACCATCCAAACGAAACAAAAATATATATTCATTGATCATAATAATAAATTATGTGGACAATTATGTGCGTGTTTCAGGACCGTAACGAGGGTATGCAAGGCCCTGGTCCAGACTAACTGATAGGGTCTCCTAAAGGCTTATCTTTTATGCTTTTTTTTCTCTTGAAATTTATACTTTTAATAATTAGAAAATTATGTGACACAAAAATGGTTGTCAATTATAAAATGTTTTTAAAAAAATTATAAATTTTTATTATTACATTTTTATACATTAATAATACAAGTTGTTATTTGGACCCTGATGAAGAAAGGCCCCGGTCGGAACAGTAAAACACACGATAGTTTTGGCCCTGATGTGTGTGTCTGTGTGTTTAAAATATATATTTTTCTTTTATGTATTAAATGATGTCTTCATTTTTTTCTAACATAAAAGCTATTAATTTAATTCAACATGAAAAATTTAAAACACGAACAAGCTTTGTATGAATTTTACAAAAGGTATTATTTTTTAATTAGAAAATTGTATGTAGAGAGAGAGAGAAAGAAAGAGAGAGAGAGAGAGAGAGAGAGAGAAGGAAAAAGGGATTCCGACATGTAAAACCATTTTAAGTTATGTAATTTTCTTGTTTTTCACTGTGTTTAACAAGAATGGTTCTGAAACTTGCCATCGTCGTCGTCGTCATCATGATGATGATGATGATGTTGTTGATTTTATAATTTATTTAGTTTCAACTGCAATGCATCTGTAATGTGGCACTGCTTGAAAAATTAATGATTTATAGCATTTAATTGTGCTTTTTACTCCTCCTCCTCCTCCTCTCTTTGTTTTCTTGTGTTTCCTATTGTAAATAGAAAAAGTGTGGCAAACTCGTGCAACAATGAAGGACACGCGGCACTTTTTAAGATGTAACTTCAGAATTGCACGTGAAATTGAGACGTGGACAGAAAGCACTGATATCCTTTTAGTAACCACAAAGAAGATTTTCCAAAACTGTTCAAACTGAAAAATATATTCAAGTTGGTTGTATTTGTGAACTATTGTTTGTTATCCAGGTTATAATCACTTTTTGCAAAACTTCAGGCCCCAAAAAAAAAACCCTTTGGTGCTTCATCGTCAAGGTAGTTCCAAAAATCAAGAGCGGATTATGTGTAAAAAAAATAAATGAAAACAACACTAATTTTTTTTCGAAACTATAATTAATAAATCATTTTTATACAAAACATATTTTCATGATATCTTTAAAAATTAACTTCTTTGTCAAATTTCTTCTGTGTCAGAATTGAGTAAAAAAAAATATCGAAATTACCAAACAAAAGTTTATTTTTAAAGATATATCGACATGAAAATACATTTAGCACATTTATTTACCATATATATTACATGATTCTAGTTAGCAATAAACTTTGAATAAACTAAGGGTGAATTTCATGAGTATTTTATTTTTCATTATCTCTTAATGACTGTAGGTATAATAATAATAATGGTAGTGGACACTTCTATACGTGTATATATTTATATATGATATATATATGATTTTCGTGCGTCCTCTTTTTAACTATTCTAGTTTTTTTAGAGACTTGTTATCGTTAGATTTTAATCATGATGATGTGGAACTATATATCTATTAAAGTTATACTCAGTATTTTGCACTGCAGCAGATACATATAACGAACATCCCACTTTATATATATATATATATATATATATATATATATATATATATATATATATATATATATATATATATATATATACATATATATATATATATATATATGTATATGTATACGTATAGATAGATATATAGATAGAGAATCTGCAAAAGCTCATTTTATATTTCGTGGAGATATATTTCATTTGATGCATGTTGCGTGTATATCTAAGCCTATGTACAATGTGTAGGTACTTATTTTGATATCAAAATATATATGGAGTGTGTGTGGTGCAGCATATTTTATTTGGCAATTGTTGTAGAAAATGGTGAATATTTTTATCAACGGGTATATCTTTCCGTGTTGTTTGTGTGTATATTATGTGATATATAGGTATAGGATGGGGGGGGGGAGGAGGCGGGTTCTCTCATAAATTCACCCTAAAGCAACAACAACGACGACAATGAACGATGCAAAATTATACAAGAGTAATATGTTAAATAATTCAAGGCACATGCAAAGAGGTTGACTCGAGATTTCTAAATATTCTGCTCGAGTCTGTATATATATATATATATATATATATATATATATATATATATATATATATATATATATATATATATATATATATATATATATATATATATATATATATATATATATATATATATATATATATATATATATATATATTCATTTAATGGTGCTTTTTTCGGTATTAGTTTGTATAGTACGTGCATGTGTTTATGCAAATGAACTTTAATGGTATATTTCTATGTATATAGAATGTCGGGAATTTGGCCAAAATCCTTGCAAGCAATTCACCCCATTATGTCTCATTTGTGTTCACTTTTATGGTACTTAAAAATAAGTTTTTACTTTATTTTTTATATACTTTTTCTCAACTTCTTTTGCAAATAATAAAAAAATCATATAACTTAAGCCATTATCCAAACACAAGCAACTTTTCATGAAACTTTCATGCGATGAAACTTCCCGAAACTCAAAAGAGTTCGAAATGTGAATTGACTTCTGTGAGCCCCAGCTTCATAAATAGGTTGCACACGTTCAACTTTTGAGAGACTTTCTATGATACTCCTCATCGTTATAAACAGCCAATCAGGGCTGAACTGGAAATGACATCAGCGGTTTTAATTCCACTTTTGTTATTTTTTTCTTATCTGATTAGTTGATTTCAGGTAAGCAACTTATGAAACTAGTTTTATGTGTGATAAGGGAAGTCGCATTGCAAGTTTTATTGCATCAAAAGTTGCTTCTATGATATGCGGCTTTAATATAGTATATAACTTATTTTTTTGTGAAAAGGAATCGTTCCTGTTTTGCTACCGATGGTCATTCCATTGGGATTAAATGCAGGGTCACAATGTTTGTTTAGATTTTAGCTTGTGGACAAAACCTGGAAAGACCCGACCACCTCTAGTTTTTCTTGTGTATCTTTTTTGTATCTTTTTCAGGAGGAGGAGGAGCAGGGGGGGGGTCGTGTTATGTTTAGATCCCATATGTACTTACTACTTCATTGTCGAATTGGACAAATATGTACTTAATGTACTTGAGTGTCAGTATTAAGTAAACTACGCTCGTCGTACATTGGACCAAAATGAAAATCTTTGTTGATTGGGGGGGGGGTGTTTCTCTATACTCGATGTACACATGGCCTATATAAACCTGTATGTAATGTATAGAAGATTATTATTTCAGTGAAATCAATCGTGTAACTGTGAATTAGGCTACACAACGCATAATCATGCTTTTATTAATTAATTCTTTCATATTTAATCATATTAAAGACAATATAATTGAACAGAAATATGATACTGATATCAATTGATAAACAAGAATAATAAACTAATAATTGAAATTATTGTGTTCTTTAAATTTATTGTTGTTTTTTCGAACAAAGCACATTAGAGATGCATATAAATAGAAATTTCACTATTTCAAATAGAGGCCTATACCTATAGCCCATGGGCTAATCATTTTACGAAGAAAAAAAACCCTCATGGGCTTCGTGGGCCTCATGGGTCGGGTGGAATTTGTGAATTTCATAGACCTGCTGGATTTTTTTGGGTTGAGCTCACTAAAATGTGTACATTTCTAATTTAAAGGTGAATCTCATAAAATAATTTTAACATTTGTTGAAAATGAAAAAACATGAAAATTGAAAATTGAAAAAGAATTACTATGATTGAATTTCAATTTTTTTGAATCAATTTCTAGAAAGAAAAAAAAAACAACCCAATGTGTTGTTTAATTTGCACTTTCATATTATATAAAGGAAGGAATATTTTTTCCTAAAAACTAAAATCTAAAAACAAGTTGATTGCTTCTTTTTTTGGGGGGGGGATTTTATGCCAAAACGATTCAATTTTTTTGTTCTGAGCAATAATATAACATCATATTTATATTCTGTATATATGTGTGTGTGTATGTAAAAAAAGATATTTAAAAATTAAAATATACCCTTGAGGGATACACATTTGATACAATTTCTGTTCAAGATGTTCTTTAGAGAAGAAAACAGCTTCTTTTATAATACGACAGGTTTTATTGGTATTTTTTATATTATTATTATTATTATTATTATTATTATTATACTGTAGATCTATAAGAAGGTAAGTCTAATATCTTCATTTTCTTATTCAACGAAAAAAGTATATACAAAAGATCCCCAAAAGAAAAACTTGGGATGGTTCTTTTTTTTCTTTCTCCTTCTGAATTCATATGTTTTTGGTAGAATTACTTATTACATGAGTTCAAATTGATTGCCCGTGGGACTTTAGTGATTGCCCGCCCAAAATCCCCTCCTTCTATCATATTCATGAAAGAAAACTTGGTTAAATGGAATCATTAGCGTGCTTTTGGATCTCCTCCCACCTTCTTCTTAGTGTTACACCGGAATAACGTAAGCCTCGAAGGGGCCTCCTTCTATTTGCCCTACCCCCACCTCGTTTTTCCTATAGATTCCAATCATGTATTACACCTATATAGTATTTCCTCCCCTTCTCTTTTTATATTATATTTTTTTTTTCTACTATATTTCTTAATATAAACCTATACTTACTTGGAAATTACAAATTATAAGAGCAATTACACCGCAACTTCTGAGTCAAAGTATTATACGTTGACTCAGATGTTAAGAGAAGAACTCTTGCAACAAAAAAGAGGGAAGAAATACCTAACTTGTATGTGCGTAGAATTGCATTTTGGGTGGTCCTTTGAGACACATAGATATGTGTTTGTATAATATAGTACATATATAGAGGCTAGAAGGGTGTTTCTGTGTATCGTATCATGCAATAGATTTTGCTCTAATTCATTTTCAGTGCAAAAGCTACTTTTCAAATGGTTGTTTTTGTGTTTTAACCATATTATAGGGTGGTATGTACGGGCGCACTGGCCAATCTGGCATTTTTACGATGGGCCGCATAATTTGAGGGTCGGATTTTGCATTTGTAACGAAACGTAATATAAATTTAAAAATCTCAGAAAAAAAGCTAATGTTTTTTTGTTGAAGGAAGGATACGAAAGTAAGAAAATATTTAAAACAAGAATTTTGCTGTGTCAGGTACTGTTTTTTATATTTAAAAATGTTCTCGTTATGCTAGCTAGTGCAAAAATTAAAATAGAACCAAAGTGGTGAGGTTTTTAGATCCAAGATTGTCAGTACAAAAAGGAAATAAGACTGTCATATTACAGTAAATTGTCATATCTAGCTCAAAACATTGTAGCAGTCACAAAGAGAAATTACAAAATTATAGTACTATTACAAATACTGTCATGTGACGCAATTGACTGCTGTACAGAATAATATGTCTGTCATAAAATAACACCGCCCAAGCAGTGGCACCATGCAGTATGTCTGTCATAATGACTTTTTCTGTAATCAGGCCCCAGGTAAATAATTTTCCTGGATCGTTTTTTTTCTTCTCTTAGTCCGCCCCAGATTGTACGGACTTCGTGATACAAAAATAACATCCAATACGAAAAACACAAGAAATAAATGAGATTTTCTCTTATTTTAATTTAAAACGATGAAAATTACTATTGATTACTAACATTTATATTTTTTACAACCTGTTGAAGTTAATTACGTGGTTTTAATATATGAGTATATGATCAAAAATTCGATCAAAGTAACTGGAGAGAGAGAGAGAGAGAGAGAGAGAGAGAGAGAGAGAGAATTTGGCAATGTATATTATTGTGTGTGTATAGAAAGAAAGGACTTAATTCTACGTTTTCATGTTTAGCTTGGAAACTTGAACAGATGTTGAGACGAGAAAGTAAAACTAAAATTAACTATATTGAGGACGATAATAATAATAAAAAACACCAATTTATACTGCAGCATTTATTTTGGCTTTTTATTGGATATATATATCGAAAAAAGTAGTTAAGAAAAATCAGCTGATTTGGTAACATATATGAAAAGGGGCCCACCTTTACACGTTTCCAAACAAAACAAAAAATCTTTTTAACCTTATAGATTTTTCGTGATCCCTTTTTGCCATTTTCTTGTACCCTTTGTAGTAGGCCTATATATATATATGTGTGGGGGTCGTTTTTTCTTTCCTTCTTCTTATTTCATATATGAGCAAAGTATCAAATCGTCGAATTAAAGATTAATTTGGAGGGCAAATTACTGTCTACTCTTACTCCCTTTTACAATTTAACGTCTATCATTCGGGTTATTTGGACCCTGAATCCATCAAACAAAACACACACATATATGTGCTCTGTATATTACAGTTCATGTATATAGGCCTATACCTAATATATATCTATGTAATTTGGTCGTTTGGTCTGTAATTTAGATTGGCCTGCATTATATATGTACATGTGACAAATCAAACAACACAACTTCCGCTACTCAGTGTTTCATTTTATTTACTTTTTTCTGTACATCATTTACTATTAATCGTTTCACTTGCATCATATATTCGTTCTCTTATCATTTTTTTTTTAAATTTTCCAATTCTGAATCATTTTTTTTTCTTTATTTTAATTAATAAATTCGCTTAATTTTTTTGCATTGTTGGCACATTACGAGAAAATTCCTTCTAATTTGAAATGAAAATACATGTAGTCTATGTATAGTAAGCTTAATGGGATTTCTAGTTTATAGTTTTTGTACAAATAGGATCTAATTTTACAGTATTTAATACATGTTTTATAAACTAGAAAAAGTTTCAATGTAGGGCTGTACTCTGACTGTAGTGTAAAACCTAAGACTACATGTAGATGAATTGCATGCATTGTTAGATGACATCCTTACTAGAAATCCCCATAATATATTTGAGTAGACTTGAACCAATTACAGAATTAACGGTTTTTTTATTCTTAACGATTAGTAAGTCAAAGCTAATACTAAACTTATTAACTTTTGATAGGAAATTCCATGTGAACGTTGATGAACTTAGCATTAGCTTTCACGTAGCAATTATTAAGGATATGGGGACCATAAAAAAAAGGTAGAGCCTACAACTGATGCCTATTTCTCGCTTTTCTTTACAACTTTAGAAATTCTTTTTTTTTCTGTTATTTATATAATTGACAATTATCTTCACCGTTACAGAGAAATGGCTTTTGAGTTGATCGCAGGTGTAACTGTATTCAATTGAATTACATCGATATCTTTGCTTAAAAATGTTGGCAATGGTTTTATATGAACCATAACAAAAATACCATTATATACGAAGAAGATGTTTGGGAAAATTTGTTTCTTTTAGAAATAACAAAAAGTCTTGTGTCATTTTAATTTACTAAAATTTCAAAAAGTAAATCTACTTTGTTATTTTTGTTTTTTCTATTGCACCCAAGAGCCCAACCTCCAAACATTTTTTTTTGGAATAATTTGAGTGAAAGTTTCTTTATTTTCTTCTAGTTTTTTTCTTCTATCCATTGCAAACAAGGTTGTATATATATGATTTATTTTCTTGACTGTCTTTCATTTCTGGTAATCTTTTTCTCCCCTCCTCTCTCTATCCTCTGTGTATGTTACATTTTATACATTGTGTGTTTTTTTGATGTTCTTTTTTTCTTTAAAATATTCATGATTTTGTAGATAAATTCGTTCTGAGTTCAGTACTAATTTAGCAAAGGGAAATGATGATGTTCCTCTAGTCTTGTCATTTTAACCCCTCTTTCGAATCTCAGTGACTCCTCAGAGCGTCGTTAATATTTTCAGGTATACTATTGTGTAAACCTAATATCCTATACTTATATACATTTTTACATATCTTTGAACCAACAAAAAAAATATATAAAAAAATATACTTATAAAACTATGCAAAATCTCTTTGAAAGATAGTATTTGAGATAGGTGGCGCTTTTGATCGCATCACTTGAATTTGTATGCGGATTAAAATATTAAAACAAAAGTAATTTTTTTTACGCAGAACACACAAAAAAAAACTGGTGTAATTTAGTTAAGTTTGAATCTTTATTCCCATATCAAAATTTGTTACACAGTTGGATTTTGTTGTTGTTGTTATTATAATACTACTACTACATGTTGTCTTTAAGTAAGCCTATACTGAATATACCCTCAAGTTAGGATTTATAAATAATATTATATAAATAATTTCTGGTGCGAATTATAAGCGTGTTTTAAGGGATGGGGGGGGGGGGTTTAAGGGGAGGGGGGTTTGTTAGCACTCTATTGTTTATTGTGATCTCCATGTATGCTTTAATCACTTTTAAATTATTCATCTCCTATTCACTTAATAACTCATCATTCACACACTCTTAAGACAAACGGAAACAACTTTAATAATGAATGCTTCTAACGTAGAAACAAACACAAATTGCCCATTTTTATATTTTTGTGGTTGATATTTTTTTTATAAATACAACAAACACGTTTAAATGAGGTTTTTTGTGTGTGCTTATTCTTGATATTTCTGGGTTATATTGGGGCCAATGGTTAGCGTTTATTATTATATCTCAACGCTGTATAAAAACCTTAATTGAATATCTAAGTCCATATAATGATATAAATATGTCTGCTAGTAAAAATAGCATTTTGTTTAGTTTATTGGCTACTTAGGTTAATTTATATCTACATTGGATATAATCTGACGAGAGAATGAGATTCATTACGTGTTAAAACTAAGAGTATTATCTTCAATCCCTTTGGGTGAATTGTTAACTCATTTGTAACTCTCTCTCTCTCTCTCTTTCTCTCTTCACGTTGTGAACGCGTTACTTATTATCTATTGAATGATAATTGAGTTTTCTAATCATAATAAAAATGTACAAAACTAAAGATATAATTCATGAAACATGGTTAGAGGTAAATAAAGTTAAGTATAGTTAAGAAACCCCCCCCCCCCCCCCCGGCGTTAGTTTTGTCTCCCCTGAAAGTAGGCAATCACTGATTGCACTACTTTTGCCATTTGATAATTACGTTATTGGCCATGTGGATGAGGATATTTAAAGTAGGAATCAGAAATCCGTTTTCAAATATCACAGGATCTTTTAAAGTTAAAAAGTAGGCCATAATAATAAGGGCTCGGAATTTTATGTAATATCATGCAAATGTTTCTCAATCTGTGGCCCAAGAGCCAATAATTGTGAAGCACAGTAATAATAACCCCGTTTAGAGATCAACCAACAATTATGTTTCTTTTTTCAATTAAAACACTATTTAGAGGCTAGAATTCTAGTTGACTACTGATAGTAATCAGAACTCTAGCCTCTAACCAGCCTTTTTGATTAGAAAAAAAGCCATAATGATAATGATTATTATTTGACGATTGGTCCTTGAGCCACAAATTGAGAAACATTTACTTGATATTGCATAAAAATGTGTATGGTTTAATGCTTTAAAGTTAAGAGCACAGTTTCGTTGAGAAGAAGGAGAAAAAACCGTCGGGTTTGTCTCTCCCTGAATGCAGGCAATCACTGATAGCACTACTTTTGCTATTGATAATTAATTAATTGGCCACTTTTGCAAATGGATGTATTTACAATAAGAATCAAAACCATGTTTTCAAATATCATAGAATTATTTAAAGTTTTTAAAAATATATATATAAATATTATAATATATAAGAGACAAGTTACGTTACATTGTATATGTATATTTCGATATATAAAAATTTAATTTCTCTAAAATGCTAAACATATACCTACTACTACTACTACTACTACTACTACTACTACTACTACTACTACTACTACTACTACTACTACTACTACTACTACTACTTCTACTGCATATGTATGTGGCTTCATTATTTCAATTTTTAAAGGACCTTTTTTTTTCCTTCTTTGGTATACGTAAAAATTGTTTTATTTAATAATTCATTTAGAATATACTTTATCATAAAAAATAAAAGAAAAGAAACAACAACCCAAAAAAATGCATAGAATATAAACTTTGGCATCATTTTTTGAAAGTGCAAACGTTTGGAGAGTCAATCTCTAATGGGATTCCTTGTTGTACCTTAATGGAAAAAAAAAATACTAAGGACATTTTATGTACGAAACATTATGTAAGTGCATTTCATACTGTTACTAGTAGTACGAAACTACGTAAAGTCGTAGTAGGTTATATATATATATATATATATATATATATATATATATATATATATATATATATATATATATATATATATATATATATATATATATATATATATATATATATATATATCTGATCCCCTTTAGAAAGATAGTGTGGTGTAAGTCAAAACATGAAAAAAATCTGACTTATGCCACTTTTTCACACCATTATTATACTAATTTTTTTTTCTATTATCATCTCTGAAAAAGATTCCTTATTTGAATTTGATTTTCAATAATTACACTGCAAGCAACCATGATGGCCTATGACAGAGGCACTATTTAGTTCAAATTGCGTAACTTTTCTATCCACCACGTTAACAATTCCCCATGCAAATAAAATATTGAGTTGAATGGTAGCATTAGTATACGTACGTACGCCTTGTTCAATAGCACCTTTGCAAATTATCTGAATTTAACTTCCTCTGGAAGTTAATTCCATTGTCGAATCACCCTAGGTACAAATAACCCAAAATACGAGTTTCTCTTATTTTCTTCCACCCATATACTGTATATACCACTTTGTGCAATGTAGGCCTACTAGCAGTTGGCTTGGGACAAGACACGACTAACATTTTTTTTAAGAATGTCGAGGCTGAAATCAACCCTACGAACTGCTAACATGCTTTCGGAGTAATCTTATTTCCTGGAACCTGTTAATTTCCGGCCCTCAAAGTTCCAATGGTATTCAGTGGTTTGACTTTTTTTTTGCTGAATACTTGATTTTATTTCTTCATTACTCAATATGAGATAAAATTGACTTACACCATTATTATTCTGAGAGGCGCATATAATGAAATAGAAATAAAAGTTTGTTGTATGTCACATAAAAAGATTTTTTTTGATAACAGTTCTCTCAAAGTAAAAAGGTCATAATTTTATCTCTCTTCATTTTCAATGTCCACCACCAACAGCAACGAAGATTTAGGATGACGTTTTTTATATATGAAAAATAAAATACGACACCCAACCCTCTAAAAGGAAGAAATATATATATATATATATCTATGTATCACATGTTTGACTTCTTATGACTTTGACTTCACCTGTATACAGTAGTGTACAGTAGTATATTATAGAAAATGTCTTTAATGCACAGAATGTTTCTGATGAAGTTGGGTTCTACATGTTCACATAAAGCCAATGTGGTACGGTTGCGACCTATATGGACACACTATAAAATAGCATCCATATTTTTCTTGACGTATAATTTCCAACTGGATGGTGGTAACACATAAAAGTCTTACTAAATTGATATTTATATTGGTATTACTTTCATGCCGCCGTTACTTCCGCGTCACTTACCTACCCCACATTTTGCCACCAATTCCCCTTCTCTTTGGTTAACTATTTTCATGTCCAAATCATCTCTGCTTTTATTTAATCTGGTTTCGAACTTCTAGTTAAACTTTGTCTTAACCAAAAGTTCGAGATCGACGTTTAGGTTTTAAGAGAATCTTTGAAAGTGGTTTAGAAACTAGAAGGGTAGTGCAATCACTTAATGATGTTGATATTAGAAAGTTTGTTTTGAAATTGATCAACTATCCGTTCTAGTGTCTAACATACTTTTAATTTCTCCTGTTCTAAAACTGTAGAATAATTAAGAATTCGAAACCATAAGAATCATCCTAAGCAAAGAGAATTAATTAATTGTGAAATGTAACAAAAAACTATAAATGTAATTCCTATTTTTTTTTGTAAATTGCTTAAATTGTTATTTTTATTGAATCTTTTAAAATTCAATACAAATAGCTATTTAAGCAATTTATTTCAGTTAGAAAAAAGAAGACTAAAAATGTCCTAAAAATGAATCTGTGTCAATTTTTTTCTTTAATACACAAAAAAGTTGATATCAAATGTCTCATTTTTTCGTTTGACATTTAAGTGACACGTAAACATGGATAGTTGTAGCAGTAGTAGTAGTAGTAGTACGACCGTACTGCTACTACTACTACTATTACGTTGTGTGTTCAATCTAATATAGAATTAGCTTATAATACTAGGAAACAAGTGTTCCATGTGAACCCTCGAAGTTGTAGCTGTCCAAAAGTGCATTATTTTCTGAATGATTTGTCAATATAATTCCGTGTCTATTTTTTTATTTTTCTTCTTCTGACGACTGTCCTGTCTATATTCATATTGTAATATTGCCGAATACACACACGCCCTCTTTGATATTGTATGTGTGCCATCAATTTCTCATTGGATTGAATTGCAAGTGGGCGGGGGGGCTATACATGTAAGGGAGGGAGGGGTACGTACGTCGGTTAGAAGACAATTTCTATCCTCCCTTCCTATTCATAGACGCGTGTGCCTAGGGTTAGTTGTAATATAGTTGGACAAGTTTAAAGCTCTCGAGGTAGGTACATTCATATATGTTGAGAGCGAAAAGAAAAAAGCCCAGGGGTTGCAAGGGGTTGGACGTTTTGTATACTAGGAAACATTACCGGAAATTAAGGTTAACACATGCTACTCAATACATATAATAATATTTGTCTATGGTTTTTTTTTTGTTTTTTAATTGGAATTGGAGTAGGAGGATGGAGGGTAGGTGGGGTGGAAGGGGAGAGGGTGGTACTTGAAGATTACTAAGAGATTAAATTGAAATGCGGAATCATTTCTTAATTAAATTAGTCAAAATCAAATTTGTGACTAGTATATTGATTTCGTTCTAAAAGATATGTTTGAAGTTGTAATTGTATTAGGATTTCATGGCATTTTTAACAATATTGATGAATACGATCTTCTATCTAGGTTTATTCTCACAATGTCAAAAGTAAATTTACTTAACTTAGTTTAAAAAAAGACACATTAATGGACGTAAACTTTGTTTAAACACAAAATTCAAAATTTGTTAAATTTTTTTTAAAAAAGATATTATTCAAATAAACTGAAAGTATTTTTATGGCAATTCGAAATTTAATTTTAACTAAACGTTCATATTTTTTAAAGATATATTATTGTGAGAATACTTTTAGTATTATTATATATATGAAACGTCGTTTCTAGTTTTTAACAAACTCTGATTCTAAAGTATTTTTTACACAATAAAAGTTCCTCAAACTCTGTTTTGTTCGTCTTTCAGGAGCAGAATTAATAAAATGTAGAAGTGTAGTTTCAGTTGCTGTTCTAGTTTCTAACACACTTTCAATTTCTGTTGAAAACGCAGAATTACCGCAGGGCGTTCGAAAATCAGCTGTTCCTAAAGCATCTTAATTTAGCTTAGTGCCTCATGCAGTGGTGTCACACTATTTTGGGCCCAAATGTGGTGGAATCGATTTCTGGACTCCTCCTATAATAGGCCCGTTCTGTGAAAACTTCAATGTTCGTTCAAATCGCATTCATCTCAGATTATACAGTAGAGAGGGGTTTAGAGAGCGCCCTTTATGGGCTTATCAGAATGGGACCTACAACTGTTTAAATTTGCATAAACAGAACCAACTTAAGCTGAAACTCTGTATACGGGTATATATCTAATCTAAATTAGGTTTTTTTTTCGGAAAAGTTTGTAGATCATTTCTCATTCTGTTTGTTTTAATAGCTTTTAAACCAATCGTCTGAACATATTGCGTGAACCTATTATACTTACCCCACATTCCATGAAAACATGCAATGTGTTGGCATTCTGATAAAACTGAATGACCAGTGAGTGACCACCATACACACACACAATATATATATGATAATAAAACAAAAGTTATGTTGAGCAATGAAAATCCAATTTATACAAAACAAAGCCTCTGATGTTGAAAAACCTCAGGGCCTCCTGAAAAAAAAATTGCTCAACTAACTTCCAACAATTTCACATACATTTTTCCATCTCCTTCCCTAACAATGACCACCACCACCCTTTTTTTACTCAACCCAATATAATCATTTAGGTTGCATTCAATCTGATGACCAGAAACCATTGTTGAAATACAATATTATAAGATTAAGCATCTTTTGTTGATCAAGTTGATGGATGGAACCGACGAGAAGTGTCTTTTTTCAGGCCGTTTCCAGGTTTACAAAGTGCCGTAGAGCATCACACGCAATTCTCGGCATCTCTCTTAAGAAAAGTAACTGACCGACGGACCGACAATCCCTAACGAAAAAAAAAAGTTACTTGTTCTTCTTCATTGCACTCTTGATCTGATTTTGAATGGCGGCGTCAAAAGCCGGGGACTCATACAATTTATATAATAAACGCTCTTTCTCCTTCTCTTTCTCTATCCATGTTTAAATAAGAATAATGGGGTTTAAATGAAATTGTAATATGGTGTGTGTGTCTCGGCCACACTATAAGTTCTTCACAATTCATTATTCAAACTATTCGTATGATTATTTTGTATATATGTTTGTGTATATGTTGCCTATGTATACAGTGAAGGTTTTTACGGCTATAGTTGATGCTGTCAGAACGGCTGAAAAGAACCGCACAGTAGGTAGGAGAGGAGAGGAGGATGTGGAAGGTGACGGATCTATACATGGCCAATGTACACTTTTTATTTTTACCTTCTTACCGGTTCGAACATTGTAAAATATGAAACGATACTTGTATACCGTTGTCAGCAGTTTGAAATAATGAATCATTTAAATATGTAATGTTTTTTATGTAAACATTATTGTAACATTTACTTTTATTACGACCTGGGCACACAGGTGACTTTTGAAATGCTTTTTGGCGACAAAATGAAGTCGAAGGTCGCCGTGCATGCTGTCGTCTCAATGTATTTTCCATGGAAAGACAACATCCTTGGCACACAGGCGACTTTTAACTGTGTTTTTTCGGTGTTTTTCCATTGTCGTCAGGACATCCGAGCCACCTTCTACTTTCAAAAGTCACCTGTATGGTTCCAACCTTTAACTATAAAATTATTAAATTAGATTTCAGAAACTTAACCATTGCAGTTATTAATGTGAATGAAAGTGTGTATATATTTATTTCAGGGACACCCTGTATGTGTGTGTATGTACCCCCCAAATCCGCCATTTTTCTTTTCTTTTCTGTTCTTTTCTCGATGTGTGGAATCCACCTTCTCTCCACCCGCCTTATCTTTCATTCCACCCAACCGTTTGCCACATTTTAACCGTGGTACACACACTCAAACACACGCCTATATACCGAGAATGAAAAGAAAAAAGAAAAAAAAACTCTACAGTTGCCATTAATTAATCCTTGTCTAAATTTATAATGATTCTATAAATATTAAAGTCACAACAACGATAAACACAGTTACTTATACTGTATTATATGTGTGTCTAGATGTGGCTGTTGTTATTACAATCTTTTATTATGCTAGTTTTTTTAAACCCTTGTAGGAACCACAAAAATGCAGCATGTTTTTACGATTAAACTTTAAACCTCTTAACTTAAACTATTTCCGATAAATACAAACATTTTCTTTTTAGAGAGAAGCAAAAATGCACAATTCCTTAAATGTATTTAAACGGTTACTTTGAATTGAGAAATTTACTAAAAAAATTAACAAAATGAATGTCAACAAATGATGCGTCTTCGAAGCAAAATTCAGTTTTAGAAACTAGAAGAGTAAATGAAATTTCGATTTTTGTTTTTCACTTTCAAGTTAGACGAGAAAAAAGATCGAAAAAAATTACCGTATTTAATAATTTACATAACTAGGTCCGTTACTTTGACATGAAAGTCGTCTTAATAGAAGTCGTGCCCATTTTTGTCTGTTTGGCATTCGTTACTTGTTTCAATATCACATATTTAGGCGCATTTTTCTATTATTTTGCTTTCTTTTTACAATATTTGTGTGTAGAATCTGTTTTTCTTTTGTTGTGTAAGTGGCCCTTGACGAATTTTTACTTCCTCTTCTTCGTTTGTATTTTTGGGCGGAGTTCTCACAGTTTTATGCTTATTTGCTCACTGTGTGTTTGTATCCAAAAAACAACAACAAAAGGAGTTGGCATAATAATAATAATAATAATAATAATAATAATAATAATAATAATATAAAAAGAAGCGCTGTAAGGGTTAGACCTTTTTTTATTCGTTATTAATATTTTTGTAGGCCCATATATATACATATATATATATATATATATATATATATATTTATATATATATATATATATATATATATATATATATATATATATATATATATATATATGGAGAGAGAGTAAGAGAAAGAATGAAAAAGAGAGAGAGAGAGGCTTTTTTAGGATCTTATTGAGAACTGTAATTTCTTTTTTTTTTAAGATTTAGTTTTGTTCTAAAAAGTTTTTTACGCATGCGCTATGGATGATGTAAGTTATATACTGAGAAACAAAAACGATTACTTGAGCACCAACAGCACCACCAGCATCAGCTCTTGTAATAAGCAACTAAAAAATTGATGCATTTTCCACCCACGCATGCTCAGTAGAGGTATATATTGCTACTTAGATTGCAACATTTAGAGGAGATGTATAGGCCTACATAGATACATGTATATAATCGCAAAGTTTGAAAAGATTTTCTGAGAGTGAGACGACCCCCCCCCACCACCACCACCACCCTCTATCTCTCTCTATATATATATATATGTACAGTATATGAAAATAGACAGCCCTAGAATAAAAAAATGGGTGGTGGTTCAGGTGGTGGAGTTGAGCTAGATTATCGTTGACTTAATAATTGATAGGAATCAGCCGAGAAGTTAGGCAAAGTGTATAAAACCAGTTCTCTTTTCTTTCTTTCTCTATCTTTTCTCATAAACGATGTATTAATTTACGCCGCGATGCCTTTGGTTTGTCAGGATTAAAAGTCGCAATTTGACAGCTAACGTTCCAATTCATTTCTATCTCTTTTTTTTTTTGGCAACCTGCTCCCCCCCCCCTCACACCCAATTCCGCCTTCCCTCACTTGTCTCACTAAAAATGATTTTCTTTTTCTTACTTATTGCAAAGGAACATTTTTTAAAATATATTATTATTTATTGTACTTTCTTTAAGTTTAATAATAATCTTCATTAAATATTACATCCAATTTTCGAAGCAAATCTATTGGTACTTTTATAAAATACATGTTTAGTAGATCGATTTGTTTTTATAAAAATATTTATTTAAATTTGTTGTTAAATATTAGTAATTAATCTGTTTTTTTTTTTGTTTTTTTGCAGATTGTTTTTTTGGCTTTTGTTGAAAAATTAGTGACGTTTTTAAGTCTGGTGGTAAGTGTGAGATCCCCTGTTTGCAGGCAATCACTGCAAACACAAAATATAAAAATACAAACATTGTTGTTCTGCGTAGAATAATTTTGGTATTTCCACTGAAAAGTCTAATTATCACTAATTTATCATTAATTTTAATTCATATATATATATATATATATATATATTAATTAAATTAAAAAAAATGTTCGAATAATTGTATTAGAAGTTTTGTTCAAAAATTAATATTATCAATTTATCACTTAGACTGATAAAAGTTAATTTGGTAAATAGTGGCGTTAATAGCTAATTACTTTATTTAGCGACGAGGGATTTTATTATTATCATAATAATAATAATAATAATACTAACCCCCTCTCTATTGATGGGAGAGGTTGGGGGTGGAGATGTAACAAACAATTGTTTCATTAAACAACAACAAAAAACATTGAGTTTATCAGGAAGGAAGGAAGGAAAAAAGCCTATTGTTGATACTGATCCAGTTACATAGGGAGGAGGGGGAGAAAAGGGCCTCATTCCGTTCGAATGTGTTCCCTACTATCCTTTTTTTTAATATTATTTAGCCTCAAGAAAATCAACTACTAGAAAAGTACAATATACAAGGGATAAAAACAATGAACCAATATTTTTATAGCCAAATTGCATTGTTTGCAAAAAAGATAATTAATGATATGAAGAACAATGAAGTGAGCTGTGTATATATATACAGTATATAAATATAAAAGTCCTCGGGATTTATTGGCTTCTGAAGAACAGATGTTTGATAAAAAATATGTTGTGGTTGTCTGTTTGGTTGCATTTTTCGGTCAGATGGATGTTGTAATTTTTAACCTATTGACAAACATATTGTTAAATATACAACTGTTGTTATTGTTGATTTTTAAAAAAAAAAAAAGAAAATCACTCATGATGTGGAGTTATTATTGGGAGCACAATATTTGACTAAAGCTCATTAACCAAATTAATAATGGAGGGCCCCCACCTTTTTCCGTTCAGTGTTAGACTTTGAAATCAATGAAATTTACAAAGTTGACTTTGATAAAGTGAAACAGTAGGCCTATATGTTATATTTGGTGGTTTTTACTATTATTGTTTTATGCTGGTCACTTTTTAGGCCTTAACTGTATATACAATTATACACGTATATGCTTGTAATATACAAGAAAAAAAATGTTGTGTGTGTGTGTGTCCAGGTCCAGTGATAGTCAGCCACGTTGTTTGTCCATAATCGATTATTTTCTGGGGGAGTTTTTTCAACCAAAGAGAACAACATATTGACGAGAAAAAACAATTGTAAATGTTAAGAGAAAGCGAACATGTGGTGTGTTGTATTCTACTAGAAGGTGGGGTTGGAGAGTAGGAGGGTCATTTTTATTTCGTTTCGATCAAGTGAACTGACTGTTATCTCTCCGCCTTCTTTTTTTTATGATGTGAAATACATTGGGGGAAAAAGTGGGGATGGGGTGAGAGAGGGTTGGGGGAGGAGGAGGTGGAGGAGGAGGAGGTTGAGACGAATGATGTGTGTGTGTATGGGGAAGGGTGGGTTTGTATTCTTTAACATAGAATTTTCATGGCGAGGGGGATGTATAGTGGGAGAGCGAGAGAGGGAAAAACAAGGGGGGGGGGGGTATAGAGCAGTCAACCTGTCAGAATGGCGAATTGAATTGCGTGTTATTTGGAGACCTGAAAAAATGTCAGGTGTTCCGACGTCACAAAGTCTCAGGGTCCTTCACAAAAAAATTGCCCTGTTTTTCACTTTTTTGTTGTTGTTGCACGCAATTTTGCCTCTTGTTCTCTCTCTCTCTCTCATACGTGTGTATATATATCGATAGATGGCATATATATATATATATATATATATATAGAATTGTCGGCAATTGTGTTATTGGCGAAATACATTTTTGTGTGTCATGCTTTATAAACTGAACTAACAGTGCTCTCAGTATGTTCATGTTATCTTCGTTATGTTAATGCAAAAAGTAAATATATCGAGTTTTTCGTGTTATTTATTTTCGTAATTTGATTTTCTCTAATTTTGCTTCTGCTTTTGTTGATAATTTTAAAAGAAAATTTCACTTTTATTTATTACAGTAGAATTTCGATTATCTGGACCACACTCCACACTAAATGGGCTTTTTTTTTTAACTATGTTGGATCCCTGTTTAGAGGGTTTCAAGGACTCAGGGTTGTATTTTTAATGATTTTTAAGTCAAAGTTAGTGCTAAACTCATTAACTTATACATGAAACTTTCTATTAAAAATTCATGAGTTCAGCATTCCCTTTTACTTTGCAAAATCATTAATACGAATCTAAGTTTGTCAACTGTAATCTGAACTTTGACCTTTCTTTATTGGATTATAGATAGAAGAAATAGACTTTTACAAGTTAGATATTTCAACAGGTTTTTTTTTATCTGAATATTTGGTGTGTTTCTTAAACAAATTTAAACTTTGTTCAGTAAAATGTCTTCTTTTTTTTGTTTGTTTTTCTTTTCTAATCGATATTTGAATTAATATTTTAAGTCAAAATGTTTGAGATTAATTTTTAAGTTGGTTGCGATATTTTGTGTCGATGGTTTTTACTTTGTAAAATTTTGTTTAAAAAAAAAAGCATTTTCTCTCTCATTCTTTCTATCTTTCTCTCTCCATCCATCCATTGATGCTATTTAAATCTGAGATGGGTTTTAGTTGTGGTGAATTCTATTGATAAGCAAAAAGCAGAGCTTTGGAATGTCCAAATCGTTTTAGTTCATCACTTTATCGTCCTTAGGGTTTTTTTTCTTCCCCCCCCTTAACCCCCCTTCTCTATTTTTCCCCCATCTCTCTTCTTCACTTTGTATAAGATCAAAACATTTAAAGTTATCTTTTTCTTAAGGTTTTTTTACTCTTAAAGTCTTCACCATCTATGGCCTTTAACCAAAAGTGAACTAACTCTTATGTGTTTTTTCTCTCTTTGAAATATTCAGTTGAAACTTTGATGATATACTTCATAAATGTTTTACATGTTTGTATACATATATATATATGTACCACAATGGTGCCCCCCAACACACACTAAATAAGGGACCAAAGAATATATAAATGGACTTTCGTTGAGAAAGATGATTCCCCCCCCCCGCCCCATAATAGAAATGGATAAAAAATACACAACCAGAAAGAAAAAAAAAGAGGAAAAGCTTTTAAATTCTTTAGCAAGTAAAATTGCTCTCTAAATTTCGACTTCAATTCCAATAAACTGGTTTTGATGTGTTTTTTTTTGTTCTCGTTTTCATGTTTTTAAATATCAGATTTTTTTTTTATTAATTTTTTTCTGATTTTTATAAGTTTGTAAAAATTAACAAAGTTAATGAAGAGATTGGATTTCTTATTAGTTGAAAAAATATCGGAATACTTTTGTGCGAATTGAGATTTTTTCTTGTTGGTGTTTGGCATTTCAATTTCTTTTCTACAATTTTTTTTTTAAGTGACAAGATGGTTTTTATTTGTGTCTTTTTTCTACTTTATATTTTCATCGTTTATTTTATATATATTTTCATTCTTATTTTTCTTTTCATCATTTTTCTTCTACTTTTTAGGGTTTTTTTTGTTACTCTTCTTCACTCAACTCTTGTGTTGTGATCTTTGTTTTATTTCCACTCTACTCTCTTCTTCGAAATTACGTCGTCGTCGTCGACAAACAATCTTATGGAGGGGCCTATTTCTATATCTATCTATCTATATATTATATACATATACATTATATGAAGAATAGAGAACGACGACTCCGTATATGTATATATATATATATATATATATATATATATATATATATCATAGTTTGCACACATGTAGTTTCCAAACATTGATTACCTACATAGAGAGAGAGAGAGAGAGAGAGAGAGAGACTGAGGTTCACTTATATTGTATATATACTTGTATACTAGAATGTATAAGGCCCTATACTAAAAAGAAAGAGAGTGGAGGGGGAGGGTAGTAAACTGTTTAAAATTTCATGGTGTCTTTTACTGCAACATGTTACGACGATATCTAGTCTCTAACTTTGTCTCTTCTTTTATCTATTTCTCTTTTTTTTTTGTGTGTTTCCCATCATCTAACAACAATATTTGCTTCCTTTCTTCTTCTTTACTTTTAACAAAAACACACACACACATAGAAGAAGAAAAAAAAAGAAAAGTAGAAAAAACTTTTCTTGAATTGGAATCACACAACTTTCCATCTAAAATTATTTTTCAGTACATAAGAATCTCGACGAAAATGACTTTTTCGAAAATGAAACAAAACCACTCATAGAACACATAGGCGTACATTATTATAATAGGCTCTTGTTCAATATCAGTGGTTCTCAAACTTTTTTGAGCTCGATCCCCGCAGAGTAGAAATAGCGGCACATCTAGAAAAACTCACGGCCCACTAGCGTGCCATGGGAGATATACCCTTTGGAAACCACACTGGTTTAGTGCTTACGAATAATACCCAAGTTTTATTTTGCTTTTTCAAATTAACACATTCAAATATAAAATCCAAAATTTCGTGGTCACACTTTTTTGGAATCACTGATGTACGAGGTTTTTTTTTTAATACAGCAGAAATCGTTTAATTCGAAATGAATGGAATCAGAATAGGTTTTTTGTGTTAAACAAATTTTTAAGTATTTTTAAGGTATTTTTAAGGAATTTTTAAGGTATTGAAAATACATTTTGTGTTTGTTCCGTTTTTCGTATTAAACGGTTTTCACTGTAATATTGTTAATGAATTTTTTTTTTAAAAACAACAATTAATTATTTCAATTGTTGATATTTCTTATATAAAGAAAGGAAAGATTTATTCAATTCTTTTATTGATATTACAGTAGCTAGCCTCAAGCAGAATTCGATAAATTGTTCATCTAAAAAAGAACAAAAATAATAATACGGTAATAATAAAGAAGAAGAAGAAATAAATAAATAAATAATTAATAAATCGTACACATTCGAAAAATACACTTGAAAATGAAAAATAAACTTTTGATCGAAAGAACAAAACAAAAAAACAATGGTAACAAATTTGTAAAAATTTACAGTCAGAATCCGAATTCGTGGAAAACTAGTTTTTGAAAACTAACCATTTTCTCAAATATTGACCATGTTTGATAACCATGTTTCATGTTTTCGAACTCTTGAATATTCTGCATTTCAGTTAAGTTAGAAACTAGAAGGGTAGCTTAAAAGTATTTTCATCTTGATGATATCTTTCAAAATTAATCTTTTAAAAAATATCGTCCATTTAAAATTGTCTCATAATAAACTCGCAGAAAAAAAGCTTATTTTAGATTTAATATATGAAAGCTACCCTTCTAGTTTGTAAAACGCATTCAATTTAGTGTTCATTCTGACAAATGCAGAATATTCAACCATTAGTTTGCAACTTATTTTAAATTTGTATGACGAGCAGCATCATTTTGAAGCAGGTGTCGATTGACAAAATTGTTGCAAATAATATGAGGAGGAGTAACATTGAATTTGTTCTATTTTTAACAAAACTAGGGTTTTAGTCGGGGAGTCGAAAAAATGTTTCTGACACATTTATCAACCGTTTTCAAATATCAATTTGTCACGCTGTCATATCCACAACTGCATTAGAATTTATTCTCATGTATATACCACATACTGAACATAGTTGATTTTCAACATTTACTAACGTACAAAGCAACATTTAATGCACGTCAATTTTTTTATATATAAAAGAAAGTAAGAAAAAAAAACAATGAATAGACAATCAGAATTAGGCATCGAATTTGAAAAACATCTCGGAAAAGACAAGTTCTACATTTTACTGTAATTGGATTTATGTGTTTTTCACCCAAGAACACAATGTGTTATGTATGTTGATGGTCTATCATATTTCTAAAATAGAATCGCTATGAAATTTGATATCATAAAACAAAGAAATAAATATCAAATGGAATTTTTCTTTCTGTTTTTCAATAAAAAAGAGTTAAATTGGGAATGAGATAGAAATGAAATGAAATGAGTGTGTTTGGTTGTCATAGGAATTGTGATATGGCTCCTTATGGTCTGTCTACATATTACACCACACACACAATACTTAAAAAAGTACATTAATTTATATTTAAAATAAAGTATATCCAGTATAACAAAAGATGGACGGGTAAAAAAAAGGCCAATGAAAAACTGAATATCCAGCGCATGCGTATTTTATAACTTAATATCAAAATTTCTGAAGTGAAACAAATAAATGGAATTAAAGTGAAAGTTAAGTTAAAGACGTTTTTTCATAAAAATAACCCCCCCCCCCCCCAAAAAAAAAGCAACTGACCAATTTGAAGAGAAATAGAAAACGGCACCGGGTATCTTTCCTCAGTTGATTTTATCAAAATCTGATTATAGACCTACTACCATTATTACATTAACCACAATTAAGATTCGTTTTTATTTTTTTAAAAAAATATAATTATTTACTTAATGTTTTTTGGTAAATGAAGTTTATAAACAAAATACAATCAGCGAAATTATTGAATTTTTTTTTAACAAATTCTAAAAGGGTTTTTGCATCATCCTAACTAACATTTTCAAAAACTTGTATTTTACAACAATTACATTAAAGGTAATTGCCAAAATTAACTTATGATTACTTTCTATTCCGGTTGTTTATATTTTAAATTAGTAGAAAGTTGTTGCTACAATTCATTTCATTTTTTCTGACTAAAAACGACACTAGAATTAAAAGCAATATTTGTAAAATTAATTAGTCATTGTGAGGTGGTCCAAAACCCACTAATTATTATTTTTAAACATTCTTTTATAAATTTTACATTTCACGTACAAATTTGTATTTTTGAAGAATTATACACACAGTGAATTTTAGGTTTATAAATAAGTAGCTACAATATTAAAAATGGCGACTTAATTTAAATAAAAATCTTTTTTTTTTAAAGAAAAGGTTGAATTGCTTGCATTAGTTTCTATTGCGTTTTGCCCAGTTTTTGGTAAACTGGTTCTAAACTTGTGAAGGAAACTTTAGTGTCCTTCCTGGGTATATAAAATTGGGAAAATACAGCCAGTTTTCTTACATTTTGTCGCATTTATAGAACGTTATTTTTTACGTCGACTGAGAAAAGAAGCTGCTTCTGTTTTATGAGTTTAGAAAAGAAGACGAAAGAGAAAGAAAAAAAAAGGGGAGAGGGGAGAAGGGAGAGGGGGGAAGAGCAAAAGGCGAAAATTACGTCTGAAATATTCATTGGAAGAGTGAGCTCTCGTTCGACACCGTACATTCCATTATATAGTTGTCATAATTATGTTGAATAATTTAGGGCACTAGGGGATTGGTTCGTCGGTTTTTGGTGGTGTCTGCTACGGTGGTGTATCTTGAATGCGCGCATGTGGTCTCTCTCGCTCTCTCTCTCTCTCTCTCTCTCAATGTGCTGCTTTTATCTTCAACCATCATATGGAGTTTTATTTATTCTGAGTTTTCAAATTTGTAAAATTCACTAAAAATATATATATACATGTATTGTATACAGAAAAATATACAACATGCTTAAAAAAATTCAAGGAGTTTCAGAATTATTACATACATTAGCTTAAAAGGAACAAGGAGAAATTTTCGTTTCGTTGCTTTTTTTTTTTGAAGAATTGCATGAATCGTTAAAAAGGAATGATTTTCTAATGTATATCTTATGGGTTAAGCGGTGGTCTCATCTCTCTTGTGGTTTATTTTTCTCTTCTAGTTGTTAAGCAAGTTAAAGGCTAGACGTTAGTCGGACATGTTGCATCAAATGTGGCCAAAGTGGTCTTGAGGTGGCGGCGGTGGTGGTGATGGTGGTCCGTGGCTTTATTCAAAGCTGATAATAAGGTTACAAAATAGATCCCTGTTTTAAAATCAAAAAGGCATATCATCTTATCTATGCTGATTCTTTCTAGTTTTTATATGTATACTGTAGTATATATATATATAGTAGACTAGCAGCAACAACATCTAATGTATACTTTATCAGTTGCATACGCAAGATATGCAATTGTATTTCCCATGATGTTTTTCGCAATGGTGGTGGGAAGAAGAAGAAGAAGAAAAAACTTAGCTTTAGTTTTATCTTCTTTTAACCCCCACCCCATCAGTCTATAGATCTATATAGAGACCTATAGACACTTGAGTATAGAAGGTGGGTGGGTGGGTACCCACTGGATCTATCTATCTATCTTATGTCGATCTGAATGGTGGTGGTGGTGGTGGTGGTGGTGGTGGTGGTGCTGGTGCTGTTTCATGTAGGTCCAAAGGTCTTAGAAAGATCACACCAGCCCATCAGATTTGTCATGGGCGGATTGGAGGTTGAATATTTCATGCGATTCTATCGTCAATGGTCGGCAAGAAGCGACTCCTGAAATAATTATGACTAGAATGCGTGTGGGTTTATTGAAGGCTATTCTCTCTCTCTCTCTCTCTCTCTCTCTCTCTCTCGCTCTTTATATATATGTAACCTATTACACTATAAGCACATAACATGGGCCCTGATGACTGTGTTTCAAAAAGAATATAAGGGTTCAAATTCAAGAAGAAAACTTGGTATTTCAACCCTTTAACCAGAGTTCAACATAGAAAAGCTTCGGTTCAAGGATGCTCTATAAAACAAAGAGTTTTTTCTATGTTGAAATCCTGTTCAGAAGGTTAAAGTTCAAGTTTAAGGGCCAAGTTTTCTTCTTGAGTTTAGGCCTTTGTTTTTGCATACTTTAGGTTGTTTTTTTTGTATTAGAAACATTATATATATAATATCCCAGGTCTGTATGTGTGTGTGTGTGTGTGTGTGGAGTAACAAAAACCATTGAAGCACAAGCACGTCGGAATTTATATAAATTTGAATAAATGAACCGTTTTTTTCTCTCAAGGTCAACTATATGTTGAACTCTTCCTTTGGAAAGTGTAGGAGGGGGGGAGAGAGAAAAGTGGGAGGGGGTGAGGGGAAAAGCTTGGAAAGTGTAGAAGGGGGAGAGAGAGAGAGAGAGAGGGAAAAATGGGAGGGGGTGACTGAAATTGAAATGAAAGGAGTAAAAAAAGGAAAAAACGACGCGCATGCGCACAATTGCCTGTGAATTTTGCTCCCGTCATTTATGACGGGTTACTTCACTAGTTTCATATATTTCTGTAAATGTTCGTTACAAAAAGGTAATAAATAGGGGCTCGGATTTTAATACAAATATCAAGCAACTGTTTCTCAATTTGTGACCCAAGAGCCGATTCTGAATGTAATCACCATCATTAGTGAAATTGCAATTATGCTTTTTCTAATCAAACATTCTGGTTAGAGATTTCTGCTTACTAGTCTATTAGAATTGTCAACTAGACTTCTAGCCTCAAACCAGTGTTTTTGAATAAACCATAATTGTTGGCTGATGTAAATGGGATTGTCACTTCACAATTGGCCAGATTGGGTCGCAGTTTGAGAAACATTTACTTGATGATGCATAAAAATCCGAGCCCTAGTAATAATACTTCCATGTTACCCCGGGTACAGTAACTTTTCATAATAACTGGCGTTTATAACTCTGAACAATTAAAAAATATCATTGTTTTATGACAAATACTATATATTTATATTATTACTGCAATTTATTGTATAATACGAGGAAATGGGTTTTTGTTACCTTTATGAATTGTGTTTATTGTTGTTTTTTATGCAGAATTTTGTTTATCTAGATAATCCGAGTTAACTGTTTTATGTCGATTTATCAAGTTCTATGGATGATGACACTGATGTCTAAAATGGCCGCTGTCCTCCTCCTCCTCCTTCTCCTTCTCGTTGTTGCTGTTGTTATTATTCTAATCACACCAGGTGCACAGATGTGACGTTTAAGTTATTTTACCTAATTGTTATAATGTTAGGTCACTGACTTAAGTCACTTAATGCACTTTACCTGTGTATGGGGGGGTTGTTTTAGATGGGGTTGTTGTTACTAATGTTAGATCCTTTAAATTAGGGGATTTCCTGCACCTGCTCAACAATTGGGACCTATGTGTGCCTATTATTCCGTACCCTCCTCCAATCGACCTTTTTTTTAATAAATAAATTAATTGTTCTAATTGCTTTCATACAATGTACACAAAAGGAAGGGAGGTTTTTTTTCTTCTTTCTAGTTTTAATCAAACAAACTTTGAACAAATAAAGGAATACACAAATTAATTGTTATAATAAGCGAGGTCTTTACATTATGTTCAGCCTTTTCTTATTCATATTTATAAGGATTAATATTAAATTATTTAATTGCATCTGGTAAAACTGGTGGTAAGTAAAACAGATAAAAATAGAAATTCTCATTTCACGTACGAAAAATAATGAAATTTCTACACTTGCACTTAAATGTATATATTTATATTCTTATCGATTTTCATTTATTATTTTTAATACAACAAAGAGAATTCTTGAATTTATTTGTAAAGTATGAAAATCGTAAAAAATCTAGTGTGAGGTGTGTTTTTTTAAACATTAAATCCTAAAAATCTCCAACTAAAAAATATCATTTGATGAATTTCAACTGAAATTGTTTGTTTATTTTTTCAAAGGTTTATCTGTTTTTTTTTAGGTCAGAACCAAGTTTTGAGTGCTTTTTTTATCATTCATTCTTATTGGGGTCCTTGTTACCGTTATCATGATTCAAACCAAATCTAGTAGATTTTAAATGAAAACGATACTTTAATGCCCAAACAAGAACTTCTCCATTTACTACTCTCCTTTTGGAATCTCTGTGTATTTAGTTTTATACTCTCTCCCCCCCCCCCCCCTTTCCCTTTCTACATTTCAAAATAATAAAAAATCCACTTCTACTTTTCTAAAGCTTATCTTTTTTAAAAAAAAAAAAGAGAGAGAAATGCTTGAAATGCACCTACACAAAAGCAAAGTTTCACATGTCGAAATTTATTGTACACTGTAGTGGGGGGTTTTTTGTCTTCTTCTTATCCAATCACCCATCATCCTATTTTGGACTATTGTTTTGTTTTTCCGCTTGAACTTTAGGCGAAAAAAAGGTGGGAGTATATATATATATATATATATATATATATATATATATATATATATATATATATATATATATATATATATATATGTAGGTTTGCAGTCCTTTCTTATTTCAGGTATCATAGAGAGAGTGATAGATACATTGAGAGAATGTTTCAATCTCTAAATAGATAGATAAATGATGGATTCCTAGGGTACAAAAATATGAAATTTACTAACAGAAACAATAAAAAAAATTATGTATTTGTTTCTGAAAATAAAAATGGGTTCAGATTTACAATATTATCAATATTATCAGCAAATTTTTGTTATTCGTCTGGATTTTTAGAAATAAAATTGACCCGCTGCTTAAATATCTGTTATATTAAATATTTAAAATAGTCTAGTTTTTAGTAGATTAAGTCTGGGTTCAAAATGAAGAAACAGTAAAAAGGTAGCTTAAACTCATATTAAGAATTTGAAAATAACACAACTTAATTAAGCCGATGAAATTTTTAACTTTTGTTTATTTTGAAAGATATCAATATTAAAATTATATTAACTGATTGACCTAACCTTCTAAAGAGTTAAAAAAACTAATGTTCGTAAACTTTTATTTAATTATAACTAGTTTTTCTTTAGTTTAAAACTAGTTCTCTTTTTATAATGGTGGCTCCTTGTAGTTAGGCAATCACTGCAAGCTCTAAAATGCATTCTTCTTTTTTCTATTGTTATTTTTTGTTGGTTTTTTTTTGTTGGTTTTTTTTTTGTTGTTTTTTTTCTCGTTTATTGACCTGCGGCCAACATATATACATATATGTGTATGCATGTACATTGAATTCTTATTCATGAATATCGAGACAAATTTACATTTGGAGTCCAGTGGTTATGTCATGTTTATAAGAAATGCATGCAGTTAATACGGTTAGGATTTTTTGACAAAGACCATTTATATAATGTATATAGGGCTACATTATGTATAATATATGCTGAATAGATTGAAATTTTTTTTTCTTGAGAGCTTTTTTTTGTATATGTATGTAAGACGACGGTGGGAGGAGGAGGCTAGAAAGAGGCTAGCCGTTGAAACATTTTTATCCGCTTGGTTTTGCCCAAATCCAAACATCCATCCATTATGCAAAGAATAATAAAACGATTTTTCTACTAAATAGATTGCAGTTGTTGTATGTTTGATTTTTGTTGTTGTGTGACCACATCTTTTATCTCTCTCTCTCTCTCTCTCTCTCTTTCTCTCTTTCTCTCTCTTTATATGTAGGTAGGCCTACATATGTAAATATAATGTTGGGGGTGCATATACTCACACAATGTAAGTACCACATATATACTAGATTTCAATTTAAAAAATTCATGGATCCAACATTATTATTCATGGATTCAGTATTCACCGCGGTTTTTTTTTCAACTTTGATTTTGTCCAAAAGATGTTGTGGTTTACTTTTCTATTCTTTTTAGAAAGACATTTCACACGGAATTTGTGTATGAAGAATTATTATTATGATTTTTGATTTGGCTCTCACCCCCACCTCCCATTCCATTTTATAGTATTTTTTTTCCATTTCCGGTCAAAGGTACTGTTAAGTTGGTTTATGAACAAACTGATTAATTAATTATTGAACTATGATTATTCTGTCTTTCAGAAAATGAAGAGAAAACTAGAAAGTGTATTAAAAATGACTTTACAATCAAGTTGATCTATTTTAACATTAAAATGCTATTAAGTGATTCAGCTACTTGTTCTACTTTCTAACACACTTTCAATTTCTTACTGGAATTGTATTAATGAATCTTATAGCATTTTATGCAAATGATAACAAATGTTGTTACGTTTTTTTCATCGACGTTCACCGAAATTAATAATTAATTTTCAAACTGAAATAAAAAAGTATAATTTTTAAAATTATTTTCAAGAGAATAATTTTAGCATAATTATTCATCTACCATTTTTTTAAAAAATCTCTTCAACAAAGTTTTAATATTTAAAAACAAAATTTTATTCTAAGAAGAGAAGTCTTTGTGTTGTTGTTTTTTATTAAGAAATTTACTTTCTAAGTCTTAAGTTCTTAACTCTTAAATGAAATGAACATCAAGTGTTTATCTGTTAAGATTTTGTCATTCTGTCTCTTTTTGTTGTTGTTGTTACCTCATTTTGTGATGAGAGAGATAAAAATTAGATGGGGGAAAACACTGGGCATTGAAGCACAAAGTGACGATGGAAAACGAACAGAAGAAGAATGGATTAAGCGTCGATAATCACTTGCTTAATTGAGAAGACACTTGCTCCTCAGACCCCACACACACTCATTCAAGTGTATGTGCCGCAATGTTTTTCTTTGGAGATGGGTTGGTTGGTCTCTTTGGTCATTGAATGTGGACAAAAATGGACATATATTCCAATTCCACACACACATATATACATGTATATATATACATATAGCTCGTCGTCATCACAATAAACTTGTCTGAGAATCTTAGCAGCTGGTGAAATATTCATGAATGTATTGTACGTGTATATCCATCTTTACCCCCACCTCCGGCCCCTCAATGTGTGAATACAGTGGACACATACATTATAACATTGGTGTCCATCATGTCACCAACAAGGCTTTTTTTTTACTTTCCAAAGGTGGTTTTGGTTTTTCCCTTTCTGCTGTAATTCCTTTTGAAATGTGCATATCTTGTTGTAGTGCTTTCAAAATACAGTGCAAAGGGATTATGTTTAAATTACTTTCATTCTTTTCAAAAATGGTTGGGTTGGTTGAAAATATTTTATGGAGGTTTTATACATTTTCAACATCTCCAGGGTGAAATACACTTTTAAATGCAAACGTATTTTTCTTCTTCTGTTTTGATTTCTCAACAAACAGAAATGACCATTTTATATAATAAAAAAAGATAATACACCCGAACCCTCGATATTTCTTAAGATAAAGTAGCCATTTGTAAAACATGCAAATGAAGAACAAAGAAAGTTAATTGAATTTTGATTATTCTGTATTACAGAAAACAAATTGGTGAAGAAAATTGCCTTCTAAAGTTGAAATTTCTCAAATTTAGTCATTGTCAAATGTTCATAAAAAGTTTAGTTTGAAATTTGCAATCTTAATTAGTTTAATGTGATACACTTATTGTACAGTTCTAGTTTCTAAAACACAAAATCCCAGAATAACCAGAAATAGAGACTTTTTAAAACTCTTAATTACTCTGCGTTTCAAAAGAGCAACACTAACGAAAAATTGAAAGTGTATTAGAAAATAGAAGAGTACCTGAATCACTTAATAATATTTTTTGTTTAAAAAAAAGTATCTTTCAAAGTAAACTTTTTATGGATAAAGCGTGTGAACACAAAAATTACTATTAAGAGATTGAGATACCCGTCTAATTTTTAAACACAAGATTTAAAGTTTCCGTTAATTTTGCTTCTGAACGATAGAAATAACCATAGTTCTGGGGACGGAATTACACTTTAAAAATTGTTGTGTGTTGTTTTTAATACAAAGATAATTCTAAGTCTCTTTATATACATTATTAGTATTAGACTAATGGGGAACCAAATCGACCCCATTGGTCACCAAATTGAGTTCGGAAAAATGATGAACAACAGTTCATGAATGGGCCTCTAATCATTATTGTTATTGATATATAGTTGAAGGGGTGGAAGAAGGGGGAGTAGAGTGGGGGGGGGGGTGGCTTTATAGCCCAGCTGCTATATTCCGAACTCAATTATATCACTCCCCCCGCCAAATCCACCCCACGTCCCTACTCCCCCTCCCCCAATATACTGTATGTATATAAACTCATGAATGGGTGATGCACGTGCATGATCCGTTATTCTCATTTATGGACAACCATTTAGACCGAACACTGATAGACTAATGTAGAGACCAACCAACCCCACATTATACATTAAGAGAGAGAGTGTCGTTTAAGGTGAACACAGTTAACTAAAAACCGTAATGGGGAAGTGTAAATTAAGAACACCCACAAAAAAAGAAGAGTGTTTGGCCGGAGAAATGGTCGCGTGGCGCTAAGTGTGTGTGTGCGCCACCAAGTGGTAAACATTACCAATTAATTGTTGTTTTCAATTGAAGTATATTTACACCTCATAATGTGTGCTTAATTGACAAACGTGGAGAACACATCCTTCTGAACCCATTCTTTTGCATTTTGTCCGTAATAAAAGATAGTCAAGTCTATGCTGCTTACGGGTTATGGCTAGGCTGCTTAGTGATGCCAAAATGACGTTAAATTTCAATGAATTATGAATTTAGATTGGCTTTATCATTCCTCTCATCACTTTTTTTATGTAACTTTTTTTTTCGTAACGTATGCAGGGCGTAGTTTGCCAGAGCATAGCAACTGATTCAGTCCTAAGTTAAGTGAATGGTTACCTTTATAAAGTTTAATTTGACTTCATAAAATATTCTGGTGGATTTCAAATAATAGTTTGATGTTATTTTTGCTTCTATTGGAAAGAAGAGATAAGATAGAACCGAGAGATAGAGAGAGAGAGAGACAGGAGGGTTAGAAACTATTACGGAAGATTTCATGTTGGATTTTCAAACCCAGATTTAAAATCTTGAATGATGCGAATGGAAGTACAATATTTTTTTTATAACTTTGTATAAACTTAAGATTGTTGGGTTTTTTGGTGTTTTTTTTTTTAGAGACTTTGAATGTCTTCGATGTAAGAATGCGACTTTTATTTCCGGTACAATATTATCTTGTTGTACTAGTTCTAGTTATATACATATGTAGACATAAAAACTGCATTGAAAATGGGAAAAAAATTGTATTTCTTGTTGGAATAGATATGTACCATATTTTTAGTAATAAAAAAATGCATTCATATGTAGTAGTAGTAGTAGTAGTAGTAGTAGTAGTAGTAGTAGTAGGAGGAGGATTAGGTCTATAACTTTGCCTGCCACCCCCAAAAAATGCAATATGTATAGATTGTTCCTGGTACACTTGTGTATACTAAGGAAGGAAGAAAGGAAAGGAGGGCTCTTTCTGGTTTTCTAACTATGGAGGCCTACTACTACTACCACTACCACTACTACTACTACTACTACTACTACTACTTCTTGGTACTTCTAGTTTTCTTTCTATGCTTTGCAATATCTATGAATAATTTAGTTTTTCGATCTAGCTGCAAAGCACGAAGGGGAAACGAGAAAAAAACCGAAAATAATATATATAACGAACGAAGTCTCAAAAAAGAAGAAGTGGAGGGGGGAGGGGTTGGTTTATAGATAGGGAAAGGTGTGTGTATTGGGGGGGAGGTTGATATAAAGTGTATTATTTCTGAAGGGGGAGGTAGGTGATGGAGAGAGGGTGGAAAAATGAACGAATTGGATTGGCCTGTCCATCTGGGATGTCCTATATTACACTATAGGTTTCTCAACTAGTGAGCCACATTTCTGGTGTATATTTATATCAGAAAGATATTTTCGTTATCTTCTTGGATCAGATTTTAAAGAAACACTCAGGTCAATGTAATCGATATATCGATATGCTAAAGCATTGGCTAAAGCTCAAATGTTAAAAACTGAGGATCGTAATCTTAATAATTATTGCCAAGTCAAAACTTAAGTGCTAAACTCATGAATTTTTAATAGGAAGTTTCGTGTAAAAGTTGATGAGTTTTGAACTACATTTTGACTTACGCTCGTAGTAATTATTAAGAATACAATAACCCTGAAATTCTAAGTTTCGAATGATCTTTCAAATATTATTTTCTTGATTAGTCTCTTCTTTATTATTATTATTTTGGCAATATACATTAAATCTACTGTGTAAAGTTTGTACTTTTTAAAAAAAAACATGGGTTCTGAGTGAGTGAGTTTGAGAGAGAGGGAGGGGGGAGGGGTTCGTTGAGAGATAAAATGTTGTTTCTTATTAGACACGTTGGAAAAAAAACATAAGAGAGAAGGTAGTGAGTGAGTTTCAAGACTCGATATATCTTCATAATTGTCATTTGTAATAGTAAGGACACGGACGAAAATTGCATTTAGAAAGATAGAGAGACGACACATACCAAAGGGGGCGGGGAAAAGAAAATAGAGAGGACCCTTTAAGTTGGAAAGAAGATCGGGAGGAGTATTCTAGTATTTAGATTGCATGGTGCAGGTGGTGTATGGGCACCACTCATCAGAATGGTCGAGGGAACGAGTGAACAAGTAGAAGTTTGTTCGTGACTCAAGGGGATAAAAGAAGGTAGAAATGTTATCCCTCTCTTTCCCCCTCCTCATTCCTTATGTTCAACAACAAAAGGAGATTTGATGGAAGGATAGGGTGGGAGGGAGGGTTGGAAGATGGACCCTTGACATTCTGTTGAAGTACATAATGTGGAAGACAGTGACAATGAGACAGGTACCGAAGATGAATTGTTGTTTGTGGGTCACTTTCTTCTCAAATGAAACTTTGAAAATTAAAGAAAGAACAAAACAAAAAGACCAAAAAAAAATGTTTGTAACCGAAACTTTTTGGAGGGTTTTTTTTTGTGTGGTCTCTGGTGCAATTTAATGTTATAATTGAGCTATTTTTCATCTGAAGAAGAAGAAGAAAAAAACACCACCTGGCAGTTTTAGCATGAAACCAATAGGTCTTTTTTTAGGTCTCTATACATGTGTGTGTGTCTACATTATATCTCTAATGTGGTAACTTGTTTGTCCGATCATCATTATTATTAGTTTTGTTTGCCAAAAATGAACTGTCAACATATATGTAAATGAAGTAGAGGGGGGGGGGGTTGAAAACCTTCATAAAATGACTTGACTGTGTGTGTGTTTCTAGTATTTATATGATGATGATTATGTTTTTGGGGTCTTCACTTGTGGGTGTGGCGAATATCTGACCCTCTTTTTATTTTCATTTTTACATTCTCTTCATTTCTACCTTTTTTGTGGGGGGGGGGTTTCTATAATGATGATACGTATTTGTATGTGTAGAGGGGGGGGGGGGAGAAAGAATTTTGTGTGTCGCTGATGGTCACGCGTACCAGTCAAACACAAATCAAATTAGCCAAGCAGTTTGTCGCTTGGGGACGTATTTTTCATCAGGTGTTCATTAATCTAATTAGAAAAAGTACGACGACGACTCATACATTTGAGTCGCCAGGTAAAACTGCACGTAGACATCATTTGTCAACTGAGGTTTTTTTTTCTTTGTTGTTGTTTTTCTACTTTGAAAGTTGTCTTCTTTTTTGGCCGCAAGACGTTGCTCTCGTCTATACAAGTCTTGTATTAACAAAAGTAGCTCTTGGTCATTTTATAGCGCCTGAAGTTAGGCAATCACTGATGGCATCAGAGCATTGCTGGTTTTGGATATTAGGGGCAGCATTGTAACCGTTTCTTTTTTTTTTTTCTTGTTTTCTTGAATTTAATTTGAAGAACATTTTTAAAATAATGTTAAATACGATGACTGGAAGGATAGATTTTACGAACAGCTGAGTTTTTGAGATTTGAGATTATTTTCTGTTTTTCAAAAGAGCAACAAAAAGGAGAAATTGAAAGTGTGTAAGAAACTAGATTTTGAGCGACACTTTCAAAATTACATTTACATAGAAGATTTACATACAAAAGTAGATACGAAATATTGAAATTTCATTATTTTTCAAATACTTTTTATCAAATGTCTTTACGTTAAAAACCACTTTTATGATTTGTGCTTACTGATACTTTCTAGTTTTTTATTTGTGAAAAATAAACAAGCATATTTGATACATAGAGTAATATAAATAAATAGAAGAAGAAGAAGAAGAAGAAGTTCGATTAAGCAGCTCTGAAATCAGTATTTTACTGTATTTCTGCAATAATAAAGATGACAATAAAAACTTAAATGATTGATATATTTTAAGAGTCAATAATGATATTAAGTGTGAGTGTGTAGTTCACTTAATAACTATTGTGACAATAATTTAATGATGAAACATTGAAATGAGACATTTAAGTGGACAATGGGCGGTGTCCATTCTCGACCTTCATGAATATTTTTTTAATCACGGTTGCATGCCGAGCAGCACTTAAACAAATTTTTTCTCCTACCTTTGGTTATAAAGGGATTTGGGGGGGGGAGGTGGAAGGTGGTGGACCCTACTCCTCCTATTTCCTCCACCCAACCCCCTCCCCCCCCCATTTATGAACATCTGACAAGTCTAAGGTTAGGACCCCTCATTGCGTGAGTCTTATATGTGAGCCTACTAAACAAGGGCGGGTCACTTAGAATCACAGCATTTGGGAGGTGAGGTTAAGGGGGGTTAGAGAGTCCGGGTTTGTTTCTCTCCTCACTTTATTCATCCCTTTAGTTATGGTTGGTGACTTTTTTTTAGGGGGGGGGGGCTTATATGTGTCTACTGTCCACCTATTCTGGTTCCTCTCTCTGAAATCCAAGTTAGAACCCAGATCGAGTTCAACCCGCGTTTATTATTATTATTATTATTATATCCCTCCTGCCATTTTGAAGTGACATACACGCAACATCACTATTAGAAGTAGTCATAATTTTATACAACAAGGGCCTAATTAACTGCAAACAGGGGAGCGGTCTATCATTGGAACAGCAACAACTGAGATATTTGGTGGAGAAGTTGGTTCAACTCACTAATTATACAAGAAATAGAAACAAAAAAACCTATTGAGTTTCATTCATATTTGGGGTTAACTCTCTGAAATCACCAAAACAAAACCAAATAAAGTGTTGCTTGCTACACACAGTGTATATTATATATACATAGTATAATTGGCGACAGAAATGTCGTCATGACCACGTGTTTTCTAGTTTCTAGTCTGGAAATGGTAGAATTGAATTGCATGGTTAACATAACACGAAATATGTTTGTTTTTTGTCTCCGCGGTTCTTTAAAATAGTCTAAAGATTCTTTTAAGGTGGTTTGAAAGTGTAAACGCCTATCGTATTTAGGTGGAAATTGAACAGAAACTTGAATGTGTTCTAATAATTAGGATTTTCATGTTGATATCTTTCAAAATAAACTTTTTATGAGACGAAAATTAAAAAAAAAACATCGTCTGCTTTCAAAGTTGGAAGATTTTCGATTTCAAATAAAAAAGCTTATTTTGAAAATAAAATGAAAATACCCCGCAGTAATTGAGCTACTAACTACCCTTCTAGTTTCTAAAACATTTTGTAGTTTCTCTTAATTTTGCTTCTGAAAGATATTTTAATCGGAGTAACCATCTTTAACACGAAAAAAATATTCCTATTTTATGTATTTCGTGTTAAACGGTTTCCACACTACGTTAATGGTTTACTTTAAGAAGAAGAAAATGCTTTTAAAAATTAAATTTCCATTTCAGGTGTATTTTTTTATCCCTCAAATGTTTTTCACTTAATTTTCTATCAACCAAAGAACTAACTGGAATTTATTCTCGTTTTTGCACCTTTTTTTCTAATACATAATTAATTTCAACACGTAAGATATTCATTTTTCAGGAATAAATTAAGATCTTGTTATTTCTCTCTCTCTTTCTTTCTTTCTTAACCAATCATAACGTTTTGAGTATAAAATGAATTTGTTTTGAATTTATTTTATGTTTACTTATTCTTTTTAGAACTAAAATTTAATTTATTGAAAAATATCATTGATTTTGATGGAAAATATTTCTATTATTTTGTTGTTTGGTTGAAAGATATTTTTTTTCTGTTTTGTTCAGAAAATGGAAATTAAAATAAAGGACCCACTTATTCTAGTTTTTATATTGAAATCTTTTTTCTACATTATTAGTTTAGGCCATTGTAAAAATGTTGATTAGTTATATGAGTTGGTTATTAATTAACAACTTATTTGTATGCAAATGATGCAATTCGTTGGCGAGAAAAAAACGAATTCATAAAAAAAAACTTTTGTAGGTTTTACAATTAAAAGAAAATTAACATTGTAAATTTTCTATTTTATTGATTTTCGATGAATTTCCATAATGACTAGATAAATACATAAATAATAATTAATAATAATGAGACATGAACTACAGTCATTATTCTAATTTGCATTTGTTTTTGTTTTTTTCTAAATGCATTTGAAATAATTTCACAATTTCATAATTTCACATTTTACAATTTTCTAGACATTTTATAATTTTCTAAACATTTTAACATTTATAATGGAATATTCTTAAACCATGGATACATTTTAAAATAAAATTCAAAAATAAAAAAGGACCAAATTTAAAGAATTGGAGAATTGAAAAAAATATTTCATGTGGTTTGGACCCAAGATTGCAGGAGTTCATTTTTACTCTTACTTTATGTGGACAGAGGCGCCATCAAGTGAGCTTCGTATGAGTTATTTTACGTGAAACTTAAGATAAAGATATAGAGGTAGCTCAACTTATAGCTCTGCCTATGGAAAATTTCGTGACAGAGCTGAGTGTGGCCAATAGATGACGCCAGCTCTACTTTAAGCTAAAATAAATTTCTCAGATAATGAGATTTCGGATTAATTTACACAGACCACTTTTTGACTGCAAAACGAAGTCGAAAGTGGTTGGCCCGTAGTTGCAATAATGTATTTCCAATAGAAAAGACTCAAAGTGGTAGATTTTCGATTGCGGTCGAAAAGTGGTCTGTGTGTCAAGGGCCTTAAGGTTCTTTTTATAAGGAGAAATATAAATATTAGGAGGCCAAAGAGAACCTTGAAGAGGGGCTTAGGTGGAAGTAGCTAATCTACAGGGTGGGTCTACAGCTGGGAGCTACTACATGTAGATTAGCCACCGGTTAGCGTAGGGGTTAGTTACTCTTCTAAGGACTAGCTCCTACATTCCGGATGGTTTGGGTTGTCTTGGCAGAAACATGATGGCCTTCTGACCATAGGCTGTTTTTGGTCCTGGTTTAAAACGTCCCGACTTTTTAATTCCAACATACCATCCATGGTGGGCATACTTCCGAGACAAATAATTATTGTAGCCACTGTTTCGGTCGTAAGTTTCTACAAAAATGGTCCCTTCCTCTTTTGAATCTCGCTGAGAAAATAAAATGAATAACTTAAATGAAAATCTGGACACATACATCGATGAGAATCCATAGATAATTCACCTGGCCATAAAGTTTTCCTTCTTTATTCATTGCCAAATAAAATCCGGATTCTAATCCCTTCATTTGAACTTCACCTGGTCCTATTGACTTGAACTCCATAATTGCTGATATTTAAATTGTATATTAAAATATTAACTATAATTTTATAAAATGGTAATTTTTTTTCAAAACAACCAAGGTTATTGTAGGCTTCAGGTGCTCCAAAGACACGTCCAGTTTTATCAATTGCCAAATTGTATCCAGTTCTACAGTACAATTGTTTGACTGTAGGTTTACTCCAATGGTGCGGATAGTCATTGAGTTCAGGGGTTAAAGGTGGCTTCGGGCTTATTGGTCTTTTGTCCTCTTCTCTTCTGTTGGGTGACCTATACATAATTAATTATATATTGTCATTTAATCACCTGTTTAGAGACAGGAATCAGTTCAAAATCTGTCCTAATCTACAAAGACAAAAGCAAATATATAATGTAATTATTTAGTATTCTATTATTAAATATTATATCAAGAATTCGTGAATAAAAATATTTTATCAAATTCGACATACTTTTTTTTGCTCAATCAATTGATTAGTTAATCATTAGATAAATGAAGTTATTAAATAAATAACATTTTGTCTGAGTCTATGGGAGAATTTGTCTGGATTATTTATTAAAATGTAAACATGCAGAGGTATGTAATTAATTGTAATGGAAAGAATCAAAGATGGCTACCATTTTGCTATATAGTGAGGTATTAGTGACAAGAACAAGAACTACTGTTTTATAGTACTATAAAATGACACAGCCATTCAAGCACAACTCAAGCTTTTTGCTTGAAAAAAAAAAGAATGCTTTTATCAGTGAAAAAGACTTGTTTAGAGGCTAGAGTTTACTCAGATTGAGTAAATCTCTATTCTAGCCTCTAAACAGTCTATACATTTTTTCAGCTGAGTTATTTGCTTAACAAGTTGCCAGCTGAAGATTTCAATTTAATAAGACTTGCATTTTTCTGATGTGTGTCTGTCTGGGGTAAACACACTTACCTGTTGCAAGGACAATAGCAAGCTCCACTTTCACCGTCAGTCATATTGTCCGAGTCGTAAGACGCTAGAAAAAGACAAGAATGTTTTACTAAGAAATTAGTAAATGGATTAATTAACAGTGATGTGGGTGTGAAATGAATTATGATAAAAACATCATTTTCTTATAAATTAGGAAATCTCCTGACTTGAAGAGAGTTACAAAGAGAATATTAATAGCACGGTTCGTTTAAAAGTGATCCCAACAGAATAATTAAAGATGGTCAACAGCTGAAAGCAGCATTATTATCATTTATCAAAATATTTCACACAATATTAATAATAATAAATTGAAATGTATTGTGATGAATGATTTTGGATCTCTTTTGTGTGTTGTTCACATAAAAGTGCTTATTAGTCTTATCTTTAACACATTAAGTGTAAACGGGGGGCCTCTCGAACGGTGCGAAATGAAGAGAAACTTGAACATGTTTTAAAAACTAGAAGGGTAGCTCAATCATTTAAGGGTGGCGCTGATCAAGCGCCAAATTGAATAAGCGCCAAATTGAATAAGCGCCAAATTGAACAAACGCCAAACTGAATAAACGCCAAATGGAACAAACGCCAAACGGAATAAGCGCCAAATGGAACAAACGCCAAACGGAACAAACGCCAAACTGAATAACCGCCAAAATGTGATAAACACATGGTTAGGTTAGGTTAGGTTATGTTAGGTTAGGATTGGTTAGGTTAGGTTTGGTTAGGTTAGGTTTGGTTTGGTTAGGTTAGGTTAGGATTGGTTAGATTAGGTTAGGTTAGCTGTAAATCTGCACAGTCTGACGTCTATAAAAGCTCACAATATTTGGACCATCACAATTTACAAAAAACCTGAATAACCGCCAAACTGAATAAACGCCAAATGGAACAAACGCCAAACTGAATAAGCGCCAAATGGAACAAACGCCAAACTGAATAAGCGCCAAATGGAAGAAACGCCAAACTGAATAAAAGCCAAAAATTTGGCGGTTATTCAGTTTGGCGTTTGTTCAATTTGGCGCTTATTCAGTCGCCCCCATTTAAGAGGATATTTTTTCGTGCATTGTTCAAAATATAAGCTTTTTATGTCAAAATTTTGAAAATGATTCAATTGTAAGCAGACGATATTTTTGTAATTTTTATCAACTTGAAAATACTACTACATGCAGGGGCGTAGCTAGGGAACCGCCAGACCCGCAACTGCGGGGGGGGGGGGGGGGGGGCGCAGGAGGTTTGGGGGCGCAAAAAACGAAATGAAAGTCGATGTATTTTCAAAAATAATTGAATAAATTAAGCAAGTGATTCCGAATCACTCGATTAATTTATTCAGTTATTTTCGAAAATAAATCGAATTTCATTTCGTTTATTGTGCATAGAATTTTTTTTTTGGGGGTTTTATTTTGATGAAGAGCGGAACGGTCCGAACAGCGGTACGAACAGTCGGAAAAATAGTAGGAACAGTCCGAAGGTTTGTTTTAGTAAAATTTTAGTCGTTGCAGGGGGTCTGGGGGGGGCGCAGACCCCGACTTTTTTTTTAAGAATTATTAAATCAAATTAGTCCATTGTTCCGACTGTTCTCTAATTTGTTCAATGGGAGGAACGGTTGGAAAATTGAACAAATTTGATGTATTAACTAAAAAAATGGGGGGCTGTGCCCCCAGGCCCCCTGCAACAAGCTTCATTTGACGAAAACTAACCTTCCGACTGTTCCTACTGATACGCCGTTCATCAAAATAGCACCTCCCCCCCCCCAGTATGAGGCTAAGTGGAGGGGGACTTAAAGGGAGCGCAACGTTTTAAGCAGCCCGGGGGGGGGGCGCAAAGTTTTACGCGGCGGGGGGGGGCGCTACGCCACTGACTACATGATTGAGCTCCCTACCATTCTAGTTTCTAACACTTTTATTTTCTTCTTAATGTTAATCCTGAAATGAAGAATAATCAGAAATCTTCAATCTAATTTACTCTGTTGTGCTGAATGTTTTTTATGGAGGTAATATTTGAATTAATATTGAATTTCTATTGCTAACCTCGAGCTTCTAAAACTGCGAGCAATTAAGGCTGAAATTCAAGAAGAGAAACCTGCCACTTGAACTTCAACTTGAATTCCTCCTCTAAGTAGAGAGAGTTGTTTTCCCCACATAAAAAAATCCTAATCAAGGATATTCTGTTAAAACAATGGTTAGAACCCTGTTTAGAGAGTTGACCTTCTTGTACAAATTACCCCTTATTCGTTTTTTTTTTTTTTCGATATAAAACAAATACTTTTCCACAATCACGTGATTAATTATGATGATGTAAATGTGTTTTCTTTCAAAGAATGTTAAGTTTGTATATTGTTTTTTGTTTCAAATTGCCTACGCCCATTTTAAGCCATGTCCTTATAAGTAGATCCTTAAGGGATTGGAAATAAAGCCATCTTCTTATTTAATAATAACAATTATTATAGACTGACTTGACGGACTGACTGGGAAGAAAAAACAATTGTAAATTTGTAGGCCAATTCTTTGTCTATTTTACTATACATTTTGGAAACTTAATATTCATTATTTAAGATCGCTCTCTTTCTTATGTGAATCCATAAAATTAAAATAAACACAGAAATTGGAAACAATTAAACTGACCTTTGGGTTAACTTCAATTAAGGAATAACTTGTGAAGCTTGCTTGAAGGACCCCGTTGGTTTGTGACGTCAGATTGTCCAAAATAATACTGTAGGCAATAAGACGCCAGATGGCAATACTGCATACTTATCATTCAAACTTCATTTGTCTTTCTAAAAGAAGAAAGAAAAAACATACTTATTACAAATACGTATGGAAAGATGAGAAGAAGAAGAAATAAAATATGACAATTCTGAGATGTTTTATTATTGTTGATGCAGACTTTTTCATCAATCGATGAAGATGGCGCCAATTTATGCAGCCACCCACCAGAGTGCGCCACATTCCATTCGCATTTGAATGAATAGGTTTAGATTCTGGAGCAATATCTTTCCATTGTCATTACATCTGCAAAATATTAAAAGTTGTTCTAGAAAATGACTTAGAATATTTATCAGGCTCAGATACGGTCTCAGATGAAGTCTTCTTACTTTATCGGGTTTTTTCTTCTTCCACCTCTGATGGTCAGTTTCTTGAGGCCTCACCTTTGTTTCAAGTGAAATCTTTTTTACTAACTTGTGACATATAACATGCTGTGTTTTTTGTTTGAAGTTCTAACTCAAAAGAGTCTGTGTATTGGTTCCTTTTTTTGTCTAAATTTGGACTGTTTTATTTTTAGCAGTCTTAAAAATACTTAGATCTACTCATAGTCAGTCAGTCATTCATGGAAATGTGTGTACTATTTGAACCCGGCCCTATTTGAATACTATAATTTAGTTATTGAAAGATTATTTCCATCCATCCCCCATTGTAGGCTGACTTGTGACCTCAGAGATGATGGCTGATAGTTAACTAACTGGAAAAGGAGATTTCATCTAGAGTTAGCTTACACGTTTTAGGAAATTATTTATTTTTAATGCACAAATTTGGATGTTTAGATTTTAAAATCATGATCATGATTTTCAACATTGCCAATAATACCATGTTGTCATTAATAAGGTCAAAAAGTTTAAGTAAATAAAAACTCAACTGTGTGCAAATAAGTGTTTTTTTTTAAATTGTACATTTTATGCAAATAGAACATCATTTTTTCCAAAAAAATGCGAAATATGGAAGAAAATGATTCATTTTATGTAAAAATAAAATCGGCAATTTACTGTTTGAAGCTGGAAATCTTTTTAAAAGAAATAAATGAAATTATGTAAATTTTGAAAGAGCATGCAAATATTGCTTTGTGTTTTAGTTTGAATTCAACTGACTATTAATTTCACATATATAACGAGTATGATGGGATCAACATTAAATTCGAATTGCAGTCTGGCAGTGTTCAATGTTTACCCATAGATGGCAGTAATGTCATCAAATGTATCACACAAAATCACAAGCATCACGTGTTTAAAATCTATAAAAGTCTTATTAAATTGCAATCTAATGGTACAGATGACAATAACACAGTTATGCATATAACCAGGCAAAATATGTTATAAAATTGCATAATTGTTTTGAAAATTGCAAATAATAATTACTCCCCCTTTATATTGGCAAATTGTGATCTACTATAGTACTATGTTTATCTTAGGTGTGACCTATGTCATATTATTGTTGTTAGACAACGATTGACCATATGTCCAGTCCAGTCCTTTGACATGACATTCTAATGTACTATCATCCAGTGTCCAGTCAGTATTTTTATAATTGTATATTTCTCTTCAAACATTTCCTTTTGACCCGACCGAAAATTGTTGTCAAACGTCTTTGAATAGGCGGGTGGAGGGGGAGGGGAATCACTGACAAACAATTCCTTTTCTAGTGTTCTGTGGCTTAGGCGTCGAAATTTAGCGTAAAAATTCAATATATTCAATTGGGGTCCTTTTGAAGGTTCCATTCTCAATTAGGTTTCAGGTCAGTGCAGGCTGCTGCATTCAAACCTTACGGAGTTAACCTTCAAAGCCTCCCATTGTGGTCACTAAAACGATTGATCGTCCGGTAAATACAGATGACCTACAGGTCCAATAGTAACAACCTCCCTCAAAGTTTGTAGAAATCTAAACTTCTTTTGTTGAGAATTGTGGGATGGTCTGGACACACATCTCCAGGCAGATGTCCATCAGAGTGGCTTCTGCCGAAATCTATTGTCATTTCTACCCCTCACCCCCTGTCGTGCTCTATTTAATTGAACTGATGTTATATATGGAACATTAGATTATGAATGTTTCCAAACTACATTATATATCATAACTAGACATATTTTTATCATTTGCTTCTATTCTTTAGAATTATTATTGAATGACCTTTAGTCACCGGTATCTCTTATGGTCAGTCAGTCGTCTTTTTTTTTTTGCTACTATTTGCAGACGTAAATACAACTACAATACAGCTCAGAACTGGGCCAGAAAACGGCCCGGGGAAAAACCAACACCGCCTATAATTTTTGCCTGCAATAAATGTGTGATTTTTTTTACTAATTTGAATTAGCGAGCGTAGCAAGTAAAAAGAATTTCTAAAAAAGAGGAAGTACATGACAGAGCGAAATTATTTTCATGTTTCAAATATTTTCTCTACTTTCCTATCTTTTCTTCAACAAAAAAATGCCATTTTACTTTTTGATATTTTCTACTTCTGTCTTTCCTTTTTAAATTGTCTTTGCGTTTCATTGTGAATTTGGCTCTACTGTATAATGCAAAATCCGGCCCTTAAACTGTGTGGCCCATTTGGAAAATGCCCTATAGGCCAGTCCGTTACAGTTTTTGCAAAAGCTCAGCTCACGGACTTTGTGGTCCTCATGGGCTTTGTGTTTTATGGGCTGCGTGATCGGTGCTTTGCCTCAATTTTATTTCTAGAAAAGATTAGGAAGTTTATTAGGAAGTTTGGGAAATTCTAAGTCTTTTTCTACATCCAATATACTGTATTATGTATATTGACGAAACGACAGCACTGACAGTTTCTACTTCTTCTTCCTATTGAAATGGGCAGGTGCAACTATATAATGACATAATGACACAGACAAACAGACAGACAGACAGACATGCTCAGTGAGTTGTTGCATGACAATGCCTAATGTTTTTGTTCATCCAGTTTGCAGCATGCCTGCCTGCCTGCCTGCCTCTCTGTTGTGTTGTTCATCTTCAATACTAGAACAAACAATGAGGGTCCTGATGGCGGTCTAGAAAAAAAGAAAGAAGAAAAAATCTGACGAAAATTGTAGCTTATTTTGTATGTTTTGAAAGTAGGTTTTGCGCTACGCGGCCATACTACGCCGGTATAGAAAAAAGTATTCGATAATAGGGAGAGAAATAAAAAGCAAAAAAAAAGATTTTCACAAAAGGGACGACGACGACAACAAATCAGTTTTGTCCGTCCAATTCTATTCTTTGGCACGGTTAACAAAGAAGAAATCAGAAAGAGGTATAAGATTTAACAATCAGGGTAGAATTTCTAAAAGCTGTTGCATTTTGAAGATCAGTGGTCACCTGAATGAAAGTGACGTGGAAATGGAGACTTGTACTACCTGAGGTGTTCATTCGGCCCTTTTCTTATTATTCATGATGGGCAATGTTTAAATAAAAAAAGTGTGACGTTTCATGTTTATTGTAAAACACCTACAATATCCTTACCACTGGTATAATTCTCTCTCTCTCTCTCGCTCTCTCTCTCACACCTTACAATTATTGTACATTTTTTTCTTTTGATGCAACTAGGGGTACCCCACATCATATATAAGCTACATGTATGCAGTCACTATTAACTTGAACGACTATGTGTAGTATATTACCTATTATTATTATTATTATTATTTGCTTTCAACAAGAATTGCTTTGGGGTGGACAGAGGATTATTCATCTTATTTCTCAAGTGTTTTCCGTTTCTTTTGTTAAAAAAAGAGGAATTTTCTTGCCAAATTTACAGTTAATAGTTGTTGATTCTTGGTGAAACATTTTGCCGACTTCACAAATCCAACAAAGTTACCAAACTATTTTCCTTTGGTTTTACAAGTGTGCATTTCTTGGTACAATTTTTTTTTTCAGATTGTTATCTCTTTAAAAGTTACAAACAAACCCAAAAAAATCGTACATTTTACTGAGAAAACGATGTCCTTTTTTTTTCGAGCAAATTTCAATTATACCAAGTAGTAAGAAAATTGCACAAAAGTATTCAGTGTCAAAGCAATTAATTACAATTACTAATTACACCATTGAAAAAGTAATTACAATTACTCATTTTACCAAAACATTTCAATTATTATAAAACACCTGTTCAGAAATCATATTAAATATATACATGCACAATATAATTACAAGGCAATGACGTTACACGAGATCCGATTTTATTACATTTTACATCAGAAAGTTCTTATTAAAAAAATGTTTCTTTAAAAACGACTGGAAGCACTTGACAATTACAAATTTACAAATATGAAACAAATTACAAAAGAGTGGAGAAAAGGGGGGGGGGGTTGGATAACTGGATCCAATTAATTGCTTGCAGACTATTGTTTTTTTTGTTTTCTTTACTAAATTTGATCTTTGTTTCTAGACTTTAAATTAGTCATGAAAAAAGGCAACAATTAATTATTTTTACAATAATTCTATAGCCATTTTTTAACAATTAGCCAATTTAAATAATATTTAGCCAATTATTAACAATTTTCAATACTTTGATATTTTTTTAAAAATTTCCTTAAGTCTGAAATTATTATGTGAATATTAATAACGAAAACAAAAATCAAATTTAGTTACAAATTTTTAAAACTTTTTAAGTTTTTTTTTTACGTATGAATAAATCTTTTCATTATCTTCAGTAAGAAATCAGTATTGTCAGTAAGAGTAGGGCTTGGATTTGTATGCAGTATCATTCAAAATGTTTCTCAATCTGTGGCCCAAGTGCTAACTGTGAAGTAATCATCATCATTAGAGCAACTACAATTATGCTTTTTCTAATCAAAATGGCCGGCTATGGGTCTGGTAAGGTCCTGATATGATTGTCAACTAGAGTTTCTAGCCTCTAAACAGTGTTTTTGATTCGATTACGCGTAATTTCGACTGCTCTAATGGTGATGATTACTTCACAATTAGCCCTTGAGCCACAAATTGAGAAACATTTGCGTGATATTACATATAAATCCGAGCCCTAATCATCAGTACTTATTTCTAACGTTTTGTTTGGAGTCAGTTTGTTCAGTAAACATTTAATTTGATTTAAATAATGTAATTCTAGTCTATAACGAAAAAAAAAGGTTTTTTTCCCTTCTCTCTCATTAAAATGCATGAAAACACACACAGCCTCTGGAAGAGCAACACACTTGAAAGTTAGCCTCTTTATGCAAATCATAAATTCATGTACATACATGTATATATATATATATATATATATATATATATATATATACATATATATATATATATATACATACATATACATACATATACATATATATATATATATATATATATATATATATATATATATATATACATATATATATATATATATACATACATATACATATATATACATACATATACATATATATACATACATATACATATATATATATATATATATATATATATATATATATATATATATATATATATATATATATGTATATGTATTTAGGAAAGGGGAATAAAACAATACTACAGGAAATTAGAATATACCGGTCTCTTTCTATTTTTAGTATTAACGAAACACACTGCAAAATTAAATAGTTCCCTCATTAGAAATTTATTAAATTATTATTATTATTATTATCTATACAAAATTAGTCTTTAATAAGAGACAATAGAGTTCAAAGGGGGGTTGGTTGACAAACTTATAAGAAAATCATTTTCATGTGTTTAAATTACTGAAATTACTGGTTGTTGTGGTCAGTATTTATTCGTTGTCCATTTTATTTGCATCTTAATTAATAATGTCTTTTTGTTATACAAGAAATCTTTTCTTATTTATAATTCAGGAGACTCATCATTATTGATTACATCACAAAAGATGTGACAATCATAGATTATGATGTCGTAAACGATGACCAACAATAGTATGTTTCAAACTGTAATAAAAGCCTTTCGAAGTTGTAACTTTCATTATTTTGCCTTCCAGGTGCAAAAGGAAAAGAAACTTCTATATGTTTTAGAAACTAGAAGGGTAACTTAGTCATTTTAATGTTGGTATCTTTCAAAAGTAAGCTTATTTTATGTGAGTTTGAAAATGACCCACCTTTTATAAAGATTTTACTTTGAAAGATTTCATTTTGAAAGATAGCAAAATAAAAATACGCTCTTAAGTGATTGAGTTACTCTTCTAGTTTCTAAAACACTTTCTAGTTTTTCTTAATTTTACATCTGATAAACAGAATTATCAAGAGTTCCGAAAATCAGCTGTTAATAAACCATCTTAATTATGACAAATAAATGACCCATTGTTTTTGGTGTCACATGAAAATAACCTTTCTAATTGAAAACATCTTTTTGTAAAAAAAAAAAAAAAAGTAGAAACAATAAAACACACACACAAAACACACAAAACACTAGTTGCAAATCAAGTTTTTTTTAGCGCGATGATAACATGCCAACATTATCGACGTTATCATCATATGATAACTAAATGAACTTTGAAGTGTTGAACGAAGAAAAATCGCACTGAATAAAAGTTGCCAACAAAAGTTGCTTATTGACATGTAATATGAAAGGCTCTCTCTTTTTTTTAGAAACCGTTCTAATCACTCCGGAGTTTAATACGGTTTCATAACACTGAACCGATTTGCCTTTGAACGTCTTCGTGATTTAAATCCTCGTCGTGGTTTTCCTCTTTTCGAAAGGGCCACGTACCATTTCCGTCTCCTTACCGAATGTTTGTACGAATAATAAGTGTTGTACCTGTGCTTTTCATATTGGTAACGAAAAATACACTCGTCCGATCTTTTCAACTGAAACAAAACACGAAATCGTAAATAATAGAAATAGAAATGATTGAAATGGCCGTAGTTACCGATCCATGTAGACGACCGTTTTGATTCATACAAAGGTAGCGACCGGTGGTAACACCTTGAATGTACACCATTGCAACACCAACATCAATGAAGTTGAACAGACCTGTTCCAGAATTTGAGAAGAAGAAGAAGAAGAAAAACAAAATTTCATCTAAGTTTTACTTTGCAATATTTTAGTGGTTTCACGAAAAAAAAAACAGTATTTTTTACGGGGAGAAATGGTGTTGTGATTGACACTGTTTTGGAAACCACTGATTTAGTGCGTAAGTCTAATAGAACATTTTTAATTATTTTGATTTTTTCAAAGGTTAAAACTTAATTGATAATATTCAATTATATTAAAACATTCAATATGACATCGAAAATTATGGGAATCACTACAATATTTTCATGTTTGTAATCTCAGGTTCAAAATTTTTTTTTTTTGGAATTCTCAGTCTTATGTGGTTTTACAATTAAAATCTAATTATAATCTTAATTGTTAGATCTATCTGTAAACACTAACAGTCCGAATTTCCTTAAAACCCTCCTTCCTTCAGCATGCATAGATCGTTACATTGATATTCCTTGTATTATATGTTTTAAGCAATGGAAAGAGAGAAGGTGGTCTTTGAACAAACATAATTTGACAGGATGCCACCACCACCACCCAATTCCACCTTCCCACGCCCCCACCCCCCTAGTTGGTATCTGATGATGATGATGATGAGATGATGATGAGCACCTGTGTGTTTTACCTGTGGCCTAGAATATATGAATAGTATGCTCTCCATGTTTACACTTAGAATACCGCCCTCTGTCTGAAATTTCAGAGGAGAACTTCATTCATTGTTGCTGACGGGTTTCTATCCCGAGTCTTATAATAATTTCATATCATAGTATATATATATATATAAATATCATAAAAAAACGGCGGTGATATCATCATCATCATCACCACCCTCTTTACCAGTCTATAATACATTATGTATGTTTGTATGTGTGGTGGTGATGTTGACGTTGTGAGGGCCGGTGTTATTTTTTTCTTCTTTCTTTGATGATCGACTTGCCTTCAGGGGTAAGATCTATAGCAAATATTAATATAATACGCCATATAATAATAGACCCTCTAATCTTGATATATAAATATGCAATGTGTCTAGAAGTGTGGTCCATCATTATCCAGGTCCACACTATATAAGAAAACACATTTCTCTCTTTTTCATTCTTTCTTTCTTTCTCTCTCTCTCTCTCTCTATCGTTTGTGATAAAATATTGTTATAAGAGAGGACCATGGACAGGTTTCTTTAATGTGTTTTCAATTGTTTATTACCTTTAGATTTTGTATTGAAGATTACAATTACATGTATGTAAATTTTTTCAGTTTTGAACTAAATTCTTTAAATGATTGCGGTTGGTAGGAATAACTTTTGAAACCTCATTGTTTTTTTGTTTTTTGGAGGGGTTTGCAACAGGAATGTTTGATGGGTAAATTTGCAAACAGGAATGTTTGATGGGTAAATTTGCAAGGTATTTTTTGAAGGGAGGGAGGGGGAAGATGCAATTATATTATGTATATATCGACATGTGTACCCACCCCCCCCCCCCCTCCCCTATTTTTTCCTCCTACATTTCTATAGGGGTGGACCTGTTTTTTTTTAAGTTTCTTCTTAAGATGATCAAGTACAATTTCATTGCCTCCTTATTTGAAGAACCAACTTAAAAATACTGGAGGCTGAAAAGCGGTCTCTTTTTGTTGTTGTTTTTGTTGTCTTTCAATAGTGATTGGAACGTGAGATCAGAAAAATGATGTTCAAAATAATGTGTGATTGATGAGGGATGGACATGAGTGCCAAAGACTCAAAGGTGGTCGGTCTGTCGGGTTTGGTCATCATTCGATAAGGGGTGGCTGCTGGCTGGTGGTGGACACAACTATTTACGTGTACAGTATATGTATGCATACTATGCATCTTATATTATTACTAAATAACAGCATGCATACAAATGTACATAAGGCCTACAATTTTCCTTCTCCTCCATCCCACCTATCATCTCTCTCTCTCTCTCTCTCTCTCTCTCTCTCTCTCTCTATATAATATATATATATATATATATATATATATATATATATATATATGTACATATATGTACATAGGTGTAGAACAGTGATTCTCAAACGGTGTGCCGTAAGTTTTGCTTGGTGTGCCACGATATTTCGGATCCCCATGTTGATAGTGTTAATATCAGGGCCGTAATATGGGTACACCAGGCCCTTATATTCTAAAAGGTTCTTCAACTGCTTTATTTTTGGCTGTCTTTATGCTTTAATTAAACATACACATGAGATCACAAACAATTAAAAATTTCAATTGTTTACGATTGAAATTTCTAAAATTAAAAAAAATTATGAGATACAAAATGGTTTAGAAAATTAATTTTAAATATTACCAATAAATACATTTTACAATTAGTTGTAAATTCTAAAATGTTTATTAAAAACTTTTATAAACACCTTTTATACATTATTTTTTCTTATGTTGTCGTTTGGGGCCCCCTTTAAGGAAGGTTCTGGTCTGGAGGACTAGTAAAACCAACAGTATTTACGAACCTGGTTTGTAGAATTTGATATTTTCAAATAAATTTTAATTTTATTGTAAAAAATCAAATATATAAATAAATAAATTTTGCTATCATATATCTACGTGAAGTAAACCAGTGGTTTTCAAAAGGTCTCCCGTGGCAAACTAGCGTGCCGTGAGTTTAGCCAGGTGTGCCACCATTTCTTCAGGCACAAAGTAGTGAGCCAAAAAAGTTTGAGAACCACTGGCAATGTAGAGAAACTTGCATTATTATTGCTATTATATTGGAGGCTATATATTTTTCGTCTCTTTTTAGCCGAGTTGAGTGAAGGAGAGAGAGAGAGAGAGACCACCAAGTTGCCTAAAGAAAGAATGCATCATTGCTAAATTCCAATAAGAATATATAGATATTTCTTGTACAATGGCACACATTGACAAGGGTGTTGTGTGCCCCGCAGCGCACGACACAAAAATAAATGACCATAAAGAAAAAAGAGGTTGGGGTTGGGTGGAGTCCACCTCTCTGTCTTTCTCTCTCAGTCTATTGCCAAAAAGTATATTGTAAAGAAGATTAAGGATAAGGATTTCAACTTTCTTGGATGTGAGATAAAATGACAATAGGTGGGCGGGCGGGAACGCTTTGCATATTAACTTTGTACACAGGTACAACCTTTTGCTCATAGGCTAGTTAACAATGAATCTGGTATAAGGACAGTGATGGAAGGGATGGGGGTGGGGGTGGGGGTGGGAGAAGATTATCATAAGAGTCCTAATTATGATGTCAGAATTATAGCTTAATTTAATCCCATGCACACAAACAGAATAACCACAAAATAGATAATAATAATAATAATAATTGTGTTGTACTTGCCATATTTGCTGGCCCGATTTCTCGTCCCATTCACAAGACCATTAGCATGGATTTGCAGGAAGTAATGGGTTTGACTGTACAACCTGCGCTGTGTCAGGGCTCCCCGTGGGCCATGGTGCATGTGGGCCGTCGAGGCGCGTGTCGAAGTGCCCAGGGCTAAGCCTGGAGACATTCTTGCATCACTGACCCCACTAAGGACCAACAGGACCATGACCCAAGCCAGCCCCACAATTACGTCGAACACCGTGGTTTGTCTAACCAAACTGGAATCTAGAAAGTAATTTTTTTTTAAAAAAAAGCAAGTGTTTTTAAAAGGGAAATCTTCCGATTTGCAATATAAATTAAGTTAATAACTTCAATAAATTGCATTTGAAATGTTACTCTACAAGCAGCCAAGAAGGCCTGTGGCAGAGGGATAAAAGTTCACTTGCAGCATATGAAATGCATTGTCAGAAACTCATAGATGTAAAAAAGAAAAACAATAATAATTGCAGTGTTTTTCTGGTGCAAAAGAATTAATTGCATTCTCAGATCAATAATCAATTCTAGTTTGATAAATTACAGTATATTTAGATGCCTGTTAGAAATATTATCATGCTCGTTAGATACAAGTTAAACAGGGCTGTCAAGTATAAACGGGTGACCACGTGTTAAAAACTCAATTAAACAAAAAAGGGTGAGAAAGGTGTGCACTTACCGGCAATGTGAGAAGCATGTGGATCAGATGCAGTTTATATTATACAGTATATATGAAGGTATATATCTAGAAGCGGCTACCAATAATACACAATCCACTTTTCTTATTAATCTCCATGATCTACAAATTTCAGTTGCATTATGATGATGATGATGATGATGATGATGAAAATGAGTTTGTTATCCCTGTTCAGACCAAGTGTAAATTAAGATCACAACAACATCTACGAGATGTTACGAACTAAGCTGAAGCAGCAGCAAAAGCATCATCATCATCTGATAGCAAAAAAGCAAGTTGTATGTATTTCCCACCAGACAACTAACTCACTCTCTTGGTGTGTGCTCTATACATCCTTGGGATGATGATGATGATGATGATGTTTAGCGAATGAGGTGCGTCAAGACGGCAAACCTCAGCCACCATACTCCTCCCTCTCTCCACTGTCATTATTACAGACCTGCCTCCACCCACCCCATCCCACCCTAGGTCCCTATTTTTAACCACCCAACCTCCCCCTCCCCAAATATACACACACACTTCACCCTCACCCCCCCCTCCCCTTCCCCTTAGCTCTTTGATATTCTTTATTCAATTGTCAACATCTGTGACGATATCCATATAAGCAGATGACGACAAACTTCTAATGTGAAATTTATTTTCAATATATGAAATTAACATTTGGAGGCATACTGTATATGATATGTTAGACACTTATGTAATTTAACTAAAGCTAGGCCTGATTGGTTAACTTGTAAGGTGAATTCGTTTTCCTACAATATAATAATACATATTGCATGTGCCGCAGTCTACATGTAATATGTGTATTCCGTATTATTGACCAATTCTCAGTAGATTTTCTCGATTATATAATAGCTTCATAATATTATGTTTAAGTTTTAACACTTGAGATACGAGTTGGGTTTTTTTTTTTAATTTATCTAAACTGGGACCAGGACAGTGAAAGATAGAGATGTCACACTAATAATACCTAATAACAGGGTAATGTTGCAATTTTAACAAGGATTTCGTAGTTTGTAATAATGCAACTTTAGCTTATTTTGTTTTGCGTTTTTTTTTTACAAATATATTGGTTCTGATATGTAATTTACAGATCGATTTATAATCGATTGCAATTTAACAAGGATTCGACAGTATGTTAAAATTGCAACTTTAGCTTTTAAAAGCTTGTTTTTTTTTGTATGTTTTATTTACAAATATCGGTTCTTAATATGTAATATAAGATATACATGTAGGCCTAAACACGGTATTGTATTTATATATTGGAGGGTGTTGGCGGGTGGGTGAGAATAGAGAGACCTACAATTGTATAGATTCTCCTCCTCCTCATCCTCCTCCTCCTCCTTTTCTTTCTTGTTCATTTTCTTATCCCAGTTGCCAACTGCCGACGCCGGGGCATTAGCCAGGAAAATCTTAAAATACACTTTGAAAAGTCTTTTTTTTATTATTATTTTCTTCTTCTTTTTAGTTTGCTTTGTAGTCCCACATGAAACATAAAGTAAGTACAGACACACACACACACACAGAGAGATAGGACCCTCCCATTCTTTCTCTCTTTTTACATATATATATATATATATATATATATATATATATATATATATATATATATATATATATATATATATATATATATATATATATATATATACATGTATATAACATGGGCTTTTTTCACCTCAACCCGTCAAAATAGCAATTTTGCAACACTGATTCTTTTCCAAGTTGACACTTTTCGTCTGTTTATTTTTGTTGGATATTTTTTCTTTTCTAGGTCTTCTTATAGAGCTAATATGTACACAACAAACATATATATAAATATATATACAGATAAAAGGGAGCTTATTCAAGCAAATTGCAAATCATAAATTGAGAACAGAAGAAGAAGAACATTCGGCATCATTTGTGTTGTTTTAATTTTTCACATTAAGGCAAAAGGAGGCTCTATTTAGCTATAATATCTTTTTCTACTGTTTTTTTTTTTGGTTGAAACTTTTTGCAAAGTGAAATTATCCCTCATGAAAAAAGAACCTATAGACGCCCCCATAAATTTACACTTCTAATTTTGAAACAATGTCTTTTATTTTTAGTCTATGGTTGTTGGTCGCTCAAATTTCATCTAAAAATGAAGTTTCGAAGTTGGAGATTTGTTGTCTCTTTGGATTGAATTACCTACATTATGTTGTAGAGGCTTATATTGTCTTATATAGATAACATGTATATCAGTATATAATAATAATGTATACCCAGATGTTCTCTCTCTCTCTCTCTCTCTCTCTCTCTCTCTATCTTGTATACATGTGTATAGTTTGTCTATTACGTTTTTCAGGCTCAACTTAAAAGTGAATACAAAAGAATTCACTATTTTTCTCTGAACAATTTTTTGAGAGAGATGTTGAAAGCAAAACTTTTTATTTAGACTATAATACAATTTTAACTTATGATAACAATTGCTTGTTGAGTCTAATTTTTTCGGTTCGTTTTCACTAACAAGTTTATACACAAATTCTGTGAAATTCGAAGAAGGTGCGGTTAAAACAAAAGCGAGAAGAAAAAAAAATCCTTTTGTCCAATTTGATCTATCGTGTCGCAGCAGCTTTCATATTATTATTATTATTATTTATTTCTTCTGACACATTTATAATAAATATAAGAAAATATAAAATGTGAAAAAAAATTAATATTTCATTTTTGAAAAAGAAAGAAAAACTCACACGTTTTCTTATTGAATTACATTTTTAATAATTTTATCATATTGTTTAAATTATATTATAAAAATTTATATTAGTATTCATTATATTATTGCATATTTGTGTTACATTTATAGGTAATTGAAAAGAGTTTGAAATTGGCGCCAAAATTGCAATATTCGTCAACCAGTTGAAGCGTCATTGCTCTTTCTCCCCCCCCCCCCCCCCCCAAGAGGAATAAAGGGTTGTGAATCTATTTCAGTTTGGGCAATCCGTTTTATTACTTTATATCCACGTTTTAATACATTTAAAAAAAAATTAAGTTCTATTCTGGGTGTACATTAAACCGCTGATAAAAAAAAGTAAAACGACTTTCCAAACCAAAATTCAGCTGTGAATCTTAGTGAATCTCGTCCATGATTTTTCTTCTAGGTGGTCTCCTTGTCTTCTAAGACGACCTTGATCACGTGATGCTCACTGCGGTTGTGGAAAATTAAAATGGCGGCGTCCATGAGAAGGTTTTTCTTGTTTCGTCGTTTGGCGTTTTTGAACGCGAATTATCGTCAAATTCGTCGCGATTTTGTCGGTTTTCAATGGTCGAATGAGGGAAGTGGATGGCAGCGACCATTTAAAGCGATCGGTGGAGGTTTTCTCGTCGTCGCCACCGCTTTTTACGCCAAAGTGGGTTTCGCTCTCACCGAATCCAGAACGAAACAGGTAAAAGAAAGTATTTAAAGAAAAATGTCTCAATGTAAACATTAAGTCAGACATCGTATTGTTACGAGGCGAAGAAGATGCTAAGGTAGCTGGGTTAAGTAATTCTTAACGATTAGACGATTAGAGAAGATGAGTAAAATTCCAATTGGAAGTTTCTTTTTTTTTTTACTGGAAATTCTGACTCAACATTTAAGCTTAGAAAGGAAGGTAATAAGTCTTAAGATTTAAGTAAGTATCTTGTCGTCTTGAGTGTGTCCTTTCATGTGGTGTACTATTACAGCCGAAATGCAACATGTTCTTTTATTTTTTTTAATTTAGAGAAATTGTGGCGGGGAGAAGCCATTGTTTCAGTTATTAGATAATATCTAACAGTGTGTGTGTGTATAATAGTAGGCCCTATATTAATATATATGTGATGTGTGTTTATGACAGTGTCATTGTGTAACTGGATGTTTGTGATCAGTTCCTGACATGTGTTTGTCGTCGTCTCTATTTTGAATGCTCTGGTTAAGTATGACCTGAATAAGATGAAAAAATTTAAGAAAGGAAAAAGGGGTGATGTAAGAGATTTGTGATAGATATATGACAAGACCGAATCTAAATTCATTCTGTCAACGATCATTTGTGTGACACTATGTAGAAACAGAAGGTGAAACACTTTAGTCAGAAATTCAGTCTTGACAGTATGGCACCCCTTGGTGCACAGATGTTCAGACTTGGGTGGCCCGAATTCTAGTGAATTCGTGGAACCAAGTCCGACCGACCGTGAGAAAATTGGGAATAAGTCCCAAAAATATCTTTCCTGAAAAGTTAATATCCCCGGCCCAGGGCAGTGATTGGCCCAGTTGGTCAATCATTGAGCCCTGTGGTGACAGTTGCCCCTCCCAGGAGACCGGACAAGTGAGCTTGAGACTTGAGTGTGAGGACAGTCAGTCTTGAGAACTCAAAGAGAAAACTTGACAGTCAGAGTTTTGACACTGAGTGGAACTGTCACTTCTAGAGAGTCAGAGTGTAGAGTTCAGTCTGAGAGTTAAGCCTGACTTAGAGTAAAATAATAATGTAGAGTGTTAATAATAATGTAACAAAGAGTTAGTAAAGAGTCACATTTTATTATACATAAACCTGTGTAAGTGTTGTGTATTTGAACTATATTGGGTTTCTGTACTCCTAAAATAGAGGAGTATCCAGCAGAAGGCACTCAGACACAGCCTGAGTCCCTCTGCCTGGAGCCTCCAGCAACTCAACGGAAAGGACATATAGTACCTTCGGTATCGTCAAGCCCTATATCCAAAGATCCCTAGGAAAGACGGTCTTTTTGTGGGCCGTTACCAGGCAAGGCAAGTAAATGTCGCGCCTGGTGAAATCAACCCCCAGAGGAACAGCAGAGGCTGGCCCGCAGCAGTCGACAACAGAGTCGACCCCGGCAACACCGGTTCATCAACAACGTCAAAAGAGTTCGAGAAACGACGGCGCCAAAGGGCCAGCAACGTCACATTTAGGACGTTACTGATCTGTAAGACCAGAAACATTATTAAATTTTAGTGATCTATTCGAACGACTTCCTATATTCATATGGTTAATAGTGATTGAAAGTGGAAATGCCGCTTAAAACTGTGATGATTCTATTTTTTTTTAGACGAAAAACGATGTGAAACTTAAATGTGTTTTAAAAACCAGAATATAAGCCTCAATTAAAGAATATGTTTCATGTTGTTATCTTTTAAAATAAGATTTTTATGAGAGTTTTAAAGTTTTGTTAATTTTGAAAGATAAAAATACCTTTGAGTGATTGAGATATATCGTTTCTAAATCACACCTTCTACTCTGTAAAGAAATCCAGTGGTCCTATGACAGAGGGACTAGTAGTATTCAGATGAAAATGGAACAGCATTGTTTGCTGTTAAGATTCGCTGTCTTCTTCTTTTTAAGAGAGTTTTCTATAAAAGCTTGGAATTAAGATTTCCTTTCGAAAAAATTCAACACTTTTTTTTCAGCTGTTTGTGTTGAATTTTGTAGACACAAGTTGTACGTTTTTAGACACAATAAATGAGTCACACAAGATGATTGCCAGAGATTTTTATTTTTTATTTTTGAGTTTTCTAACAGAAAAAAAAAATTAGTTTGAAAGAGAAGTTGTGTTTATTTTTCAAATACAAGTTAGAGAGAGAGAGAGACTGACTGCCATATTGTTTGTTTAGGAAATTGTCTCTTTTCTTAATGTCAGTTAAGTCTGAAGCAGCAACTTATAAACACTTTTTCCTCGTCAGGCACAATTGAATTGATTTGACTGACCGAGCAACTTGTGCTTCTATGCACATTTTAAGAGACTGTGTCTTTTTCTTTTAGTAACGTCAGTTTCATTTTTCTACTGAAATGAACTGACGAATCCCGTCATTCAGGAAAAGAGAGAGAACGCGTGTCTTGTGTAATAAATATACCAATAAGGACTTCAAATTCTACATTGAGATGAGGTTGGGGCCATAAAAAATGGTCATTGTGTCTACATTTAGACCTTTTTCGTAAAATGTCATTTGAACACCGTGCCTAATCAGCACACAGCTATTCAATCAGGTGTTTTTTGAGACCTTTTTTTCTTACCTTCCCGTGGCGTTTTTACTCTTCAAGAAGCAAAAACAGAAATTCTTTTCGTTTTACTGCTTTTTTTTCTTCTTCTTCTTCAAGTGACAATTATTACCAAATAACTGTTATCATCAGGCAGGCAGGCAGGCAGGTACACTCACACACACACAAAAGAGCCCTTAACTTGTTTTTCAGGGTGTACCATAAAACAATTAAAGAATAGATTTGTCACATTCTTTTGTGTCACATTCATTTGAGAACGGAGTCTGAACAAGAAGAAGGTCCTTCATAAAGAGCACTGGGTGCTGCTGAACTGGGCCTCGTTTACCAACTGTAGATGGGCTTGTGGAAATCATTCCAGAAAGAAAATAAGACTGTCATAGGAGAGTAAATTGTCAAATATAGCTCTTAACGTTGTAACAGTCACAAGAGCAAATTACAAAATATTGTTATGGTGACAAATGTTGTTATATGACTGTCATTGACTGGTGTACAGAATAATAGGACAGTCATAAAATAATAGTGCACAATCACATCATAACGTAGGATTGTCACAAATTTGTTGTATAGAGAGAGAGAGGCCTCTCTCTATACTTAAGTGTCTATTTCTGAATTTCTTTTGTGTTTTCAAATTTCACTCGGTTATCAGATGAAATAACGGGTTCAAAATGGAGGAAATACACATTCAGACACAAATGTTGTTGTAAGTCGTCTGTCTTTTGGTTAAGTTCCATAAAAATAATGATCAGATCTAAAATTTTGTTTCTGACTCCCTGAAGAGAGATCACGTGAGCCAACAACAACAAAAAAAGTTCTTCCTGTTGTTTTAAAAACTATAACAATGCCTAGTCAATGTCATCATCATGAGGAGGAGGAGGAACGCATAATTTTTTCACTCATTTTTCAGCGTATAATAATTAATAATTGAGTGTGCATCATCTCACATCTGGTCACAACTTATTATTACGCAAGATGAAAGATGATTCTTCCTGGAAATATAAAAAAAATCTAGTCATTATGGGTCCTATTTTTGGGCTCCTGGCTGAGTTTTAAGATTGAAGTCAAAATGAGAAAGGGTTGAAATTGGTGGGTTTCGTTGTCGTCGTCGTCGTTGTTTTTTTTAGGAGAAGAGAGAGTTAGTTGGTCGTCGTCACTTCTCTCTTTCGAACTGTCTGAACTAAAAAGTTTTGACGGCGCGCTGTCTACAATTGGTGGGGGGATTCTACAAATGGACCAGAAGAAAAAAAAACAAATTTGCTTAAAAAAAGTCCTGTTAGAAGTGAAAAAGTGTTTTTGGTGAGGTGACTAACCACCTTGGCAACAACTCTTCTTCTTCTTCTTACAAATTTTGTCACATCTTTTATTATTAAAGACAAGATTAAGACTGCTGCTGCGACTCTTCCAGGAGGTGGATTGAAATCAGTTGACTTTTATTATTATTAAAAATCAACTTAATTTAAGATGGTTAATGAATAGAATATTTTTTTCAAAATTAAGAAAAACGTAAATGTATTTTTGAGAAATTAGAAAGGTCCCTCAATCACTTAAAATATTGATTGATATCTTATAAAATAAGCTTTTTATGTCAGTTTGAAAATTACTCAAAAAACTATTGAAAAAGATATCAAAGTGAAATATTCTTAAATGGATTCTCAGCTGCCCTTTCTAGTTTGTAAAACACTTTCAACACTCGCGAAAGACAGAATAATGAGCGTTTGAAATTGAATTTTAACATCGTGTTTTAATCACATTTCGTCCATTAAAATACAATGCAAAATGTATTTTCTAACAAAATTCCTTAATTAATAAGTTACAATGTTGAAGAGAAAGAAAAATAATGAATCAATTATGATTTATTTGAAATGTTTTTTTTTTGTGTTACTGTGAAAAAGGAATTTTAAAAGAGTGTGGTTCACCCCCCCCCCCCTCCCCCCCCCAAAAAAACAACTTATTACATGATGATTAAGGGGGGAGGACCCCCCCTCCAATAGCTGGAATTTTAGTTATAAATAAGTTGTTTCTCTCTCTCTCTCTCTCTCTCTCTCTCGCTCGACAATGGTCATCATTATTATAATCTCATTATTATATCACACATTCGAACAACAATATTTTTTTATTGTTGGTTTTACAGTTTGAGTCTCAATTTTGGACGCCCAGATGATGATTTTTCAATTTGAAATTCTATGAATTTGTTGTTTTTGAATCAGGTTTCGACCTCTCTCTCTCTCTCTCTATCTTCCGCCCTAAAACTTTCCACCTAACCGAGAGAGAGAGAATGAGAGAGAGAGAGAAACTTGTTGTTTTAAGTGTATCAGAAAAATGGGGAGGGGAGGGAGAGGGGGTGGAGTAGAAAAACTTACATAAATAAAATGCAAACAGCGCTAAAGTATGAGATACAGATAACATAATTGTGTATTGGGTTGTGTGTTTTCACGTCACACTTTGTGTCAAGAAAGATCGTGAGAAAAAGTGCTGAGTAAAAGTGCCGAAAGTGAAGAAAGCCGAAATATGGATGGGACACCCTGCAGGGGGGGGGGAGAAGTGTTCTTCCTCTTGTTCCTTTGGCTTTGGCCACTTCAGTAAGAAGAAGAAGAAATTCTTTAGTTTTGCCTCCTCCTCCTCCTCCTCCTCCTTTTTTTTGCTAACTCGAACATTGTGTGTGGCTGTTTTTTTTTAACAAAAAATACTCATGTCGACCTGTATAGTTAGCCACCTAGCCCGTTCTCTCGAAATAAATCGACCCCGGCATTTATTAGAACAAGTTAACATGCCGTTGAAGCCACACACACTCTCTCTTTATTTGTTTTATTTCTGGATTTTTTTTAGGGTGAATTGAGGGGGGGGGGGGGGTTAGAAAGGTGATTTAGGTTTTAGGTTGTTGTGGAAGCCAGGCATCCAGCCTTTCGAATCTACCTTTAAAACACACCACGAATGTAACAACCAGAAAAGAAAAGGTAATGAATGGCTTTGTGTCTTAATTTGCTTAACAAGGGGGGGGGGGGGCATTTCAGAAACGTGTGCTTCTTTCCAATTTCGATTGAGAAATTCCTTTCTCTTCTTCTAACTATGGTTCCATTATCTTTCATTTATGAGGATAACAGTCGAAAGGGGATACTGGCTACGGATTAGTGTACTACTACTGCTGCTCGTGTGCAGTACCCCCTTTTTCGTGACGTCGAAGCCCCCGACCGTCTTCTGCGGCTGGCGGTCTTTTCCATTTCAGTGGTCTTCAAGGTGGGATGTGCGAGATCTGCAATTAATTGATATTTAGTTAATTTTATTGATTAATTTATGTGAAAAAAGCAAAAGAACTTACAGATGCAGCAAAAATCTCGTTTCTATCAAGAGTGTGATGAGCAGAAAAATGGCGTCTTGTCCGGTTAAGAAATTAAGAATGACGCTTAAATATTTATTTTTTCTGGCTGAAGCTACTTAACTACGTTTTTTCTAAATAGTAAATTAGGTAGGTAGGTAGTGGTCAACCGTAAAAGTCTGGAGACCCATTGTGCACTATTTGAGGCGGCGGCCGTCTCTAGTAGAAATTCAATGAAGAAAGAAGGCCACACTGGGATGCCCATCAGAAACATTGAACCGGAAATACAAAACAGGAGGCGGAAACAAAGCTAGAGATTTAAGACAGACGTTTATACTCAAAACTTATCTTCTAACCGCTTAGAAGATAATGGAACCGTAGTTTTTTTGGGGAAGTTGGGGGTATGCCCCTTAAGGATTACGTTGTTTTTCTCCTCCTCGTCGTACCTCTCTCTCTCTCTCTCAAGTTTTATTAGTCGGCGGCATTCTTATATTTATGTATTCTACCTTTATATGTGTGGCATCCATTTGGTGTAATTGTCCATTTTCACGAAATGAACATAAAATTGGCCTGAGATGCAAAACGCGAAATGGACTTACATTTCGTGTAATGGACAATTACACCACAAATGGATGTATATATTACCTGCCAAAAACGATGATTGGAGTGTGTTCTGTGTGTTCTCTCCATCTTCATTTTCGGCGCTTTTGGCGAAGGTGGTGTTTCTCTGAGAGAGAGAGAGTCAATTGTCTTTCTTTATTGTTAGAGGGTCTGACACCTGCAGCAAAATAATTAACAATCCATCATCGATTACTGAACCGCGGCCTCCCTTAACTTTCATCCATGTTCTAGTTTCGGTTCGAATATTTTCGAAACTCAGAAGTAGAGAGAGAGAGAGAGAGAGAGAGATTCTTAAAGAATATCGAAAACCAAATGACATCTCTTAAGATTAGTCAAATTGATAAATTCACAAAAGAAAACATTAATTTAAATATTCAAATAAATTGCAATTTGAGTTAAAATTGCATTTTCAGAATTAAATAAACTGAAAATGATTTTTATTTAAATGAATTTTTTATGTAGATTTAGACAAACATAGTTACTGTAATTTGACAATTGCCCTTCCCCCCCCCCCCCCCCCTCCCCTCTTTCTGAATCGCAACCATCTCCTTCCTTGTTATAAATAAGAGAGATTCTAGTGAAATGTTTGTAATATTGGTTCGTGTGTTTATATATGTAATTTATTGCAAGGTAAACTTGAACTATTATCTCTGATAATGTATGTTGGGCCGCCGCCACGATGACAGGTAATTTCCTCCTCCTCGTATCCCTTCTGGATACGGGGGAGGGAGGGATGGCCGGTTCATGAAATTATAGATGATGGTTGACCGAAAGCCGCTCTCAAATTATCTTTCTCTCTCTGTTTAGTGTTCACCACACAGTCTTTTGTTCCACTATTTAACTTGATTATTATTTGGGGTTTTTTCTTCTCATGTTTGTTTTAAGGTTTGTTTTCTTCTTCCTTTTTCTTCTCTTTTTCTTATTTCTAGTTAACCCTCCCATGTGATTAGCCAATTCTTGACAGGTTTCTCTCCCCCCCCCCCCCCCCGGCTGGTTCCCTGTTTCTATCAACCCTTTCCCTTCCTCCCATTATTAAAGGTGGCGCTTATCTAGCGCCAAACGGAACAAAAACCGAAAATTTGGCTTTTGTTCAGTTTGTTGGCCAAACTGAATAACGAATACGAAGAGCTTGGCACTGAATAAGCGCCAAATGGGGACAAGCTTCAAACTGAATAATGTGTGAATATAGAGCATTACTTTGGCGCTTATTATTCCAGTCATTTCTAATTACACACACATTTTCAGACTGGTTATTTTTGATATTTTTCTTGTAGAAAAATGGCTTTTTAGGGTTTCAGAGACGTTGAGAACCTCTTTTAAAGGAGGAGGAGGTTTTTGCAGAATAGGATGCAATTAAAGACAAAAATGTAAATAATTAAAGTTGGAAAAACCTCAGGTTGCAAAATCAAAACAATTTGGTTCAAAAAAATCACTTTGTAGAAATTATTTCTGAACACAAAAAAATCGTGTTTTTTAATGCAATTTTATGCAAATTTCCAATTATGTCTTTTATGCATTTTAATTTTGGATTAAACTGATTATTATTACACGCATCTTATAATGATAATGATAATAATAATAATATCCAAAAAGGGGGGGTTGGGAACCGTAATTGTGCACCTTGTGCTATTTATGCAAACTGTTGGCCTTACTCATCATTAAGCATCACAAGAATCAGTCGGTTTTTTAATCAACTAGACTGCTTAGAGGCTAGAAATTCTAACAGATTAATTGACTGTTGTTAGAGGAGAGAGTTCTGCTCGAATTCTAGCCTCTAACCAGTCTCATTAATTGGTATTATGGTATACATTTCTGAAAGATTTTAAGTGATTTATTTTAAGAAAACAACGAAGCCAATATTTTGCATTTTTGTCATCGCATTTGGTGTTGCTTTTTGGCTTTCGTCGGTTTCACAAAAACAGTGAACAACAAATTGTTGTTGTTTTTTGTTTGGTCATTGACTTTTTCTTTTCATTTTCTTCGTTGCTGTCTTTTTTTTTAAAGCCGATCGGTGGTCCGAATTTAAATGAAGCTTCAAAACCTCGACTGACTCAAAGAGAACGAAGATTCGTTAAGTTCGCTTCAGTGGAATACGATGGTCAGTTGTACATGACGCCACAGGATTTCCTCGAATCTGTCACCGAGAGTGAACCGAGACGTAAGAAGAACTGATTTCTTGATCCTTTTTCTCTGTCTGTCTCTCTCTCTCTCTTAAGTTGCAATTGAGAGAAAGAAAGAGGGATAGGAATGTTACCCCCTGTGTGTTGCTTTTGCCACAACATGCATGAAACTCCTCCTTATGTTGGCTTCCTACCATAACAACAATAAAAACCGCTTTTTAAGTGAGAATTAATAAATCTTTTTTAAATCTTTCTTTTAGCACGTCTTAAACGTCGCGTGTTGACGACTCGTGACATCGAAAGTGTTCAGAATGCAGCGCCACCTGTTCGAAAGGGATCACCCACCTTCTTTAGAAGTCTCCGTGATCAAGGTTCTTTTTTTTGTTTTTCAATAGGAAAATAAGAAGAACTAATCATTAAAAATGGATAATTTTATTCAGGTGTAATATCCTACACGGAGTATTTGTTCCTTTTGTCGATTCTTACGAGTGAGTATGATTCGTTTTCTAAGACAAAAGGTGAGAGAATTGACAATTTGAATAAGTAAGAGAAAAATCCTCGTAGGACCAAAATCGGGTTTCCCTCTAGAATTCTTCTAGAGTAGAAGGAGGCGCTCGCTCTTCCTCGCTGCTGCTTCTTCTTTTTTTGTTATATTTTTGTGGTGAATTTTGGTCTTTTTTGTCTTCTTTTGTGTTTTTGTCCCATTTAATTGCCAGAGAAATGGTTTCAGGTTGAGCAGCACTCATTTTTCGAGGATGAATGAAGTTAAGAGGAAACGAAACCTTATTTTTCCCCCACACCCGATGACAAATAATTAGAATTTTCGAAATAAAGAGAAGTTTAAACGCTTCTATTGAACTCTTGATTGTAATTATGTTTTTCAGGTGGGGAATTTAGAAAAAAAAAGCGTTTTAGAAACTAGAACTGTAGCTCAATTACTTAAAAGCATTTTTTATGTTCGATATCTTTTAAAATAAACTTTTTATTGAAGTTTGAAAATGAGCCAATTTTAAGCTGACAAGAGTATTTTTTTTCTTCCAATTTTTGGTCAATAAAAAGTTTAATTCTGAGAGTCTATTAAGTGATTGAGCAGCCACCGTTCTAGTTTCTAAAATACTTTGAATTTCTTCTTAATGTTGCTAATGAAACCGCGGAATAATGAAGAAAATAATAAAATGAACTTAGTTTTATCATTTGACAAGATAATTGCATTTATTATATAAATGTTTTTTTTAAAAAGGTTAAATTGCGTTCTTGCCAGCACGGCTGTTGCTGGTTAACGTAACGGATACGCGACGCCTTGATGCCCGTGCATAATGTACGTTCAACTAGAGCGTCTGTTGTGTTGCCGAATACTCTGAAAGAAGAAAAAAAAAATTAAGTCATTTGCGCACAATTTGTGATCATTTGCAGTTTGGTTTCCTCTTAACAAATTAAACAGTGTTAATTATATTAGAATATAATCAAGGATGAAAGTTTTGTTGCAGATGGATGAAATGACGTCACAGTGAATACCGAATAAAATTATTACGTAAAAAAGAAGAGAAGGATGAGGTCAATGGCCTCCTCCTCCTTCTTATCCTCTTTTAATTCTTCTTCTGTTTGTGTTTTGATGTTTTTCGTCTACAAAAAGACCCATAAAAAGGAAGTTTAAAAAGGCAAAGAAAAATAACTTCTTGATGTCTGGTCTGGCTTTTTTTTTTGTTGCTTTGTTTTCGTTCTTTCATCTCTTCTTTTTAATGTTATTGACGACGGAATGGGAAAATGTAGGAGGAACACATTGGGTACAACTCTAGTAGTATAAGTACTAAGGACTAATACTACTATTTTGAGGAGGGGAAATGGCTCTTTCTACCACCCATTTGTTGGTCCTCCTTAATTTCCTATATATTATTGGTGGTTTATGAAGCGAAATGAAATCACTGTGAGCCACTTTGATGTAAAATATGAACGAACAATATGATCATGTATCATTTTGTGACATGGACGACGTTTCATCATTCTCATCATCTCTCTCTCTCTCTCCCTATTCATTCAGTCTGGCGTCCTTCTTTTCATTCACTTCATTCTCTCTCTCTCTCTCTCTCTCTCTCTCTCTCTCTTCATTATTGCATTTCCGGATCGTTGATTTTGAGCTTTTCGTTTTTTTTTTCGTTCTTTAAGAAACAAGATACAAAAAATCAAAATAGTTGAAGATGGAATTAAATGGGATGAAATAAGAAATGGTTTGGAAACAGACTTCGTTTTTTTTTTCTCCAGTGTGCCACTGTGACGTCAATTTTATTCAATCTTTTTTTTTCGTTTTTTTCTATTCTTAAAATAATGATTCTACTGCTTAATCGCTCGCTGCCTTCAGTTTGCATTTTAAATTTTAAAAGTTTTTTCAGCGTCATCGAATTTTATTCAATAATTATTAATTATTTTAAAGTTGGATCCAATTGAAATAGAAAAATTGTCTCTTTAAAGTGAGGAAATCGAACCCTTTTGACCACAGCAAGCATATCACATAAGCAGTCAATATTCGTAAATAGTAACAACGGTTAATTATTCGATTCTGTGGGATTTCTAAAAGAAAAAGAAGAATGGATTTTCCAAAATGAAAAAAAAAAATCTGAAATGAAATCCAGACAGACGTGTGTCCGAAATTGTTTGTCTCTATTTGAAATACGGAAATGAATGTGAATTGAAAACTTCCTCCCAACTTTCAACACTTTTCCACACAACAAAATCTATTCTTTTTTTTAGGCATTTTTACTATTTTCCTAACTATTTCTGGGGTTTTAAGCATTCAAATAGTAAAAGATTAAAGTTAAGTTGGTGGTTGGGGGAAGGAAAAGATGAAAGAATGTGGACTGAGGTTAATTAGGGCTTGAGTTCTCTTTATTGTTGTTGACTTAAAGGACTTGACCCGTGTCTGGTGGTGGTGGTGGTGGTTGCCCATACCACCCATATTTGAGCCCTGAAATATATGCCCTAAACTTCCTATCTATCTTTACATAAAAAGTCTTATACCATTTTCATTGAATTCATATTTTCACTCAGCAGGCCACCCTTTTCAACTGTGACCACCATTTTACGGGTTTACTCCTCTTAGCCTCCCCCCCCCCCCCGCAAATAACAAGGAAATCAGACTTACAAGTATATGGATGAATCCCGTAAGACCTCAATCTCTCTTTCTCTCTAAATAGCAGTTTAATTTCGGAAATATCCACCCACTAACACCTTCCCTTTTAAAAATGGAGTATTTTTAGAGGGAAAGAAAGGGCCATATATGAAGTGGGCAGATGTTCCATTACTGGCCCCCACGTATTTTTAAGCCATTTAAGAGTAAAAGTAGAATATTGAACCAAATGAATATAAATTTGGTAAGCAATGGTACCTCCTCCTCCTCCCTTTTCTGCATTTATCTTCATATTCTCCTCCTCCTCCTCCTCCTCCTCCTCCCTTAGGATTTTTCATATTGTCATTTTACTCATTTATTTCCCCACTATATTTACCCCGGGTTGGTTTTTTTTTTTCGGGCTTGTGTCACAGCTGTTCTCGGGCAGTTTGACCTTCCTCTTTTTCCCCCTCCATTATTATTATTATTATTATTACCCCCCCCCCCCCCCCTTTCACCCCATTTATTTTTATTAAGGCTTTTATTATTTCTGTCCTTTTGATAGAACCTCATTCAGGATTCCATATTGCATTCAATATGTTTGATACAGATGGAAACAAGCAAGTAGATCGAGAGGAATTTCTGGTGGTAAGATGAAACTACAGTGTTACTATTTCTTAGAGTTAGTTCTATTTGATCATTTGACACTACTTACTTTTACTACTAAGTACTACACTTGCCATTGCGCTAACTATAACTATTTTATTGTGCCATTCAACTGATTGCATTTAACTTTGTTGTCATGAAAACTGAACTGCTGTTTGGGTGGTGGGTATGTTACAATACTTCTTCTTCGTGTTGACTTTCAAAATACATGGATAAAAGAGAGAGAGATGATGTTGTATTGATGAAATTCATATCATATTCCCCTTGTTGGATAGGTTTTGTTTAGGGGGGGGCATAGTTTCTCTTTCTCTCTCATAGAGATTTTGGCTCTCTACTAAATAAAACACTTGGTGTTAGTACTATTTCCAGCGAGAAATGTAACTGTTAATCTTGAACAATTGTCTTCCAAAAGAGTGTTCAAACTTCAACCAGCTCTGAATGTGCAAGAATACTTTCAAACTGAAAAAGTTCCTCATGATGTTGTATTTTGTAATTCTTATTATTGATGAGACTGGCAATATTTACGACAAGGTTTAGGACCATGTGTCCTTGAATAATTTGTAATTGCGATAAATTGACAGTTCTTCTGCAAGATTTGCACTGCTTTCTTGTGCTATGTTCACTGGAAGTGAAACGCTAATCTTCATTTTTGCAAAAAAATTGTGGAAGATTTTTTTAAGCAAATAAATATCTGACTCATCTTTTGTCTTTAATCTTGCAGAGGAGAAATTTGCCAGTGTCATTGCTTGAGTTACAATTTTGCAAATCATTTTGTAATTGCCAGTGTGAATATTAATAATTATAATCTTGTAAGACATTCAGTGGTTTCTTACAAAATTTTTTTTTGCGAAGATTTGCGCCAAATTAACAATAAGTTTGATCGCCACTCTACACTTTATTTACAAAAAAAAAAACATACAAAGGCCCTAACAGAGTGAATGTTGCTGTAAATATTGTCATTGAAATGACTGATGGGATACTAAGAATTAAAAAATACAGAATTAGAGGTACTTCTAACTAAGTTTGAAGCAATTTCTTCAGAAGAAAAGTACACTTCTTTATGTTAAAAATGAATTTGATTAATTTCAAAATAAATAAATATATTTTGATTCCTCTTTTTAGAAATGAAAAAGTTCTAAAAGAGAAAAAAGATTCATTTTTTCTGGATTGGAGTAACCGTTTTTTTTTTTCCTTGTTTTAATTATATAGTAACAAAAAAATGTCAACATTTACTAATATAATTAATAATCAAGAGTTGTATTTGACTCTAGTGACCTAGTTTTAGTTTTTAGTTTTGTTTTCTGGCTTCTTTTTTTTTTTTCTAAACTAGAGAAATGTTTTTTTAAAATAATACTTAAATGTATTGTAGCGGTTTTATTTGAAATATTAAGCTGACTTAAGAAACAGCCGCTTTATGTAAACTTGTTTTGACTTGGGAGGAAGAAAAAAAAAAACACTTGTGGGACGTCGCAACGATTAGATTTGTTTTTGTTATTTTACAGTAAAATATAGAAAAATAGAAAGACGAAAATGGCATCTTGTGTCCCCCCCTTGTGGCGTCTCATGTAATAATATATTGAGGCATTGAGAGCAAGGAGATTTATTTGAATGCAACTTTATCAATTTAAAACAATACTTACTATATTATATTCCGGAGATTGAAATAGGGAGATGAAATGTACTCAAATTCCATTAGGGAATTTTATAAGATATCAGTTATTTTTCGTTTTTTTTTTTCAATTTAATAAGTAATTGCTTTACTTCTATACTTACAATTTAACAACATGGCTTCTTTATTAACTTTTTTAATCTGCAACATTTTCATTTTGTGTGTGTGTGGGGGGGGCGATTTTTTTTAAGTATGGCTTTTATTTTATTTTTATAATTTTTTTTTATCAAATTTTATTTTGTTTATTTTTTTTTTTGTGAATTATTATAAAATATTAGTTAGCTCATTTGGTGGCTCAGTTTGCTTGGAAGGAATCATCTTGGGCAGAATTCATAACGGTGCTCTCAAAGGAATCTGTAAGTGGGACACTCACTCACTCACTGATGATGATGATGATGATGACAAATCACAAATCGATCAGAATATGTTTCTGTTCCTATAAAAATGAAGAAAGGAAAAAATCCTTTTTAATACTTTCAAGCTGGTTTTAATGTGTAAACGCTCCTCGAACTCTGGGTTATTCTGGTTTTTTTTTTCGGGAGCAAAACTGGAAATTGTTTTAGAAACTGGAATAGTAACTCGATCACTTATACCTCGTTTCCGCAACCAAAACTTAACTGCAGTTACATAACCAAGGTTATAGTTAACAGCAGACAAGCTGGAAGTGGTATTGAAGTGTGTTTCCATTTTGAAAACATGTAACTGTGATTAAATTATTTTGTGTCACTTCCTGTTAAAACAGTTGTGAATTTTATGGAATTTTATATCAAAAATTGAATGCCTCTCACTATCCGCTATATGTTGTTTGTTGGCTAAATTTGTTTGAACACAGGAAGTGACGCATTTAACCAATCAATAATGTAGTTAACCACGTTGTATCGATGCAGTTGAGTTAACTCCATTGTTCAGAAATTTAACCACGGTTAATGTAGCCACATTTCCTTCCAACTAGAAAATTAACTGTGGTTAACTTTTTAACTGCAGTTAATTCTTTTCTAGTGGAAACGAGTGTATTTTTATGTTGGTATTTTAAATTAAACTTTTTATGTTAGTTATTGAAGACGATCCAACTTTATTTAATGAATATTTAAAAAAATTAAAACTAAATTTTGAAAAATATCACCAAGACAAGAAAAAAGTATGAAATGCAATCTCTATCTGGTTTGTAACATAAGCTCAATTTCTGATTGAAGTGTTGTTGTTGCTCTTATGTAATTGCAGAATAACCATGAGTTCGAAAATCAGCTAGCTTTTCAGAGAAAAAAAAGCATCTTAGGAACAACAAACAAATAATAGAAAAGTTTTTTAAATTGTGTTTTATGCACATTTGATGATGATGATTTTATAGTTTATAATTGTTGTTATTATTATTATTATTATGTATAGTAAATTGTGACGACGTTGGATAATGAAATTTGAATTGAGTTCAGTGGTTTTCTGACGTCCACTGTGTCCAGTAAGAGGTGGCACTCCCAATATTATTTTACTTTCATAACGTCCTATTTTTTGGACGGTTGGGGGGGGGGCAAAGGATGACAATTTTAGCTTCTTCAAGTTACTGGTGTTGGTTCAATTTCAGTTTTTCGTATTACTTATCCTACTTAGCACATTCTTTTTGCGATTCTCTTTTTGCTTTTCTTACGCTTGTCATTCTATCAAGGGTGCAGCAAGCTTTTTATCTATCTATCTACCTATGTGAAGTGTTGCACTTTGCAGTATCAGAAATGCTAAAGATTTCTCGTTTGTCTTTTGTGCTTTCTTTTAAAATTTCTGATGTTCTTCTCATTGTTGGGTATAACCTTCCCCGTAGTTGGAACGTATTTTCTGTTATGCTCGACTGGCCCGTGAAAAAGCACGTCGAAGAGCAGCCAAGGGTCAGGTGAGCGGTGGTGGTGGTGGTGGTCAAGATGCTACTAACTTTGAGGACGACGAAGAAGAGTTGGCAATGGACGCAGCTCTGGTGAGTGATTGGGGAATCGGAAAATCGTGTGGCTAACCATTTATTTCATTTGCAAACTTCTGTGATTTGTTTTTGCTAATTCTTAATGCTGAATGCAGTAGTAATATAGAGAGCTAAAACGCGGTTCTCTTCTGATGTGTGCTTTTACCTTTACCTCAACTTGGCTTAACTTTGTTTCGTGATGACCATTAACTTTCGAAAATGTCTTTCTTCTGCTTTCTGTGTTTCCTAACTTTCTAAGTCTCGTGTTTACTGGGTGCCACCACAAGTAGTTGATGGAACTATAGTTCTTAAGTTACTTTTTGTTGAGCAATTTCATTTTCCTCTAGTTATTCGTTTGAATCGCAAGTTCTCAATTATGCCTTATTTTACTCAATTTTTAATTGTTTCAGAAAGAAGAACTTGCAAACGTGGTTAACACAACTCTCATTGTACATTTTTTCGGAAAGAAAGGACAAGGAATGTTATGCTATGATGACTTTCGCAGGCAGAGTCTCTTCCATTTCGAGATATATGGTTGGAAACCGTTTAACACGAAACGGAAAAATGACCGAAATATGTTTTTGTGTTAAAGAATTTGAATGTAAAATTCTGAGGGATTGGAGCAAAAATATATTTCGTGTTATACAGTTTTTCTTGTTATCTGATTTTTTGTGTTAAAAATGGTTTTCACTGCACTTTACTACCAACTTCTTACCAAATCATTTAGATCAGTGTTTCCCAAAGAATGTACCGTCAGGTTTGCTAGATATGCTGCGAAATTTGAGATATTCATTGTTTTATTGTAATTTAAAATTTTTTAAATTAAATTTTAACTATTGGAAAAATCAAACTTAACGCGTTTTCACGAAACTCAGAATACGTTAAACTAAAACTCGCAAAACTTTATAATAAATGTGAGGTGTGCCATTCAGGCTAAAAAAAAATATCGTACCATGAGCACAAAAACAAAAAGTTGTGGGAACCACTGATTTCGATTGGAAAGTTTGAAAGCTCATTTTGTCAATTTGAATCGTTTTTTAATTTTAGATTTATGGAGAATCTGCAAACAGAAGTGTTGCAGATAGAATTCAATGAATTTTCCAAGGGTTTGCCAACCATATCCGAATTGGATTTTGCAAAAATTCTTTTGCGTTACACGTTGCTTCATTCTGACGATTACGACGCTTATCTCACTCGTCTCGTGCAGAGAATTCAACACAAACAGGTAGAGGTCTCCTCCCGCCCTATTTTTAGGAATTATGTTTATCGATAGGACGACGTCTTTTTACATTTTTTTTAGGGAATTACTTTTGAGGAGTTCAAAACTTTCTGTCAGTTTTTAAATAACTTGGAGGATTTTGGTATTGCAATGCGAATGTACACCTTAGCTGACCGACCAATTTCCAAGGGTATTTATTATTGTTATATGTGTATTACGCACTGGGGAATAATAAAGCATCGATTTCTACCTTTGGATTTTGCTTTTTACAGAAGAGTTTAATCGAGCGGTCAAGATCTGCACTGGTCAGTCTCTAAGTAACCACCTCGTTGAAACGGTCTTTCAGATATTCGACGAAGATGACGACGGTCAACTTAGTTACAAAGAATTCATTGCCATAATGAGAGACAGATTACATCGTGGAATTAAAGTGAGTTAGTTCATTCGAAGAGATTAAGTAAGTTAAAAATGATGAGAGGCGACTGATTCGGCTTCACCGATAAAAACCGAACGACTTAAAAAAAAAACGTGGCGTTTGTTCTGTTTGACGACGCTTTTTCACTTTTCTACATTAATTATGTATGTTTGAAAATATCTGTTTTTAATTTTAGCCTTTATTCGCCTTGGAAAGCTAAATGATTACACTTTTTGGAAGTTTTTAGTGAACCCTTTTAATATGGGTTTTTTTTTTGGAGCTTGATCAATTTTGCGCTTAGTCCGCATTTTCTTATTGTCGAGGATGATGTCTTAAGATGTCGGTTACTTTTAACCTCTGTGTGCGTTCTGTTGTGTTATTGTGTCTCACACCAATGTAACTGTACAGTTAATGCTTGGAGGCTAATAATTTGATTACTAATTTTTGGTTTGTGTAAATGAACCATAAAGTTGCGTCCACACTATACGAACGAGCTGAGCAAACAGAGGCGTATGCAAGCGAACGAACATGAACAGCCACGAAGGAATGCAAATACGAGCAATCGAGGTTGAATTCGTGTATATATTGATGATCCACATAAACGGGCAGTTTCTTGTATATTAAAGAAGTTTTACCTTGACGTCTACACTACAGTATGTATGTACGTTGTGAAGCATCGACAAGTGACGGATTGCTGTTTGTGATGTTCGTTTGCGTTCGTCGGTGCGTCCACACTATACGAACGGACGCGAAAGAACGACTTCTTTCGCGTCCGTTCGTATAGTGTGGACGCACCTTAATATGAAGGTTCGGCGGCATGTGTTGTTCTATTCGGTGCTAGTTCCACGCCACCTTTTTAAATCCATTTGAAATGGATTTTTACTTATTTCTCTTTTGTTGTTGTTTTTTTCAAGCGTCACACAACGAAAAACGAAGGCTGGGATGCTTTCAAATCTTGCGTCAAACAGGAAATGAGGAATGCCATGTAGTTTTTTTGTTTTGGTTTTAATTTATTCTTAAAATTATTTATCTGTTGTAAACGTTTACGCGCTTATTTAGAATTACTGTTAGGAATTTCTTTACTTACGTAACATAAGTCAAAAACCCATTTAAATAAGGACAAACTAATAACCGTTCAGAAATTGTTTTGAACCTGATGTAATTGTAATCTGAACTATCCACCAGACTCAAAATGACCTTAACTAAGTTAAATTTAGTTATCACTTACTTAATTTGTGTTTTTACTGTAACAACTGCTTGTCATTTCAAATTCTAAGAAGAAGAAAAAAATGAATTAAAAGTTAACGTCAGTTCTCTTACTGAAGGCGATCAAAGGGACACATTGTGTTAAATTATATTTTTAAGCAGGTTGGCGGCGACTTATTTTTGTAGCCACGTGGTAGCCAGGTGGTGCAATTGTACAGATGGACTGCAAATCTGTTGTAACAGGTCACATCCATGTAGTCTTTGTTTAATTTTACATTGCGTTTGTGATGCATTATATTCCAGACTGATTGACGCAATTGTCGCCGCTCATGTGTCGAGCGAGTTTCTCATGTCGGCGAGCATCGCCGAGCGACTATCGCCAGTGGACGCGTCTTGGCAGCAAAATTGTTGCACTTTATATACGATTCGTCATAGGATCGTATTAATGAAAGCTTAGATAAGAATTTGTATAGTTTTGAACTTGCATTGGTTATAATTACTGTTTATAAAGATTGTTAAAAATACGTTTTTTATTTTTCGTTTTATAATAACAATGGAAACGATTGAGAGCTGCTGCTGCTGCTACCCTTCTAGTTTCTAGAAATGTTTTTTTAAAAGTTAATCAGTGATAATTAAGTTGGTTTTACTGAAGTAGGTAAACGCAAGCACTCTCAGGTGCAAAATGAAATCTGGAACGTGTTTTAGAAACTAGAAATGTAACTTAATCACTTAAAGGGTACTTTCATGTTATCTTTCAAAATGAGCTTTTTATGCGAGTTTGTCTAGTTTATTTTGAAAACATCAACATGAAAATGCTATTAGGTGATTGAGAGCTGCCCTTTTCTAGTTTCTAAAACAATTTCTAAGTTTCTCTTAATAAAAATCAGCTGTTTACAAACGACCATTATAATGAAGTGGAGGGGGGGGGATAAGTCTCGTACTTTAGGACTAAAGCAGGTTGGAAAGAAGGCCGGGATGCAACATTAAACTACTTCCACTTCTTCCTTGAAGCAAAGTTTTGGGGGTGGAAATGTGGGGATGGTAATTCTGATGAAAAACAATGGCTTTTGTCATAATTTTAAAAATCAGTAGAAACTGCAGGACACCACTGAGGTTTACCACACAGCTAATATTGACAACTGTAACAGCACAATAAATGATACTTAGGAACCTTATTAACCTTGAATGTTTCATATAAAAAAAAACTTAAAAAAAAATTCAGCCAAAGTAGATGGAGCCACCGTCTCCATTAAAAAATGTTGCCAAAAAGCAAAAACTTTTGTTTTAGGTATAGGATTTTTAACATAGAACTTTACATCAACTTTTACATAGAAATATAAAGTGTTAGGTTAGGTTAGTGTTGGGTTAGGTGAGACTCTTCTCTACCAACCTTGACATAAGACCTGAAACAATTTGAAAGGGCCTCTCAACGGAGATTTTCGAACATCGTCGTAATCTTCGAAGCCAACGAAACAAACCCTTTCCGAACCACCTGATAACACCGACACGTCTATTATAAAAACGGTTGTATTTGCAAATCTCTATACCTATAAATAGTTGACCCTCTCCTTCTTCAACAACTTCTCTTCCGTTTTCATCCAAGACGAGAAGAACAGTTCCAGGTATGGCCTTTCCCAGAGGAACATCACAAACATCTTCATCTGATACACCTGAAAGTTGAAAAATCACAATAAAATGGCTCATTATAGTAAATAACCAGTCGGTTATTTAAAAAAAATGCTTTCAATGCGTGTTCGTTAAAAAATATTATCATGATTTGATTAATTTTTTTTTTGTCATAATGTTTCTCCTGAAAAAAAATTGACTGCAAACCCAAAATTTTCTCAATCTCTGGAGCCATCTTAAAAAACAAACCGATCAGGAAATAGAATGCGATGAATTGTGGCCCAAGATGAAACTTCACTTATGCCGTAAACATTGTAAAGTTCGGTCGTATTTTCGAGACTCTTCCACATCTGCAGAGTGAACAAAGTCGGACATTCCTCTAATCCGAAACCTAAGATACGAACAGAACGGTTCGGACCGAGAATTTCGTTCTTCAGAACATTAGTTCCGAACCGTTTCATAAGAGAAGGAGTGGCCTTAATTTTAAAACAGTTAAAAATGACATTATGATATTCCTTTCTGTCAGAAAAAAACAATATTCGTTTCGAGTTAATACCTGAATCATCGTAACTTTGCTCGATTCGATCAAAACGGAAGCTAATCTACGAGGACTCATTTTGATTTGTTCCGAGACCAAAAGGACGGAAGCTCCAGATGCAAAAGCCATAAAAATGTCCACCACACTCGGGTCAAATGTCAACGGAGATGCAACGAAAACGACGTCCGAAGTACAAACTCGATAAACATCTCTACGAATAACAAATAAATGGACAAACAAACAATGAAGCAGCGTTTGTGTATCCTATTACCCCCCCCCCCCCCATTTTAGAGTCCTACCTAAAATGGTTTACATTAGGAACAATGCACCGATGTGGAACTTTTATGAGTTTTGGAAAAATCGAAGTTGTTCCAGACGTTTGAACGACATAAGCTAATTCCCAGTTGGGAAAATGATACGTTTTCGACTCTACTTCTGACAATTCGTACAAATTAACTTGACCACAGTGAAGTTGAAGAGTTGGTTCAACACTTTTGCAAATAAAACCCAATTTGATGAAAGCCTTACAATAAAAAAAAATCCTATAACTAATTAAAACCAAATAGCAAAAAAAAAATTAACGCGTTTCAACACTTTCCATGATGAAATTAATTATTTTTTATTGCATTTTGAGGAGGGGAAAAAAAAAACGCTTTTAATGTGAAGAATCTTTTCACCACACCTGTTCTACTTTTATATTGTTTGATGCCAAGATGTATTTGACACCTGTTTTAATTAACGATTGAGTCATTGAATTGGTGAATTCGATGAAGAAGAAAGCGGACGAAACCTTGAGGATTCTAATAAATCAAATGAGAGACAGAGAAAATTAATATTAATAACGAAGAAATCGGTTCAACTATAGACACACAATCGTGTGAAAATCGATTCCGAACAGCTGATTTGAGACGAACAAAATTAAGAGAAACTGGAAAATGTTTTAGAAACTAGAAGGGTAATACAATCACTTAATTAAAAAAATATCCGCCGTCTACTTAACACTGCATTCAGTGAATTTGAATTTGAATTTGAAAAATTACTCTGCAAGCAGCCATAAAGGCCTATGGCAGAGGGACAACAGTCCAAGTGCAGCATAGGAAATGCATTGTCAAACAGTGGCGAGGGCCAATGACCCCGAGCGCCCTTTACAGCGTTATTTTTGGCACCACTTCACTTCGGTTTAAAAGTTTCAGTTATGAAATTGAAAGAGAGAAAAAATTCTGTTTTTCTTTAATTTTAAGTTTGACAATGTTTTTCATTAATTATTATTGTTCTTTTGTGATGATTAGTGGCTCATTTGTAAAACCTTAGACCATTTCTAAAACACGAGCGACTTTTTTTTTCAGGGACCCCACTGTTTGTCGTTTGTCCCTTTTATCAATTAAAAAAGCGCCAAAATATTCTTTTCTATTAGTTGATCTTAATTTAGGCTCAAAATGTCATACAATTTGAAGAGTCAGCTGTTCGTAAACCAACTTAATTACCCAATAATTATGCATGGTACGCTGAGATTAGGTTCAGAAACACATCCTACGATGTGATGATTTTCTATACTGAACGAACGTAAAAGATCTGCAATCGTTTCAGAATCAGCATCAAGCTGAGAATAAGTCATAAAAGACGACGACTTGCGTCCTGCTGCTGATCTTATCGAACGACCGTCGTCGTCGTCTTCGAAAACGACGGCCGTCCTTTCAGAATTATGCGCTAGTCCTTCGTTACAAAAGGCTGAGCAACGAAGGACGACTCATTTTAGTTGCATTTCTTCTCGTTAGAACAATAATATCAACAACAAAGAAGACCACGTGGTCATCTGCAATACACACAAAAAACCGTAAAAGGAACGACACAAAAGGGTAAATCTCGTACAGTATTGCCATAGCCTCCTATAGACAATCTTCTATACGAGGCTATGGTATTGCACTCCCTATTAATTTATATCAACATTTTACTGAATTTGAAGACATCAATTCTGAATATTCAGTTATTAAAAAGCAAAATGGCTTGCCATGTATATCTGTGAATCTCGTGTATGATTTTCGTCTATGTCGTCTCGTTTGATGAAACGCGATTTTTGAAACCTTAAAAAGAAGCTCCGCCTCTTTCTGTGTATGGTGGCTCTAAAGTTAAGGTCAGTTTTTTAAAGTGTAAACGCCATTCTTGAACTCTAATTATTCTGTTTGACATGGGTTATATGAAGAAAAACTAGAATGTGTTTTAGAAACTAGAAACGTAACTCAATCACTTAAGGGTATTTTCATGTTGCTATCTTTCAAAATAAGCTTTTTAGATGATAGATGAGTTTGACAAAATGTTTTCTTAAGCGGCCGATATTTTTTTAAATATTATCTATAAAGCGTTTATTTTGAAAGATATCAACATGAAAATACTCTTAAGTGATTGAACTGCCCTTCTAGTTTCTAAAACACATTCACAAGTTTTTCTTTATTTTTCACCTGAAAGACAGAATAATGAAAGTTTGAAAATCTGCTGTTTATAAACACTACGAAGCAACATTTTTTTAAGCCACCCTGTAAAAATGAATTGCACTTTCTTGTTACTACTAGATGGCGCTGCGTACTTTGGATTTTTCTTCTTTGTTTTTTTTTTTTTAATTTTTGTGAGATTTTGTTTTAAATTTTAAGTCATATTTCGGGTGAAATGAGCGTTAAATTGAACGAAAAGAACGGTCCTCACCAAGGATGTAAAGCAGGAAAGTATCGAGAGGTCGGAGGTCAAGCATCTTGGTCGTTGTCTTCTTGCAAACCAGGTGAGTATGCGAACGATCTTGTATAAATGAGAAAACTCATTTTTCGTCTCCTAATTTCGTAGGCTTTGGAGTCGAGCAGTTGAGAGATGACTGTCTGGAGACGTATTGGCAATCGGATGGACCACAACCTCATCTGGTGAACATTCAATTCAGAAGAAAAACTACCATTCAAGACGTCTGTGTCTACATTGATTACAAATCAGATGAAAGCTACACTCCTAAGAAGTATTAATGACTAACGGTGGACACGGTGCAGAAAAACGATGAAACGGCCCCCTTTTTGCAGACCTATTGTTACATATAAATTTGTTTTTTTTTCCACACGGTGTCCGAAAAATGAACAAAGATGCAATGCTTTCTCGCTTTAATGGGTTTTTTTTTGTTCCATTTCAGGATTTCTATAAGGGCAGGAACACACTTTAATGACCTTCAGGAAGTAGAAGTGGTTGAACTTACGGAACCGTCCGGTTGGGTGGTTATTCCATTAAAGGATGACGAGGAGAAACCGATCAGGACGTACATGGTCCAGATTGCCGTTCTTTCGAACCATCAGAACGGAAGAGACACTCATATGAGGCAGATTAAGATACATTCTGTCGTCCACGATACGACACCGATCGCCTCCTTGAAGAATCTCACGTTCACGAGCGTAAATTGTTCACGCTATGCGTGCATCAGATAATTTACACAGTCAACTCGTCATCTTCAGCTTCTTCTTCTTCGTCTTTCTATTCAATCTTTTGTAATGGTTTTAAAATAAAAATGTGCGTTTTTTTGTCTTGTTTGTGTAGTGTTTTTTTTCTTTCGTGCATACTTTGAACTAAAAAGGTGGTTCTTTTTTTAGTTAGTAGTTTTTCATTATTTTAAAATTATCTTTTGTTGTATGAATTACATAAAAGTAAATCAATATGCAATTAAATGTGAAATAATACATTTTATATGCTCAATTAAATTTGTCATGTTTACAAAACGTATATTTGTATGATGATTACTGTGTTATGAACATTTTCATATCAGCGCAAATTAATCATATAAATACAATAAAAATGACCCTACAATCATGTGGCCTCTTGTCTTTATTTTTAACTGCAGTATTTGGCTAGGAGGCTGAGAAGTAATTGTTCACATGAATCGGATTGCATAGAGTTACAAACGAAGAAATCACTAATCTCATATTATATAAAGAATTTGTTTTGTTAATCTCGTTAAATTAATCCATAAAATCTATGATCAAATCTGCTAATGGATGGAAATTTAGCCTGCTCAAAAGAAGACGTTTTACGGTCATAAAATAGTGAATTTCGTCATTAAGGTGAAGTTTCCCCTTCATCTTTATATTTTTAAGTAATAAAACACCATCTGCTACACTTCTCACGTACTTTTAATGTGATTAAATTCAATTAATGGTCTCAATACGTTTGAGTAAGTTTGCCAGACGCTCTTGATTGATAGTACATTAAAAACTAACTAAACACTTTAAATCTGGCCAAAACTTGGCCACATCCCTTATATCCATATATTACAGATGATGTATGCAATTAAACATACTTAATGTATGTATATTAGCCTAGCATGTTTGACATCAAATGCATTTTAAAGCATATGCATTAAATATTTATTGTTGTTTTAAAGTGCATTATACAAAAAAAATAATTTAATAAAATTAAAAAAATATATAAAATTTTTGAAAAAGTAATATTCTAATTTTATATCATTTTTAAAAGCCAAACAGGCTACACAATAATTTGCATAGGAATTAACTCCAAACATTAAAAAAAATAACTGATGGACACAGACATTATGCCTACAGTGTATTATCATGAATAAATATAATCAGTGACAAGTGCGTTTGTATCAATTTGTTCAAAATATATACAGTTATAGATTTGGCAGCTACCTGAATCCGATCTGTAATTTGTAAAGTGGTTTTAAAAGTATCTGTTGTTGTTGTTGTTTTCATCTCTATAGCATCATTAAAAATTCTTTTATTTTCAACTATTTCTGATCCTATTTCCGTGCATACACATTGAAATGTGAGAGATACTTTTGTGACATCCATAATTTCGACATCAGATTTCAAATTTGATGCAACACAACAATTCGTTTACTTACCCACTTGTATTTATTTTTGAAGAAGAAAAAAAAAACCAATCGTGCTATTGCATTTGCAATATTGTTATTCATTGTGTATATGCTGTGTATTTATGTTTTAATAAGTTTAGAATAAAAACAAAAATGTGAACCTATTTTAAAAATATTTCTTAGCAAACAAGATTTTTCCTAAGAAGGGTGTCGATTGCAAATAATAATTTTACTAATAAAGAATGAGTGAGTCTCCGAGAAAAGATCTCGATTCTGAAGCAATTTATTTCCTCAAAATAATTCTTGCTCAGAGTTGAGTAAAATAGTAGACGGTTTCTATCTACATGTATATACTGTATTTGTTGAACTGATCCGGAAATTCATTTCAACCTATAGTGTATTTTGTTAGAAAGAAAAAGGGGAGGGACCGTAAATTTAAAATATTCAATAGAGTCACGTTTGTATGGAGGGCCCTAAATGCTTTAAATCCTCCTTTTAAATATCCAGATTCATCAAAATTTTACTTACAAAAACGTTTTATCATCTCAACTTCAGGCGTAAAATTAAATAGTACTTTGTAGAATTTTCATTTTGTATTTTAAAATAGCTAAAAAAAAACTGTTTTATTTATTATCAAAAAATGTTCTTTATTTTTCTTCTTGTACTTCTTATTTCAAAAGAAGTTACTTTGGCTTCTAAAGGTAAGACATGTATTTATTTTATTAATTTAATTAATTGACTATATTATGCGAGATTGTCCAGGGAAAAAAAAGTTATTTTCTAATTAAATCTAGTCACAAAATAATTACTAACTCTAGTGATGGTTTTTATTAATTGTAACTATTTTAGAATTTTCAAAAATTAAAAACTGTTTTATTATGTATTATTTTTTTTTACAATATTTTTAATTTGTAATAATGGTTTATAAACGCCTGATAACCGAACTTCTTATTACTCTGCTTTTTATTAGCAACTTGAAAGTATTTTGTAAACTAGAAGAGTAGCTGAATCATGTGAGGAGCATTTTTATGTTCCAATCTTAAAAAATAAACTTCACATGAACCAACATTATCCAAAAATAATAGTCTGTTAACATCCAAGAACTTAAAATTTGGTCATTTTGCCATAAAATAAAAACTTTTTTTTTGTAAAAAATATCAACTTCTAAATAGTCTACAACTACTGTTCTAGTTTGTAAAACACTTTCAAGTCGAGGGACATTTACACTTTAAACTAAACTGAATTAAATGTGATCTTTTCGATATAATTCCAATAATAATTAATTATTCTAATTTAGTAAGAAGCATTTATTTTAAGCGAAATTAAACTTTTTATTTAAAACTGCTCGAATTTCCACTGCCATTTAGAAATATCACATGCATTTTTATTTCCATGTTAGTTTAGAATATATTTTCTGAAACTTATTACATAATTAACAATTAGTAATTTTAGAAAATTATAAAAAAGTTTAAAAAAAACAATAATTATGTTCTTATGAAAATGTAAAAAGTCACACTTTCTTAAATCACTTTATAAATTTGTAAATAATTTACATTAACTAAGAATGGACGTTGATTGAGCATAATGACTCCCATTTTAGAGGGTACATTTTGATACATTTAACTCATAATATTATGAATTCACTTTCTTCTTTGCTTTAAAAGTCCTTTGTTAATTGCACGACTTTTAAGAAAGTTAATTTGCAGTTTCTGAATGAAGTGCTTATGACGTTCGTTTTTATTTTTAAATAGCAAACTTGTCAATGACACACACATAATGTATATTAATAATAATTAATAATCAATCACCATAATAATGTATTTCCTTTCAATACTTGTTTTTCTCGTTGCAAATTTATTTCACAATTAAATTCCATGATAGACGCAACAGATTATTTCCAAATAGAACTCGTAAATGTTGAGTAAATTGTAAAGAAATGGAATAAAAAAGCGACGGGGACAAAACGGAGGGCAAACAAACATTACACAGAACTTATACAGAAAAACAAACCATTTTTTGAATACCAGTAAAAAAAATATTGATAAAATTTGAAATTATTTTTGAGTGTCTCCTAAACAACTTCACATTTTGTCACAAAAATTTAGTTTGTTTAAATTGATTTCAGTATTTATTATTTTGATTCTATACAAAACGTGCCAAGTTATAATGTCACATATATATGTGTCTTTTTTAATATTGTGATTATTATTGTTTATAGTAAAACAATGTGTAGTTCGAAATTGTTGATGTTATGCTTTTCTTTAAACTTCCATTGTTAAACTTCCATTGATTTATGAGTAGATTTCATTTACGACTAATGGTGACTACCCTATAAGGGGACCTTTTGCGACCCAATGGTGGAGTAGGCCGATCCCCAGATATTTACATTAGGCAGCTTAGGTTTTGGTCACTCTTATGTGGCCATATAAGACTAGATGGAGTCAAGCACCCTTTAGAATGTACTGTGTCTTATTTTAGTTTCTTGTTATTTTATCGTAGTTCTTCTACACATGACCTATACGATATCGTAAAATGATACCCTGAATATTAAAAAATGTACATGGCACATTGTTTATTGTTAAAATATACCCTAATGTTTATCTCAAAATAGCAAACATAACTTGGTCATATGTTATGTCCAATTTCACCCTAACTTGTTTTTTTTTTAACTTTTTAAGTTTACATTTTATACATTATAAAATTACAATTATCTTTCTTTTTTTAACAGCAAAATAATCACAATTATCATTTGCATCATAAACAATTATCGCTCATCTGCTTATCACATAATAGGGTTTCGGATGGTTTTTCGATGGATGTTAAAAATTTTCATAAGATTGCTAGTAATATGCAAATATCGAGAAATAATAATCCTTTTGTGAAATGCGGAAACATGAACCCCTTAAAAGGTAAAATGGAAAGAGAAAACCCCACATTTAATTGGAAAGACATGTTTCGATTTTGCATACAAATAACAATAGGAGAGAGACAGAGAAAGTTTAACAAATAAATTGCAACAGATGGTCATTATTCATTAATAAGGAATGGGCATAAGATACATGTATGAAATTCTTTTTGAAAAAATGCTTCTTTATACAAAATATATTTCTTATTCTTGTAGTAATTTTTGTTTTTATAAAGTATATATATATATATATTAAGCCAGGTCTGTGTGTGTGTGTCACAAAAAACCTTGTAGCACGTCGGAATTTATATAAATTTAAATGAATAAATGAACCACTTTTTTTCTCAAGGTCAACATTATGACCATGATATTAAATAGAAGAGGGGGGGGAAGGTTGGAAAGTGTAGATGGGGGGAGAGAGAGAAACGTGGAGGGGGAAAAAGTGGAAGGGAGAAACTGAAATTGAAATGAAAGGAGTAAAAAAGGAAAAAACGACGCGCATGCGCACATTTATCTGTGAATTTTGCTCCCGTCATTTATGACGGGTTACCCCACTAATTTTAATATAAAACAATACAATAGGTGTGTTCTGAAAAGCATACAGAAACTAAAGATGAGGCTATTTATAATTTACGTAAAAATCTACTCTATTTATAATGAATTAAGTTATTTTAAGAACATCATCAACTTGAATAAAATTCATTTATCCGAATTTATATTTTTATATTTTTATGATAAAATAGTTTCATTGATTGTTTTTTTTTTAGAAAATAATGGCTGTTCAAAAGAAGAACGTCTTTGTGGAAACATTAGAAAAATTTGTCTTGCAAGAATATTTTTTTGTGATAACCATGTAGATTGTGACAATGGTGAAGACGAACAACGATGTAGTAAGTAAACATAATAAATAAATTTATAATTCACATAATAAAATAACCACATTTACTAAATACGTTTTTGAATTTGTTCACATTTTCATGTTTAACCTTGAATTCAGTTGGGAATTTAATATAAATACACACATATAAAATCATTAAAATTAAAATTATATGGAGTTAATATGAGTAATGTAAAAAAAAATACTCGTCTTAATTTCAAACTTGGTTGAATGTTGTAATTAGTAATTACTCTTCTAACTCTATAATTGCATTTCTTTTTTCATATTAGTTATAGAGAAGTTTCTTAAAACGTTTGTTCTTGTGGCCAAAGTGGATATGTACACACAATATCTAAATTCGGCATCTGTAGCTAGTGATTTTTTTTTAATTTACTCAATGAAAGAGTTGAAAAAGAAGCCAAATAAAATTCTAGTAGTTACCAAGTCTAGAGAAATAATATACTTTCAAAATGTTTTAGCTGTCAAATTTAGCACTAAATGACATTTAAAAAAATACTTAGTATAGACTAACGTTTCTTTATTTTTTCGTCATTATTAAAAGTGTAATTTAGAGGTTTCAAAAATGTGCAGTCATATTGGAAAAAAACTAAACATCTACAAAATGGTCATCCTGTGTCCAATATAATATAATACTGTATAAAGCTAAGGAAAATTAGTGACAACCCCACATGAAAGCTTAATTTCATCGATTTCTGTCATTAGTTCATGAAATTTTTTATTAAAATAAAAAGTACATATATTTTAGAACATCTTTATATAAAAAAAAATTGTCAATTTTGAATTAACAAATTTTATTTTAATTGTTTTTAATCTGTAAAAAAAGACCCTGAAAATTACTCAAGTGATATTTAGTTTGGTCATGTTTAGAATTTTATTGTTATACGGCAAAAATCTTGGCATACATTTCAAATTTATAAAAAAAAAATAGATTATTGTGTACGGTATAAATTTTAACTAATAATAATTATTAAAACAGAATTAACAAGAAGTTAACAGTTACATTTTCATTGCTATTTATTTTTCCATAGCTGTATGATTGCATTATTATTAATATTATAATGAAGAATAAGCCGTCATTGACTTTTGCAGATGGCCAGCCGTTAAATTCTAGCAACCATTTTCCTTCGCCAGTACCCCGTTTGAATGAAACAATTTCTAAAAATTGCAGTAAATATATTTTTTCTAATTATAAAAATGAAGATGTGTCGTGTGTTTATTAATTAGAGAATTTCTTCTTATTTACTAGGTTTGTCTGATTATCCGAATGGTTGCAGTTGTAAGTGGGTGACCGGTTTAAAATGTACAAGTCTTCAGCTAAAATGGGTTCCTTCATATATAAATGGCAGCCTTACTTTATTGTAATTCAAATACAAGCTCCATATCTACATTCTGAGTGGAACCAAAAACAATGCCTTTGTTTGACATGTGAACTTATATCTAGCTAACCATAACAAGTTAGAAAGTTCTAATTTGAATCGTGTGTTATTAATTTTAATCATCTTTATAAATTTAATATAATAACATTTTTAAGTTAATAATTAAATTAAAATGTTTAACTTTGTTTCTTTTACTGAAGGCATTTTTTTTTAGAAATGCGAATTTTTTTTTTAAAACTTGATTTTTTTTCTATCTCAGAATATTAAATAACAACAGCATACATTCATTGTCAAGAAGGGATTTTGAAAATTATGGATATTTAAAAGATCTGTAAGCTACAACTTTGAAAATTATGCATCTTTGAATACTTCCATAAAATTTAAATGCATTAAACTTCTCATTTGTTTTTAATTATATATTTAGTCGGTTAATAGCCAATCAAATCAACAAAATTGAACCCGATACATTTGTTAATAACAAATATCTCAATACAATGTAAGATAATCATAGGTTTGTTACCTCTACAACATTATTTTAATGTATTATGACGAATGTTTATGATTTTTTATATAAAGAAATCTGAACAACAACAAATTGGATTCTATGTCTGTGTCACTCTTTTCTGGATTAAAGAATTTAGAATGGCTGTAAGTAGCAACACAAAACGTCTAAATATAGGCACACATCATTAATGAAGAAAAAAATGCAATTATTTTCAAATTAAGTTACCTCAACGACAATCGACTACAAGGTATTAATTTAAATTTATTTAACGACACTCCAAATCTTAAAATGTTGTAAGTCATATTTATTCACATGTCCAACTAGTCAAATTATACAAATTATTTTTCATTGTAATTTTTTTAAAGACATATGGCTCACAACAAATTGAAACTTACTGAACAAGTATTTCCAGATTTGAAATCCCTGACTACTCTGTGAGTATATTTATAATTATTATACTGTATTGCGTTAGTTCATTTTCATCCTTAATGTCTTGCGTGTATGCATCCTTAATGTCTTGCGTGTATGCATCCTTAATGTCTTGCGTGTATGCATCCTTAATGTCTTGCGTGTATGCATCCTTAATGTCTTGCGTGTATGCAGTGATTGCCCACCTTTATCCCTAAGCACATTTTCTCTATTGCCTCGTTTATACACGGAGTGTTCCATTTTGAGATAGGCTCAACTATTACTATGTCAACAAAAAATACGTTTTTTATATTAACTTTTCACTTGAGAAACATTTGTGCAAAAACGTAATTTTCGTTTAGTATAAAAAGTACGACGGAACTTTTTTTTGCAGAAGTTTTATCATTGCGTTAGGAAAACAAGTTAGCAAAACAAACCTTAAAATGCATCTTTCTTTGAAAAAGAAGAGTTATAATATTGTTGTTTATATCAATTTTTCTTATTATAAAGTGATCTAAATGGCAATGAACTTGAAGTAATTAATGAAGAAATATTTAGGAATCTAATTAATTTGGATGTTTTGTAAGTAAAATAATGTGATGAAACAATTCTAAACTGAAACAATAACTTATAAATTTCAATTTATAAAGGGATCTTAGTAATAATAAAATTCACGATGTTGATAGCCGTGCATTCTACAACCTTCCAGCTTTAGCAGATTTGTAAGTTTTATTGAATAAATTTATTTCTTTATAGATTTGTAATTTATTTAATTATTGTTCTTTATTTCTTTTCTTTAGAGATTTGTCAAACAATCGTATTTCATTATTGAAAGAAAAAACTTTCATATATTCAAAAAATCTTACGAAATTGTAAGATAATTATTATAGGCCTAATTTCTTGGCCTAATTATTTTTGTTTTACTTTATTTTTCTTGTATTTTTTAAATAGATCATTAACGTCAAATCCCATTATATTTCTAGAAAGTACATTTCAACATCTAAATACATTAAACTCATTGTAAGTATTATTGGTGATTCGGACGATGATGCAAAGAAAATTCTCATAAATAATCCGTCTTTTTTTTTTTAAAAAATGTATAGGCGCATCGAGGGTATCGAAATCGATAACATAACAATGTCCATTTTCAGTCCGATGGAAAACCTTGAATACATGTAAAAGCAACAATGCAACGACCAATGCTATACCTACCTCATCCGAAGAAGAAGAAGCTTGTGACATCATAGAGACTGACGAAAAATTTAGGATTTTGTCATTTTGTATCCTAAAAAGGGGGTAATTACATAAGAATTCAAGAATGCTTTTTTATTTAAACTGTTGAAAACGTTTGAACGTTGAAACGTTGAACGTTAAAAACGTTTTATCCGAATAAATGACACAATCTTAAATTTTTCGTCAATCCCTATGACTTCACAAGCTTCTTCTTAGGATGAGGAAGAGTAGAGGTTAGAGGATTTTATGTAGTTGGCTGTCCATAGCGTTCGATAATTTTATGCATTGGATTAATTTTTTTAAAAAGCAAAAAGACATTGCGGAAAATCTAAAAAATATAAGTATTTACTTTTGAGATCGAGAAATAGCCCCCTAGTTTGCCTAGGCATAAATGCGCCACGTAGACATATATATATTATGGTTTTTTAAAAAAATAATTTGTGTTGCAGTTATTTCAAAAAGTTTCACTACTGCAGTTACGCTCCTCATGTGAGAGTTTGCAAACCCAACAATGATGGTGTTTCTTCCACAACCGATCTTTTGGCCAATACGGTATTGAGGTACAGTGTTTGGATAGTGGCCACTCTCACTTGCATAGGGAATGCCATTGTAATATTTGGACGTCTTGCCTCCAAAGAAGAAAACAATAGTTGGCCTATCTTTATTCGAAGTCTTTCCGGTAAGTTTTTTTCGGATAAATTAAAAAAACAAAAACACAAACATTTGACGAATTTTACAAAATGTTTCACATAAAAATAGCAATATATGTTCTGGTGTAAATAAAATAATGCATTTTTTTTTAAGTTCAGTTGTACCAGAACACAATTTGGCTTATATCTTTCTGCTTTGTCAATGCAATTCACATGCTGCAATTGGACTTTTGTTCCTCTGCCACAGGCCTTCTTGGCTGCTTGCAGAGTAATTTTTTCAAATTCAAATGATAATTACAATTCACATTGTTATAGCGGCTGATTTTCTAATGGGAATCTACTTATTCGTGATCGGAAGCCACGATCGAGCGTACCGTGGCTGCTATAAGTACGAAGCGCACGAATGGATGTCCAGTTGGCGGTGTACCCTATCTGGAATCATGGCAATGATATCGTCCGAAACCTCGATTATGATCCTCTCGTTTTTGACAGTGGAGCGATTCTATTGCATCACTTGTCCCTACAGAAGTTCTCCCCTGACGAGAAAAGCGGCTCGTCTGAGTATGCTCATTATCTGGGCAATGGGTTTTTTAATTGCAATAATACCAGCCCTTCGCTGGAACGATTCCAATGAGTTTTACGGTTCTAATGGAATGTGTGTCCCATTGCACATTGACGATCCTTTCATTACTGGATGGCAATACTCGGCCTTCGTATTTTTAGGAATCAATGGCATAAGTGTGGTACTCATCACTTTCTGTTACGTGAAGATGTATTTTAGTATCCTTAGAACTCGAATGGATGCTTCTACCATCACTTTTATGGTGTCTGAAACACAATTAGTATTTCGGTTATTTTTCATCGTTTTGACGGACTGTCTCTGTTGGACACCAATCATCCTACTCAAATTGATAGCCATATTTAATTGGATGATTATACCAGGTTATATCAATTTGATATCCTATTTTATTAGCCATCAATGTTCATTTCTCATGTATTTTGGTTTGCAGTTGATTTGTACGCTTGGCTAATCGTATTCGTCCTTCCGATCAACAGTGCGATTAATCCTTTTTTGTACACCTTTACAACTAAAAAGTATCGCGCAAAGATTGGCACATTGAGGCTACATTTAAACGAATTTCTTCGAAAGACTTCGGACAAATTCAAAAATCCAACAAGAAGCCGTAAGAAGAAGAAGAAGACTTTGAATAATTTCTTTTTGAATCATTGAAAAAATGAAAACACTATGGCCAATTAATATTATATTATTAGCAATAGTAATAATATTAATTAATAGTACTTAATTAGTTCATTTTGACGTGATAAAAAGAGTGCACTTTTAAGTGACATTTTTCAACACATCTTGAAGTTTTTCATTAAATTACAGATGAAATTAGGAGCGGGTGTTGCGATTGTAGGAGACACAAAACGAACGATTACGATTCCACAAACAGTGACATTACGTCTCCCGAGACAAACATCGATTACCAATGCAATGCACAAGATTTGTCCAGAATTTCGGTTGTTTGTGCAGAAACAGAAACAAATAGCATCACAAAATGGATCCACGAATCTGTTCTATAATTTAACGTTTCACATTTTTTATTTCTACTATACAATTTCATTAATTTTGTACATTTTTCATCGTCTTCATATACATTATAAATACATTTCTTTTGTCCGTTTTTAATTCAAGTAATTATTTAAGACAATATGGTAGTTTAGATTTCTACCTTAATTTATAAGTCATTGCCCAGATCGGTGTCTACCTCATTGTATACAACTTATAAATATTAATTATTATATAAATTATCCTCTTTAGTATTTGGTGACGACACACATCTTAAAATGTAAGCCTTATATTGATCATATATATTGTTGTACAATTATCGTTTCATTTGAAATGTGATGATTTGAACTACATCTAGCTAAAACAATAAACTCATACTTTCCACAAATCATATTCTAAAAATGGCTTCAATTAAATTCTGGCTTATCACACTATGCCCACCCGGGCCACCCTACTTTTTCCTAACTCCCCTGAATTCGAAATTTTGGCTAAAAAATATGAAATACACAACATTTAGACTGTTTGTTTTGTTTTTTATTGAATATAAATAATTTTGTTTAAGCACATTACAAAAACAGTTTGTCAATTTAACATTTTTACCATTCTAAAATTAGTAAATTACAAATAAAGCGAGTTAATCTGATATTTAAATGCGAGTGAGAATGAAAAAATGAATCGGATGAATTCTAGGTTGAGAGAGTGACCGTCCCATTGACACAGGCCAATTCAGAGTCCGTATTTAAAGTGGCCGAAACATAAAGATCTCCATTTACAATATCTGGAAGTTTGATGGGGACTGATACCATGAAATTATCCAGAGAATACGAACCCTGAAAACAAAAAGAAATAATTAAAGTAATTAAGTATACATGTAAGGTAAGATAAAATATAGGTAAATTTATACAGTAATACGTATAGTATAGTCACCGAATACCAGGGGCGGATTTACCAATAGGCAGAGTAGGCAGCTGCCTAGAGCGGCAAATTTTTGGGGGCGGCAAATTGTAAAATTTTTTTTTTGGAAATTCGTTTTGGATACGAAAAAAAAGTATTGTAAGACAATAAACTGCCTAATATAACTTGGTTGGCAAGAGTAATTGATGTAACAAGAGCCAGAATGACCACTTCCGACAAAACAGTTGACATTACCATTGTTAAAAGCATACAAAAGTAACTTTATTACTTTAAGAAAGTATAGGCCATGTGTTTTCAGTTGCTGCCTAGGGGCGGCAAAATGGTAAATCCGCCACTGCCGAATACAAAGTTGTACGGGGGAAGGGAAACCACAAGCATTTTTTTATTGACAGAGTTTCTTCTGCGCATGTGCGGCGGCACCACCGACTTTCTTTGATGTTTCTCGAGTATTTTTGAGAGCCGCCATCTTGAAACTGGGTAATGAAAAGGGGGGGGGGTCTCCATAAGAAACTGGGTCTACACGAGTCAAGTGAGTTGATCAGTGCACTTGAATTCATTCAACATGAACGCGAATTGAACATCTAAACTCATAGTTGATTCCATTGAGATGATCAACTGACATGAATTATTGGATTTATACGTACAATTCGCGTTCATGTCAAATAAATTCAAGTGCATTGATCAACTTATTTGGCTCGTGTAAAACCGGCTATTAGGATTATGTACCGATTCTGCCCGTAGTTCAATCAAGGAACCGGTTAAACTAAGTTCTATATGTTAAAGCATAGATCGTAAAGATTCGCCTATTTCCTTAACTCTGACCCCAGTTTCAAGATGGCGACTTCCTGTCAACAGCAACATCAAAGGTAATTCCGACGACAGATAACTTTTTTATTCTGTGGTAATGTGATACTTACAGATGGAATGGGACAGTGGCAGGGAAATCCAGGTATACATGGAACACCTGGAGTGAAATACGCATCCATTAAGGCACACAGGTTGTAATCACACGATCCGATGTTATCAATACACGGTATGGTAATGATGACACCAGCAATGCTTTTTTTAAGTGTCAAATGAATCTGAAAACAAATGCAACAGATTGATTACAAATTGTACGTGGCATATAATTATGGTAACGGCCATGATTCATTCATAAATTTACCGTTGCTGCTTTATTAACTTCAACGCTGGTAGAACCGTGAACGGTGGCCGTAATGTTTCCAGGAATCTTAATTGGATCTGGAGTTACATTCACTGTGTCAACCTTAATCGGATCGTTTGGTCCACAGTCGACAAACGAAAAATGTTTCAACGTAACCACTTTGTCCTGATTGTGACAATAATAAGCATACAAAATCATAAACGAAAATTAGATATATATTTTTTTAATTTTATAAAATATGATAAAATATCTTACAAAAGAAGAAATTTCGAATAGAAAAGCATGACTTCTATACGATTAATTACGTATTTAATTAATTAATAAACATTTGTTTTTTTTAAAAAAAATATGCATGTTATAAATAAAATAAAAATTGATGTATTTAAAAAAAACGTTTGAAATAGTAAAAAATGGAATTAACTACGTCTATTAACTAAGGCAAACAATTAAGTTAGATTATGGCAAAATTTTAATAACTAAAATTAAAAAAATTAAAATAAGCAAAATAATACATAAAAAAATCTAGTTAAGAAATATTTTATAAAGAAAACCACAATGTTTCTGATTTATTATTTTTTCTGACTGCAATGAATTTGGAGCTCACCTTGAGAACGGTTCCATCGATCGAAGCAGCCTCTAAAAAGATCCCCGTTGAAACAAGTAGACTGAGAATGGCTAAAAACTTAATCATTTTTAAGTTGAAATGAATTATTACTGAATTAAAAAAAAAAATATGTCTCAACTGCAGGGGTTGAAGCGATATTGGTTAGCAATGATTTATTAAACCATATTTATACTCAATTTGGAAATGATACAACCACCAAAAAAAATTCATTCGTTTCACTTATCTCATCAAAGATATGATTATTAATATTTACTCATTTTTATTTAAAGACATAACATGATTTTGTTCTTGACTTTAAGTCTTTGTTTTTGAAAATACAGAGCTCATTGGTAGTAAGTATAATTATTAAGTTACAGTTAAGTAAATTAACAGGTGACAGGTAACAAAGAGTGTTTATCTATCTTCAAATCAATAATAATCACAACTTATCAACTTTTTCTAACATTGGGAACACTGCACACATAAAAAGACCTTTGTGCGGATTGATTCTCATCAATACAAACAAATTTAACAAACAACATGTCCGCATCCGTATAGATACAATCATAAAGGCTAAATACACACATAAATAAGTATACGTAAACGTAAGAGTCAGTAAAGTGTGATTTATTTGTTTTTATTTCCAAAATTGATATCTGAACAAAATTATGTATTTTCTATCATCAAGTCTAGAGTCTAGACTCAATCTATAATAACAAGTAATGATTAATATTATAATCATTAATCTAATAATGTAACCATCTCCTGTTGATGATGGACCCTCTCCTGGTTCCATATATGACACACTAATGACACTCCAAAGTGTAATAAACATTCATGAAATTAAGCAAAATCAGTTCAAATCTTTCTTGGCACCATAAGCCGAATCAGAAATGGAAAAGTAGATCTCGGAACATTGTAATTCGTCATTTCCTTGACTGAGTGTAGCAACGGCATGAAAGTCACCAGTGGCAATCTTTGGCACGGTGGAATTTAGCATTATATGAAGATTATTAATTTCGTAATTACCCTATTAAAATAGATAATAAAAAAAAAAGAAATGATAAAATTATGACAAATAATAATGCCATTACAAAATGAGCAAAATAGTTAACTAAAACTGACAGCTGGAATGGGACAGTTGCAAGGAAGGTTGTTCTGTAGGAATACATCGGGACATGGTTGATCCGAAGGGAAGTATTTCTCTAGTATGGCACAAATGTCTGGATAGTCACAACCTCCAATGTCTTTGCAGGGAACGTCCACGTATAAACCCCAAATGGACTTTTGTAATTTCACATGAGCCTTATGCACAAAGCAAAACATAATTGAGCATGTGTTGGTACTTACTTCGTGGTGGATGTATTACTTACTTTTGTTGGAGAATTAATATCATTAACACCAGAGACATTCACGGATAAGTCAATGATTCCTGGAGAAACGATGGGATCGGGAGAAATATCCAATGACCTGACTTGAATGGGATCATTGGGACCACAATCCTTGTACGAAAACCTCTTCAATTGTATATAGGATGCAAAAAATAGATTTTTTTACAACATTGAAATAAGCAAATGTGAATCGACCAAACAAAACAGATTTCATTTATTTGGCTTTTGATAGAAATAATTTTGTTTAAAAATTGAATTGTTCATAATATTAGTTTTTGGTAATAATTAATTAGATATTATTAATTAGGCAAATACTTACATGAACTTCAAATCCAATGATTGCAACAATACTGATGGACAGTAGTATTATGAGACGATAGACGAATAGACCTGTCATTGTAGACATTCTGTAATTCATAATGGGATACAGTTGGTTGAGGTGTAAAACGTGGGAATCAGATTTCTCTATTGACCAATAACGAATTAAATTCCTGTATTTATATTCATTGTGAATCTGGTCTGATAATTTTTGTTTCTTATTTCATCATTAGATTTCTGTTTCTTTGGCGGTGAGATTTTTTCTTTTCCAGAAGTTGTTTTCTTTTTGGTTAGAAATTAAGTAATAATTATAATCGAACTGATAAATGACATACACGTGTAAATAAAAACTAGAGTGGAAAATCACTAAAAAAAAATGTGGGTGGAATACTAAAAATGAACTGTTATTTTTTCAGTGAAAAATAGTTTTAAATTACATGTAAGTTATATGGAATCCCAGTTTTATATAATCAGTGTCAGTATAAAACAGCAAGGTGAAATAACATTTAGGCCTACATTAATTCAGTGAAGGTCATTCATTCATTTAGTAAAGTACGCATCCAGGCTACAAAATCCTATTTTCATAATATCAGGGTCTTCCCCTCCTGTACATGCTGGACATTTTTGACTACAGTATTTTTTTTTTTAATAAATTACAGTTGACTGAATACATATACGATCGTACCCGCGGTCTGCCTTATCCTAAGAAGAAGCTTATGACGTCATAGGGATTGCACATTTAGTAGTTGTCTAATAGCTAGTTAGCCTCCACGACAAACCCTCAGAAAATTATGATATCACTAATTTTGCGCTATTATTTTATGACTTTCATATTGTGTTGTACACCAGTAATATATGACAATATTTGTCATAATAATATTTCGTAATTTGCTTTTCTGACTATCACAAGGTTATGAGCCAGATACGACTTATTATTTCATTTCAATAATGAGGTCCCACATTATTTATTTGTACAATGAGAACAATCATAATGTTTTTTTCTAAAATCACTTTTGTTTTTCTTTTAATGAATTTTAAAAATAGTTTTTTTTTAAAAGTAGTCTTATTTACAATATGAAAAAATCTGATAGGTTTACAGCTCAGTAGGACACTTGACAACAGTAAAAAAAATAACATATTGACAACAAAATTGGAAAAGGTGACATAATCTATCTTACAATTGCTGAGAGAGAGATATGACAATAAGAATGGAAATATTTCATGCACTTTAAACCAGTTATCTAGTTTCTAAAATAAAATAAAAACAACATAAAAATTTTTTACATGACAATAAAAATCCTTATTTTTGAACATGTTGTCTTTCAATTGAGAGAGTAATTTATCAAAGTGAATATATATATATATATATATATTATAAAAATAAAAAGACTATTAATCCGATTGTTCCTTTATTATAGTTTAATAATAGCATTTGTTTCGTAACAGGTGAGCCTCTTGTGTTCCTTATAAAGAGAAAATTTGATTCGAAATTCTCCTTCCATCAGAATAGGATCGATGTCTGTGGGTGGCCTGGGAACGTCCTGTTCAATTGGTGGCACAGAATAATTCCCCTAAAAACATATTTTGTCAGTTTTAAAAATATAATTCAGTAAAAAATGAATCTTGTGATGAAATGACCTGAATGAGTGGACATTTGCATGTGATATTCTGTTCCAACAACTGTTTTGGACAAGATTGTCCAAAGTTGATTTTCTTGTAGTTGCAAATGTCTTCAATGATACAGGAACCAACACCATTGGGATAACAGGGTACTGGCATCCAAGTGTGAATCCCAAACAACATTGGGATCTTCTTTTTCATGTCGACTCTTAACTAAGAGCAACACAAAAAAACAAGTAAATATTTAATGCCAGTGGAATTTTAAAATAAATGATAATACTTTGATTGGTGCCGTTTGGTTTTCCTTGACGTCCATGTTGAAACCGATAAGTATTTTTCCTGGCACCTGAATTGGATTTGGACTCAGTTGAATATTATTCAGAATAATGACGTCATTCTTATTGCCACAATGTTTCCAATCCAATTTTGCATAACCCGCTTCTTTGCTGTTGGATGTCAATGGCGAAGGATCAAACTACAGTGTGAAAATTAGTTAATTATTCAAAATTAAAATTTCTAAATATATGCTTGATATTTTTTCTACAAAAAATAGGTGGCTGTGAAATTAGGTTACACGGATGGTTTCAAATAGAAATCAACGTTGTTCTCTTGAATTTTTTTTATCATTTCCTAATCATTAATTAAATTGAGTGATTGAAATAATAGTTATTATTAGTTAACAAGGTATTTTAAAGGACAGTCCATCAGTTTGGAAAGTTGTTTTAAAAATTACAACTTTTCAACTAAAAAAGACTCAATTGGTTTTCCGAATCTCTGGACAAATGTATAAAACCACTAATTTAGTAATATATTTGCCTCATCGTAAGAAGAACCTTATGACGTCAAAGGGGTTGACGTAAAATTTACGAAATGATAGTAAAGGGAATACAAGCAATTGAAGCAAACATTTATAACATTTAAAAAAATCGTGCGTTCCCTTTTGTCATTTTATGAAAGAACAAAATAAGGCAAAATGAAACAATAGTATGTTTTCATCAACTTCTCTGACGTCACAAGCTTCTTTTTACGACGAAGTCATTCTTACCATTTTCTTGAATTTCAAAAAAAAAAAATTTCTTGAATTTATCTAGTGTATAAAGAAGCCCCATCCTGAGGCATTTTAGAGCATTTAAATATTTTTCGATTTTGGCCATTTTTGAAAAAGAAAGTACTTTCTTTGAATGATTGAAAGTCTTTAAGTAGAACTTTCTACTTAAAGACTTTCAATCATTCTACTTTTTTAAGCTTTTTGATATTTGTGTACAAAGTCGAACCTTCCAGGAGCATTTTCAGAGCTTTTTAATTACGGTACTTAAAAATATTTTTTTTGATTTTTGGAAGCTTTATGAAAATTACAGCAAAGTCTTGATTTGATTTCTTTCAAGTTGTAAGATTTCTTGAATGTTTGTGGGAGTTTTTTTTACAGATTTATTAGAATTTGGTGGTTTTTGAATTTTTTTTTAACTGTGAAAAGAATGACTGATTTTTCACTTTAGTGTGTTTTAAGAAGGAAAATTAAACGCTTTTCAGTTAGCTTTTGTAAGTTATCCTGAGAGTGGGTCACCTACAAATAGGTCACCAAAAACAAACACAATGCGCCGTCGAGTCTGAGAAAAATCTCGTTTTTAACAAAGTTAATACTACTTGCTATAAAGTCAATGCTCGCTGGACTAAGGTGATAATAAAGTACATAGGGAGAAAAAAATTATAAACAGGAAAAACGGTCGTTGGATTTCAACCTATTTTGCATGACAATTTTATGCTTAAATATTTGTTCAAGGTTGGGGAACATCCAAAAACAAAATAGAAATATTTATAAGTTTTCATCTTCCCCCCCCCCCCTTATTTTAATAATAAGTTTTCACTTGAAAATAAATTTATGAAATAATAATAAAAAAAAAAACAATTCTTGAAATTGAATATTTTGTTTCAAATATTGTAATAGTAATAATACTTACCCCAAAAAAGTCAAAATCTCGTTTGTGTCTTATAAATGTTGTCATTACATTAGGATCATTTAAATTGTCATGTAAGTAACTATGAATATATTTGTTTAGATTTGGCACAAACACACTTTGTTGTTGTGTGACCTTACTGACCACACATGTCCGAGTAGTACACACGATTAAAAAAACAATTGTCCGAAATACCCACAGCATCCAAATTGACCCCTTCATTTCTTTTAAATTATGAAATATTTTCAAAAATTATACTGACGCAGGTATGTAGCAGAGATGGTAGTGATACAACAATCATATAAGATGGGGAACTGGATAGTTTTTAAAATGTTCTCGAGTTAAAATTCTGGTCACTGAACGGCATTCACAGTTACTTTTATATTGTAGCTTTGAAAGAAAAAAAACACGGGGTGTTTTAATGGTGACGTCAATTGCAAAATGGTTCATCCCCCTATTATACCCCCATTCTCTTTCTCTCTTATTTAAATCTCACTCTTCATCATTATTGTGTGTGTTTTTTTTGTTTAATGTTGTGACTAGTCCATGGAATGGCAATGTACTAAAGTGATATTGGAGGCAATAGCATCATTGATTGCAAGGAACTATATTTCATTTTTTTTTTGTATGAAATTATGTTGCCTCCATGTCCCAGTTCTTGTTCATCAGGTGCAGTCAGTCACATATAATCAACTAAAGGTTCAGTATTTACTAGGCAATGTACCAACCCCACATGAATAACAAATATTCGAGGGGGGTACATTGAAGGTCTATCATAATTTCAGGCAAATTGAGTTCTGTCTGTTGCCAGTTGATAACCTTTTGAAAAGACTGCAAAATAGGAACTTAACAATGATTCCACTTTTACAATTTATTATTTATGTCATTGTTATTACTCATTAAAGTACAATGTTGAATTGTTACCTGAAATGGTGAAAAGAAAACCACATTCCAATACATACAAATTGCATGTTTCAGTTTAGAATGAAAATGAAATAAAATTAAGACATTCTAGTTTTCCTTTTAAACAATTTTTTTTTAAAAATAAATATTTTAAAATTGTATTGATTCATGGATTGAAAAAAATCTTTCCAAATAATAGGACAAAAAAAGGGTTTTGTTTCCTCATTTTATTTTATTAATTCACATTTATAATTTTGATAAAAAAAAACGTAAAATTGTATTGAGGATTAAAAAATCCGATAATATAAAATCTATGTTCAAATGTATGGAAATGATAATTTGAAGGAAATGGTAATTGTGATATAACCTAATTTTGGTGTATTTAGTTGCTTTGTAACAAGTGGTAGAATTAATATGTTGATGAGACAGCATTTTTAGGATCAATGACCTTTTAAGAAAATTATGGAAAAGGAGGGAGTGAAGAGAGGTTAGCTGCTTGTTTATTCATTTTTTATGGATCATTAGTCTTCATTAGAAACTTTGTAACAAATTTGAACTAGGCGGTTAAAATGTATAATATAGTATTAGTATTTGCAGATAGATGGCGCTAATCTCGGTCATCAACGGTTGTCAAAAAAAGTTTATTGTTTGTGCTTGTTTTTGTTTTTTAATGGTGTTATAATAACTTTTGTAATTATTACATTTTTTTAATTTTAGATTATGAAAATGTTGAAAAAGTGTGCAGTGAAATTGTTAAAAACGACGCTTCAACTTAATGAGTTCCATTTATGAGGGTCTTCAAAACGGAACTTGAAACTAAGTTGAAATTGCAAATGGCTTCCCTTTGGAAGCCATTTGCAACAGACGGTGGCGCCATCTGTTTACTTTCCTTTGTTACTTTCGCGCCACTTCTTTTTCTTCATAAGGTAAGGTCTTTTTTAATTACATTTTAAGTTAATTATGTTCATAACATTGATATATATTGATAAAAAACGTAACATAAATTTTCATTATTTTATGGATTTTTTCAATGAAGTTATTGAAAAATGACACATATATTTCATATTTTCGTTATTATTATTTTGTGTAAATGATACGTGAAAATTATTTCTCAATGCCATTAGATTTTTGTGATAATTAATTTTATTGTTCACTTGTCTAATTAGGTTAACAATATTTCTTAACTATAGGCCTATAGAGGAATTTAATAAGCGTAAACGTGTCTCATAAACATAGTTCACTTTTACTTTTGTAAGTGGGTTCATTAGCACAAAAAGAAACAATTGAGATAAGGTCAATTTGGCCCCTTCCCACTTGATTGTTTTCACTCTTGAGGCGCAAACAGTTGAACTTTTCGAACTTATCAGTGTTCATTGGGCAATTATGAAAATCCTTTAGATTTGAAAGGAAAAAATATTGTCTATTCGTAAATATTCAAATGAGACATATATACAAAACAAAAGAAGGACATATTAAATCTCATAGTTAATTAGTATAGTAGTTAGTAGGTCTGCTGCTTTGTTTCCATGTTTTAAAAAAATGCCAACACCGTTCCCCCCTCCTCCTTTTAATATTATAAAGTTATGAACAAAAGTCGTAAAAATTCCATAATGTCTTGCCGTTGATCTCGTACATTTCTTAGGCAAAAATTCAAGAAAGGGAAACTTATCACTTGAATTTCAACTTTTACCCTCTGAGCAGGGTTCCAATATAGGAATTTCCGATTCAAAGAGACAGTGCAATAAAACACGGTTTTATATATAACCATGTTCAGAGGGTTGAAGTTGAAGTTAAAGGGCTAATTAGTTTCCTTCTTGAATTTGAGGAATTATACATTTCTATGATTTTCTACCTGATTTTACTGTGATAATCATACTAGAATCTGTTTTTCTCGTTAATCCTAACTTAAGATCATTGGCACCAAAGGTGGTGTGTAGTGATAATACTAATGATAGTCGTGGCACCAATGAGGATTAAAAAACGTCTCTCATTTTTAAGTCATTTTGTAATAAAAAATCAACAATAAAATCCATGCAAAAGAAAAAGTGAATTTCTTTAAAAGAAATTTCGTTGCTCAATTTATGAAAAAAAAAATAAAAATGCATAAAACTTGAAATTGAAAATGTTTCTTTTAAATTTATTAGAAAATCAACTCTTGAAAGGGTTTCTTGAACAGAATTTGCCTTGATTACGTATTTTTTTTCCCAGAAAATTGATTTAATTGTACTTTTGCAGAATAATATACATTATTATTTGCATAAAACGCACAATTTCTATTAAAAAAAATTGCGCATTTTTTTAATTTTTGTTTGTTCGCAATAATAACAATCATTCTGTAATTGGCAGCCTCCTCCAATACCTTAATTTTATTTTGAAATATTTTGAAAAAAGGCAAAATAAAAATTTAGTTTGAAATGAACCCATTTTGTTTATTAGAGGCCTACATGTATGTTGTTGGATTTTTTTTTCTACCAAGAAATAATTAAAAATCGCTGACTTCATCAACTGTTGTTTGCTTTTTATTATATGTACTGTATATATATATATATATATATATATATATATATATATATATATATATATATATATATATATATATCTGATATTACAATATACAAGTGAAGTGAATCACACCCAAGTGAACGATTTAATCCTTTTCAACGGTAATTTCAACCCTTGGATAATTACACTTTCGAACCATTACATGATGTTTTTAATTTTAAAAAAAAATGTAACACAAAAGGGAAAGTGCAAGTTGAGAGTGAGATGGGCCATAATATATAACTTCATATTTATGTGGCCATAACACAAAAAAAAAATCATTGGCTGTTATTATTATAGCTTTAATAGTTATAATTTAATAACGTTGTTGTCTCTCTCTCTCTATTTAAAAAAAATATTTGCATTTTATAGAATACAATATAAAATTAGGCCTACATAAATTAACGATGAGAACACATAATCGAAAGTAAATCTCTCAATTGCATATCAACACAACATCCATTGTTATAATAATAATAATAATAATAAAAATATAAACTTTAACTATAACCAACATCCATTTAGATTGCATTTCCTCCCACCTCCTCCTCCTATAAACTTTATAAATTTTATTGTTACAACTAATTAGTAAGTTGAGCTTAAGTTGGTGCTTTATTGTATACATTTTATATGTAAAGAAGGTCTTGTTTAGTATAGAGAGAATAAGACTTAGAAACACACTTGACGATGATGATGTTTTTTTTTATATTGTGGGTCTATAAAGCCTCGTTAGATGTTTTTATATATATATATAGATATTATAAAATAGATCCAAGCACACATATATTCAAATTTACGACTACATATAAGCAAGTGTGAAAGATTTTTTCTAATATATTATTATTATATATATATATAATATTCTAAAGTGCTGCTTGTTTGCAATCATTTCTAGGGTCTACATCTAAACATATATTCCTACTGATAATCGTATAGGTGGAAAGGAAAAGGAACACTTGAGTCTTAAGGTACAACTTGAATTAGATTATACCATTCTGATATTCAGTGATGGAATATATGTGAAGGAATACACAACCCCTAAGGCATCTTTCTTTTTCTCAATTGGATTACTTTCAAATAATATTCTCTGTTTGTTTTTTTCTTTTGGATTATAATTTGTGTCATTTCACAGTTGAACTTGGAAAAATATTTCAGAATTTTGAGGTAAGTACAAAATGGCAATTTTTTTAAATTTTATTTGAATTGTTATTGAGCGAAAAAAAAATGACCCTTAAGGACCCATATTTATTGTTCATGTTGCCAATGAGGAAAAAAAAAGAAGTGAACATTCACCTTTAACCCTTTCTCACTCATTGAAGAAGCTAGGGGTAAATGTCAGATTTGGAGGGTAAACAATAAAGTCCATTGGTCGTTTTGGCCCATTAGGTCCATCAAGTAAAAACAGCAGCAGCAGCAGCAGCACCTGCAACATTTTTGGATGGCGTTTTTCCTTTTCTATGTGGACGATGGTCATTATTATCATTGCAGTCTCTATAGAGCGGTCGGACGGACACTAGGCGGTCAGAATTCCAAAATTTCAGATTGTTTTCACCCCTCATTTGTGTCGGCATTTCTTTTTGAAGTAACCGCTTCTTTTATTGGTTCACTTTGAGGGAGAGCTTCTTCAATTTCTTTCTTATAACTTCTCTTTTTTATATTGGAATTGAACATCAGTCAGTGCATTTATTTATATGGTCGGGATTGATACTGTTAGGTCTCAAAAACGTCAACATTCTCATCTTGATTGAAGTTTTTTTTAAAAAAAAACCATAATCAAGATTGGAATTTGTTCCATGTGTAATTTATCTGAATACCTATAAATTTAAGGGATTTCTAAACAACGTACAGGGTTATGGTATGGGCAATATACATGTATTAAGGGCAATTTAGCCTAAAAATGTTGCCAGGAGAAATTTGCGGGTTTCAGGACCCTATCATTTGTCTCTAACTGGGGTGCATTAAATTTATTACATTGAACACCAATATACGTCACCAACCTTTTCAAATAAAAATAGAAATAGAATGGAGAGAGAGAGAGATAGGTGGGTGGAGATATGAATTTACTAATAATATTAATAAAGCCAGTTACTTTCTCTCAGCACGTTCTCAATTTCCTAATGTTTTTTCATTTCGAAGCCATATTATAACAGATGAAACAATTAGCAGAAAGAAGCTAAAGTAAACGCTAAAAATGAGATATATAACTTGATCATATATATACTACTATATCATGTAGTATCATCATCACTGTCATATCTTTTATGTGAATGTGTCATAAACATTTCTTCTCCCCCCTCACGTATATACTTGTATATTATGACTTTCACGTCTCGCAAACAAAAATGAAATAAAATAAATGAAAACACACTATAGCCTCCTCCTCCTCCTCCCACCCCTTTCCAAAAACAGATCCAATGAACAATATGGACCACAAGGGCTATATACACGTAAACTTATATATATAGTGTAAATTTAGATATAGTTCTTACACATCAGGAATGGAAATTAAGAATTATTTCATTTCTATATATTTCTATATATCCGAAAGTTGTGACCCGCAGATAGGGCTAGCTTTATATAGATTAGAAATAGAAAGCGAAAAAGTTAGGAAATCAATCTTAGAAAAAGTGGGATATTGCCATGTTATAAGTGTTCAAAAAGTGTCGATTCACACTTGATAGATTATATTTTGGTTGGAAATGATCGCTCACTTGGGTCTATTCGATTCTGAACGTCAAAATCACATTTGACTTGAAATCCCATTATAATCGTTGCTATATAGTTTCATGCAAAAACATTTATCATAGCTAGGTCATGTCCACACACACACACACACACCAAAAAAAATACAAGGGTGGCCGGCCCCCTGCAAGGCACTTTAGTAAGTCTATACCGATCTATGAAGAATTTTTTTTCTCCATTGGAGTTCGTGTCCAGTGGATGGACAGAAGCACTCCCGCGAGACAATGTGTATATGGGATATATATGTATTCCTGTTAGGTCATGCAGCATACATACATATACAGTACATTCTCTTGTGACTTTGATGGTCATTCTGTTTTCTCGAATGGACTGTCACAATGTAACTTGATTAAGTTGTCTAAGTTCAGTATATATGTATAGGTGACAAACTGGTTCATTTCTAAAATTGAACCGACTGACGACCACCATTTCAATCTTATTATTATTTCATTATAATTGTACTATATAGTGTCTTGTAACGTATTTTAAAAAAAATGGTCGTTTTCAGAAATATAAAATTATATACAGCTACAAAGCTTATTATTTATTTCAATGAGTCTATGGCACACATTGGTATACATTCGAAAAAGATGATAATCGAGACAATTTATTTAAAGAACGTTTATATAGATTAGGTCTGTTTTCAATAATTGCAGAAAATTTAATATAAAATTGCAAAATATTTGTCATTCAGTTTTAAGATTTTTTTCTTTACTTTTTATCAAATTTTCTAGTGGGTTTTTCAACATTAGCCACACATTTCTTTATTTTTCGATTTGTCCAACAGAGTGACCTGAACGTCATAATGCTGTATACATCGATGTAAAAATAAATGTGTGTATTCAGTAGTAGGCCATTCCAGACGATACAATTGTTGATGTCCCTGGACGTAGGCCTACAAGTGTATGCTGTATATTGGACCATAAATATATGAACATACGCATATTATACAAATTAACACACATGCAGTATTGCGAGCCATAATAAACAATAAAACCTACTTAAATTTTGACCATGGCCACGTACAGTTAACTAAGTATATGCACGGTTTCCATATTTGGCCTTGTCCACATGAAGCTGAAAAAAAAACAGAAACTCAAGTGTCTCAAGACAAATTGGCGACAGTTCTAGAACATTTAACCACTTTTGTATTTAGTTTTTGGTTTGTTTGCAATTTCACAAACAATTCCACCTGGTGAGGAACTCGCCATTTGCTTTTTTTTTAGGAAAGGGGGGGGGGGGAATTGAAACTTTGTATCAAAATAGATCTACTTTTAATATTTTTACGAATCGTATTATTTTGTATTCTGGAAATATTGCTCCGAAAATCAGTTTATTGGCATATGCCTATACTAGTAAAACCAAAATTCATATTTCTTATTTTGTTATTTAATTTATATAGTTTAAAAGAAAGTATGGTGTGTTTCAGCCACTGTTTTATGTCATATTATATATAATATGACATTAATTTAATAATTTATACGGCTCGCTAAACTCCTCCGATTTGATGACAAACGGAAACTGTAATATGATCGTTTGCTCGCTACGTTCGCTAACGGAATAGGGAAAATGTTCATGCATTAAAAAGTTTAAAATCTATAGACTTAATTTCAAACAAATAAAATTTTAAATTAGTTTATTCAACATTGTCACAAAATGATATAATTTCTTTTTACTAGAATAATTATAACTGAAATTCGATTATTTTAAAACTGATGATAATTTTATTTTAAAAGTTATAAAAACACGTTTGCCTATACGCTTCCAATTTAAAATAGGTTCCTAGTAGGGGGGGGGGGGGGGTTGGCCACCGCTGAAATTCCATTTGTCTCGGTACTACGCAACATTCTTTCAACTCGTGGAACAGTGAAATAATAAAACACTTCAAAGCAACACACACACACACAAGCTATTATGCATGTCTATGGAAGCTATGCTATGGAAGCTATGGAAACAAAACACGACACTCAATTTGTTTGTGTTGTGTCACAAACATGTCGTGAGTTTGTCTTGAGTATATGCCCCACTGCTGATAGTTGTTTCAGTTATGTTGTGGTTTCAAACTCTGCTTTTTCTGGCTTATTTGTTGTGTGTTTTTTTTGTCTCGAACTCATTTTGCGCTTTTGTCAGCTTAATGTGGACCCGGTCTGAGGCTTATAATGTCGTCATATGTTTTCAAATAAAAGATTTCCATTTTCTGTTTATGAATTTCAAAGGCCTTTGTTCTAAGAATAAGCTTACACAAGGCTTATGAAAAAAGGTTCGCGGAAATTTCTAAATCTATTTGTACATTTTATATACATATGTAATGCAAATAATAAGATTTCTATAGGCCTTAAACGGAAAAGTTACTTTTATTATTTGTTCCACTTTTCCAAAAAAATTCAACTTTATCCTTTTAATTTGTGTATTTCATCTTTTGCAAAGCACCAAAATTTGAACGCCACGTAATATAATATAACTAAGATAATATCTAGTGTTTTTCATTGATTAAAATACAATTTTAATTTTCTTCAAACTGATGCCAATGACGTCATCATTTTAAATGTAATAAAAGTGTCAATAAAAGAACATACCTTTTTGTATCATGTATATGATGAGTAAGACGAAAAGTTTGCATAAAATGCACAAATTGCATAATGTATGCGTAATGTATCTTTGGGAACACTATGATAAGTGTCATTATAAATAAAAATGCATAAAATGTACAAATTTCTTTAAAAGACCACCTTTTGTCAGAAAAACAACTCTTATACTATGAGTTAAGTAAGGACCAAATCGCTGTCATTATGCGTTTTGTTATTTATTACTGTATTATTGAAAATGTTGCTTCGGACATTTGGTGTAATTGTCCATTACACGAAATGAATATAAATTGGCCTGAGATGCAATACGCGAAATGGACATACATTTCGTGTAATGGACAATTACACCAAATGCATGTGACATACATCAGTATACATAAATAACCACTAAATTTTTGGCTTTTGTTTAATCTTAGACTATTACTTTACTGGACTGGCAACTCCCGAAATTTTGTGTTTGACAGTTATGAATCGTCGTTTTCCAAGTGGCGCCTCTAGCGGGACTATGGTATAAGAACTTGATAGTAAAAGTCAAGTTTTGAACGAGTTCATTTTGTAACTATATAGGGTGTATTTTTATATATTAGTATAAAAAGTATGGCCGATGAAGAACTACATTTGCAATTAGAAATCGGGAGGGACGAACAGAAGTTGGCTCCGCTCTTTTTATGACGAACGCAACTTATAATTGGTTGGTTATGTACTCTGACGTCACATCAATCAACGTCGAAAAACACAAAAAAAAACAGACTTTCACTCCGATTTTCTTTAAAAATAATGCCACCAGACGGAGCTGGCATCACTTTTGCCTACGAACATGCATTCAACGCTTTAACATGGAGAAGATAGGGAGTTGCCAGTCCAGTAAAGTAATAGTCTAAGGTTTAATTTGGTGCTTATTCAGTTTGGCGTTGCATTAGTTTGGTGCTTAGGGGGGCCTATTCTTTTTTTCTATGTTGATGAATCGAGTTTGTTTCTCTTCATTTAGTCTCTATGTACAGGGTTTCGCGTTAGAGGTTAAATTATTACTCTTTTTGTTATAATAGCTGTATAATATTATATGGGGGTTTGGCGATTATTCGGTGTGGCGCTTGTTCAGTTTGGTGTTTTGTTCAATTTGAGGCCAGATGAGCGCCACCAATGTAATCTACATAAGCCTACTTATTAGAATGTTGGCTTATAAAATAGTTAGCCTAATAATGAGTTCACATTATCATTGATAATTTATGGTTAAAATTCAAATGTGTACTATATAGGACTGTGAGTTTTTATTTTCCATTTCAGATTTTTGTAAACGAAGTGAATTTTTTTTTATATTATAGTTTTGACTTTTCCACGCGTTTAGGTATATTTGACATCTCTCTCTCTCTCTCCCTCTCTCAACATGCAATTTGTGCATTAAAACTTTTCCCCTGTGGAGAGTTGATGGTTTTCAAAATGATGTAGAAATAGACTTAGCTTCTTTTTTCTATACATTTCGAACTACAATATGATTAATGTTCGCAATGAATATAAGCGTGCATTATATATATATATATATATATATATATATATAGGCTTATGATAAATAGTATATAATAGTGTTCGTGTAATCTTAAACCTCTCCCAAGTCGTCCATTTTCTCCATTTTCTCTCCACTTCAACAAATTAACAATCACACGTTTAATTTTCCACCAGGGATTACTATGAGGTTCGCCACTAATTAAGTGGAGACAACTTAGAAAAATTGTGATCGAATTTTCTCTCTTTCTCTTTGTATTTTTGTGAGCATTTGGGTTAAGTTGGAAAAAACCTCTTTTGTCCCTAGATAAAACTATGACTATGTAATATGTTATCCTATAGGGCCTTTATATAATGTATATGGTATACATAGGCCTACTTTTACTTAATTTATCCTCACAAAAACAATCTTTCTTGTAGTTTTTTTTCTCCTATTTTTTGGCATGAAGTTTTAGAAATGTTTTGATTCATAATCATTCTATATATTCCTCATATTATTAATTGCATCTTCCTGCCTATCTGTAATTAATTCAGATTTTTGTGTATTATCAAGCAATGTTTCTCAATCTGTGGCCCAAGGGCCAACAGTGAAGTAAGAATGCCGTTCAGATCAACCAACAATTATGGTTTCTCTAGTATAATCAAAAACACTGGTTAGAGGTTAGAACCTTATAGTTTACAACTAATAGTATTCAGACAACTAGCTTCTAACCAGCCTTTTTTTTATTAGAAAAAGCTGACGATCACTACATAATTGGCTCTTGGGCCACAAATGGAGAAACATTTGCTTGATATTGTACCAAAATCAGAGCCCTGCTAATTAAACCTAACATTATTATTATAACTACACGTAACTATAAACTCATAAACAAAGTTTAAATGGATTGTGTTGACTTTTTTTGACATATGAGTGATATTTCAATTTTTAATTGAGCGTAACTAAACAGTTTTATACTTATCTATATTTCGCTTTTTTTTTAAAAAAAAAACCTCCCGACAACGGTGGTTTTTTGTGACACAAAGTCAATTTTGAAAATGGACAAGATGACCAAATGGTAAATTCGGACACTCTATTTTCTCTTTTGTGTGTTTAACTTTTAAATTTGTACATTGTGAACATTTATTGACGTTGAAGTGTAATGGAACAAACTGCATGTCAAGTTAAGTATAGGTTTATCTTTCCTTTCTTTACGTTCTATCGCCCTTCTGTTTTACCCCCACCCCAACCCCTCCAATTTCTCTTATGTTTCTCAGCTGGAAAAAAGAGGGGGTAAATAATTGTGGGGGTTGAATTGAAAAATCAGTGTTGACAAGGTGGCCCGCCTCCGAAACAAATTTGACACACCACTATACCAAGGTAAATATACAAACTTATACTTGGACATAGATATATTAGTGTTTAATTCTATATACAGACAGGGCCCAGATGGAAAATTTGTTTTGAGACAATCTTAACATATGTTGGGTCCCTATCTTCATTATTGGACCCAGAGTCCTTACAACAATACCAATAGATATATGTCTATATATTATCATTTATACCCTCTGCAAATAGACCTTACATATAATGCAGGCAAAGTAAAGTAAGGATCTGAACAGGGTTAAAGTTCATGGTTTGTACTACTGTAGTATAAAGTAAGACAGTTTCAATCATTGCTTTTTTGTACCTCGTTTAACATATTACCTCTGAGAGCGATACTTCCCAATAACGTAGTTTACAAAACTATGACTTTACACAAAAGGGCGCCTTAACATTTACCTTTACTCCATTGATTTTTCGGTTAACAGTGATTTAATTAACCATGTGGTTTTTAGGAACACATTTCTATCGTTAAGCAGGTATTAATGTAAATTAATTCAATATCATGTGAATAATTATTAGGCAGAATAAATCTGATAATAGACGTTTCGAAACTCATCGATGCCTCAGATGTGACCCTTATACAATACAGTATACATGTGACCTCACAGCTAATGCAACTTGTTAATTAACCGGTGAGTTTAAAAACTAACTTAATTTTATTTTATGAAATATTTTGCTTTGGCACAAATGAATTTGTTGCCCTAAACTGTGTTTGGTTTTTCAGCATTACACCAATTTAAGTTTCGGTTCAAAGACTTTTTCAATTCGTTTTTACAATTTTATATTACAACTCCATTTGCATAAAATTGCTCTTTTTTATAATGAAGTTGTTCAGTAATCAGTATTACATAAAATTTACACAAAGAATAATTATTATTGTTCGGACGTTATTCACGTTTCCATAGGGGATGATTTTAAAATCATTGTTTTGATGACACACTACTAGTGTACGTCTAGTAGAAAATATTGTTTTTCAGAGATTGCAGCTACATTCGCTTAGCTTTCTAGAGAAAATAGCTACAGTCTAGAAAGTAGAGTGTTTTGAACTAGAAATTTGTCTTCATTTTCTTTGAAATAGCTGGCATTAAGGGTTTTTTGATTTCTCTATCAGAATTAGTTTTGCAGGCTCTCTTCATTTGCTGCATGGGACATAATTATTATTAATTAATAATCCAAAAATAATTGTGCTTTTTTCAGTCAAAAAGGCTAGTTAGAGTAGTCTAGAGTTCTTCTAGAAGTAAAATACAACCGAATTGGAGTTGATTATTATACCTGCTTCAGCGTAAGAAGAAGCTTGTGATGTCAGAGAGATTGTCGTAAAATTTAGGATTCTGTCATTTAATTTGATATAATTATATATATGAGATGATATCAAACGTTCTCAACAGGTTAAACTAAGGGTTCTTTTGTTATTATCCCGTTTTTATTTGACAAAATGACACAAGCGTGAATTTTGTTTATCCACCCACCCCTCTGACGTCACATAACCAGACTCTTTGATTGTAAAAAGCATAATTCTTTTTGCATAAGTATTAACCTTCTTTCGCTAGTGTTCTTAGGTTCATATAATACCTACTATTTTTCAAGTGTATTGAACTTTTAAAAGGTTTTACTTGAAGAAACCTGGAGCGAGTCTAACTCCATTTTCTGAAGAACTAGTTTTTCCACTACAAATGTGCCTATGTTATCTTATGTGTTTTTTTTGGGGGGGGGGAGGGGGTTACTCAATTTTGGTGGTCACTCAATTGGAAATGTTTTTATTCGTAATTTAGAGGCTACACAGTGACTCTCCAGTGGTGAAACCAGAGGCATATGACACTAGTGTAATAATACTAAGAAGGGCAGCGTGGGATATTTTCCCAATGTCACCACCAATGCATTGTTTTTTGTTTTTTTCGTGTAACTAACTCACTACATAGCAATGTTTCCCACCCCTAATTCCATCACCTCCCTCTCTTTAAAGTGTTGCTGCTTAGAAACAATTGTTTTCTGTTCATGGATTGGATTTTTTTTTACAAATAATGTACGCCTATAGATGTTTTTTGGGTTGTTTTTTGACATTCTTTTACTCATCAGATAAACCTTGTTAAATGAGCAAAGACATAAACACTGCTGAGCTCATACAGTGTGAATCGTTCCTTTTTCTCTATCTCTTTCTATCCTGTTTAACCTTACAGATGTTAGAGGTGGGTGAGGATGAAGGGTGGGGGGGGGTAGGTATGGGTGCTTTAAAATTCCTAGCTGAGAAGTGCCGCTAGGGGTGCCGCTCTTGTTCTCTTTCAATCATGGACACTGGTGGCGGCGGCCTCCTAAATTGGACCTTCTTTCTCTCCTGCTTTGGGCCACTTTCTTTTTTTGTGTGTGTGTGTGTGGAAATTTTGTCTTAATTTGCTTTTTTTCTTCTTCTTCTTCAGAGAAAAAAAAACATTTTAGAAGAAGAAGGGTCTTTTTTAAGATTAGAAGTGGGTCCCATGCTGAACCTCTTTTTGCTGAAAAGCATAGGGCTTAAACTCTGTTCAGTGGACACCTTTTATAAATTGTTACGAGATGGAAATTTAAATAGGCCTACATTCTATATATGAATGTATGAAATTGTGTTTAAAAATATTATTTCATTAATAATGTTTTCAAAATGAATGTCACGTCTAATTGGCCTCAAGAATTTTGTAAAATTGGCGCCATCTTTTGCATGATTAAAGTTCAGAACATAATTAGAACCTGATTTTGACCCCGTATTATTATCATTATTATTATTATTATTATTATTATTATTCGACGCTCTTAAATAAACCCGGTCAACTTTTTAAGGGTTATATTCTATCGAAGTCTATTTCAAAATGAACAAAAAATTAGTTTATCTTTTTTTTAAAAACAAAAAAATGAAATGAGATTTTTTTATTGTTCTCGTTTATATATTAGGCAATTATTTTTATGTTAGTGGACACATGGATTGGATTTTGTTTTTATTTGTAGTTCAGCAACATTGCATGAATATATTTTTTTGTTTTGTTATTTTCTATTAGGTATATGTATAGAGAGAGAGAGAGAGAGAGAGAGAGATGGTGCCGAAACGGTTATGATTTATTGGCGTCATTTAAAATATTGGACATTTTAAAAGCAGTCTGTAGATATGTAGCCCTTTTTTTTGTTACTGTTGTTGGTTCATTTCGTGCTCAGGTATAGATAGTTGGATACGTTTTATTATATACAAATTGTGTCCCATGAAATGCATTCATCCATCCATCCACCATGATATAGAAAATAGAAAGGCGGTCTATTTGGTATTCCATTAGAAATAAAAAGCCCCTGCAGTCTAAAAGGAAATTTGTGCAATAAAAGTGAATGCAGGTTTTTTCAGACATACAGAGATAGACAGAGAGAGAGAGAGAGAGAGAAAAAAAGTTGATCTTTTATTATCCTGTTTTATTTTTTATTTCACTTACTATATACGAAGTACATGGATTCAAACGAAAATTAAGTTTTTTCTATTATACTCGTTTTTCCCATGAAGTATAAGCCTAGAATATATATTATACTGAGCTAATAATCAGTAGGAGAGGATGAACCTTTTCTTCTTTGGTCACTTTCAATTTTTCCTTTAATGACTGTAGGGTCCCAGTACTCCGAAATCAACCCCTCGTATATAACATATAAACTAACCATATTTTATGATTGACCATATTATAAACCTTCAAAAGGTTAGGTTATGTTTCGTGACCGGGGTTCCCATCATATATATGGTGGACATGTGGTTACTAATTAGAAGGTTGTTTTGAATTATACAATATAATCTCACATATATATATATATAGAATATCGGCCTCAGAATAATCCAGTTTTCTAAAAACTTATTTCTGTCTTGAAGAACTGTAATGATTTTTCAGAAGAAACATTTTTTTTCTGAAATAACTTGTTGATATAAATGTTATCTGTGTCCATTTAAGAGAACTCTAAGCATGTCATTTTGATTCATCCGTGTAATTTGTCATCCTTGGATGAAGTTTGAGGGTGGGATAGGGTGTAAAATATAGCCCTAGACTATAAGGCCTCCATTGATCAAGCTACTTTTATAACCTCCACAGTGGCTAATGTCCACATTGTAAATCTCGGACCTGTCCGCCAACACAGGTCGATATAGAGAGGTTTTTTGGGCAGCCATATACTGTATGTATATAAACCATGCAATGTGCACAGATGGAGGAGTCGCCATTTAACTATCCCTCTGATATCATCTCAATGTCTTTTCATCGCTGTGCTGTGTGTATTCTACATGTTCAATTTCAGACAATCAACCAAATGAAGGAATCCTTCTTCTCTTCACTTTGTTTTATGGTTTAGTTGAGGCTCATTTTTCATTAACACCATGTTACACCCTATAATATGATTTATCTTTGCGTCATCACAGTGTGTCTGTAATGTGCAATATTAATAACATTTGCGCCCTTTGGTGCAAAATTAATGCTTGAACATCTCTTTGCAATGTGAAGTTAATATACTGTAGTATACATGTATTTCCAAGTTCTAACCTGAAATAGCATTTCTTATTATGGCCGAGAGGTGCCAACCTTTTCTAACCAAAAATACTATTTCAATGGTATATCAGAATGAGTTTTGATGTCACACTGAAATAAGCCCACATTTACCGCTTATTCAGTGTTGCATTTGTCGCAAGATCAATTGATTTTATATGATTTGGGGGGCATGGTAATCCTGAAAACTTTCAACCATTTCTACTTATCTTCACATTATTATTACTAGGGCTCGGATTTGTATGCGATATCAAACAAATGTTTCTCAATCTGTGGCTCAAGAGCCAATTATGATTAAGTAACAATCCCCTTGAGAAGTTGAGATCAGCCAACAATTGTTTTTTTCAATCAAAAACACTGGTTTGAGGCTAGAACTCTGTAGCATACAAATTCAAACGCTAATATTATTATCAATGTTTCTTATAGTCTATAATACAATTGTAATTGTTGTACACAGTATTATATATAATATTACCGAGACCTTCAAGTCTTTAAACTGTAGGACTTTATAAATACAAATAAACAAGGTCTCTCTAAACTTTTAAAATAAAATTTATATTTGTGATTGTTGTTATTATAAAACCATTATTATTTTATGATGATGAGGGACCAAGAGAGAGTGAGAGAGAGAGAATGCCAATGTAAATAGATCTATCTACACTTTATAACTTTATAAGTCATTGTCAAGTCAAGTTGTCCAGAGTTATAAAAAAAAAATAGTTGGTACATTTTTCTTCTGTTATTATTCACAGGTATACAAATTACCACCCGGTCGTGTGTTTGTATATTATTTATGGGGGGGGGTTGAGATGGAAAAAAATCTGTTTTATCTTGACGACCCTTCTTTTGTCATTTTGCAACCATCACCTTGAAAATACTTGTAATTCAATTTTTCGTTCGTCGTATAGACAATAAATATACAGTGTATTATGGCAAGTGATGAGAATTTTATGCCTAAAAGACCTATGGGTCTTTTTGCCTATATTGTGTACGTCTGAGAAAAAAAAAAGAGATTTATGAATTTATGGAGTATATAAGGCTATCTAGATCTATCTCTCAATAACTCTTGTGTTTAGTTCATATATAATATATACGATGGATATTTATGGAGCATATAGGTCTTATAAGGAAGACAATAGTTTTATTTCTTTATATATACGAGAGGCTTTTTTTATAATATTATATAAAAAGATATGGATGACTACTGGTAGGTATATAAAGGCCTACCTTTGTGTATAGTTGAGTTATATTGTTATGGATACATTTTCAATCAGAATTACTTTTATATAAGGTCTATTGTATATACTTGAAAATCTCGAGAGTAAATTTATAAAACAAGTTTTATATAAAATAAAAGGGAGAAAAAATGCGTTTAAATGTCAAGGAGGGCGATGGCTAATATTTTAATTATTAATTTATTACCGACTATTGTAAACTTATATTAAACTTAATTTATTATTAATAAACATATTTAAGTTCAGCGCATAAGTGTTTCTTAATTCGTGGCCCGCGTGCCGATACAAGTATAGTTTATATAGCCATAGCAAAGTTTCTTTTGAAAGTTAGGAACTTAAACTAGTGACAAACATTCTTAGCCATTATGCATAATGGCTAATTGGCTAGACTCTCCCTATAAATTTGTTAACATTGATAATTAGACTAATTTGGTTGCATGCCCTCCCCCCCTCCCTCCATCATTTTCATTGATCTCTCATTTATATATAGGGTATACTATAAGTTGAGGTTTTCAATTGTGGTCTTGGCTCATTGACGTTTGAAGAGGAGGTTCGTTTCTTCATGGGAATTTGGTGAAAAGTGTGGTCTTCATAATTTTATCCATCTCTTCAAGATGGTTGTGGTTTCATTTTAGTGTTGGTTTTACCCCTTCTTTCTAACTATACTTTGGAACATGATGAACATCATATTACTTACGACGTTATTCATTTATTTTCTGGTACTAATTGTATGGGTTTCACTCCCACTCATAACTCTATCTCTAGATCAGTCTGTGTCACACCATGTTGCGTGTGACTTTTTCTTCTTCTGTAGCTTGGAAACGGTTTGTTTCTTTGATGCCGTGCTGGATCAGGGGCCCCCTTATATATACAAAAATAATATCTGGCAAATACCATAGTAGATATATATATATGCGTAATTGATGTTTAATTTCATTTTGTCATCTGCGCAGGTTTTTGGTGCTGCATTGTTAATACTGTGGTCAACGTTGAATACATGCAGGATTTTTTTAAACAAAAAAAAACGATGGTCATTTAGGTGATAAACATAATTTTGCATAAAACGGTGATGTGCATATAATATTAAAAAGATATATAATACAGTATTCTATACTTTTTTTTCAAAAACCTCTTCTTTTCTGAAGCTTGAATGCTTTTTTATTAGGGATGTGAAATTCGAATCTTCGAATCTTGAAAAATATTCGAGATTCGAAAACTCGAATCTTCGCGCTTTTTTCGTTTTTCGAATCCTAACCTAAAAAAACTTAAATTTTGGTAAAATTAGTTTTAACTCCATTGACGTCCAACAGAAGCGTTCACTAAAAACGGCGATTGTTGCAACCCGGATTACCAATGGAACACCTTGTGGCGACCCTGAGTGCCGCATTGTTTTTTATTATTAATAATTTAATTTATTTGTATTTTCTTAATGAATAATAGAGGATTTTTTTATGAAGGATTCGAGAACCTTTTAGGATTCGCATTCGAGAAAATTTAGGTTTCGTCCCACCTCTATATTTTTTATTAAACATTGATTAATTATAACTTGATGATTATTGATTAAAATTCATCCCTCATGACAATTTCAAAGGGTAAAACGTTTAATGAGTAAGTCCAAACATTTTATGTAAATAAAAATTCGGAAATGTACAATTTTTGTTTATAGAAATTGTACGTTTTATGCCTAAATATGAAATAAATCCAAACTGCAAAATATACAAGAAAATTGTTTTTTACGAAAATAATGTGCTTTATATAGCAAAACCATAATTAAATATCTGAAGCAGTTTATAAGCAACAATCATCAAAAAGAAGAGGAGAAAATGCAAGAATCACTTTCGTTATAGTCTTGAATCTTTCACTGGCCAAAATGCTTGTACGCATTTTTATTTTGGGTTATACACAGTATATTATTGCACACTATGACACTCATATATGGTATCACAAGTGTGTCCAAAAGGGGTTATGACAGTGGTTATGCATTGCGTGCATTTTATGCAAACTTTTGGCTTTATTAATAAACAGGATGACCTAAATCATGAAGAAAATTCATGATTTCGAATCAAAACATCATAAATGAAAGTTTTTTTAAAAAATATGTATAGCCTACATATAGTCGAAAAATTTCAAACTTGTTTCATGTTGGATTTATTTTTGGCAAAAAATGAATTCACAAATGAGTATTTATTTACATTCATTTCTATAGGATTTGCACTGAATTACACCCACCCCAGATGATGGCAGTTTATGGAAAAACATAAAACAAATTCAAACTGCTTTCTAAAAAGTGGGAAATGCCATGGACCCCATGTTGTATACACACAAATTGGCAACTGTTTTGCATATATTGCACTGGTTCGTTAGTTTATTATAAAAGCATACCTTATAAATTTACAATCAATATAATAGTAAATTACTAATAAAAAGCAGCGTCATATAATAATTGTCCGATTCATCTGCATGGTCTTATCACTGTTATCGGTCTGATTTATCTCAGTATCAGTCAGTTATACATCTATAGTTTTATCTCGATTTATATACAACAATTATATATATAAAAATGGTTGTTTGTTGCCTGAACATATATTTCAAAGATTTCGGTAACCTTAAAACCAATGAAAGGTAGCTTCACATCTTTATGCAAGTTAACCACATGTTAACATATATTGATGTGAAAGTTAAATGTAATTAAATATGACTTTTATGAGTACATCGTTGTATTTGAAGTGTGAATTACGTCACTTGAATTTTTCACAATAGTATAGATCTATACCTATATAATTATATACACTTTTAATAAGAACAAAGAGTTTTTCCCCTTTATAAACCTATTTATATACGAGTATTAAATGATAACACATTATGTAATTGACACATTATAGGCCTATTTACTAATATCCTTGAACATAAAAAGATTCCGACTCTTGTTTACAATCAAAATTGAGTTTTTTTTTGTCACTTTTTTGACCAATTTGATAACAAAACCAAAATGTAAGTTGGATTTTTTTAGTAATATTTGGTATCCATGGTAATTTTTACTGAATTTATTTATGGAGCAAAAAAAAGTAAATGATATAGAGAGGTAGAAAATGGGGGGGGGGGGGGGAAAGGTTGAGTGAATTAATCAAGTAATAGGACAAAAGTAATTGGTTGTCAGGTCCTTTGTTTTTTTCCTTGTTTCAAATGCCATTTTAACAAAAGAGCTTCATGTTACCATTGCTTTAGGGGGTGAGGGTGGGGGGAGGAGGATGTTGAGTATTGTTACATTGCAAATGGTGGTAATGGGTGTCGGAAAAAGGGGGAGGTTAGGGTGACCGAAGAGAAAGAGAGGAACATGGGTGCTGAACTACGCAAACAACAGTGGTCGTCCTGCACGATGATAACGCTGCAACACAGAAAAAAAGAGTCGGCGGCATTCTTTCATCTCATTTCACCTGAAAATTGACAATGTCTTATCTTAATATAGTATAATGAAATACATAGAATGGATTTATATCAAGTTTTTCATATTAAAATTGTTGAAATTCAGAGCTTATATTTTAAAACAATTTTCTCATTTATTTTATTTGTTAAAAAAATTCAGAGTATACACACAATTGTAAGAAGGATTCGTAATTACAAAATTTAAAAAAACCCTTAGGATGTTATTCACACATTTTACACTTTTATTTCATAGTGCGTATATGTAGAAGATAATTTAGATATTCTGAAAATGCAGCTATTTGGCCTACGGCTAGCCTCATTGTACATCCTATTGATGCGTCAACACTCTGCGCTGAACATACCTATATTGCCTTGGAGGGAGAGGCTAAAGTTGTACATCAAATAGCTGATTTTTCTAATAGCTACATTCTCTACGACATATATACGTTTTTATATTATATTCACAAGGAAGAAATTTCACGTACATTTTTTCTCTCTCTCTCTCTACAATTAAATTAATTGTTTTATTGTTTCAAGGTTTCAGCAGCAAAGTTAAATGAACATTTGCCAACCATATTTTAAGTTATTTTGTTGTACAACTTTTCAACTATTTCTTTTATTTTATAATCAAAAGTGGTCAAAGTATAATGATGACCACTGGTCAAATGTTTCCGACTACATATGAATCGGTCTCTTTTTTGTTTGTGTCTTCCATTGTTAGCGAAATATATCATAGCCTCATAGGCGGTGCTGGGTCGATAGATTAGGTGAAAGCAGTCCTTTTTAACCCCCCCTTCCATCCTTTTAGAACGCCTAAACCCCAGTCCCTTAGGCCACTAATTTCCCCTCATTTCCTTTTTTCTTTCTCCCTCTTTTCGTGTTGTTGGGTGCCCGGCGCCCCGCACCTTGCCAACGCCTACAGTTTCTAGTATTTCTTGCTGAACACCAACAAACGCCCACCAATTTGTCGCCGCCGCCTGTTTTTCAAAACTCCATTCTTTAATTCATGTTTCTCATTGGTTGAAATCTTACGCATTTATGACGTCATTTAGAAAGAAACTTAGGGTGGGAGCAAAGGGGCAACCTCGGGGTTTTGACGTGTTCGAATAATACGAGATTTATGATTGGTTCATTAACGAGGGCGGAGTTTAATTTTATCCAATGGTTACTTCTGTTACATTTGTTTTTCGAAATTGCGTCTCCTTCATATGTAGGCCTGTATGTGTGTACATGATGTATTTGTATATTCGATATTGTTGCTCCTTTTTGCTCAAAAAGTTTTCTTCATCGAATTTTAGTAGTTTTTTCAGGTTGATGGTTCGCATTTTGTGCTCATGCTGAAGTCGATTCGGTTGTAAACCAGCTTATTTTACAACCCTTTATTAGACGGACTTGTATGTTTACTATACAAAGGGGGTTTATTTAAAAGGTGTCAATTGCCGCGATTTTAATCCTCTTTTAAGTTTTGTTGATCGTATAGTCAAATTTGATATATTTAGTTTTTATATAGAAATATTATTACTAATAATATAATAGGTGTGTATATGTGTGTAGTCTTAATTATATGCATGACAATATGTGCATATTTTCCGTACATGTTGTAACCGTGTTGTATTCCTGTTTGGGCCCTTAACATGGTGTTGTGTTTCGATCCGTTCGTCCATTCCGATAACATGTACCCATCTTCGTCGAATCGCCACACCGCTGCCGCGTCTCAAAATTTCGCGCTTGGACCTTACGGGTTTTCATCCCAACAGGCTGCATCTCAATATGCTACCGGTGTATCGGACTCAATGGGATGTCCAGTTGCCCAATATCAAATGTCGGCCGCCGGACTAAGTGGTATGAGCCCAGAGAGCCTCCAACAGAGCCCTACTTCTTGGCACGCACCCGCAGCCATGCACTACATGTCCTCATGTTCGAGAACGCCACACCACGTCCCTTTCGACGAATGGCCCTCTTCAGTTCAGAGTCAAACGACGTCTCCCAATTCTTGTGCCCATGTTCCGTCTGCCGTTGGTATGCCTTCTTCGTCTTCTTCACCAATAGCTCCCAGTTGTCATTTTGCTGGACATTCGTACAAACTGACAAATGGACCATCTTCGAATGGTGGTGGCGGCTCACCCGTGACAACTGTCGTTTCAGCGGCTCCCACCACAGCCACTCTTTCGGATTATTCGGGCCAAGTGCAAGTGCAAGACTTAACGTGTGGAGGTGGTGGTAGTACTGGTGGAGGAGGAGGAGGAGGAGGAGCAGGTGGTGGTGGTAATGGTAGCGGCGGCACCGCTGGGCACCATTCTCCGGACTCTGGTCTAACGGTGTCCAGCGATGGTGTCAGTAGTTCAGGATCACCTCAGTTGGTTATTGTCCCTCCTACGAATCATCACCACCATGTGGTTCATCATGGAAGACATGTTTCCGCGCCTCATCACCATCATCATCCATTTCATTCTCAAACTCAAGTCATGAATAGGCCAACTCCAGTAAGGAGTCCTTTTGAATGGATGAAAACGAAACCAAACTACCAAAATAGTCATCCAAATCCAGGTATATACCGTAATATATATTTTTATTATTCGTATTATATTTATTGTATATTTTCTTTATATATACACAGGGAAAGCAACTTAAGAATATCCCAGTGTGCCCCTTGTTAGTTTGGAAGTGGTTATATTGAGGTCTATGTGGCCCTTGTTGAAAACAGGCAGAGTAAAGGAATTGATTGTGAGTGATTTCATGCAGAATGTATTTCGAACAAAGACCAAAAGACAATGGAAAAAGTTCATTTTTAAAGTTATCGCAATGAAATAAAATCACTTTTATATTTGATTCATTTGCTCTTCTAGTTTCTAACAAACTATATATATAATTTCCTCTAAAGGGATTTCTCTCTCTATATATATACTGATGTGAAGAGGAAAAAATATACAAAAAAAAAGTGTATCGAGTTTCACGAAAGATCTGTCAAACGAACAGAGCAAATGAATGCGTTATTTATATATAGTCATATACCTCGTTTAACGATAGAGATGCAATCCAGAAAATAGTATCGTTAATTAAATCATCTTTTATATATAGTGAAAGCAAACATAAAGACGTTTCTGTACAAATCTCTATAGAGTTTGATCAACTATAACGTTATAACGAGGTATCTTTTTCTCGAAGGTAACGTTAAGCGAAGAAGTCTATGTAAGCCTATAGGGTCATATAGAAATTGAAGGAAGATTCTTTGAATGGAATTGTTCCGTCTAAATAATATGACATCTCTATATGTCATTCATAATTCAAGTCTATATTCCGACAATAACTGTCATCCATTTTTTTTTAGGGTTGGGGGGGGGGGGGGTTGTCTTTTGCATAAAATTGACTTTTAAAAACAGGGAACAAATTTCTTATTGTTTCTATGTTTCAAGATTCCCACTTTTTAAATAAATTTTAATCTGCAAATGGCATAAACACAAAACTGAATTAGCGCCAACAAATATGGCGGCGATTATTTATAGTTTGGCGTTTGTTCCATTTTTCGCTTATTCAGTCAGTTTTCTATAGAATGAGGAGTTAAGTACAGTATATATAGCCTATGTTTGAAAATATCTTGATTATTTTAGCCTCAATGTAAAGCTTTTCGCCTTATTGGCGCTCGTTTGACGCGGTGGCGCTTTTGCGTCACACCTTTATGTAACTCATGTAACTCTGCAGCTTGGAGTGGAGCATTTAGTTTGGCGTTCTATATGTCTTGGTGCTAAATAAGCGCCGCTCATTGTTTGGGTGTACATTTATTGCGAATGTTTCATTTTCTAACTTTCCACTCAATTTTTTATTTTGCAATCTTTATAAAATAGACAAAATTGCTAATGTTTCATGCATGCAGCTGTGGGTTATTAAAACTGCCATGCTAATATTATAGCCTCTTCTGCATGTACAATAATATTTGCAGCCAAATATATGTAATGAGTCTAATGAGTAAGGAAACAATTGTTTTAATTTCATGGGCAGCTAATATCTCTTGTGAATTGTCGTTTATTCCTTGTGTTAATGCGTCTAGTCAGAACTTCAGAAGCCGCATGAAATTCAAAAGAGTTCTCACAAGAAAAAGGTGAAGTGGGGGGGGGGGAGAGTAAAAGAAAGACCGTCTGTGTCCTCCTCCTCCTCCTCGGTGGCCCTTTAGTAATATGCATGGGTCACACACATTCATTCAACGTCCCCGAGAACTTATGTTTTTTTTTGCCCCGAGGAAGAGGAGGAGGAGGAGAAGAAGAAGAAGGCGGGAGGAGGACCTTAAAAAAGAGATTCAATTGACCGTGTCTTAAAAGCTTTATATATCCTTTTACACCTTTAAGGTATACAATATAATATCATCTTAGATTATTCTCAGTGTCATTGTCCTTTTGCCTTTAATCCCTCATCATCTTCCATCAGCAAAGGTCTATGATTTGCATTCATTTGGCAAATTCCAGTATTTTTAGTTTTCCACGATATATACGTAGAATTTTATACCAAAACGAATAGAACTTTTTTAAATGTTTTATTTCGAACTTTTGATTTGTTTTTTTTTTTTTGCAGTTTCAGAAGAGAAACACTAAAGAGAAATTCAATTTATGTTACAAACTAGAATAGTAACTGAATCACTTAATAAAGTTAATATATAGTAGGCCTACATTCATGTTGATTATCTTTCAAAATAAACTTTTCAATAAGGCAAAAATTGAAAAAAATATTACTGGGTCATTTTCTTGCTTATTTTAAAAATTATATCAACATGCATGAAAATACCCTGAAATGATTGAGCTACCCTTCTAGTTTCTATATACCTGCATGAAAGATAGAATAACCATGCAGATGTCGAATGGCGTTTGCACTTCATAACCACCACCTTAACGTAAATTCTACAGTATTCTGGCAGAGAATATGGATATTTTTGGTTGCAAAAAAACCTCCTGAAACATTTTGCTTCATGCAATTGAAACATGTTATAGGCCTACAAAGATGTTGTTTGTGGAATTAGTTTTCTTATTGAACTTTCCCCGATCACCATCATTGATGATGATGATGATGATGATGATGATGATGATGGTATTTTCAACGTGGTATACGTTTGTCACATATTGATTATATAAACAGTACTGTGTATTACAACATTGATTGGTAAAGAACCATAACCATAAAACCTATCAGAAATCCTATGAGAATTAACTAATTTCATAAAATTTTTATTTACAATTTGTTCACATCTACAACAGGCATGAAATCTGAAAGCTCAGATATTTTTGTGGTTAGAAACAAACAACATTCGATTGTTGCAGATCTGTCAATATGTTATTATTGCTGATCAAACATTATTTCATTTGTATTCGTATTTTATTGGTGTTCATTAGGGCTTAGACATTTTTAGGGCCATGGGTCACAGGAGGTCAACAACGGCATATTAATTTTTTTTAGAATGTTTGCCTAAAGGAGTCGAGTGCAAAACTAGGAACACAGGGATGGAATTGAATTTACATAGGTGCAAGTGCAATTTAGCCCTAACATTTTGTAAATCGACTAAGTCACTATAATAGTGAGAATTTCTGTACCCGTTGCTCAAAGTTTTATCTGTAGAAGTGAACCTATTTAAAAAGCGGAAGGGTCAGTTCTCACAAGAGAATTTTCGAATAAGGAGGAGAAAGAGGAGGTGGGTGGGAAGTCCAGAAAGAGTTTGTCGGTTCTTTCACTTCGTTAATGGTCAAGCGATTGTCTTCCATGTCCCTAATTGAAGTGTGACGATGAAGAGGACATTAGAGAGAGAGAGAGAGATCTATTTGGCCATTGGCACCGACACACAAATATATATCCTTTTAATTGACATTATCTTTGTGTATAAAACATTGAAACCAAAAAGACTGTACGCGACACTGACCAGTGGCGACTTTGATGTTTTGTAATTTTTTGAGGCTATAGATGACATTAGTCTAAATAATTTTTATTTAATTTAAATTCTTGTATTTGTTTAATTTAGAGTCTTAAGAGACATTTTCACACATGGACCACTTTTGGTGGTCGATTTTGATTGCAAAATGAAGTTGCAAGTGGTTGGGCTTTGGTTGGCACTGGTTGCAATCTATTTTTATGGAAATATTCAAAATGGTCAGTTTTGACGACAACCCTACTTCAAAATGTTGCAGTCAAAATCGACCACCAAAAGTGGTCTCTGTGTTCCAAACCATATGACTAAATTAATAAATAGTGGACAAGATAATACACAAAATAAAAAAATGAATATTTTATGTTAAAAGTGAAAAAGAAATTCAGAAAAAAGGTAATTATAAGTGAAATACGTGTAACGGTTGTATGTCTAAAAAGGACACCTCCTGTGCAATAAAAGGGGGAGGGTTGAAATCAATTGATCACCACAATGGAAAGGGTCCCGGTCAAAGTGTAGCGCCACACACTATTGGGGTTCGCTTTTTTTCTTCTTCATCTTCTTCTTCAACACGTATTCTTTTGGGGATTAAAGGGGCTCCACCTTCTGTTGTTCAAAAACAACAAAAACATGGCCTCTTTTGCTTTCTATCTGTAGAAACTTATATCCTTAAGCCCTTGTTACGATTGTATACGACTAAATGCGGTGCAAACGGCAATACAGACCAGTGACGTCAAAATGACGTCACATCCATTGTCGTGTATTTCAATGCATTACTTGCTGTGACTTGATGTGACGTCATTTTGACGTCACTAGTCTGTATTGCCGTTTACACCGCATTTAGTCGTATACAATCGTAACCTCTACCCTCTTTTTTGTGCCCTCCATTAATGGGCTTTCATGTCATTAAAACTTATTTTTTTATTATTTGTATTTTTGTTAGAAACTAGAAGAGTAAAATAATCTAAACTTTTAATATGGTTTCTGAACAGCTAATTTACGAACTTTTCTTATTCTGTCTTTCAGAAACAAAATGAAGAGAAACTATAGAAAGTGTCTTAGATACTAGAAGGGTGGCTCAGTCACTTCAGGATATTTATTTTCATGTTGATATCTTCCAAAAAGAAACTTTTTATAGACAAATATTAAAAAAAAAAATATTGTCTGTTTAAAAGTTGAGTCATTTTCAAACTGACATATAAAGCTTATTTTGAGAGATATCCACATGAAAAATATATTGGATATTCTATCTAATTTCTATCTAATTTCTAGTTTCTAAAATACTTTAAAGTTTTTCCTCATTTTGTACCTGAAAGACAGAATAATCAAAAATTTGATGGGCTTTCTTTCTTACACTTTAAAAAATTCTAAATACAATTTCATAAGGACACCTTCTTTCTAACATAACAGTTTGAAGATGAATATTGTTTTTTCCCCCAAAAAAATGTGAAAAGTTGTATTTCAAACTGCTGTTTGTAGACTTATATAATGTATAAAAACGTTCATTTTTCATCGTGAAGTTAGTTTTTTTTTTTCTCCTTCTGAAAATGTAGAGGTTTATTGCTGTTTTTCATTTTGAAACAAAAACAACAACAAAAAAAGAAAATTCTAAAATCTTTATTTTCTAACTTTGGTTCTGTTTGTTTCTTCCATGTGTTATTCAGGAAATGGAAGATCCAAAGGTTTAGATGCTTTAATACCAGGGGATATCGGTAGGTTCCTTCCTATATCCACCATCCATTAATTACACACCCTGCACTAGTGGTGGCAACACACAAGTTGATAATGTGTATTTTCTCTAAAACCAATTGTTATTTTACAGAATATTATTATCATTAGCATGACAATAGGATTTTATAACGTTAGCTAAAACCATATTTGAATATATTGGTCTTTTTTGTAGAGTGTTTTTGCTACCATTGGATTTTTTTTTACTTGATTCAGGTGTTCAAAAATAAAAAAGACTGACTTTGGGGCAGAGGTGGGGTGGGATGTGGTGAAATAAAAGGCAATGTGTTGACCTCCTCGTCTTGTCCCTACTTTTCCCCTTTTTTTTGCAGGTGAGCTCATAAAATACAAGCAAAGGGCAATAAAAAATGGCTCTCAAGTATATCAACATGTAGGCCTACATATATTAGGCCTACACACACACAAACAGGGTTCTAACTTTATGGATAATGTGTGTGTCTATGCAATGTCTAGTTCTCATATATTTAGATGCATATTAATGATATTATTTATATTATGATTATCCATTGTATAAACCATATATACAATGTACGCGTTTTATTGTTTATTAGGTTATAATGTTCATTGTCACCCCGTATATAAAAGGTGTTTGGCATTTGGCACATTCTACACTGTAAACTTAGTCCAGGGCTTATTTTCCTTATTAGAAATGATCTTTTAAAAGGGTTGTTACAAACTGGAAGAGTAAAACAAATCATTAATAGGCATTTTATGCGATATCTTTCAAAATAAACTTTTTTGTGCGAATTCTTCAAAAAAATACTTATATACAATTAGGCCTACCTTTTAATTATCTTCACAAAAAAAAACACTTCTGTATATTATTTGATAAGCATGGTAACTGGCCTTAAGCATTGATTACTATAGGTGCTACTGGATTTTGAACTATTATTGATTTTATGATTTTTTTTATTTGAATTTCTGAAATTTGCAAGTAAGTCTTGTTTGTAAATAAAACGAGGGGGGATCGATGATGGTTGAGTTTCTCTTTTAAACTATGGATCGGCTGGTTTTTTTGTTGTTGAAAGATACATCTTTCAGCCGACACATCGTTATCGTTATCAGTACAAATAGGAATCAACCCAAAATGCACGCATGTTTGTCTTGTTTGCAATCTTGTAAAGATGCATGACGGACAATCTTGAAGAAGAAAACACAAGGAAACCAACCGAATTTGTTCCGAAATGTTTCCTGTTTTTATGTGAAATTAGAGTTGTCTTTTTTTTTCACTGCGTTTTTAGTATTTTTGAAATTGTGCCACCGTTCATCAAAAAAATGGGGGGGGGGGGAAGAAGGGACCTACATTTTTATCTGCTGACTTGACACTCAGAAAATCTTATCAAAGCACAAAAAAAATGTGTGTTCAAAGTAAAATTCTTAGATGTGGCCCGTCTTTTTTCTTATCATATTTAATTTTTTTATATATATTTATGTCTAAAACCCCCTTCAGTTGTCTGTCGGTATAAACAAGCTTTGAAGTTATGATCTTCCCATATTTTTTGATAATATGGCTACATTGATGGCGTGTGTCGTATACTTAACCACAGTTTATGGTGTTTCCATGTTAGAAATACAAATATATGACTTGGAAGATTTTGCTTGTCACAATTTCTAGAACGAAAGGCCTAACAAATAAAAATGTAACCAAATTTTGTTGGTTTCTTCGTCAAGAAATACAGGACACCACCAACATACACATAGTGAATTGTTTTATATTTTCATTTAAATCATATTATTTTTGTTATTTTTTATTTAAAAAAATAACAGAAAAAGAAAATGAGATTTTTAAAATTGTTTTAAAAAATGTTGTAGAAAAATCGAGAAATTATGACTGCAAGTTATATGGGCCGATTGGGCTATTTTTAGGAGCTAAAAGTTCTTAACGAATCAGTTACATAATGTGTTTAGTTTTTTTTTTATTGTGACCATTGGAAATGGTAGGTCAAATGTTATAGTATGAACGTTTTAAAAATAATTCTTAATTTAAATAAAAATGTCGACATATTGATTTAAATTTAAAATTCCGATTTTGTATATTTAAAAAAAATAAAAACTCAGGATTTTCTTCCACTTTGTTAAGAAACCTGAAAACTAGAATTCTTAGGACTTGAGAAATTTGGGGCTTAAACTTAGCGAAAATTCAGAGAATTTACATAAATAAAAACAAAATTCCTAGAAAGTGAATCATTTGAAATGAGGTGACTAAGGCCATTAGCACACAGACCACTTTTGGTTTGTGGAATACAATGCACAGATCACTTTTTTTAACCACTTTTCGGCTGCATCATGAAGTCAAGTTGTTGCCAAAATCGACTACCTTGAATCTTCTTCTCTTAGAAAATACATTGCAACCACAGCCCCAACCACCTTCGACATCATTTTGCAGTCGAAAAGTGGTTAACAAAAAGTGGTCTGTGCATTGTATTCCACCAACCCAAGTTAAACGTAAAATTGAATGAACACCAAAACTGAATAACCACGAAAGTTTTAGCAGTTACTCAGTTTTGCACTAATAAATTTTGAAAAAATGTTTTTACTCCACTCTCGAAGTCTTGAACACGGTCTTCCATTGAAGCAATTCTTACTGAATTTCTGTGTATTTTCACTATGAAAAAATAGACAACGGCAAAACTTACGAAAAAATAATATACTTGATATTTCATGAGAAGAAATCTTAAATTTTGCAATTTTTTTTGCAAAGTCAATTAAATTTTTATATGATGCAATTGTTTATAACTTTTTTACACCTGGAATAAAAAGTTAACACCTTTTGTTGTTGTTCTTTCTTATGTTGTTTATTGTTTTGTTTTTTTCTTATTCTCGTTGAAAGGCAAAACCAGAACAAAGGACAAATATCGTGTTGTGTACAGTGACCATCAACGCCTCGAACTGGAGAAAGAATTTCATTATAGCCGCTACATTACCATCAGGAGAAAGGCAGAATTGGCGCAAATGTTGGGTCTATCGGAACGACAGGTAATATATATTATATACATGTATGTTTAAAAAAAAAAAGAAATTGTAAATTAAAACATTGAAAATGAAATATAAAATAATAGGTGAAAATCTGGTTTCAAAATCGTCGTGCCAAAGAGAGAAAACAAGGTAAAAAAAGGGATGAGCTGAAAATCAAGGATACTTCTTCACCTTTGGGTCATCATCATCATCATCATCAGACCCATCATCACCATGTCCCGGGACATTTGCAACCGCCGCCTCCAAATGCCTTGATGACGACCAAAGTGATCCATCTCGATTAATCAATCAATCAATGATCGATAAGAGTGATCGGGATGGGATTCGTTCCACCAAGACACACAGTCATAAACTGTTGTTGTAAATATCTTGTATACATGGTGGTGTTGTTTTTTTTTTCTCTTCTTCTTTCTTTTCTTGTTTTCTTTAATTAATAATAATAATAATAATAAGCACAACTCTTCAATGATTTTGAAAGTCATTTGTTTCAATTGGTTGATTGTTAGAACAATTGTGGAGTTTTAAGATATGGATCAGGTAACCCTCATTGAAATTAATTATTATATGCACAGATATTACTTTCTCTAATTCACATTTTTGAACAACCCCCCAAAAAAAAAGTTTCATTCTGAACAACAAAAAATATTTCTATAGAAAAGAAAACATTTAGTAAATTCTTCTTGAAATTGTTTTTTTTTAAAAACAAGGAACAAAGAGAAAGAAGATTGTCATTAGTTGGGTTTTACCTGTAAGATTTTTATTTTACTTTGTGAATTTGTTCCATTTCTTAATTAGCTTATTTACATACTGTATATTGCAGCATAAAACAGAAGATTTTTTTTTTGATAAATGAGTTAACAATTAAAAAGTTATTTTATTGTTCGGTTAGGGCCCTTCTGTTTTTAATGTCGTTGTTCATTTTTGACTTCATTTCATTTCTTGTTTACGAGATAACATATCAAATAATTAGGCCTACAAAGCAAAAAAAAAAAAGAACCCTTTTTTACCCTAAAACGAAAGATAGAAGGAGGTCACTAATGAGTGAATTGATCTCTTGTGTTAAAAGTTCAGAGTTCATCCCCTCTGTATATTGTACATAAATAATGTAACCAGTGTAAAAAGAAGTTTGGAGTTCGGTTGCTTAATATAAGGGATTGATATTGAGAAGTTAAGAGATTGGATATTATTATTAAGAATTGCAATATCAGCAATTTTTCTCACTCTTTTCACATTTATATTTAAGTGTGTTATCACATTCCATACTCACATATAAATCATTCGAATCATTGTATATGATTTTTTTTTGCCATTTGAATTGAATTTATTTCCTTCTGTGACGTCATTTGAATGCATATCTCTGACGCCTAATATAAGCCTAATGGTGCCTATGCAGACAGACGTGGGACCTTTTTTTTGTTGCACCTATTTCTGTTTAGGGGCACCAACGTTTGAAATTTAAACTTCATTATTTAATGATTTTCATGTTTGTAAACTATGTTTTAATCCAATTGATTCAATATGTTTGATCTTCAAATTACTTTTAAAATATTTAATTTATTCTAAACTTCAGCTTTTTTAAAACTTCATTCACAAAGAGGTTAATAATTATATAATTAAATCTATATATCTTTCATTTCTGTGGATTTTTCTCAACGAATTTCTTAACAATTACTGTAAATGCTTATATAAGCAAAATTAATTTAGAAATAATACACCTGGATTTTAATGTACATTTAATTTATATACAGTATATATATTTTTTTAGTTGGAACTCCTTGGGTTATTTTGAAATGGTTATTTTTATTGGTATTTGCTGTATTGCTTTTGTATAAATTATATTCGTCGAAATTCATTTCTTGCCTATTTTATGTTGTGTTTATTATTTTTAAATACATTCCAATTTACATTGTATTATTTTGAGTTGTCCTTATATATATATATATATATTATATTTTATTCCGTATATATCTTTTAGCAAAAAAAAAAGTTTTTTTTTATCTTACACTAAAAACATTATTCTGTTTGTGTGCAATTTCTTTTATTTTGTATGATATTTCATGTTCATCTCAAACTAAAAAGTTAAACTGTTTTAAAACTTTTTTTTCTTGCAAATTGCAGTGTGAACACAGAAAATAAATATGTGAATATATAATAAAAATTGTTTCAAAAATATTTAAAAATAATTCTTGAAACGTAGGTATTTACACGAATAGACTTTACCTTCAGAACATTTGTTCCTTTTTAAATTCATATATTATAGAAAGAATTTTGTTAAAAAACATTGTCTTCAGTCAAAGGGGGAAGAAAAAACCTTTCAACCACTTAGATAGTATGTGTGAAAAATCGCCCCAAACATTATTTACATTCTACAAATATACATGAGGTATTATAAAAATACGTGGAAGTTGTTTTTAGAAACTTTCACCCCCTTCTCAATAGTTTTCCAATAATAGAAAGAAAAAAAGCAACGCAAACAGTTTTCAGTTTGAATTTCACTTTTTATTATTAGTCTTCATAAATCCCATATTTAGTTCATGGTCATACGACTCCCTAAAACTCAATAAGAAAATTACGAAATAATTTGACATAATGCATTATATAATTTAATTAAACGGTTTTCTTATAATTGGTTACATATGTGTGTTCAAAGGTTTATATATATTACATAAATGAGAAAAAAATTCAATATTAATACAAGTGAATATTAAATCTAGAAAATTTTATTTCGTTTTTTAAGTTCTAATGTGGATGTTCTTCATTATTGATGATGGCACAAAGCAATTATTACAGTATTGACCTAGTGAATGCAATGAATTTCCACCAATTTCAAGATGTATTTGGTAATGCGGTTGAGAACAGCAAATTCTCAGCCGCTTCTGTATGGAGTTATCGACCATTTAATGATGGTAAACATTTGCACACCACTTTCTGTCAATTCCTTAATGAGCTACCCAGGGCAGGTAAGATTAATCATTAACCAAAGAAGCTTAAAAAGCGATACATTAAGGCTACGTTGATAGTCGGTATTTCTTGAACATGTCGTAAATGATATATGTACAATTCGAATACACATCTGGGAGGATATGCCATTGTGAAATACCGATTATAAACGCAACAATTATAAGTGAATATTTTCTTTAAACAAATGCAGGAAAGGAAGGAATCCTTCGTGGATTCCCTGATTTGGCAGTGAGAGCATCCGAAGTGAAGCATTTGACCCCAGAGTCAGCTTCAGAACAGAAATTAGCTGGATTATTGGACTTAACCAACGAGGAACGTCAAAAGATGACCCAACTTAACAAAATCTATAAAGAAAAATTTGGTTTTCCTTTCGTCATTTGTGCTCGACAAAATCGCAAGGATGCAATCATTAATGGATTGGAATCTAGGGTCTCGCATTCTAAGGAAGAGGAATTAGAAAGGGCTCTCGAGGAAGCAAAAAAGATTTGTTATTTGAGGTTGCACGATTTGGTACCATCATTGTATTGAAAACGCGTCTGTAAACCCTTTATTTTGAATTTTAATATGGACTATTAGGCCCTGCAGGCTTAGGTCCACGATGTTAAGTCACAAGAAAGAAAAAAACTAATAAATGTATATTAATTTTATTTTATATTAAATAAAAATATAGCAAAAATAATTGAGCTGTATCACTAAAGTATTTTCAATTGAATATAATTATAATTAATGATGCTAATTGATTTTAATAATTAATATTTAGGACCCTGGCTGATTTTAATTGATTACGACCTAAGAAAGAAAATTAATAGAACTTTACAGTTGTATCAAATTGATATTTTTCAAGTTAAAGTAAAATAGTAAAAATAAGTCGGATCCATCGCATATTTTTTAATTAATATCGATTAGAAAAATCATTGATAAGAAGCGTCTTTTAAAAAGAGCGCCTCTAGTATTTAATCACGTGTTAGGGAACAATTGCCAGAATATAGGCAGCCAAAGAGAGGGGGGCATGAGCAATCAATTCATTTCTAAAATATATGTGAAGCCAATGGAACGTGGATTATACTAACATGGCGTTTTTAGTACATACAGATAAACGCTAATAGCGCCATACTAGTGCACCCTTAAACTACATTTTGTAGCTTAAAGATTTTTAGTTCGTGTCACATCTTATCATTTAAGGAAACGGAAGTTTGGCTGATCGTTTTCCGCTGGTTTGTTTGTTCTGAGAAGTAAAGACGTGGTTTTCTTTGATTTTCAGCAAAAATAACATTGTTTTTGTATAGAAAATGTTATCTAAGGTTGGATTGTTCGTTAGGACGGTTCGAGTGGCTTCCAGTAAGTTTGTTTTATTCGTTATAAACTAATTGAAGCTAAACATTTTTGATAATACGATAATAACGCGTGGTGACATTGAATTGACCTTTGTTAAGGTCAACCTGATGTTCGAAATGAGGGTTTTCCATCCCCATGCCCCTATTAGGTACCCATCAGGTGTCTTAAGCTAAACTTGTAAGATGATTTTGTTTTAGAGCGACTGATGTCCGATTATGGTGGTCACCACAATCCGACCAAATCGATCACTTACAATGACCTTCCGGTTCCTTCTGGATCCTGGCAACAAGCTTACAATGCAAAACAAAGACGTTACAACTTGTATTTGCTGAGTAGCATCCTCTTCTTCTCTGGAACCGTTGGTTTTGTACGACAAATTAAACTTAAACCGTCGTCGAATCGAACTTTTGTGATCACGATTGTGTTTCTTAATTTTTCTCTTTGTCTTTTTGTTTCGTTTTCAGATCTACGCGGATGGAACGTTTGACTATTTACGATCGCCGTTGCGCCTTCCACTTGATTAGTTCCATCTCTACCGTTTCCTAATCAATAATTAAATATGTACGAAGTTATTTTTAATTATATTTTTTGCTTCTGTAGGTGTTCTCACCCATTACAAATGAAAACATGATGTAGTTCCAATAAATGTATTATTTCAACATTTCTGTTATGAGTTAATTTGCAAATGTATTTTTTGTTAAATGTTATTTTGTATCATATGTTATTTATTCTGGCTGTATTTATTTGCAATTGTAATTTTACATATAATTGGGTGGAATTGAGAAATAGGACAAACAAGTTAGGAAGGGTATTTGAGGGCGGTTACTGAAGATGGTTCCTTCTTTTAAAAATTCGCCCGTATTCGTACATACGCCGGAAATTGGAAAAATGCTTTTTTTCCCGAATATGGAAAAAAATGAAAAGCTTTTAAATTCACAATAAAGCAATAAATGACTCCAAAAAGGCCCCAGAGGTCCCAAAGTCTACAAATTAAAATAATTTAAGACAGAAAAAAATCAAGTTTGTTTCAAATTATTTTAATTAAGGTTTTGAAATGCACACTAAAAGCACTGAAACGACCTGAAACTGCCACAGGAGGGCCCAAGAAGGGTCTGTTGCCTAAAAAAAAGAGACAAAACCGCCCCTCCCCCCCCCCCCCCACGACAATTTTTTAAGTTAATAGCAAATGTAGTGCCATCTAGTGACAACATAATGAAAGTATTGTGGCGTTCATGATCTTGCACATTTGTTGTTCTTTGAACAAGATTTTGTGATCTGTCTATATTTTCGGCATTTTTCTTGCATAAAATGGTATGTATTCGTAATAATATTTGTTTTATATTATATTTCATATGCCTGAGGGTTGTTCTTTTATTATTTTAGGCTTCGAGAAACGAAATGGAATCGGTATTCAAGAATGGAAATTACGGAATTCCGGATGCGATGATTTACGGAGGGTATTTTATAAGATGGATTTATTACATTGTTAACAATCAACAGTTATCTTTATATGAAAGTTGTTTTGTATTTTTGCAGTCCTGCTGCTTTGAGAGCGAACAGCGGCATTTCTGTTCATCCAGTGGAAACGATCGAAAGAAAGGCAAAAATCGGAGAATCGAAATCAAAGCCATTTACACACAAACAAAGGGAACTTAAAATAACTCGAATTACTTTTCGTTTTAGTTTGACAATGACAGAATGAGAGCTGATTTTGCTATGTTAAAAAGTATTCAGGGAACACAGGCGCCAATGAGACTCAAAATGGAGAGAGAAGCAGCTTCTAAAGTACAAGAAGATGGAACCAAAGTAGTTTTCATAATGGGGGGAAATATTTTAATGTTTTCTTTTATAGATTCAGCGATTGCCATTTTTGCCTAGTTCCAATTTGATGATGGATACTCTTGATGGAAATGATGAACTGCTGGGATTTCATGACATTCTCAATGGTCTGAATCTTTTGTCTTTCTTAAGATGTGTTGGCACGATAAAAACGGTAAAATTTGTTACTTCGTTTATACAGTTCCCGATGTGAGTGAGGCGATGATCAATCCTCACCTTGCAATGGAGAAACATTTGGGATTTCTTTAAATTTAATTTGGTTTTCATTGAAAAAATATGCTCCATTAAATGTTTAATAAACGTTTCTAAACAATAGTAATAATGATGTAATTTTTTAATTATGAATATTTTTGCCTGGGAAAAAGGATGAAATATATTTTTTGGAACACGTTTTTTAATATTCGTTTCATTGTTTTTATTTATTAAAATAGCTGAAAGGGTTAAAATTAAAATTATAGGGACATGTTGGAGTTTCTATAGGGATTTTTGAGTAGGTAGTAGTTTGTCACACTGCCGGAAGTTATGATTTGTTTACTTCCTGTAAATTTGTAAATTACTAAATTACATTTTTATGTAATTTTTTTATCGCAAATGGACAGATTTCAATGGTCTTCTGGTGTTTATTCAGTCGGCGAACATATTATAACTTCACAGAATGGTGTACGACTTTATGACGGCGAAACAAAGGTAATTTTCGATGAAATTTAGATGAATATCAACTGACTTTAATAGGGTTTTGTGAACGAAATTTCAGACAAGTTTTGATTACGGAGATCTGACATTGACATCACATCGCTTAGAATGGAAGAATACGAAAGATTCCGTAATAAAATGAATACTTTTTCATTATGAAAAAAAAAAAATGTGGTTTTTATAAGTTGTTGAATGTTTATATACGTAGAGTTGCATCAGTTTGAATTTAAGTCTTGTAATTTACGTTGAAGAAAGATCAGCGAGTATCGGGAAAAGGTCGATTTTATTTATTTCAAATGAAGTGTTTCTTAAAGAAGCCAATTTCGTTCAGTCCTCAGGTGATTCTCCATCTGCATGTTCCAACGCAGAACCAACAACCTGGACCGGTTCAGAGGAGTCCAAATTCTTACATTAAACTAGCTTTCAAAGAAGGAGGAAAAACGAATTTTTATCAGTGTTTATACGGTGCCTTGAACCGAAAACTATGGGAACAGTTTACGTCGCAATCGGCACCCGCGAAGAAAGTACGTCTGTTTACTTGTCGACGGTTTTTGATTGTTACGAATGTCTTTGTTTGTTCGTAATATAGTCCTCTGCCGTCCAATCGAGAGCCGGAATAGTTGGTATTGAGCGCACATTGCAGGAAAGACAGAAAGAGACGACAAAGAGCATCTCGGCGGCTTTTGAGGATCTCAGCAAACTGATGGAAATGGCTCGTGATATGGTTTCACTCTCAAAGACCATTTCGACAAAGATCAGAGAGAAACAAGGCGATATCTCGGAAGATGAGGTTTTTTAAACTTTTAAAGCGAAGAACTATGTTTTTTTTATTTGATTATGTAATGTAGCAATATTAATTGCAGACGATCAAATTCAAATCATATCTGCTCAGTTTGGGTATCGACGATCCGGTTACACGTGGTACCCACGGAACGGGAGCGAGTTTTCATCGAGAGTTAGCTCGAGAGTTGTCTAGTTTTATCGATCAACCTTTGAAAGTAACTCTTTATTGCTTTGCTGTGAAGTATTGTTAGATCACGAACTTAAATATGTTCTTAATTTGCTTGCAATTAGGAAGCTGGTGGCGTGATGGCGTTAACGGACGTTTACTGCCGCGTAAACAGGGCTAGGGGATTTGAAGTACGTTTATTTTATATTGGTATCTGGTAGGTGGGAAAACAAACTTGTTATAATTGCCGTACTTCTTAGCTTCTTTCACCAGAAGATCTCTTGAATGCCTGTAGAATGCTGGAACACCTTCAACTTCCTGTCAGGTCTTTCTTGTTTTAAGTGATCAATAAACAAGGAAGAGGCGTTGAAAATAATTTTTCCCCCGCTTAATTTAGGCTTCGTATCTTCGATAGCGGAGTCATGGTTTTGCAATTGGTTTCTCACAATGAAGCAGAATTAATGGAACGTACAATGAAATTGGTTAGTTGTAAGTCTTCAGAACTCGTTTGAAGTGTAAGCTTATTGAGTTACGTATTTAAGCTCGAAGATAACGGTTCACTTACTGCCGAAGAATTAGCACAACATATTGGATTATCTGTTGTTTTGGCCAAAGAAAGGTATTTTTTTTCAGTTTTCACTGCACGTTAATCAAAGGCCAGGTTTAATTCTTATGATTTGACGTACAATCGATAGACTGATCGCTACAGAAAAGTTTGGAGGCGCTTGCAGAGATGATTGTATAGAAGGACTGCGTTTCTATCCGAACTTATTTCTCACTCGGCCATTCGACGATTGACGGTTTGCTCATTGTCGTAGTTTTCCTTTTATTCAAATTGTACTTTACTGATTGAAATTGATACATATATCGAGCTTCATGACAACTTGAAAAGTTGTCACAATCAAAACAGAAAATAGTTTCATTATATAAACATTTTTTAAATAAAAAAAATCCAAAAAAATTAAGAATTTGCAAGAGAAAAATTGCGTTTATTGATTGATTAAACTTTGATAACAGTTTTCAAATAATTAATTTTATTACGTTGTCAAAAATATACATAAATAATAATTGACGCCTTTTTATGAAATAGCTGGAGTATGTTTTTTATTGCTTTGGGGGATTAATTTGATTGGTGCTCAAATTAATTGTGAGGCCACATGAGAGGAGGAAGGGATAGAATGAAAAGAATGAGGGATGGAAGGAGGAGGTTAGGGGGTTGGTCATTTCACTCATTTGAATAGTGGTCATTCAGGTGTTTATTTTTAAACTCTCAATGTCACTTTCAAGTATGAAGTTGTGAAGTGCTCAATAGAATGTTGTTGTGCCTGTGGGTATTTAACCTCAATGAACAGGTCGCGAATCAAATGCATTTCCTGCATTTTAATTTAATTTGATACTTAATTTTCATAATAATCTCATTTATCATGGAGTCAGTTAATGAAAATTCTAATGAACCTAATGATAGACATCAAAGAAGTCCCAGTACAATTCTTTTAGAGTTGGCAATTTTGTCTGAGATTTTAAATGAATCTTCAAGAATCTCTAACATGCAACCTAAACAACGTTTTACTTCTACAAACAAGCACATGAAATATATCAAGAAAAAATTCATTGGCCGAATTAAGTTTGTTATCTCTTGTGTCGGATATTCTGTTGGTTTAGGAAACATTTGGAGATTTCCGTACCTTTGCTATACTTATGGAGGAGGTGACTCATTTAATTTGTATTTATTGTATTAATTGATACGGTTTTTTGGTGTACTAAGGTGGTGATCTTTTTTTGTAATAACATTAGGAACTTTTCTGATTCCATATGCCATAATGTTGGTTGTGGTCGGTTTTCCTCTGTTCCTCTTGGAAGTCACTTTGGGACAGTATTCTGGCAAAGGTCCAGTATTACTGTTTGCCAATTTATGTCCACTTTTTGGCGGTTTGGGACCGGCAATGTTGACCGTGTCTTTTCTGGTTACCATCTACTACAACCTTCTTCTAGCATGGACATTGTTCTACTTGTGTGCATCTTTTACCAAACATTTACCGTGGGAATCGTGCAATTCAATGTGGAGCAGTCCTGGTGGGTTTTTAGTGCTGCTTTTTGTGTGATGTTGAATTTTTTTTATCATAATGAGTTTATATATCGTTTAGATTGTTACACATCTGCTCAGGATGCCGAATGTCGTGTACGAAACATGACGTTCTGGAATTCGTCTTGTTACGACACTTTGGATCTATACAAACTTAGAGGTTTTCATAACATGTCGTCGGTTCATTTCTTTAATGTTTCTTCAGAGAACAAATTGTCTGCAGCTGAGGACTTTTTTACGTATTGGATTTTTGATTTACTTGTCCTTTATTTCTTTTCTAATCTTCATGTGTAATTTCAGCAATGAAGTTTTAGGAACCACATCTAGTATCGATGACATCGGACACTTACGTTGGCGATTGGCTGTTTGCCTCTTTTTGGCCTGGTTTTTAGTTTTTGTTTGTCTGATCAGAGGCACTTATACTTCAAATAAAGTATTCACATTTTAATAAACTTGAAGTTTAACGTATTTTTTGAATAGGTTTTTTGTTTTGCAGATTATCTATTTTACAGCCGTGTTGCCTTCTGTAATCCTCTTCGTTTTGTTCTTAAAAAGTTTCACGTTAGACGGTGCCAAGCAAGGAATTCTTTTTTATTTGACCCCAGAATTTAGAAAACTTCTTAATCCTAAGGTTTTCCCTAGTGTTTTTTTGTTCTTGAATATAATTTAATGTTGTTCTTAAACGACTTTTTTTGTATTTGTATCATTTGTTTTTCAGCTTTGGGGTGATGCAGCCGTTCAAGTTATTTTCTCACTCGGTCCAGCTTTCGGAGGTCTCATTTCACTCTCGAGTTACAATGAATTTCACAATAATTGCTTAAGGTTTTCACTTTATAATTGTACTTTTTTTTTAAATGGAATTACTCTTAATTTATATTTTTGTTACCTTTTTTTCTAAAATGATTGTGTTCAGAGATTCAATTGTCGTCGTCTTTTGTGATGCGGTGACGAGTTTAATTTCGGGTTTTGTGATCTTTGCCGTCATCGGTCATATGTCAATCGAAATGAACGTACCGATCGAAGACGTTGTCCACTCTGGGCCTGCAATGGCTTTTGTTGCTTATCCGGAAGCTATTTCTCGTTTGTCGTCATCTTCTCTGTGGTCATTTCTTTTCTTTTCGATGTTGCTCACTCTTGGCGTCGACAGTCTCGTAATTCAAATTTTAATTTTTTAGAGAGTTAAACTCACTTCAATTTGCATTCTTTAAGAGTATCTGTTTCAGTATACTGCTATCGAAAGTATCAGAACTTCGATCGAAGATGTTTGGCCTTTGATGATTCAGTGCAAAATCGAGCTTCTTTCTTTAATTTGTTGCTTTTGTTTTGTTCTCGGTTTACCTTTGACCACCGAGGTATTTGAATTGTAAACGTTTAATATTTCATCAGCTGTTTTTTTTAATATTCGCAATTTTTCTTTTGTTTCATTATCAGGCTGGAATATACATCTTCACTTTGTTTGATCAATACACGACGAACTTTTCCGTTTTGATCATCGGCATTTTGGAATGTTTTATTGCAATATGGATTTATGGTAGATTTTTGATTTGACATTTCGTAAAATTATTTCCTATATTTTTTTCAGCATTGGTTTCATCTAATGACTAGGAGATGACGTCGCCGGAACGTGTAAATTAAAAAATCATCTTGACGAGATGATTGGTTCAAAGTGTTCCGATTATTTGTTGGTTTGTTGGAAAGCAGTGACGCCGTCGCTTCTGTTCGTTCTTTTGATTTCTCAATGGCTCACACATGGCCCACTTCGATATGGAGACTACGAGTTTCCGTTTTGGGCCGATGCTCTCGGATGGATACTTTCGTTTGCTCCCGTTAGCATCATACCGATATGGGCCATTTATCTCTATTTTACAAACGGGAAATTAAATCTGGTCTCGTTATTTTAATGATTTCGACGATCCTTAACTTGTCTTCAGTTAATATTTTATTATATTTCTTATTAGTCTTTTTCATCGTTGTTGAAATCGACGAAAGAGTGGGGTCCGTCTTCTTTAAACACATCGTCAAGTAATGAGGTTCGAGTTCAACGGAGCAGCTGTACACCTTCGAAATTCAACCATCCCCGTGAACGCAACTAATTAAGATAATTAGCATCTTTCATACAATTTCAATTTATTTTTTATGAATATTTGTAGCATAATAAAATTGTAGTAATTATTCGCATCGCGTTCACTGTTCAGGCGACTGTTAACCTCTAACGCGGAGGACACACCATTCCCAAATGTTGTGGCCAACTATATACACTGTAGGCCGTTCAGGTAAAAAAAAATACATAAAATTTTTCGATATGACAAATTCAATTTATGATATCGCTATTTCAAAAGGGATTTTTTTAAAACCACAAATTCAATTTTTTTTTTATCAAAAATTCACTTCCGAGATATTTTTGTTTAAAAACGTTGTTTACATTTCCACTGAATAAATCTATGATTATCTAATTGTAATTCAACACAATGAGAAAAGACAATTGTTACTGAATTTATTCGGTAAACCTTCAAGTTGCATAATACATTTCAAATTTATCATAAAAAACATTTCTAATAATTATCATATTGTTGTTTTAATGTCAGTTTTCAATCTCGTTCATTAATCATAATTAATTTATTATTATAAAAATATCTCAAACTATGAAAAAAAAACACATTAAGATATGGCCCATTATTAATTGGGAAAGATTCAAAATTTAATACAATCAAATAAATATGTGACATTTTGTCATTAATAAGTTCATTGTGGATACATCATGTAAAAAAAGGGCGGATTTTCATTTTAGCACTGGCAGTAAACTGGCATTGTATTAATTAATGTAATTGCACGTTTCGTGTTAATTACTTTCCTATAAAATATACTAATTCGTTATTCTTGACTAGTCTCGTGAACCGATTTTTGAGGTTCTCCCCTTTTAAGCTTAGTTAAGATTAATTTAAAATATAACATTGTCTAAATTATTCGTTGTGAATCGTTTCAATGTTATTAAACTCGATTAAGGCATTTCTAAGTAAGAAGGTCGAGTGGTTCAATCTTCGGAATTATTCCGTTTGGATACTGTCCTGTGAGCATCGCAGCAATCCACCTGTACAGTTCCTCTTCACTCGAAAAGCAAATCGTACGACCAAAGAAAGGGGTTTCCTTCGTTCTGTTTTAATAAAAATACAAACGTTAAACGAGAATGTAGAATTACTTTAATTTGCGTTGAACTTTACCCTCGTTTAACGACGGCCTTCTGCTCGATAAACGTTATTGACCACCTACATTTAAATTAATCGCGACAGTTAATTGGATTTTAAAACTGGATTCAAACGAAAGTTCGAAACATACTCGGTGTGAGGTTGTCTTCGACAATCGCATCCGATATACCAGGTTATATCTTCAATATTCCACGAACCAATAGGCTGAGATATCTTATTTTAAAATAAAAAGAGGATGGAAATTTTAGTTTAACAGACCAGGTTGCAGTAAATGAACACACACTTTTGCATCTTTGTAGTAAGCCAAAGAGGCTTTTTTAAATTCAAACATGAATTTTTTGAAAGATTTTGATTTGATATCGGCAAAACGAAGTTCTCCAAACATAGTAAGAGGCTGCCGCATCTGTAACAGAAATAAATCCATTGTTTCAATCTGATCGAAAGCACATGGTTCGAATCACACCGACCATTGGTAATACACGAAGAAATAAGTCGGTTTTCTTTATTAACAGATAACTGTCTTTAGCATCTGAATCCGACCACGAAGCCCATCGTAACGTCACGGCCAAAACAATTTCCGAATAATGCACTGGACGTTCTGATAAGTAATCATTTTAAACACGCGGTCAACATGGTTACGGATTTTTTAATTTAATTTTTTTTTTCTAACCCATCTCTCCATTACAGACGACTTCGAAAACGGCCAACTCGTCAAATCTGTCCTTCATTCGCAGCTGTTGAACAGCATAATTTAGCAGATCGAGCGCAGTCATCGAAGGAGAAAGCTGAATTAAGTTAAGAAAACAGTCATTTTTATTTAAAACTTAATTTTTACTTAAATTAAACCTTACTTTAACATTAAGACACTTTCCCCATTCTCTGTTGTGAACGTAGATTCCAACTAAAATGTCTCCCGCCGGTTTCTATTAAAAAAATTCCATCACCTCTTCGTAACCAAAATAAGTAAAACTTTGGGGATGAATCCAGTTTCGGAAACGAACCTGTGCTCTTCTCGCTTCTCTCAATTCTTGCAACGCCTTTTGTATCTTTTCTTCCTTTGCGATTTCTTCGGCGCTCACCTAAGAGTAGAAACATATATCTAAGCAAAACAAACGCAAAATACTTCCCAAAGCTTTCGTACTCCAAAAAGAACTGGATAGTTGGATATAAGGCTGGAAATGACATCCATTTCTAAGGTCGAGTTGGTTAAATTCATATCACCCTGCAAATCAAATAATTGGTAATGAATACATCCAGGAAAAAAACGAAAACGTGGCCAAAAAACCTCTGTCGACATCAAAGATGGTCCAAATACGGCAGCAACGTTTGATACATCCATCAGATTGACTTTATCCAGTTCACAAACACTAAAACAATCGAACTTCATTATCTAAAATGATTATGAATCAAGATTATGTTTGTTACCTTCTCAGGTGAGCAACGAGTTTCTTGACAGTCAAATAATTTATCTTTGGTAACTGGCCTAGAAGTTTTGCGTATTGACTCGACGCCTCGACTTTCGAAGCTCCTTTCGTTAAAAATGAGATTTAAATTATTTTGCTTTCGATATGAAAAACACGTCGAAACTGACCGGCCGCCGATATCCACTGACTATACAGAGATCTCATTAGTAGAGCATTAGGTAACGTCCGTAAGAAACGCTTCAAGACGTTTGCAACGTCGTGTTCTGAGTATTCATCTAGTTGAATGTGAACTTTCCACGCATCTATGTTTACGTTAACGTGGATAATCCAAATTATTAGAAACTTTTCGAATTATTTTCTTTAAAGATGGACCATGATCAAACCTTTTCTTAAATTATCCAGAAGTCTAGTAATTTTCGAACTGGTTCCACTTTCACGATAAATACCCTTTGTTGAAATTCCTGTTTTTACGCGATTTTTTTTATTATAAACAATTAAAACTCATAATTGGCATTTTTCTATTCGCACGTTAATATTTAAGTACCGTAAGTGCCAATGAATTTAATACATTTGTCCACAATGACGGGCACGTCTTCGTGGGTTAATTGCTGTTCTTCTAAAGAGGAACCGTGTTGAAGAGACGCCTGTCGTATTCTGTTAAACCAGTCGGTTGTATCGAATGTCACTTTTGACGATATGTAAACGGTGAGAGCAGGATAATGAATGACGAACAACGGCCCATCTATGATTGTCATCATGCTCGCTTGAGGATCTGTCTCGTATGCCTCTTTTTAATCGTTCAGAAAATTATTCATTTTGTATAACACTTAAGTTAAGTTTTAAACTCTGATTATTGTGTCTTTCTGAAGTTAAATTGATAGAAACTTGAAGGTGTTTTAGAAACTAGAAAGGTACCGCAATCACTTAAGAGTATTTTCATGATGACATGTTTTAAAACAAGCTTTTTATGTCAAGTTTGAAAATGACCCCAACTTTAAGTGTGTGTTCACCTTCAATTTCTCTTCATTTTCCCTTCTTCAAACGCAAAATTACCAAAGTTCAAAAATTAGCTCGTCATAATATAATCTTTGACTTATATATTCTGTAACGTACGCATAGAAATAACTTTCCGAAGATCCAATTCCAGACAAGTTGCATCGTTAGTGGGCCACAGACAAATACTCCTTTCGACCAAAACCAACCAAAAAGTTTGCCAAACTCCAGAGATCGATTTTCTCGCTTTTACATAACCTGAGCGTGACACAAAACAAAACGAGATAATTATTGCAAAATTGTGTTCCGCTTCATGGTTCAGAAATAACAAAAGCAACATGGGGGATACACATGAAGTGCCATGTTTAATTGTGTAGGACCTGCTTTTACGACGCCACGAGTATCAGTTATCGCAACAGAAGGTGCAATCGATTGGAAAATATGTTGCATCCAACTGTCACGTTCCGAAATATATTTCGCTCCGAATACGTGTGGTCTTTCTTTGCTCATCGTCGTCACAAGTTCGAAACTGCTCAATTCCTGGTTACTGTATGAAAACGAAATCAACCAAAAAACATACTTTTAAGCAACGGGGGTTTACTTTTAAAAAAATGATGCCATAAAGGAAGGAGATATTCACTTGTATTTTGTGTCTGGTCCTTTCGCTATACATATCATATCGGAATGGTGAAAAATATCTTGCGGGTTCTCGGACTTGAGAATGAAAAGAAAACATCGATGAATTTTGCATAAAATGTACAAATTGCATAATCTTTATAAATTTGCATAGTTTAGTTTTCTTTAAAAAAAACTTTTTCCCATAAAAACTTCAGCAAAAATAATTTTTCATTTTCTCATATACCTTTTCATCGGCAAACACCTGAAGATGTCCTCGTTCAAGTAAGACCCACTTTTGACTAATTTCTAAAAAAATATAAAATGAAATTCACGAACTCGAAAGATTTTCAAAGTATAGTTTGATTTTTTTTCCTTTCTTAAAACTACCTTTGCGTCCACGGCCGATTTTATACAGAACTCCACGATGAGGAATGTTACGAAGAACCTCGTTCAGTTGTTCGCTTCGACGGCTCTCTGCTTGAGCACGGTTTCTAGAATCCAAGACTGTTACAGCCGGTGTCTGTTCCATCTTCGCGGCCTCGGTGGCGTTTATAGTGGTGGTTGTCGTCGTAGACTTCTGCTGTCCACGAGGTGGAAGTGGAGGCGGAAGAACGGTCGAAGAAGTGGACTTGGACTTCATTGTCTTGTTTATTCTTGCATAAACTCCTTCTTTGGAACCACTAATCTCCAGTAAGTTCTGATAAATCGGATATTTTGGTTTAGATCGGTTATCCATAACATTCTCCACAGTCGTCGAGTCTTTGGGTTCTTTCTCAACATTTGTGAAGCATGAACGATACAGTTCTATAGCACTAAGCACTGGTGCCTCCATCGTATCGTTAGCGTCGAAACTTTTCTCTTTGCGTAGCGCTTTTGGAGCTGGAGGACATTTATTAACGTCCACGATGATCCTCGCAAACGGAGGAGTATAAAAGGCTTCATCAACGGCGGAGATCGAAGAAGAGGAGTGTGTAAGTAGAGCTTGCGAGGTAGGAAGTGGCGGTGGTGGAAACTTAGGAGGATCCTGGCCGCCACCAACAACTGAAAATGGAGAGTCGTCGTCACTTTCGTCTCCACTCGACTCCATGTAATTCTGCGGCTTGCCGCCTGGGGTAACGAACATATAGCAAGGATTATCGACGTGAATTGGCACTTTGACCACATTAGACGACGAAGAGGTCGTCGTCTTTTCACCACCTGTTTGATTCGGAGGTGGTGGTACACTCGACAAACCGAACTTGGGAGTTTTCGTAACTGGAGACTTCGGAGGTAACTGTGGCGAATTTTCGATTATTGCTACGTTTTTCTTTCCTATTTGCGGAGATGATAACGACGTTCTTGTTCTCGGATGTGGAAACTTTGGTGACTGTTGAGCACCATTTGTCATAAATAAAGGCTCTGTCGATTGATCATCTAAAACCGTCTTCGTTAGTTCGTTGTCGATCTCGTACGAGCCTCTTTCGCTGTTTATCGAAGAGGTAGAGCCGGAAGAAGAATGAAACCTTTCATGTCCTGAAACGACGCATTCTGGTTCACTTTCGTCAACAACGATGTCACTCGAGTTGGACAATCGATCCGTCTGAACGTGAGTGACATCGTTTTCCGAGAATGTATCTGGTTCGATTGCTTGCATAATCGGATCGAATTCGAATATAACACTTTTACTGACTGGCGAATTATATGTATTTGGATTTGTAGCTATGTAAAAGTTGGAAGCGGACGGAAAAGAAGTTGTCTCACGTAAGAAAGATGGTGGAGGAAGAGGAGGAGGAGGAGGAGGCGGCGGTGGAACATCATAAAATGGAGTTCCATCGGAAGAAGACAACGACGAAGACGTTGACGATCGAGAAGAAGGTGTTGGTCTTTGACAGAAACCTCTGGGTAATGGCACGGGCCTCTTCGAAGAGGAAGAAGAAGAAACTGTGCCGTTATTCGTTAGGAATGTACTGGATTTGTAAGTATCTAAAGTGTCTTTCTGTTGCTGTCTTGGAAGTGGAGTTGGTTTCAGAGATGATGGCGGTTGAGTTGACGTTCCAAGAACACTGGATTTAGTGTCCGTGCCAGTAACAGTGGTGGCCTCCTCACGAACGAACGAAGTGGACATTTGAGGATGTCCAGAAAGCCAAGTGAACTCGTGATTGGCGCTTTCCATTCTTTTAAAACTTACCAACACATCATTGTTTTTATTATTGTTATTGGATGAAATTAATATGCAAATCTAAAAGGGGAGGTTAAAGAGGCCGAAACGTGATGAGTATGACTCATAGTTCTTATAATTATTATTATTCTCCTAAATTAATTAACTTACTTATTGCAAAACTTTTTTGTTTGAATCGGACGAAGAAAACTTTTCTTTGAAGTTTCTTTCAACTTTTTGTAATTTTCCAAACTTTTTTTCTTCTGTTTTGAAAACATTACAACTTTATCATAATGAGAGAAAAAGAAATACAAACAAAATGATGAAATTTTCGTCGTTTACTCGTTTTCTTTTGTTGTTGAAATTGAAAATGTTTTTTCATTTTATATAAGAAAATGGACTTGAGATAAAATATATACATCCGGCCAAAGTCTTATGTTAATGACGAACTAATAAGATTGGAATGAGAATGAAATAGGACAGAAGATCGCTCCGAGTGTTTAGATTCTTATTGAAGTTTATGTACTAAGAGCCGTTAAAATGAACTCCGAGTGCTCTGACTAAATAACCAGTCGCAAACTTTATACAGAGTGTAAATAAAGTAATAACCACAATTAGGTATTGACTTTCGCTTCATACTGTATATAATCGGCTGTTTTTAGTCGCCGATTAAGCTAATAACCTATCGGTACGCTTCGAAATTAATTGAAGTTTTATCGCATTAAATTTAATAGAGAACGTTGCTAGAAGTATATACATTAGATATTTCTGTACTTTTTATATTCTATAAAATTGTGAAGATTTTCATTTATAACCGTAAGCCGTCTGATTTTACAGCGGCGGCTAACACAAATCAGTACACCCCCAAGAAGTAGGGAGGTGGTAGGAAAGCGCGCAGATGTTAAATTAGTCAGCTGTTTCATTTGCAAATCAATTTTCAAGTTTGATACCTGTTTACTCTTTATTTTCAATTACGATACTATTTTTTATTAAGCAAATGAGTCTGATAAATGTGTTAGGCCTCAATAGGGGGGTCAGAAATGAATGAATCATCACCGTGGCCTCGAAAATAATTGCATTCTGTTAATAAAATAAAACGTTATTTCAACCACAAACATCTTTATTTATTTGCTGAATAATTTATTGAATTAAAAGAAATTGACACTAATAATTCTGAGTGTAAGGACACAATTGGATAACAACTTTTCATTCAATTTTAAAGCGGCCCTAAAGCCTAATCGCAATTAGGTCGTCGTGGTATCCTGCAGCGAGCGAGTAGCCGCGAAATGAATGTATCTTTGCGCGAAGCACGGAGGCCCTTCTATGTGTCATTACTTTGCATTGCAATGTAGGAGCCTTTTCTCCGATGTTTTATTGATACGCGGTGACGGCAATTGTCGTAGCAAAGAATCCGCAGTAAATTTCGACGCAAAAATCAAAGAGATAATTAAGTTCGTCAGTCGGTAAGCGTAATTGCATTTGTTTATTTCTGTTTTCCATCGTTATAATTCTGTCCGCGTTGTTCAGTGCGTTTTTTATAAAGTTGGAAGCGAATTTGGCGCCTTCGACCACTCTTATTGATTAGGCTTAGAAATGTCTCCCTCGTCCACACTTCTAATAAGGGAACATGGCGCCCCTATTACGCCCTTGTCTCTCTTTTATACGATGCACGTTTTCTCCGCTCAATTCGATTCCCTGTTTTTATCACCGCGTATCAGATCTGATCGTATATTTGACGTTAAAACAGTGTTTCGTCGTTTTTAACGGCTCTGATAGCAAGTAGGCTTAAATTAGGGTAAATATTAAGCCTAACGGGAAGGGGGTGGTGGGCTTTGGACGGCTATGGACCTTCCCCCTCGCAAAACAACAACGACTTTTCTCGGACCCTCGTTCCGCCATCTTGGCACGCATTTGCCTCCGAATAGAAAAGATTATATAATTTTTATTATATTGCGATCTATTTAACAAATGACTTGTCTCTTTAATTAAAACAAATCTGTTTGGTGGCGTTTCGTTTTGCGCCCGTTTCGTCTGCTAAGATGTTTAGGGATAGAAAATAAGCCTGAAGGCCATCTTAGAATGCATGCGATACAACAATACTGTATACGTAGATGTTTGCGTACGTTAGCCCGTCTCGGTAACCATCTGTTTGAATGACGTATTTCGATACAGACAGGTGTAGCCAGCACTAGCTTTTCGTTTGTACCGCCCCTTTTATGAGCGTCAGACCAAATATCAACCAATTAAAAATTGATAAAGGCGGCGCATGTGACGTCAGATCAAATAACAAAACAATCAGTAATTGACGACGCTCATAAAAGGGCGGAGCAAACGAAAAGCTAGTGCTGGCTACACTTGCCTGTATTTCGATTAGCCTCGTATTGCGGTTTGCATCCTTTGCAACATACGCATGTATAATTGTGTATGCGTTTTAATGCAGGGACAGGAGGGTTTCAATGTTGCCGCTCAAATAGAATATCCCCATTCTGATTTACTGTTATTTCTAATTTTCTAATTTTAGATTAGTTTTTTCGGTCAGTTTATTTTCTACTAAGGAAAATATTCAAATAAACGTAACATTTAGTTGAGGAATATTTTTGTGCTTGAAATAATTCAATGAAATTTGATATTTGAACGATTTTTGTTTGTTTTTATTAAGATGTCTTGGTTTTCACACATTACCGATAAATTGATTCATTTCCCTATCTTTGACATCACTGGTTAAACTCTTTTTTTACGTCATTTGTATTGTGACGTAGTAATGCAGCAGAGAAGCCAATATCAAAGGGGATTTCTTTATAATTACATGTTAAATTATAATTTATTTCGATTTTAAGCATAAATTAAATAGTAAAAATGATATGAAACGATTAATGTTCAAATCATTGAATATATTGAATAAATAGTTTCAAATAATCGTAGGAGTACTTATCATTTTCGAAATGATATCTTTAAAAATAAAAATTTTATCAAAGAATGAAACTTACAGACGAAGCTTTTTTTTATTTATGCTCAAACAAAACCGGTGTAAAACCCGTTTCAAACTTATTATAAGAAGTTTTAAGTTATTTCATCGTGAAAACTATAAATGCACTATAGTTTACTCTTCTAGTTTGAAATAAATCTCGAAGTTATCTATCCATGAAAATAAATACATTGATTTTTGTTTTAAATTAGGTTATTAATCGTATTGGGTGGATAAGAAAAGGGGGGTAAGAGGCCCCAAAAATAGTGTGTGTGTGTGTGTGTGTCCTTCTTAAAGTGGCCGTGTAGGTCTACTATGTCTCGTCGTGGTTACCGAAGGAACGACGTAATGTATTCCCAACTGCCAATGATGCACTCTGACCTTATGGTGGGTTCTTCGGAAGATCCGAACTTAGGATCCGGAGGTGGGTTAGACTTAGCTGGAGGTGGTGGTGGTGACGGCGGCGGCGGCTACGGAACCTCACTTCCGAACCATCACCACCATCAACATCAACAACAACAACAACAGCAGCAGCAGCAACAACAACAACAGCAGCAGCAGCAACATCTTTTAAACCGTTCAGTTTCAAACCGTTTTATGTTGTCGCAGACTTCGAAGATGTACCAGTTGTTACCTGCTGCATCGACTCTTCCTCTCAATCAACCTTCACGACAAAGAGGACGTAAACCGCAGAATGTTCACCCTACGATGGTGATGGGCAACGAGCAGCAGCAGCAACAGCAGCCGTACATCACTACCAAGTTGGAACCGGGAGTATCGCATTCGATGCTGATGGGTGATATGTTCGGACAGAATTCGGCCGCAATGAATCACCTTGTGATGCAACACATGGACGGTCAGACTATGGACGTTGGGGGCGGTGACGACGGAAGTGGAGGACACGAGCAGCAACATGCGGTAGTGGACCAACAACAACAGCCACAAGGAGACATCATCCTGGTTGCGAACAGTCTCATTAAGCAGGGATTACTCGAAGGAGGAGAGGTGATCGTAGGTGGCGGTGGGCAGAATGGACCCGGTCTCCATGCACAGTCTGTTGGAAACGAAATCGTAATCGATCAGACCTCCGTACGTCGTGGAATGATCGTCAGCGGGTTATCCGGCAGTGTTGCCGGTACGAGTAGTAGCGACGGCGACGATTATGACGACAACACCTCGTTGGTCATCGATACTACGGTCATGCGTGGTGTGGAGGGTGGTGTCGGGGAGCCTTCGGTAGGTTACGACTGTGCAGAATGTGGAGCGGTTATGAAGAGCCGCGGTTCTCTAAAGAAACATATCAATAAGTATCACGCTCAGCCGCCGGAACCGGAAATAGAGAACGAAAACCGTATCTATTCTTGTCCTGCGTGTCCATATCAGACGCAGCGTCGAGACAAATTGGACAAACACATAGAGAAGCATTTGGCCGACGGAGTGACGATAACGGGCAAGAGATCGAAGAAAGTGTCTCATTTTCCTCAACGTATGAGACATGCGGCCGAAGAATATCGTTGTCCTTTCTGTCCGTACAAATGCACGGTCGAGAAAGCGCTTCGTAAGCATCAGAAACTACACCAGTCTGCGACGAAACAGTTTGTCGTTAAAGTGAGTTGTCCAATCTGCGGTAAAGACCGTTCGACGGAGGCCGACCTTCGTAAACACATGAAGAAACATCGAGATGGAAGAGACTTTCATTGCGACATCTGTGGTTTCGCCAGCATTCAACTGAAGAAGATTATTCAGCATCGAAGGATGCACACCGGAGAGAAACCTCACTTGTGTCCGCACTGTACGTACCGATCGTCGAGAAGAGACAATCTACGTTCTCACGTCCGAAGGATGCACAAGAAAGAGAATATGTACATCGATACGTTTAATCCGAGAGCAGAAGTGCAGACGGAATGACCGGAAGCTTCTGATAAATCGTTTTGGTAATCGATTCATTTTTAGATCTCGAATTTTTCGTTCTTTTTATTTATAAGTGGAAATCTCGTTTTTTTATTTTTCTCAGGTCTTTGGTTCCATCGGATCAACTTTATAAAAGTGTTTTGTTTCGATTAACCTCCCGTAACAAATAACTTTTAAAAAACGAAGAAGAAAATGACAGAATCGGACGAGGAGAATGAAGATAAAAGACGGCAAATGTGTTTTTCGTTATGAATCTTGTTACTTGTGAAATTGTTTTTTGTGATTTGCGTTTTTGTCGCTTTTGATGAAATTCGAAATTTTTTTCCGTCTTTTACATTCGAGAATTTTTCTCGAAGACAACCCGAAAAGGCGGAATTCAATGATGATATGGTACTCTTTCTTGTGTTGTCGAGAAAAGTGTTTCAATGTCTCGACTTGTCTCCATTTTTCTTCATGCATTTGTTATGTGTTAACACAATCGATTCGTTGATATGTTTGTCTTGTTCTTATCATTTCTTCGAATATCATCACTTCACTAATTATCTTTCAGAACTTCATGAAAATGTTCGATTTCAGTTTTGACGAAAATGCTCTTAATTATGATTGTAACAAAGAAACGAGAATTCATGGTTTTTTTGTTTCCCCTCGACCTTTCTAGTCCAATCTTCGTTATAATAATTAGTTTGGCCATCCTTTGTCGTTTTGTTACGAAAAAATTCATTTCAAAGTAACGGACTTTCGTTGATAATGTTACTTTTATTCGTTTATAAAAGTAGCCATAACAATACCGGGTAGTAAAATACAACTGCTATTAATATACAGCTTTATTGGTATATTTATAATATAACGCGTAAGAAACTCGTTAAAGACAGTGAGTTGTTCCCAATCTTTTTTTGTGCTCATAGTTCAGTATTTTTGCCTGAAGAAATTGCAGCACAGTAATGTGTCATGGCACACGCTTTAAGCCTTTGGAAGAGGGCACACAGGCCATTTTTGGCCCTTTTCTACCTCAAAATGAAGTCTGGTTGTCTCCAAAACTGACACAAAATGGAATTTCTCATTCATGTCTCAATCATTCTGTCCAAGAGACAAAATGGAATTTGATAAGATAACTCTGGCAAAGAGATCCGCCGTGTGGTTGGAAAGTGGTTCATGTGTCTAGGAAAAACGATGTCGCCGGTGGCGGGGATCGATCACCTTTTCAGCTACAAAAGTTGGAAAGTTGTCGAAAAACCGTTTGTGTGCCAAAGTCTGGCGTCTTTATGTAGGAAATACATTGCAACCACAGCTCAACCACCTTCGACTTCATTTTGCAGTTGGAAAATGGCTCTACATAATACAAAAGGGCCTTTAAACCCCACTGATTTATTGCATATCTGTAATAGGAAAATTTGGGTTGTTTTGCATTTTTCCCCCAATACATTTTAGAAATATTAAATTATATTAAAATTTAAATTATTCAATATAACATCCCAAATTTCTAGTGCTCAACCTTTGGAAACTACTGCGTTAAGAGAAATCAATTCTTGTTCAAAGTTAACTTTTTGAAAAACTTCCAAAATTGCGTTTCTGTAAATGATTTCTCGGCTCTATTTGCAATTATTAACATTTTTTACGTTGAATGTTGTTTTTTTTATTACAAATTTTTATTTTATTTTTTGAAAAGCTCTAAATTAAAAATGCATTGAAAAACATGGATTTAGCTTTCGTCATTGTTACCTTTTTTTGTGTCACGACGTGACTTTTAATGGTTCCTTCTAAGTTTTCTTGATCCACGTTGTATAAATATTTGTCGTTTTTTTAAAACTTTTTTCAATGTAAAAAGAAGAGACCATTTTTGATTACAACAAATTTCTATGTAATGTACTTTTGAGAAGAAAACTTACTAATTTAATTATCTCTTTAACAATTTGTTTTTATATATATATTGTTTAATTATTATAAATATACATAGTAATGTGACGATTCACCAATCCTCCTCGTTACATTTCGCTCATTAAAAATTGTCATTTTGTTCAAATTGTTTCCACTAGTGTTTTTTTTTTGACGGAACCAGTAAAGACCGAAACGTATTTAATTTATTAATTTAGTAACTAAAGTTTAAATTACGTACGAAACACCGGATGTTTACGACGGCGCAGAACTTGTCTCTGATGTTGTCCATGTCGTGTAAAACGTAGGCATTGTATCAATGTCTGTTTGAAACGAAAAGTATAAATTACGAGAAGTCAGGCGATGAATTCTTACGTTATTACTTCTCTGGTTTCTTGTGGTAGAATGACGCCATCGTTGATTACGTGAAAGGCACAAGAGAAAGCCGTGTGCGGTGAGAAATCTTTGTTGCTTTTTATTTTGCTAAAATCTCGTCCACTTTTAACCTTTTAATTACAAAAACTTTACAATCAATTGTCTTTTTTTCTTCCTTCTATTATCTGCACATTCCGTTATTCATCGATTTGTTCAGCGGTGTGACATCACGACTTTTTCTCAGTACTTCTTGAATAATTCGATGAATAACTGAGTGTGGTAGTAAGTCGAGAGCAGTACGTCTTCTTTTGTGAGGGCCGTAATAGATGACAGTGCGTTTGGCCAAGATATTAAGAAGGATGGATTAAGAGACTGACCACTCTGCAAAATTATTTAGAGCTGTATCGTTTTTGTTTAAATGTCAACGACTGTATTTAAGACACACCATTGTGAAGTTGTCATCTCCGTAACATCCTCCGACATTCACAACTATTCTTGGAACACTGGCACACGATACGGCTGCCACCATTTTGCCTTTGTCTTTGATGGCAATGACATCTGACCGACAAAAAAATGAAAAGGTGAACAACATTTAGAACGTAAATGATTTGGTAGTACCCACCATCGAAGTTGTTAGTTCTTGTTGTTTCAGTCAGTGACGGGTGGGAGTTTTGGAGAAACACGAGGGGAATTTGCCGTTGATCACAAATAGTTACAAAATTTGCTCCTTTGAGTCCATCTCTTGCAGTAAGTGAACCACAATTTGCAACAACTCCAACTAAAGTTCTTTTTTATCGAAACAATATTTATGTTTGTATTGTTTGAATTTATCAAGTTTTTTGACTGGTTATAAATGGTTGAATACCCTCCAATGCGAGCAAAACCTGTGATCAAATTCGATCCATACTTTGCTTTAAATTCGCAGAACCGACTTCCATCTAAAAGCCTTGCTAAGATCTGTTTAAAAAGTGATTTTCCAGTTAAAGTAATCAAAATCATCTTAAAAGAATGAAATAAAAAACCTTATATAAATCATCTTTCTGTATTTCGATCAATCCCGAGAAATAATCCAGGTCGGATTGCTCGTAAAGTGGTTCCTCGTGACTGCCGATGGCTTCCGACTGTGGAACGTTCAGATACGAGATTAGTTCTCGGCACGTCTCGAAGGCTTCGTACTCGTTTTCGGCAAAGTAGTCGGTACACCCACTGAGCCTTGTTTTACGAGACACGGTGCAAGAATTGTATTGAACCGATTATTTCATCTTAGCCATTCTAAACATAAGTAGGATCCTTGTACCTGCAGTGAATGTCTGCACTTCCTAACTCCTGGCTCGTAATATCTTCACCGATAGACGCTTTGACGAGTGCAGGACCTGCTAAGTATATAGAACCGATTTCTTTGACAATAATCACCTCTTGACACATGGTCGGTTGATACGCTCCTCCGCCAGCACAATTCCCACAGACAATGGCTATCTGTACAACAGCAACAACATACAAAAATTTTGATTAAATCGTTTGAAGTCGCGCATTCCATAAATATACTAAAAAAAACCTGAGGAATTTCTTGTTCTTTAATAATTGCCTCGTTGTAAAATATTCTACCACCGCCTGTTTCATCCGCATATATCTCTATCCGATAGAAACGGAAAGATATTATGTGAAAATCTTTTATTAATGAAATTAATTCGTGAAGTACCTGACTGTAACTGGAGAAATGCACCTGCACTGTCTAGAATATAAATTAAGGGAATACGGTTCTGTGTTGCGATCTCTTGAGATCGTAATGCTTTTTTAATCGTATTCGGATGTATGGCTCCAGCTTTTATATTTGAATCACTACCAAACATTAAGCACAACTGACCACTCACATTGCCGATCACTTTTTTTAAAAAAAAACTTTCGATTTATAATTGCTGGTTTATTTAATTGCCAGTAATGATAACAGATAGTTTCTGTTTTACCACTGATAAAATTGGGAAGGTCTCCATAATGCATTCCTAATCCTGCCATTGGAGAAATGAAGAAGGAATCCGAACTATCATCCATCAGTAGTTTTAGTCTCGTTTTCATACCCAACTTGTTGCCTTTTGCTTCTCCTGAAACAAGGCATAAAAATCTTTTTGTAAAGCCATAATTCAATTAGAAATTCAAACAAATTCTTAAAAATAATATACAAGAGTATAAATGTTATGATATAAAGCAAAAACATTTTTAAGTTTAGTCAAGAATTATAAGAAATTGCGACACCTTTTACTTAGCAAGCAAACTTTCAGGAGCCAAATTAAGAAAAATTTGAAAGTGTGCTAGAAACTAAGAAACTAGAAGGGTAGTTCAGTCATTTAAGGGTATTTTCATGTTGATATATCTTTATGTCAGTTTGTATGTGAAATTAAGTAGATTATAATTTTTAAATTTTGTCTCATTGAACAGTTTATCTTGAAAAATATCAACGTTCTCCTAACTTAATAGATTACCAGGTTCTGTTTGTTTCATTAGTTTCGCATGAATTTGTTTTACAGACTGGTGATTAAGAAAGGAATCACGAAGTCTTGGTTCCTGAATATTAATTCTTCCGTCTAGTTGCTAAAAATGTAAGAATGTAAAAATGGAGATTGTGAATAATACACGAACCTTAATATACAATTTTGTTTCGAATTATTAAACAGGTTTTACCTTGAAGGCTGCTGACTTGATAACACTTAGAAACCTTTTTTGAATATGTATTAGTTGAAATTTGTCGTATAATAATAATAAACTTACATTTTGTATATTTCTAGACACGTAAGAAGAAGCCATCTTTGTTGATCTTTTGGTTTATTTTATTATGAGCGCTGTCCAACTGTTCTTGTTACTCCCTCCAATCCAAATTCCAACAAAAAAAATCATAAAATTCTCATAAATCATGTTTGACTTTCGATTTTTTTTTTAGTTCTACAGTATATATGTGAGCGAGTATAATTTACATCTGCGTTGTATTTATTATAGTATATAATTATATATTTTATGACATTTTGTAAACTAAAGTAGCAATTCAATTTTCATGCAATATTCATTTATTCTTCAGGAAGAAATTGATATTTTATTAAAAAAAAAAGATTGAAAGCTTTATTTTTTATCAATATATTTTATTTTGTAAATATTTAATATGAGTGCAACTAGAAATACATGTTCTCATTTTATTTTACAATTTTTTTTGTATAATATAATAAATATAATAAATAGCAAAAAAAGAAAAAACACAAAATGAAGTCATTCAAATTTCCCGCCTTAAGTTAGTTTTCAGCTTTCTCCACTACATGGCGCTAGTGCATCAACAGTTGTAGTTAAATTTATCACAGCGAAAAATTGAACTTTCGATCTTTGATAAAGAATAAATCGATTCTAAAAAAAATGACGAACCCGGAAGGATCGATAAAAAGATCGATCCAGAAAAATTGGCATCATCTGCACAATTGTATAGATTTCTTTCTGGTGAGAATCAGTGATCTTTCAGGTGTTGACTTAAACACAGGTGTTTGTGTTTATCACCTGTATATTGATTTTTTTTTTGGTTCACAAGGAGGAAGAAGAAAAAAGTGAAAAGAAAAACGACGATTTCGAGAAAGAAATATATAAACGATGATGGATACGACGGATCAGGAAACGTCAAATGGAAACATCTTTGACAGCATCCGTGAGAATGGAACGATTTACAGCGAAGAAAAGATGAAAAGTTGCTTTCAAGCATTCGATAAAGACAGGTGATTTTAATATAATCTTGATTAAACCTTTTTTTTTATTATTATTTTACTTGTCATTTTTTTTTCCCTCCCGCAATCACCATCAACTTCATCTAATCTGTCATTTTACAAGTGTCTTATTTATTAAAAGAGATTTCGTTTTCGCGCCAATTTGATCGCCGCCATTAATTTGGCAAATCGCATTAGTTTTTATGAGATTTCTGTACCGGATGTAGTCTTGTCTACACCGGAAGTTATCTGCTGGAGTATCTTATTTTGCCAATGCAATGGTTGGCTGGCTGCCTTCAGTTGCGGTTCATTTAATTAGTAAGAGAAAAAAGCGCGGGAATTTATAAAAGCGGCTAAATGAACCTTATTACTTTTCTTTATAATTTATTCTTTATAATTATGTAATAAAGGAAATAATAGTGATTTTTTTTTAATTGTTTTAAATTACAACAGAGATGGTGGATTAGATGTGACTGAATTCGGTTCGATGGTTCGTCTTCTGTTCTGTAATGAGAAGGGCAAACCGTATGCCGTATCGGTTCAGCGTGTCGGCGAAATGTTTGCAATCTTCGATACGAACGAGGTACGTCACTCGTGGATACCGCACTGTTATATCAATACTGTTTGTTATTAGTGATTGTACAAAGAGAGGGAGAGAAAGAAAAAATGGGAGGAGGGGGGTGGGGTGGGGGGTTGAAGATTGATTGATGATGGTTGGTCCATTGGCACGGAACATTGCGTGTACATCACACAATTAGAAATTGCACATACAAGAGAAATGCGTTGATAAACAATTGTGTGTGTGTGTGTTAAAAGAAAACCTTTCTTCTTCTCATTTTCTCGTTTTTTTATTATCTTTATTATTACTAGGATGGAATAGTTGATTTGCAGGAATTTCGTAACTGTTGGAACCAATGGATTCGTCAGGTGATGATCTTTTTTAAAAAAGTTTTAATTTTGTCTTTGAAGGGGATAATGAATCACATAAATTTGGTTTTTTACTTGAAACAAAACTTTCTTTCCCATTATGCTTTTTATAATCAAAGAGTTACGTTACAGATGATGAGACTTATGATGTTAGGAGAACTCTTTTTTTAATTATAGACTAAATCTTAGAACTGCAGTGTATGTTACTAAGTAGTCACTATTAAAAGTGTGCAAGAAAAAAAACTAATAAAATTTAATAAATGCATGCAGTTTTTATAGCTTATATTATGGTAAAACTAGGAGAGAAACATTAAAACCGACCACAATTCAGTGGACAACAGACACAGATTGTGCTGAAAAATGTTGAGAATGGGTTTTTATTTGTTTGTTTGTTTGGGGGGGGGGTGTTCAGAGTGATATTTAAAATAAAAACAATAAATAATAATCATAAATTGGTAAAAATGTAGCTACATTTTAATCTTTTTTTTAAACTAACTTGAGATAAAAAAAAATTTAAAATTACCAGTTTCAAAATTCCTTAAAAATATTCTGATTTCAGTTAAAATCTGAAATACGTAAAAAAAAACTTATTTTGAAAGCAGAAAACAAAATTGAAAAGAATTCATACAAAAACATACTTTTAATGTTTGTAACATACTTTAAAAATATATAATAGAAAATGAAATCACAATTACTTGTCACTCAAACTGACCTCACCTTGAGTCAGTTCTAGTGTTAATTATACTTATTTGTTGTAGACAACGTAGCTATTCGTTGATGTCAGCTAATTGGCCTACTGTTAGCCTCTATGTAAACCTTCCTTTCGCGCTTTATTGCATGTTTATCGCGCTTCGTGCCGAACATAACATCACCTTTTAAGGTGAGACTAGTAACAGGCGAATAGCTGATAGCTACGTTTTCTACGACATATAATGCATATCGTATTCAAGGCTGGGAAATTAGTGATAAGGATTTAGTTTATGAAAAACTAATCTCTCTGATTTCCCGACGGAAATGTTTTGGAAGTTTTCTATTTTGCACCTTTTATTTGTCTATTGGTGAGATTTTAAACACAAGTAGGGAAATAAGAGTAAATTACTCCTATTGTAATATAGATTACAATAAGGTGGTTTCTATATTTATCTGGCCCGGTGGAGGCGGGTTTATTTGGGCCATTTTTATTTTGCATAATTGCATAGTATCGAATAAACTTTGTTTTTTGTTGTTGAGCCCTTGTTGTCGATGCATTAAAATATTATTCGAGTCTAAAAATCGAAAGTTAAGGAACGTGTAAAATTGATGCGGTTCCACCTTCTCTTTTTTATGTTGCAAACACGAAATGTCAGCATCATGCTAACAAATTGCAATCCTTGCTCAGCGAAAACGCCAATTGGACACGAAATCACTGCAACTGAAGAAGCAAAAAAAAAAAAAAAAGAGAGAGAGGATTGTTCATAAATTATATAATAAAAATTTTCACATACTTTTCTAAAATTCACTAAGTAATATTCAATGTTGAATTAGTTATCAAGCCATCAAATATTTTTTTTATCAGTAATTAAAAAAGTCATACACAAAAAAAGTCCGGATACTATCCGTTTTGGAAAACACGTTTAATTAAGATAAATTGGATTAAAGTATAAGTATTTTCATGTTGGTGTCTTTAAAAATAAACTTTTTATAGAAGGGGGTTGAAAAAAGTTTTTTTTTTTTTTTGTTGTTCATTTTTGTCTGCTTTTTAATCTAAAAATCGTAAAATTTGATATTGAAAGAGATCAATCACCCTGAAAGAAATTGATTCTTTTACTCTTCTAGTTTCTAATTTTTCTTAAGATGATGCTATTGAATGAAAGAAGGACAATAGTTTTATTCTATTGTTCATATGTCTCAATAGAAACGAATTTTTATAAATTAGGGTTCAAAATAGTCAGTGTAGAAATTACAGATTGATTTTTGTGGAACAGAACTTGATGAGTTGAAAATTGGTGTTTGCAGTGATTGCCCATTGTACACACAACTTCTGAGCAGCGAATTTTCGAACTCTGGGTTGTTCTGCGTTTCAGATGAACAACACTTAGGAGAAACTGAAAGTATGTTAGAAACTAGAAATGGTAACTGAATCACTTAATAATAATTGCATGTTGATATATTTCAAAATAAACGTTTTATAGACAAAAAAAATATCTTTCAAATTAATTTTCAAACTGACACAAAAAGCTTATTTTAAACGATATCAAGACATGAAAATACTTTTAAAGTAATTGAGCTACTCTCCTAGTTTCTGATACACTTTAAAGGTTCTCTTAATTTTGCTCCTGAAAGACAGAATAATTAGTGTTGGAGTGGCGTTTACACTTTAATACCACCTCCTTAAATTACTGGGCATCGCTGAGTGTCTCAGTAACATCCTTTTTTTGTCTTTATAAGTTTCTGCGTTTTCTTCTTCTTCTTCTTCTACAGTATAAGTGAGTTCTCCATTTTTTAGGTGATTTAACCTCATTAAGTTTTAATTATAGGACGGATGGAAAATGTCTGCAAAAAAAAAAGAAAGAGATTTCCAATTGTGTGTGACCTAAGATATTTTAACCAGAGTTGGATCTAAGCCAGAGTTTGAATTGTATTTTATAATATCACACAACCTTCCAAAACAACAACAAAAAACCGCTCCTTTTTACCTTATTTTCATCTTCCTATATAATATACCTATGTAATATACTTTTTTATGTTTTTGACGTAATAATATCTTCCGTATGACGTTCAAAGAACATGCTTAAACTTCTTCTATGTATACAATAATGGTATTGTTTTGTTGCCCTTAGCAACATATTTTTATGAACAGATTAATTGCATGTGAACAAAACGAACACATTTCAACCAACAGAAACCAAACCACCTCCCTTTTATTTATCTACTTTTCTAAATAACTATTAAAATCGTTAGATCATTGAGTACGAAGAATGAGAAAGTCCCGTTATTTGTTTTTTTCTTTTCGAAAAGGTGTTTTACAACCTTTTCTTTTACTCGAAAAGGGTTAAATCAAACAAATTAAAAATGTAAACAATTTCTTTTCTTGTGATTTTTTTTGTCAGATCTTGTTTCCTGTAAGTGCTCTTCTGGTGATTGATGTCCAGAACGATTTTATTTCCGGTTCTTTGGCTGTTCGTAATTGTCCAGCTGGTCACGAAGGTTTCGAAGTGGTTCCAGTTATAAATCAGTTGATTGATACGGTTCAATTCGATGCCGTTCTCTATTCACTCGATTGGCATCCTCGTAATCATATTTCTTTCGTCGAGAATGTTAACGATCGTAAAGTGCACAACACCAGTAAGGTGCGTTCGTAGGAACCCTGCACTTTAATTCGTTCGTTGATGATCTTGTTTGTTTTTAAAAATACAGGTAACTACAGACAAAGCGAAGGTTTACGACACAGTTATTTTCGAAGGTCCACCCATTACACTTCAGAAACTGTGGCCTGCTCATTGTGTCCAAGAATCTTGGGGTTCTAAGTTGCATTCCGATTTAAAAGTGCCCTTTCTCGTCTCTTTTCTGTCTTCAACAAAGACAAACTTTTGTGTTTGACATTGCTGGTTTTATTTGATGTTTGTTTTTTTTTAGCTTGTTGACGATCCGATATTCATTCATAAGGGAACGAATCCGGACGTCGATAGTTATTCGGCTTTCTGGGACAATAACAAGTTGGCTAGCACTAAATTACACAGGGAACTGCAACAACGTAATATTACCGACCTCTACATTTGTGGACTTGCTTACGACGTTTGTGTTGGTCGGTATCAACTTCCTATTTTATAATTTTATTCCTCGTTTCTCAACTTGAATCGGTGTAATAATACTTGTAGCTTCGACGGCGCGTCACGCACTGGAGTTAGGTTATCGCATTGCACTTGTGGACGATGCGTGCCGTGGTGTACACCTCGACGATATCCAACAGTGCAAAAGTAGCCTCGCGAAAAACCATGCCATCATTGTGAACTCGAATCAGGTATACCTCTTATCAGTGTATCACTAACACTAGGTTAAAAATGTGCACAAATATGCAATAATTTTACAATAATAATCAGTTCATTAAAGGCGTATAATTTCAATTATTATTTTAAGCTGGTTTAAAAAGTGTAAAAGCACTGCAGACTCTGGTTATCCCATCTTAACTAGTTTGAAAAACGGCTGTTTATAAAAACATTTAATTAATTTTGTTTTGTTTATATACAGTATAAACCTTTTTATTCACATACATATTTTGTCGTTCTTCATCATATTCGAATGAATGGAATGGAATTCGTTAGTGTTTTTTTTTTCTCCTAAATTTTCTTTCGTTTTTTAAAGATAAAAGCAATGGTATTGGCTCGAGATCGACGACCAGAATTGGGTTATAAAGCAGCTCTGTCTTACAGCCAAAAAGCAGATAAGTAGATTAGACAATGTATTAGAAAGATATGTTAGAAATATTTTATTTCATTGTAGTTGTTTTCTTGTGTGTTGCATAATAACTTTTTACGTAGCGTAGATGAGAATTGATTCATAGCATCTATTATTTTCAAATTTCAATATTTTAAACACGACGTTGTTGTTGTTTCTATTGATTGTAGGAAACGGAGACTGCATATGAGATCGTTTTTAGCACACATTCCTATTTTATTTAATCGTATTTATTTATTACCATATAATGGCATTATTTTTTAATTTACTATTTTAAAACCAAAGGATAAAGAGAAAAACTTGGGACATTTCCTTTTTTTTTAAATAATTGCGCTCAAATGAGTTTCAAAAGTTCGTCTCATTCAATTTCACATTCGAACTATATGTCTTGCAAGAAAAGAAAATATTATGACGTATGTAGTAGCACTTATTTACTACTGTAATCTCCATTTTCTAATAATTTTAAGGTATTGACGTCATTAATGAAAAATGTAATCGGTGAAAAATCAGATGCTCTCTATGATTGGTTAATTTTGAATTTTGACGTCATTTGAAATTCTTTTCTTTTCTTGCAAAGCCTATAATAATAGACACAACTATAAACTAATATAAAATCCTTTCATATGCTATTAACAATGTAAAAGTGATTAACTGGCAATTAACCGTAATCATTGGGAAACGTTGCAAAAGCCCGTTAAAATAATCAATAATCACAAGTGTATCTTTTAAAAACCACTGAGAGCCTTATGTACTAAATGCAGCTAAGTATTTAAATCCGTCCACTGTTATTCTCTTGTGCCTCAATTATCAGATCAATATTTATAATGAGAAGCACAAAGCATATTATTCAACCACACATACACACAACTTTTTAGCATAATGTTCTATTAGTATTGTCTGTGATAGTTATTTAAAAAATCTTAAGCCTACTTTTTATTTCTTTCGTGTCCCACGACCGGACAATTTTATAAAAAAGTTTAACCCAAGACTTATAATTCATCTATTATTATTTATCTTTGTTATTGTCTGTGATAAGTTAAAATATTATTAATTGCACAAGTTTTTAAGAAGAAGAAGAAGAAAAATACTGGTAATTTAATCCTATATTGAATTACAACAATATGATTCCATTTAATTTATTTTAAAAGTTGAAAACGATTGACTCAATCAAACAAAAAAAATTACCACTTGTTGTACATTTCATGGCTATTTTTAAAACTGCACATCTCTTTGAAAGATAAATTAAACGCATTCCAAAAAGATTAGTAGGTCCAAATATAATATGTACAGTTTGTGTAAACGCACAATAAAGATTTTGCACAAAAACATTTTTAATTGTATCATCGAGACCTGATGATTTTGACACATTAAATCAATGTAAATCTTTTTCAGACGTCACCTTTGGGCACTTTGAAAAAAACCTAGAAACCACTTTCTTTGCAGCATATTTGACTATGAAATGAAAAATAGAAAACTTTAACAAATGAGTCTCAATCATTTTTAAAAGCTGTAATAAATTGTACCGTCTTCAAAATCTTGAGTGGCCAACTTGTGTGATAGTTTTCTTGCAACTAACTTGAATAGTTCCTGTAAAATAAAAAGGTAGGGCATTTAATAAAAGGCCAATGTGACCATAATCGAATTACATTTACCTTAGAAGCGATTTTGCCATTTTTGTAATATGGTTGCAATTGTGCTATCACATATTCAGCAACTTCTTGTTTGTTGCGTTCCCTTTTTAACTTTTTCATTTGGTTGTCATCTCCTGCTATAGTTTCCTGTCGAGTAAAATTGAACTTTTTTTTTAGCATTTCGTCAAGTAATTATATTTTTAGAATTCTGCTTTATTTACATTTGGTAAAGGCCTCTTTTTTGTACTTTTCTCGACAAATTCCTGATTGATATTATCATTACTGTCTAATGTCACAGAATTTGGCAGTTCATTTGACAAATCCTTCGTTGTATCTAACGTTGAACACGTATTTGAGGCTGCAGTTGTTATTTTTGACTGATTGGATATGGATGCAGGTGATTCTATTTTCTGTTTGGGATTTTGCAACATTCCAGTGGTTTGTACAATGGAAAGAGTGTTGTCATCGTTTGGTGATGATGATTCACTTTCTAATAAGCCCAATTCTCTCTTTACACCATCCAGATCTGAAATGAGACTCTCATCCATCCCTTTTATGGCCGAGGCTGCAGACTGTCCCACTTCTACAACATCTTGCTTTATACAACTTGTCACCGTTTCCATTTCGGAAGGAGGTACGTCCATTGCTATCCTCTTTTCTTGAGCCTTAAACATGACCGTAATAGATCTTTGTTTCGAAGACAATTGTTTTTCAAACTTTATTTTTGGTTTCGGCGGTTTTTCATTATCATGTTTAAGCGCTAACAAAGCCGGATCGGGTTGAAAATTCTTGAGATATTTATGTAATTGGCTCTTCTGTGTTTCTGTCTTCATATCTTGTACCTTCATATAACATACTATTAATGAATATCATTTAAATGTTTATGAATTTCATGACACTTACCAAAAAGGCCAATTTCCGTCGGTATAACATAGCATTTTTGCTCTGTTTGAAAATTCCGTACTCTAACTGCGTGGCGCAAACGTCAACGTCTTGATCTCTGCGTTAAAATGACATTGAAAAGAGTTCGGTGACACAAAAGGTCGGAACTTTTTATTCTTTACTTCATTCTCAACAGAGGATGTTGATCCTTATCCTCACAAGTCCGTAAGTTGATTAACAGATGTTGTTTTAAAGTACCGAAATATTCTTCACGAGTCTGAAAATAAATACAACGCATTTTTATCTTCATAAAATCCCTCTTAAGCTCGTTTTTAAGTGCAAACGTCCCTCTAACTCTTGTTATTTTGTCTTTCAGGCGCCAAATTAAAAGATAATTGAAAGCGTTATAGAAATTAGAAGTGTAGCTTCATCACCTAAGGGCATTTTCATGTTGATATCTTTTAAAATAAGCTTTTGTTTCAAAAAATGACACAACTTTAAGAAAATGAATAATGAAAATACTATTAAGTGATTCTGCTACCTTTCTAGTTTCTAACACACTTTCAGCTTCTCTTTAGGTATTGCTCTTCTTAAACAGAATAACCAGAGTTGGAAAAATCAGCTGTTAAAAATCTTAAATCACTTTGGTTATACTTTGAAATTAAGTCCTGTAACCGCTGTACTCGTGGCATTCAGTAAAGGACAATCTTTGCCTTTTAAACACAATGATAAGTCGGTTAGAATTTCAGTTTTAACTAGTTCTTGGGAAATTGTATTTGCTTTTACCTGGTTTTTCACTTTTGTTTTCTGATTTTTCCTAAAAAAAAAGATAGTTAAACAATAGAATAATCGATTGTTGAGATTTGTTTGAACTTCTACGTTATTTCCTCCTTTTCTGATCTTAAATTGTTTGTGTATTGTCTTCAGAAGTTCAGCTGCTGCTGCCTTTTCTCCATTTCCTTCACCACCGGAGTCTGAATCGCCATCATATCTGGAACGAATCACGACACCGTTACAGGCATTTGTACATTTAATTAAAAACGTTTCAGTGTCATTTACTTTGTAGTGGCCTTCCCCCCTTCATATAAATTATTATTATAGCTGCCCGACGGTGCATTGTAATTTCCGTACATGTTTTTCTTTAGAATGGCACTGTTAAATGCTGACTGGTGCCTTTGTACCAGTTTCGGATTGGAACAAACGTCACACATTTTTTTGCATTCAGGTTGTGGATCACCAAAGTGGTTAGTAAATAAGGTATGACGACAACTGAAACAAACGGATCAAGAGAAGATATATAATGTCGGAACGGTTTGAATTGTTGTTATACATTGTCGATCCACTGCCTTCACAGTATCTAACGATCAAATCGAACTGTTTTGTATCGGCCAAAATCTTTTTCCTCTTGTCCGAATTCTACAGAACCAAAAAAAGTATAGTGACATTTTAACATCAGCTAGAATGTAACATTAAACATTTTTGTAATTGTAATACCGCTGAATGCTTTCCAAGGTCTTGCTTTAAAAGAAAACCAATTGCATCTCTTTCTCCTTTAGAATGATAAATACGACAGAAAGCTTTTTTCCCATCTCGTCCAGCTCTACCCGACTCCTGATAATAAGCTGCAATCGACTGTGGAATCGTCCAATGAGCTACAAATCTATTTTTTTTTTTCAATTTTGAAAGACATGTGAATTTGAGTTTCAAATACAATGTTAAATTTTTTTGTTCTAACCTAACAGAAGCTTTGTCTACACCCATTCCGAAACTAACGGTGGCTGCAATGACGGGTACTTTGCCTTGCATCCAACTGTCTTGTACGTCTTCACGCATTTTATTACCCAGACCAGCATGATATGCTCTCGTCTCCAGACCCTTTCTGGTGAGGGCGGTAGCAATGGTTTCGGTTGCATCTCGCGTTCGACAATACACAATGCCACAGCCTCTATTTTCCTATAGAGAAAATGGAAATGAACGAAAAGTATTTCTATCGAAAACTTTGCATTTGCTTCTTAGAATTAAATTAAAGTTGAAATTTTAATTTCTCATTTAGACAAATGTCCAAATTTATCAGTCATTACATACACCAATTACTTCTTCCCAATTTGTTCCCAATGCTTCAACAGCAAAATCCTTGAGGCTTTCATATGGATCGTCCAGAGTATCTCTGAACCGTACGTCGTAAAATAGATTAGGTCTGAAACAGCTCACTTTAAAACTTGAAACCGGTTTTTTCAGTTTTAATTGTATCTGAATATCTTCAACGACCTGCACAGTTTTAAAGTGACACTTGTCACATTAATCCTTTTTAATATAAAGGTTCCGATTAAAGTAAATTCTAACCTGTGCCGTAGCAGTTGCAGTCAACGCAACGAATGGCACTTGTGGAAATCTATGACGCAGCGATCCCAAAGCGAGAAACTTCGGCCTGAAGTCGTGACCCCACTGTGAAACACAATGCGCTTCATCGATTACGAAATACGCGAATTTCTCCGCTTTGTACAAACTATCTAGAATAGACTTAAAAACAACATACGTAACATCAAAAAACACACTTTTAGATGTCATAACGATAAAATGTACCTTCATATTCTCCGTTGCTGCTTGTTCTGGAGTGATATAAACGAGACACGTCTCGGTCTTCCTGTTCCGTAGATCCGTTACCACTTTGTCACGTTCCTTGACTGGCATTTGCGAATTAATGGTGTTACACGGGATACCTAACTTACGAAGATGTTCGATTTGGTCATAGATGAGAGCGAGCAACGGCGATATTACGAAAGTAACTCTTCCTTTGGCAATTACTGCCGGTAATTGATAACATAGTGATTTACCAGAACCGGTTGGCATCGATATAAACACATCCCGTTTACCTGTTTAAAATGAAACGCGCGTGAGAGAGAAATCGACGGATACATTAACAGAGTATGACAAACGTGGCTTTTCACTAGTCATTCTATTATAGGGCTCCGCTATAGAGGCCTATGGGGGACCACGTTTGTCCTACTTTTATGACAATCTGATCGAAAACGTTAGTTCTTAGAAATTTTACCTTCGATTACGGATTCTATTGCCTTTCTCTGTAATTCAGACTTAAAAGATTCGTGCTTAAATACTTCTTTCAGTACTTTTTCCATTCTAAAACAACTTATTAGCAATAAAACCACCTAGAAAATGAAAAAAATCGTTGCTCCTTGGGCGAGAAAATCAATTGTATAAAAATGAACGAAATAAACCTTTCTAAAACAATACAATCGATATATTTATTAAAAGAACAAGCAAAATAATAGTTTATTCAAAACAAATAATATTTGCAACATAAAATGGGCATTTAATAACGTCATATTTCAAACGAAATCAACATTTTCAATTCATTTTTCACACTTTATTGAATTTTTCATTATATACTTCATAGGGTATTAGAGACATAGCTTCTCGTGTTGTCCGTAGAGTTTGTGCTAACTGTGGCGCTGCGACCAATTTCCATCCATTTCAACCAATGTGGAAGCAGAAAGCTTTATGCGCGTCATCATAAAGAAGAAGGAGAACGACATCGAAGTCAGCGCCACCAAGTGGTTACTTTTCTGCACTTTTTCATAGCATTCATTCTGCCCATTGTCAAATTATCACTGTTTACAGATGGATCAAGCAAATTTCAGAGGTAAGAATACAATTCATTGTGTTTATGAGTTTCGAAACATAACTAGCTTATGAAATGAATAAGAATTGCGATGGAATTGTATTGTTTTTGGCGTTGTTTTCATTTTTTTTGTTTGTTGTGTGGAGCGGGTGGGTTTTGGGGGTGGTCCTCTTGTTAGTGTTGGCGAATGGCGCCCAAAAACCTCTCAGTCAATTTTCGTTTCAAAGATAAAGAAAATATATTGAAGGTCAGCTACTACCCATTGTTGTAGTGTAAAATTGAGCTAAACATGAAAGCAATCGTGGAAATGCCGATTTTTCTAGTTTTTTGCTTCAAATTAAATTGGAAATCGAAATTTAATGAGTTTCGAAGCTACCACTAGAATAATGGAGCCTGGCAAATGTAGTCGATCTCCATTCTCTTTGACGAAGATGATCTCGGATTACTCCGGTTACTCAGAGTCATTATTGTTGTTTGGTATCTTATGTTAACATGAAGTACTCTGTTGGAGGATATGGAAATGTGCTTAGATTGCTCCGAGTTATCAGTTTTTTTTTGTTTTCCTGTTGGTCTATGGTGGTAAGTTCAGCTCTGAGGGTTAAAATATGTAAACGCTCGCTGCTCCATTCGTGTCCATGTTTATATGTGGTTACTGTATAATAAAAGACTAAAGAAAGGCTATCGCCTAAGCCCCTATACAAAGCATAATGGGAAGAGGGGACTCGTGGGGGGGAGGAGGGGGGAAATTTTCGAATAAGACTCAATTGGAGTTCAGAGAAGGATTTTTTTCACATTGGAACAAATAGATTTCGTTGATTTTTCTTATCGATCTTTCGTTTTCTAAATTTAAGATGATTTTTTTTTATTAAAAAATCGATTCTTTGTTCTGTAAAATTCTAAAGGGTCGTAATTCCTCCCCATTTTAATTTAATTGACGTTTTGGGAGTTTCAGAAACAACAAGAAAGGAAAAGTAGAGGGGGAAGGGAAGATGAGGAGGTTAGAAACGAGGGATTAGCCTCCTTTCGAGTCCCTTTTTCCGCTTAAATCGTTTTTGACAGAAGAATGAGATTTTTCAATGATTTCTCTTCAAGATGGCTGTGTTTTTTTTGTTCATTTTTTTCCTTTGTTCTATTTAAAAAAAATGTGGGTGGGCAAAAGGAAGAGGGTGGTGCTTAGACGAAGGGGTGGAAATAAGACTAGTTCAAAAGAAATCCTCCAGATGTCTCACTTTTTCTTTCTTTCTTTGCGTTTTTCTTCTAATTTTTAGGAAAACAAATAATTGACATAATTTTTTTTTTACTTGATTTTAATTTTTTCTTTAATTGATTTTTTTTATTTTTCAAATAAAACGTATTAAAAACAAATTGCAATAATCAGATTAGCTAATGAATTAAATTTTCAAAATGAAATTTTATCTCTTATTTAATATATGTGGCATTTTGTATTTTAATTTTAATGCGTTTTCGTTAAGTAGCCACTAGATGGCGCTGAAGCCCACAATAGGTGACGTCAACTACATGGATTCTGTTTTACGCGCTGTATTCAAATAAAGACGAAAATTGCACTTTTCACTTTCGTGAAACTTTTAAAAGAATATATTATGAAAGATATACATTTAAAAAAATATATTAATTAAATAAAAAATTAATAAAAATATTTTATAGTGAAGAGAAAAAGATAAAATATATTTTCAAATTTAAAAAAGTTTGGAGACTTAATATAAAAATCAAGATTAATTATGCAAATTATTCAGTTGAAATTCAAATTTCAACTTAATTGACTTTCGTTGACGTGAAAATTAAAATTTATTTATGTAATAGTAAGAAAAAATAAGACTTTTGTGTGTAAAATAATGATTTATTTGAATATGGTGGGAGATAATTAAATTTCGACAAATAAAATTTTGTGAATGTTATTATACAAAGCTTGATTGTTCTCTAATTGGAAGTTTTTTTCTGTTTCTATGTATTGGTTTCACCGTAGGTGCGTCGCATTTTGTTCCTGGGCTGTACCCCATGTCGGCCCCTCTGTTCGGCGAGCTTCCTCACAAAGCTGCGCCTCAGGAAACGGCGGTGATGGTGAAGAAAGACGCCTCGAAACCGAGGGGTCGCATGTCGGCGTACGCCTATTTCGTTCAGACGTGCAGAGAAGAGCACAGGAACAAACATCCAAATGAGAACGTCGCTTTCGCAGAATTTTCTCGGAAGTGCGCCGAGAGGTGGAGGGTGAGTGGCCTTCACTTGTTGACGAAGAGGAAAGGTGGAAAACGGTTTCGATTCGAACGTCGTTTTGCCTATTTTATTTTTCAGGGAATGTCGGACAAAGAGAAGAAGCTGTTTCAGGATATGGCCGAGAGAGACAAGAAGCGTTACGAAGCAGAGATGGCCACCTACAAACCGGGAAAAGGCTGTAAACGCACAAAAGATCCAAATGCTCCAAAACGAGCACTGTAAATACACAGCACAATTATTCTATGATCGTTTTTCTTCGGTGTTTTTGATTCTTTCGTGCTCAAAGCTGTCGTTTGTCTCTTTGTTAGGTCTGCTTTCTTCTGGTTTTGCCAAGACGAGAGATCGAAAGTGAAGGCTTTGAATCCAGGTTTGACTGTCTGCGAGATAGCCAAAGAGTTGGGCAAGCGATGGAACGAAGTTTTAGGCGATACGAAGTCTAAATACGAGGCTATGGCTCAGAAAGACAAGGCTCGTTACGAAGTGGTACGTCTTTTGAAGTTTGTCACGTTTTTAAACGCCACAAGCGTTTGTTTACGATGATAAGTAGCGGAATGTATTTGTGTCACATGTACAAAATAGGGGGAAAAAAAGCTATTTTTGTGTTGTTTTTGTAAAGGAAATCGAGGCATACAAAGGAAAGAAGGTGAAGCGGTCGTCTCCTGCCAAAGTGGCACCTATCGTACATATGCCAATCAAGAAGCAACCGGAATATGAGGATGATGACGATGAATCTGGTGATGATGATGAAGGCGAGGACGACTACGAGTCCGGAGAGGATGAGTAAACGCGTGCGGCACCCCTGAGTTCCCGTTTCTTGAGCGTGGAAGTCATCTTCTCACTCCACCGTGTCCTCCTCCTCCTCCTTATTCTCTCTGATATTTCCTCCCCCCCCCCCCCCCCTTCCTCCTCCTCTTCCTCATATTCCTCCTGTATTTCACATGCAGCAGCAGTGTTCTCAGCAGAAAAAAAAATCGATGTGAAAGAGCATCTCCTGTACTTAGTTAGGGTAGCGGAGAGAGTTGTTTGATAACGATGTCATATTCGTTATCCGCTCTCTCCTCGTTCTCTGTTCGTCGCCATCAAATGAAAACAAAAAATGCGCATCTCTCTTTTTCTCTCTTCGTTTATTTTATTATTAATTATTATTATAATTATTATATTGTTTTTTATATATAATGTGTATGACCCGTTTCAGGAAGGTCCCAAAAAATCTTTTTTGTTTGTTTTACTTTTCATCTTTTTGTATCTCATTTCTCGTTGGCTCATTTCTACCATCTGTTGTAACCGATTTTGCACTCGGCGTCTTCCCGTTAGTTTTGCGATTTTAAGCTAAATTCGTATAAGAACCACTACTACTACATTCGGGGAGGTTCATTTGTAAGTTTGGTTCAAAATTTACGTTGTACATCTCTCTCGCGGATGAATTCAATAATAGCAAGAAATGACTTAGGAGGGATGGTCGCGTCAGGTGGTTGTTTTTTGTGAGTAGTTTGCATATTTAAAAAGTTAGCCCTTAGATAAAATTATGTGTCGGCCAAACTCATTAATAAATGTCTCTTTTTCGATATTGAGGATGAAACATTCGTTCGTTCTCAAAAACGCGTTGGTTATGGGTTCATTATTTCCTTTTTTTAAGTAAGCGTTTTGTTTGTAAAATAGTATTTCATTTCGATCAAATGGATTGCTTTTTCTATGTCGCTGTTGTAAACGATGTTTGGGGATTAGTTTAATTTTCCTCCTCATTTATGCCGATTTTGGTATTAATTGGGCATCGGAGGAATTGGACATTATAAAAAAAAACATTAACGTTGAGGTATCATTTTACGAACGTTGTTTGATCCTCATAATTATCTTAAGTTATCACAAAGTGATAAGTTCTTTTCGATCAAATTGCCGAGGCCATCTAATGATGGGTCTTTCTGTAATGTAAATTGCTTGAAGAAACTGGCTTTCTTTTGTTTTATTAGCCATTACCTCACATACACATGAGAAAGAGAAACAAATTTAAAAAAAATGTATGAAATACAACGTATATCACGTTGTAGTTTTGAGGGTTTTTATAATTTTACTGTGGTGAGGGAAGAGGAGGTTTGTGGGTTTTTTTTTTCAGCAGCCGATATTTTTGTGTTTTATTTGCTGCTATTTTTTTAGCTGCATTGTTGAAATTTTTTAATTCATTATATTATATCGTATAAAACTACCCTCACTACCCGGTTTTTCTTTTTTTCTCTCTTGGACGCTGACGGGTGTCTTCATTTTTTAATGATTATAAAACGTCATTACCCACAAAGTATCATACCGAGGTCTCTTAAATAGACGTTTGCGCGTGTGTTTGTACGCCGTTGAGGTTCAGGTAAAACCTCCGCAGGTGCTCTTTATTATCATTTGTCATTTTTGTTTTAATTCTTGAAATTCATCTACTAGTTGAACTGTTGCAACTTTGGTTGTTACTTTTTTTTTTTGTATACATGAAACATTTTTTTATAGTCTCTCTCAGTCGGTTTCTTCATAGCTTTTCATTTTTATTTTCGATTTTTACCTCTTCTAAAAATGACCCTGGGTCAGCCGGGTCTTGTTGGTACCTTACCACTAGTACAGTAGTTAGTTCCGCGGTACTGCAATTGTACTCGATTTTGTTTTTCATTTCTGTACCATTGTATAATAACTTTGAAGCTCGTTATTCTATTCTCAATCGTTGGTGTCTTCTCGTAAACGTAGTTTTGTCGTACATTCCCTTCCCAATTTTTATCACCACAGCTTTCAGAAACAAAAAAAAAATCGCGCCACTCGAACATTTTAAGGTTACATTGCCCCCCCTCAGTGTGTAGCCTATACTCGTTTCACGAATGTCAAAACTCGCTTTCCATAGTTATATGGCCCTTGTAACACATTCCCACTTTGTCGTGTTTAGACGTTGTATTTTATGGGATTAGTGTCTTTTTTCTTGCACAGCTTTTTTTAATTTTTACCTTTTTCGTTCTTGTGAAAATTACATTATTTTTCATTTGTAGGTGCTCATATTTTTAAACAAAAACAACATGTAGTGCTGTGGGGTTTTTTTTCATCTCGAAAAATAAAATTTCTTAAAATTCCAATTGTGATTTTTTCGTATAAATATTTATTTGTAGGTTTTACTTTTTAAATGAAAAAAAGGAGTTTATTGACATTTTACTGATAAACACAGCTTATCTTGTTTGCTGCTATTCTTGTTCATTTTATTTACATTTATCATTTTTATTAAGGGGTTAAAGGGATAGTTTAGTTGTATCCAATATGTAAATCGCGGAATTTCTTTTATTCAATTTTTTTCTTTTTAGTAGGGATTAATAGATCTTATTGGCGCGTTTTTTTTTGCCTTTTATGAATGACCTTGTTTTGTTTTTTTTAATTCGTGCTATTTCTAGGAAGGATTTTTATCATAGGACCTAAAGTTTAAAAAACAATTAAATACTATACTATGAATATTTCTTTATTCACAATATCGAAAACACCTATAATGGAAGAAAGGTCACAAGCGAATCAGACTGCGTTAAGTTTTGAAGTTGATAGCGAGGTTACAACAATATAGATGAACTGGAAGGGGAGAGGATACTAATATGGCGCCGTATATGTTTTCTGTTTGACAGGCAGTTAGAAATAGGGGAGAACCTCCAGTTGGCTCCGCCCTTGTTATGACGACCGGCAACTTCTAATTGGTTTGTTGTGTGGTTCGACGTTGAAAAGGGCGAAGAATGTGACGTCAAACTACATAACCAGCCAATTATAAGTTGCCGGTCGTCATAACAAGGGCGGAGCCAACTGAAGTTCTCCCCTATTTCTAACTGTTTGTTTCAGTTTCATATAAACGACGCCATAGTAGTACACCCATCGGTTCACGAATTATACTTCACATATGTGATGAATCGACTCCTATGTGACGTGGAGATAAGAGTACATTTGATGGGAAAATCGATTTAAGTGAATTTCGTTTTGGTAACACTGTCATTTTTCGTCGGCTTCAATCGCGATAGTGATTGCTTTGACGGTTGTAGGATATAGCCTCAAACGTACTGACACGTGATCAAGAATCCATAGACACCGTATTATAATCAGCTGACAGCGTATATGGGTGTGTGATCAGGGCTGGATGTATTTGAGGCTATCGTGTAGGATTTTTCGAATGTAGTTTCGTTGTAGCCCTTTCCTCACGCAATTGTCTGGGGACTAGAAATGCAGATAACTTTTTTATGCTATGCGCTCAATTGATGACGTCTCAACAGAGCAGTCTGAATAGTTTTTTAAGGAATAAAAACAAGATCTTGCGGAATTTTTTTTTTCATTGTTTTTAATAGTATGAAAATTCTTTTTACTTGTTTTTAAATTACATTTGAAGCTGCGGAATTTTTTTTTTCTAATTTGTGTGACGTCGTACACTTTGAGCGGTCAATTAGTTGAGCGCTCAAACACAGCGCATCATGTTAAACATCTTATAGTAATTTCTAGTCGCGAGACGGTAGTTTCTTAGTTGAGCTGATTTTTGTTAGTTCTTCCTACTCGTCGTTCTGTGAAGTGTGGCATGAAATTGAAGTTGTTGGTTTTTCCGTCTGGTTTTTGTGTTTGATTTGAATTAAGTTTTTCTTTCTCTCTTTTGATCAGTTGTTCTCTTGTGTGACGTGGAGGAGATAAAAAGAGAAGGGAAAATATGTTGAAGTGTTTTTTTCTTCGTTTGCAAGTCGCACTTTGATTATTACAAGAAAATGAAAAATGACGTGCATTCGATGGCTTCGCGGAGTCGCTCTCCTCCTCCTCCTCCTCCTTCATTAGTTTCTCGCGTTTCGTTTCTCCTTCTTTTCGTCTCTTTCGTGTCGTTTCTAATCGCTTCTTCTTCTTCTTCTTCGTTGTCGTCGTCTTCTTATTCACAATCGGTGAACAATCCTCAAAACGCCGCCGCTTCTTCGTCTTCTTCTAATAGAGAAGGTGAGAAACAGATGTTCAGGATTTCGTTTTATCCCTTTTTTTTTGTGTGTCTTAATTCCTCCTCCCCCTCCCCAACCCTACCCTACCCTCCATCACCTTTAATCTGTTTCTATTTCTGAATTTCTAGAAACATGAAAGCGTTTTTAGTAACTAGAAAGGTAAAACTTGAAAGTGTTTTAGTAACTAGAACAGTTTTGTCTGAATCAGGAAAGATTATTTACACACTTTTTTTGATATCTTTTAAAATAAACTTTTTTTTTTATGACAAATGATAACAATTTTTTTTTTGTTTGCGGTTTATTTAAACAAGAAATACGTGAATCACAACGACAGTCTTTTAAATTGATTTATTTCGGCTGAAATTCAAGAAGAAAACTTTGAAACTTGAGAACTTCAACTTGAACCCTCTTGAGAACAACATTGAGGGTAACGAGGAGGGAGGGGGTTTGATGTCATTAATCTCATTATAATTATGCAGTTTCTGGTCTAAATTGTCCCTCTGCTATAGGTTCTTTTTTGAGCTGCTTAAAGAGAAATTACTCAAGGTAAAAATTACGAATCAAGAAGAATTAATTCTTAATGAATTTGGAGTTTTTTTTTTCCCTTCTGTTTTCAGGAACCTTGTTGTGAGAGTTCAAGTGCAAAGTTCTCTTGTTTGTGGAACAATTTTAAGTTTCTGCTTCTAAAACACAAATTAAACAAAATTCTCAATGAATTCTCAATCATCTTTGAAACAAATGTCATTCATTAGAAATCAATCAACAATAAAAAAAAAGTTAATATTTGCCCCTTTTTTAAATTAAAACGTTTGCTTAAATAAAAAATGGGGATGTTTTTTTAATAGAAAAGCAAACAAGTGGACGAAAGTTGTTCAGACGACGAAAAAGATGGAACATTTTGATAGAAGTGTTTGACCTTTGAACTTTCTCTCTCTCTCTTCCAATCTTCTACCGTGTTCAAATAAGAGAATTTATCTGAAAAATAGTTGTCTTCTTTTTGAGGCTAATAACCTGAACCTTTTTTTTCTTCTTCTTTCTTTTTAATGACGTAATACAAAAAAAAAATGAAAAGAAATTAATCTAAAATATTAAAAAAGACCAATTTAAAAAGTGATACTTTGGTATCATTTTATTATTTTTCTTGGTTCGGTTTTTGTTTTGATAAAGAGAATTTTAATTAAGCCTTTTGTTCTTTTATATCCATTATGTTACTTATTATTTTACTTGAAATTATGAAATTAAAATTATGATTAATTTATTATATTGTTATAAATAGGCTTCTTAGTTGAAATGGGTCCTTCTTGTGTAAGTCACGTGGTCACCTTTAACCCTAGCAGAAATTTCACCTTGAAGTTTGAACTTTTTATATAAATTTATAATGTAGTCCAAAAGTGTATTCATATTCAGTGAAATTAAAAGATAAAGAGCCAAAATTATTTAAATTAAACACAATTCAAACACAGAGAAATGACCAGTGGTCAATCTGGTGTAGTTTGGAACTGATTTTAGACAATTTGTGAATAACGAAACTTAATATATCAACAGGCGGTGGAACCTTCTTTTTTTTTTATAAAATATTTTCTTTTTTTGTTAGAAACTAGAAGAGTAAAAAACAAAATCATGTCATGTTTTACACTTTTTATGGAGGTTCTCTTAAAAAAGAAAACCGGTGAAAAACTGCCATAAGTCGTTTGATTGTTCTAGTTTCTAACAAACTTTGAAGTTCTTCTTTTAAAGAGCATCATTTCATACAAGCGTAGGATAGCCAACCTAAGTGACTGCTGTTAATAACTTAATAAGTGACCCCCCCCCCCCCCTTCCCAATCTGACCACTTTTTTGCGTGTTGACCATCGAAAAGAGACGTGGTGGACCTACTACTGTTTTAAACGGTTTTTAATTTTTTAAAATGAACTTCAATCAATATTGAAAAGCTGAATTTGCAATGTGATTTTTATTTCTCAGTGTGTTCTAAAGGGGAAGAGTTGTGTGCTGACAATCCGAGCTTCTTGTCCATCAAGAACCTTCATCATCAGTTGGACGATGACCGTGACGGACAGGTGGACATCGAGGAAAGTGACGAGGTCAGTCTTTTTTTTTTACTAAAAATGTGTTTGGATGGATATTTTTTATGTGTAAATAGCAAAGTTCTCTTCAAAATAAGGGAGAGATTTCGAGAAAAGAGAGAAAACATTTCTCAAGAAAGAGTGATTTTTGACTATTTTTAATATCGTGCTTTACCTTGGTGTCGTCGGTTAGTTTCGGAATGACAGAAGGAACAGATTAAAACATCTGAAGGCTTTCTCCTTGACTACAGTATATAATATATATCTTATGTTATGACAGAGAGAGAGAGAGAGACAAAATAATTACTTGGAGATGTAATTTGGATAACCTCCAATACATTTTTTATTACATTTCATGTATACATTCTAATTCATTTTCTTAATTTATGTAACTATATTTGGCTTTATATATTCGTAATTATTTCAGGTTAATTTCACATGTGATTGATGAATAATAAAGAAAAAGACAAATAAAAGAGTTGCACCTGACTCGAACGACGACGAGGGTTGGAGGTGGAGGCTAGTTATCGGGTGATTGCTTTTTTTTTATTATTTAGTAAGGACATCGAACGAAGAGGGAAGGTTTGCTAGCCTCCACTCACAGCTCTCGTCGTTGTTCGAGGAAACAAGTTTTAAGTTTTGGAATTTTTTAATGATTCTTCTCGATAGAAAAAAAGCATCGGTTTGAGTAAGTTAATTTGGGGAAAACCGTTTTCTTCGTTGAATCGGTGATATCGAAAAAAAAGGGAATAGAAGGAGGAGGTGCCAAGGTGTGTGACGTTGTCATTGTCTTCGGCTGTCAGTCTAAGGGTTGGAACATACGGACGACTTTTGGAACACTTTTCGACTGCAAAATGAAATCGAAGGTGGTTGAGCTGTGTATTTTATACGGAAAAACTCAAGGTGTTCGAGTTTGGCGACAACTCTCACTTCGTTTTGCAGTCGAAAAATGTTCCAAAAGTCGCCTGTGTGCCATTGGCCTAGGGAGGAGGAGGAGGAGGAGGTGGAGTATCGAGGACAAAATCGTCATCGTTAATATCGTTATTAACGTGAACTGATCTCTACAAATCATCCAGTAACAAAAAAATGAGGAGGAAGAAAGGGAAGAACGACTTTCTCCAATGAAGCTCATAATCAAGAAAGTTCACATCCGGTTCCTTGAAACAAAACAAAACCAAAAAAAAAATTGATACATTTATTTTAAACGACGTTTTTTTTTTTTGTGTGTTTAAAAGTGTATTTAGTTGTTTGGGCCTTGGTTTTCATAGGAATGAATGAGTGAGTGAGTGGGTGAGGTAAATAGGGAGGAGGAGGAGAAGGGAGTTGAATTCCTGTGTGGTTTCAAGGATCTCCTTTAATCCGAAATTATGAACAGAAAGAGAGTGAGAGAGAATACAGGGTGAACGAAAAAAAAACAGCCAATATCCGGAGAAATATTACAAAATTAAAATGGCACTTGACCTATGAGGCCGGTTTCACACGGATCGCTTTATGATGCCACATAAAGTGGTCGTTTTTTAGCCGACTATTGAAAGTGGTCGATTCCTGCGACGGAGTTCGGTGGCCGTTTTTTTTTTAATCGATGATGGCTATTAAGAACATACTATATTAAGTGGTCAACACTTACAGTAGGTTTTTGTTTGCAATGATAGTTGGGTGAAGCAGGCCGCGTCAACCACTTTGTGGCACTACAACGTAGCGCCACAAAGTGTGGTTCGTGTGAAGCCTGACTTAGTTAAAAATGACCACAAAAAAACACGCTCTGTCGAAATTTCATTTTTTAAAAGAAAAACTTGACAGAAATGATTAAAGCAGTGTGGCGATTTTGAGAGACAATTGAGGTTTGATATCAGCTAGAATTGTCAAGCCAGGAATTGATTGTACTGCAGATGGCTTGCGGGTTCACTTTTTTTTGCAATAAATGATGTTGTTGCACATACCGTGATATGAACATTTCATTTATAAAATAACAAAAACAGTAAGAAAAAAAGGAAATTGCAAATTCATCATGGATTGACCCTTTTTTTTATTTTTCTCCTTGGGTTTTTCGTGTTGTCAAGTGTGAATACCTTTTTTTTTTTCATACTTTTTTGTCTTTGCCTGTTTCGTTTGTTTCCTTTCCTTTCAGTTACTGGTATTATATAATTCATTACTGAAAAAAAAGAACAGAGAAAAACAATAGAAGACAACAAAGAAAGAAAGAGAGAGAAAATGTCACTTTTTGATTCGAGGAAAAAAGGAAACAAAATTTATATAGTAATTCATTATTTTGAAAAGAGAGAGAGAGACACGTTCATTGTTAATCTCCTACTTCTTTTATGTTTGTTTTAAACATTGATTTACAATGTTTTACAATTAGATATCATTTTTATTACATCACCAGAAAAGAGAATCTAGTTTTTTTTACAAAAAAAAAAAGAAATCCACCAAATTGTACCCCTTAATTCTTAATAATAATAATCATTAAGGACCTCGAATTTTAAAGAGAGAGAACTAATTGAGAAGATTACAAAAACCTTAAACATGTTGGTGTTTTATTTTTATGTGAATTTTAAAACTTGATTATAATCGCATCTTTTGAGTCATTCCGAAGCCACTTTGCGAGAGAAAAAAAGTCAAGTTTCAAACTCAGGGGTTTTTTTTTTATTAAAAAAGAAGACTAAATTTGCAATATCATCCCTAAAATCAACCTTGAATTTGAAATCAGCAATTCCACTTTTTGCTTTTCTTTTAATAATTTAATATAAAACTATTCCGTCGTTGGGGTTCTTAATTGAAAGAAATGAGTTTTATTCGTTTAAAATTGAGCCTGAAAGTTACTCAATTTATATATTATTACCACTAAACGGATGTTAAATTTCAAATAAGTGAGTGAAGACCAAATTTCAAAAGTAAAAACGTAATAATAGCACTTAAAACAAAAAAAAAACCCCTTCTAAGGATGGGAAGAAAAATCCTGTTAAGAAAAAAAAAAAGGGATCAAGGAATAATGTGATTTTTCCTCTTCAGCGTCGTCGTCGTCGTCTAATAATAATAAGCGTATTAAAATTATTATATTATCCATTTAAAAACGTGTTTCTCTTTGTTGAGATCATTATACGTTTTATGGTTCCATCTAATTATATAATTAATTCGCTGTTATTTCTAGTTAAGAAATAGGGAAAAACAATCTCAGAATCAAAACACAAATCCTGTTTTTTTCTTTCTGGAGATTTCTTAAGGCCAACTTAAGGGATTATATGATTCAACCTACTATTTAATCTTATTTCCGAGGAATGTTTTTCTTCTTCTTTCTCGCTTAAGAATTTATACCGAAATGAAACCTATTCGAACTTATAATTATTGTGTCTTTCAGAAGAGAAACCAGAAAGTGTGTTAGAAACTAGATGGGTAAGGTAGTCAAATCACTAAGCTTATTTATCAAACCTGAAAATACCCGTAAGGAATTGAGCTACTCGTCTAGTTTCGAAAACGTTCCATTTTTTGTTTACTTTGTATCTGAAAGGCAGATTAATCAAGAGTTTGAGACCCGTTTACACTTTAAAACCCATCTTAAACAAATTTCATTTTACATGTAAAAGAAAGAAGTGCTGTTGTTTGAAAAAGGGTCTTAATTAATCTTCTTCGGTTTCGTTTTCTTTGCTTTTTATATATTTCCAATATTAACAGTTTCTTCGTGAAGAACTTCAGTACGAAAATGGAAAGGAGAGACAAAAAGCATTTCACAATAATAAAAAACCAATCACTGTTGACGAACTTTGGGTATCTTGGAAAAAATCTGATGGTCAGTTACCGTGTCACATTCGATGCTTTTATTTGGCAGTCTTAAGAGTTGTTTTCGTAGTCGTAATATATCGTGTTGTAACGTTTTCTTCTTCTTCTTCTTCTTCGGATAGTTCGTAACTGGACTGTGGAAGAAACTGTGGAATGGCTGACGACATGTGTGGAGCTGCCAGAATATGGAAAGACGTTCACTGACAATGCAGTGAACGGAGAAGCTTTACCACGGTAAGATTACAGGTCGTTATTATTATTGTCATCGAGGTCGTTGATGTTAACGATTTAATCGGTGCTGTGTCTGTGTGTTTTCATAATTTTAATAAAATACAACAGGTTGGCGGCAGATATGCATTACGTCGCCATCTATTTGGGTATTAAGAATCCGATACACAGGAGGAAAATTTCGCTCAAAGCGACCGATGTTGTTCTTTTTGGCCCTGGTCCCAATAGTAATTAATACTTTTTGTTGAAAATGTTACACATCCTTAATTAAATCAACAGTTGATCAAGACAGTTTTGATTTCGTTCAACCGTAAACAGATCGTGGTTACCTGAAGGACGGAATTCTTGTAGTTTCTCTTGTCGTCGCTTTTGGTGTCTGTTGGTTGGCTTATATTCAACATCGAAATTCAAAGCAAGAATTAAGTCAAATGATGAAAGACATGGAAGGATTACAGAGGGCAGAAGAAAGTCTTCACGCTTTGCAACAGGAGTGAGCAGTTCATTTTGTTTCCTGTTCGTTTTGTTTTCTTGGTGACGATGTGAATTTTGATAATTATTTATTTATTGCGATCATCATGAATTCATATTTGTTGTAATTTATGTTTAATTTTATGACATACTAAAAGAAAATTGATGAGAATGCATTTTAAAACGTTTCCACAAACAAATTTCAAGGTTTAATTGAAATTATGGGAGTGATTTCGAGAAAATGTATTCGAAAATAATTTCGGGAAATGGTTTTTGGAAATAATTTCTTTTTTAACGATCTGAACAAATTTCCCTTTTTTGACAAAAACTGTGAGAAATGATGGAAAACGAGGTAGTTTTAAAGTGAAAAAAGCTCCTTGGATGAATAGTGTCTTTAAGTAGAAAATAGTTTTTTATTTTTGTCTATAAAAAGTTTATTTTGAAAGATATCAACAATGCTATTATGCAGTGATTCTGCTACCCGTGCTAGGCCCTCAAGCTCAGCTTGATCAGAGAAGCAAAATTAAGAGAAAATATAAGTGGTTGCAGAGTATTTTCATGTGGAAAACTTTTAAAATACAATTTTTATGAAAAACAGCAAAATATTTTTCACACTTTTTTATTTTACTCTTACAATTTCGAATTAATCTTGAAATTTAAAAAAAAAATTGATAAGAAAAATGTATTTTTTGTCGTTTTTTTTTCTCCAAATAAAAAGACATTTTCGTTGTTAATTCTCAATTAAAGGTTGGAAGTAGCGAGACAAATGCAAGAGAGTATGTCTTCCGAACGTGACGAATTGGAGAAGAAGCTGCATGTAATTTTATACATTGGAGACGACGGGTTGTTTTTATCTCTTTGTTGAATTATGTTTGTTTATGGTTTGTGATTAAGGGAGACGGTGAACACGAACAAGGTTCGGACGACATCAAAGTTCAACGTTTGGAGGAGGAGTTGAACCTCGTGATGAACGAGTTGCAACGCGCTCGACGTCAACTGGAGTCTAAACAGTGGCTTCCACCTCCGGCTCTTCAGCTCTGGTTGCAGCTCACTTACGAGATGGAGTCGCACAATTTCAACATGAAAAAGATAGAGGCCGACGAACAACTGAAAATTGCAAAAGATGGAGTAAGAGATACCGATTGAAGATTGTTTTTCGTAAGGAATTGTATTTGCTAATTAGGGGAAGATTATGGTTTCTAGTGTGAAAAGCTAAGAAAGAAGCATCGTACGGTTTTCGGAAGTTTCCGTATCGCTCACGGAGGTTCGATCGACGACATAGACGAAAAGATACTTCTAGCAAAGTACATTCATTTATTGGTTTCCTTTATTGATTCGTGTTATAAATTGAATGTTTGTTTTTGGCACAGAGCTGCATTGACAGAATTGACTCAGATACTTAAAGAACGTCTTCATCGTTGGAATCAGATCGAAATGATGTGTGGCTTTAACATAGTAAAAAATCCCGGATTGGCAATTCTTGAGCCGATTCTTCAGATAAGGGATTCAGCGTCCAGCGCACATCTTCAGCACAGTTAGTTCTGTTTATCTTAAAAATTTACTAACTGCGACGATGACAAGGGTTGGAGGTGGAGGCTCCTCTGCATACAGACTGTATGGAGGATGTTAGTTAAAGGCTAGAATCCACCTGCAACCCTCGTTGTCGTGAAAAGATGGGCAACGGCCATGGGGATCGAACTATAATCTTCATTGTTCATTTATTCTAGATGGAGGCGACTTGGAGGATATGGAGGAGGAAATGGAGAATAACATAAGTTCGCACATAAGTGCAGGTAAGCTTTTGGCCGAGTTGTCATGTCTTCAGTATCGTCCACAAACGATCTCCGCGATCCTCAAGAAATGCGAAGACTCTAGTTAGACGTCCTCCAATCCTATTATAACTCTGAATCCTTTTTTCCCCTGACTTTTTTGCGGCCACTCTTTGGCACGCATTTTCTGTTTTATTATTTTTTTTACTTCTGTCAATTTTGTTTTCTTCTATCATGTATTTACGACGGCACGTACTTGGCATCCGTATATATATATATGTTTTATGGTAAATTCATTAGAAGCATTCGAAATGAATTTCCAATTTGTTGTAAAATGCCTTCGTACGAATATCGGCGATGTGTGTGGTTGTCGGAGAATGGTCTTAACTTTGGGTTTTAACTGTTTTTTTTTTTGTTCGTTTGTATTCTTTGGTGTTTTCTGTATTGTAAATTCCAACCATTTGCTGCCTTAATTGCAATTCCTATACACATAAGTGCAAACATTGCAGTGAAACTAACGAGAAACAAACAATACAATCGATTTTACACACGTGGCAGCAATAATACTTTTTTGCTCATTTTTATTGTCATAAATGAAGACAGTTTACCGATGTTTCTTTGTGTCAACTTTATCTTCAAATTAGCCTCTAAACTGCTGAATTGAAAAAAGTTATAATTTTTAAGGCAAATATATTACCAATGATATTATTAATTTAATATTCACACGTATGTGAATATGTATTGGGTGCAAGTGCAGAAATGATGGTTTGCAAAGTATTGGAATTTGAAAATTGAACAGAGTGAAAACGTGTGTGTGTGTTTAGTGCAAACTGAATGTGCCATATTCCTTCGAATAGATATCGAAGGAATACGGCACATTCCGTTATTCATCGATTTATACAAATAATACAACAATGTGACATCACGATCATTGAAATATATGAACGTTATTTCACACTGCTGGATAAAGCGGACGAATAACGACACGTGCATATATTGTGTATAGAGTTGAAGACCGTTTAACACGAAAAATCAAATAACGCGAAATAAAATTTCGGTTTGGTCCCTTCAAACACAAAAAAGTGTTATTGTGCTTATCACATTTCATGTTAAACGGTTTTCAGTCCAGTTTTCACATCTGTTTAGTTTCATACCGTCGTTTGCATGCCATACGAATCTTAATTGTTACCTGATGATTGTTTTGATAACTTACCGTTTTATTGCACTCATGGTTGGTGTTTTATTTTTGCATTTTGTGATAAAAACTCGTTTATTTTAATTTGTAGAACTTTCTTTTTGCATCCATTTCTCGTAACTTGTTCTATTTTGCACGACTTTTTTTTTGGTTGCTAATTTTAACCTTTAAAATATAATTGCAACAAATTGCACTTTTTCTTCTTGGAACGGTGGTCTCTTTTTTTTTTTTAACAATTTCATTTCCGGGTTTTGCACTTTTTCTTGATTTGCTTTTTATTTTTATTTTTCCTTGTTTATTCTTTTTTCCGTTTCTTTCTCTTTTTTTTATATATATATATAAACCACCTGTTCCTATCTATATTATTGCTATTGATTGACTCTCGGGTCCAGTACAGCAACTAGTGAACGCGTCAGCCCATATGTTTCTCGCTTCAGTGCCTCAATCTTACCCCATGCCAACTTGGCACGATCGAGATATGCTGACTCGCCACAGTCCTCCTCGGAGACCACCGCTAACACATCGTAACAGTAGTAATTCGCTGTATGATTCTCACTTGAGCTCGTGCATCGGTTCTGCTTCTACAACTTCGGCTTCTTCCTGTCTTTCCAGTCATACGGTTGGTGGTCCCATTGTTCCCGTCTCGACAGGTGAGCCTCGTATTATTATGTTCGTGTGTGTTGTGTATCAGTGACCTTAAATTGTTCTTTCGATCTTTTTTGTTTTTCTTTTTTGTTTCATTGCTTACTATTACTAATTTTGTCTCTGCGTCTTTAATTCTTCTCTTTGTTCCTTTGATTGTTGATTATGTATTTTATGGTGGTGTTTAAATTGTGAACGCCTCTCGAACTTTGATTAGTCTGTCGTTTGGGAGAAAAATATATAGGAATTTGGAAGTGTTTTAGAAACTAGAAGGGCAACTCGATCACATTGGGGGATTTTCAAGTTGATATTTTTTTTAAAAAAAAGATATTTTTATGTCAGTTTGGAAATTACCCAACTTTAAGCGGACGATATTTTTTTAAAATTTTGGTCTATACTGAAGAATAACAACTTGAAAATATTAACTGACTCGGATATGATTTTAGTTTATAAAACTTTCGCGTTTCATAACCACAGAGTAATCAGAGTTTGAAAATCAGCTATTCATAAATCATTGTTATTGTCATAACCTTCTAGTAAACTCATTCATTATTTTCGTTTCAGTGAATCCAATGTTGTCGGACACAAAGAGATCACGTTCGACTGGTTTAGAGCACATAGAAAAGCTTTCGCAAGCAACGTTAAAAGCATCGTGTAGTGAAAACAGTTTAAGTAGGTCTTCTTCGACGTTGCTTTCGACGGAAAACGTGATACAAGAAGCCCCGACAGCAGCAACAGCGTCGGCTGTGACAGTCACCAATGGTCATAGTAAAATTTTCACAGTTGGTGGCGGGTGAGAATTGTGTATGTAATAATTAGGGTAACAAATTCGAATTAGTTGTGGTTTTTTTCTTATCTTAATAGGCCCAATTGTGAATCCAGTCCCGAGGCCGAAGAGAGACCGCATATAGGTGGCGCTCACCATAAAAATGCGGCTTGGCGTAAGGTTAAATCTTACAGTCAAGATCAGTCGACGCCGCCTCGTGACGTAGGAGACGGTCCGCATTCTCACTCCGACTCTTCTCTAGATTTACGAAACCAAGGTTCTTCCACACCACCTCCACTTGCTCCTCCGAGAAGAACAGTGGCGACAACCAATAATCACGCAGCAGAGAGGCCTAAGAGCATGAATGTAGCAGCAGCAACAGCGTCAGTTATTCGTTCTAAAAAGCTCGCCCTTCGCACCATTCCTCCTTCTCCAGTTCAGACGACACCTGTCGACGAAGAGAAATCGTCGGATTCGAGTTCAACCATCGACGATGAAGTTAAAAAGGAAAACAAAAAGAAAAGAATGTTCATGAAATTGAGCCAAAAACTAAAGCGATTGTGAGCAATCAATTTCATTAATTGTTTGCTGTTTTTTTGCGTTAAGAAATTTTTTGGATTCTTTTCGTGAGTTTTAAAATCTCTATTTAATGAGCTTGCCAACTATTTTCATAACGAGAAGTTGGAAGTTTTTTTTAAAATTAGGAATTACTTGTGTTTCGTGTGTTTGCATTTTGAATGTAGATTTCGATCAGTTACGAGACTTCGAAGCGATTGGAACGAGACGTTGTCGAGAGAATTGTTCTTTTAAAACTCTCGTTACAGATATATCCTTTTGTCGTGTGTGACCTGCGCTCGGTATTCTTCTGTTTTACATCTCGATCGCTTTGTTAACAGCGTTGACAAAAACTTGGAAGTGAAAACTATGACTGCAAAGTAAGAAATTCCGTTTCGGTTGTGTTTTCATGGGTGACTTTTTTTTGTTTCTGATGGAGTTTTTCTTTCCTTAACCAACATGCTTCCCTCCAACGACAAAATAAACCGAATTACAATTTTGTTTTTCTTATATGTATATTTTGAGGTATACGTACGGTAAAAAGTGCTGGACATTATTTACGGAATGGTGAAAATGCTTAAAATGCATTGCTATTATATTACCTTGAAATCGTACAGAGAGAAAAAAAAATATTATTTACGACCTCTTTTTTCTAACTACTTTGTGTGTATATATAATGTATATGATTGGTCGATGTTTACATTGTTACACATTTTTTTCTATGTGTGTTTTCTAATGTGATTGGTTTGATCCTCATTACGATTAATCAAAGTTGTTAACTGTTTCTTTTAAGGAGGGTACTGAAGTTAACTAAAGTTCAGTTTCCACCTGTGGTTATTGTATCTTCAAAGAGGGCCCCCCCCTCCCTCTTCCTTCACCAGTATATTATTATGGGTTTGTTTACTTTTTCAGTGGTGTTCTGTCTTCCATCCTTGGAAGGTTGGCGATGATTATAATACTGTTTGCATTAATAAAATTTGTTAATTGACTTAACTAGTTATTGGTTGATAGCCTCTCCCGTTTATCATTACAAAAGTAATCAGAAAATGCGTTTTTAATTGTTTCTCAGAATTGAACTCTAAACGCATTTTTCTGGTTGTCTTAGCCATTATTAACGCCAAAAAACGTATGCAAATAAATTCAGAAGTGTCCAAATGGCAATAATCGGTTATTAATAGGTTGTAATTTTTTAGGCATTAAATTATCTCTGAAATCCGTTTATTTCAATGATGTTTACAACATATCTGCATCTTAGAGATTAACTAAATTCCATCGTTTAAACAAATTTAAGTACCCCCCTCCCCCCGTTAATACAAACAATGCTAAAAGTAACTTAAAATTTCAATTGCAAAAATATATACTTTACTGAAAATCACAATTAAACTTTTATTTTAAATATTTACAAATATTTTCTAAACCAAAACAAAACCTTTTTAAAAAAAAACATTGCAACCAATTAAGTTTCAAAAAAAGAAACTCAAAAGAAAATGAAACAGTTCTTTTCAAATATTTAACAACTTCAGTTGGCACTTTTTAAAAATGCTTTTAAACACTAGAAATTTTTATTATTATTAACAATTCAATGGAAAGATTTCTGAATAAGACATTCACAATAGAATGCACAATTGGCCACCCAACAAAACTCCAAATGTTCTCTTTTAAAAGGTAGCAAACGAGAAAATTCTGGAGGAGTCACCTATTTTCTTGGGAGGAAAAACCTCATTCTTTATTGGAAGACTAAAACGTTTTTGTGTTTTTCATTATAAGGCATTTAGCTTTTCCAGAAGTTCATTGGCGTTTGGTATTCTTGACCGTTCTCTGTCGTGCGTTCTGTTTTGATGTTGACGTCGTGGTTTTGGTGGTGGAGATTCGTCGCCGCCGCCACCACTTCTTTGCCTTTCGGAACTTAATATATGTTCTAAACTGATGTCGACGACACTAGGAGACGACGGTAGAACAAGTCCACTCCGTGAACGGCTGCGATTCAGTTGTGCCTGGCGAGCAGCTTTACCATGGAACAAAGAGATCAGGCAAAAAAAAGTAATCGTTAGCGACTGTAACTGCGTAAATTTAAAACTTACGTCAAAACAAAACATTCTTTTGTTTTTATAATTCGGCCAGCAGCAAGCAGCAAATGGGACGGAAATAACAAATCTTGGTGCAGTTCAACGTTTTAAATTGCAATGTAATAATGGAAGTGACGAAAGAAAGACTTACCTCCGACGGCTCGAGGTGCTCGCTTTTTCCCTTTGTCACGACTGAAGGCTGAGCCAGTGTTCAGAGCTTCCATCAAACTATCCATAACACCCTTTTGATTCTCATCTGGAAAGTAAAGAAAAACGTTTTAATGGGTAAATTGTTATGGAATTAACTGTAGGGGAAACATTGAATCCGACCATCGCTCATATCGACGAGAGCCTTTTTCTTTGCTTGTCGTTCCTGTTTCATACGTTCCCTATTTTCTTTGTCTTCTTTCGCTCGCCGACGTTTCTCTTCGAGCTCTCTCTCTAATTGATTTTGTTTTACAGCTTCCTAAAATGTTTAAGATGACTTTATGAACTTGTTTTTTTTTTTTGTTGCTTTAAAGTCGTTTGTTGTCACCTGGAAGGACTCTTTGAATGTCGTTATGTCGCGGAAGAAATTATCTAACTCGTACATCTTTGGATCAAACGTAAAATAGTCGCCCAATTTCTTATACGATGTTTCCATCTTATCTTTCATCTTACTCAAGATACTAAACTGTTCTTTCGCATCTTTCAGGAAGGCCTAAAGTAGAAGTTTTAAAGTACAAGAGACAACACATATTTTATAACCACTTAATAATATCAGAAAAGATAAGTTTACACTCATGATTTGAACAAATTTATCATCTGGCGATTGAGGAGGTGGAAAATTTGAAAGATCTTTTTCCAATTGTTTTAGACTGTCCGCCATCGCTTTCAGATTCTGTGGAAGTTCGGTAGAAACTATCAGGAATAATAGAATGAAGGTTAAAGTTTTTTCATTGTCAACATTTTTTTGTTTTTGTTTTCAAACGTTCTTTGGTTTCATCTGTAAATTCCGTACCTTTTGCAGCTTTATCGGAGTGGACGAGTTCCTCGCCAAAAGATAAAACTTCGGGGAATTTTGATTCACAAACGAGAGCGAGGAAATGCATCAAAGTGGTTTTGTTGTCGGTCGCTTTCGTTCCAGATAACTATTAATCGTAATGTTTCGACTTGAAGAAATGACGATAAGAGACAGAAAAAATTTTCTATTACCATATTGATGAAATTAATTTCAAAACCGAAACTCTGTGCATTTGTCGAACCAGAGTTCATGTAATTTCCCATCAGCAAAATAATCTCTAGAATCTTTGAAAATTTCTTGCTGTTCCTAATTTCATCGCACGCTTCCAGAGCGGCAACCAAATCCTAACGATTTAAAAAAAATCTAAATAAAAATCTTTTATCTTTTCGTTAAAATTTGAAAAAAAAAAAAACTTCAGTTTCTTACTGGCTTCATGTCGTGAACCATCTCTGCAAATCTTAATTTGAAGCTGAACGATTTTAACCTCGGTACTAATTTGTTTATACCACAAAGCTTGAAAAACAAAAATATTACAGCTGGTTTTCAAACTCTGGTCGTTCTTCACAAAATTAAGAAAAAGGGTTTAGAAACTAGACTGGTAGTTCAATCACTTATTTCAATTTTAAAATTATTAAAATTATTTTTTAATTTTTGTTTTTATTTTGAAAGATATCAACATGAAAATACTATTAAGTGATTTGGCTACCCGTTCTAGTTTCTAACACGCTTTCAACTTCTACTTAAGTGTTCCTCTTTTGAAACGCATATTAAGAAAAGCACCTTGAGAAGAAAAACTTCCGCCTCATGCAACTCGTCGCTCTGATCTTTAAGAGCAACCAACTGTGCAAACTGATCCGGTTCGGGCACGTAGTGAATCAACTGTTGCAGAACGTAATCGGTCATCACCTCCTCGTCACACTGTAATATACACCGCTTGATGTCAACGTTTTGCAGCGCAGATCCTTTAATTGCGATGGCTGCAACCGAGAGAAGGACGATTAGATGCCATCATCACACACACACACCAGCCTCGTGACAATTACAATTGGTAAACATACCTAGATTTTGAGCCGTTTTACCGTCGAGAACTTTCGCTTCTTTTGATTTCTTTTTTACAACCTTTTCTTCAGAGTTCGTTCCATTCTGTAGGATCGTTTTACCTGAAGAAAAAAACATTCAAAATGAAGGGGCTGCACGTTTGAAACGGAAACGAATCTCATTTCTCGGCTGCTAACCGACAGGTTTCGTCGTAAACATAGTGGCCAATTCCCTGAAGATGTCTTCGCTCGGAAGTTGCTCTTCTTTGGCAAGAACCCAGAACGAGTCCGCCGTGATTTTAAAAGGATCGACCTTTAAACGGTAGAAATGTGTACGTTACGTGTTTGTTTGTTTGCAATAATTATTGTTTTTCTCAACCTTTTTCCAAGCCATTTTCTTCATTGGAACTCCAGGAACATATTTCTTCTTGAGCGTTAAACCGTGCGGTAAGACTTGCATGGAAGGCATTGGAGGTGGTGGAGGTCCTCCTTTTCCACCAGGCGGTGGTGGCGGCGGTGGAGGTCCTCCACCGGGCATCGGAGGAGGGGGAGGTGGGCCTCCCATTCCAGGCATAGGTGGTGGCGGTGGTGGAAGACCTCCTTTTCCTGGCATTGGTGGTGGAGGAGGAGGTGGAGGTGCACCACCACCTGGAAGAGGTGGAGGAGGCGGAGGTGGTGCTCCACCTTTGGACGGCTGAGGTGGTATTCCTTTAGTCTCGTAATCTTTGAGTCTGCTTTCTAATTCGGCAACTTTCGCCTCCGACTCTTGTTTTGCCATAATGGCTTCTTCTAGCTTCTTATTGAGTTCTTCGGACATTTGAATATTTTCCTCTTTTGCCTTTTCCACCAACAAATCTAATTCCGTTAAGAGAAATGTTTTGTTACTTTGAAATAATACGGCCGTCAGTTCGGGTCTAACCTATTAACGGTTCGACGTCGATCTTAAATCTTCTAGATGTTCTAAAATCTGGATCACATCCGCTCCGATGCAAAACAATTTGCGATACACATTCTTCTATTAATCGGTAATAAGCAACTCTGATATGAAAAAGAAACAGTTCGAATTAAACACAAATCGACTCTCTCAATGAGAGAGAGAGAGTTTTAATAGAAAGTAAAAACAAACCGAACTAAAGATTCATCTCGGATGCACATTAAATGCTGCAGTATCGAGAGGAAATAAGTCTCGGCAGGTGTATTCAAAATAGTGTTTTTCACCAACTCCCAACAATAATTCAGATCAGTGAGTTCATAATTAAGGTTCCAACAAAAAGTACGATTTCAAATTGCATCAATTAATAAAACAAAAGGATATTCGAATTCTAGTTTAATGTTGTCGTATCTCTGAGAAAATTCCTCGAAATCTTCCTCTTTGTGATCCTCAAAGATCTTTATTTGACGTTGTACATCTTTACTTTCATTTTTAGATAAATCCTAAAAAAAAACACAAAATATTGTCGAATTAAGAAAGAAATCTTAAAAAGAAAGGAAAAGGCCATCGCCCTACTTACTTCTAAGATGTCTACAAGTCCGGCTCTCATGAATTCGTTACGAAGATGTAACCTGAAGTCGAGATCATCGGGAGAGGTAATTAATGCGTTTATGAATTGCAAACAGGAAACCTAAAAAGAGAACCGAAGAAAAAAGAAAACCAGTTCTAACATTTAAATTTTTAAAACCCCCATTTAAAAAACCAATTCTCACAATTAGCGCATCGTTCGTTTTAGATTTCAGCCCTTGAATAATCGGTTTAAACCGATCTCCAGTTTCTCTTTCACAGTTGACAGTGATCGCTTCGAGAACTTTTTCGTGTCTACAACGAGAATGAGAGGGAAAAAATTAGCGATTCCCCAAAGTTCTAGAAGAGAGACGCGATGCCGCCGTACCCGTCTGGTGGAACGAGACAGACGGCAGCCAACACGGAGACTGTGTCCATGAGAATGATGGAAGAACGGACATTGAGAGACTTTGCAAGAAGCCCGATGGAACGTTTGGAAGCACAGAACTTTTTAAGTCCAACCTTTTGAAAAACAACACAAGGTAATTAAGGAAGCAACTTTTAATCGTTTTAAATTATTCCCGTTAATAAGAGACCTTGTTATTCATAAGGGCCCTTAAACATTTGATGCATTCCTGATGAATCCTATCATATTTGGTGTCTCTAAAAGGGGGAGGGGGAGGGGATAAAAATGGTATAAAATTGGGTTTCTTCACATTGAATTTCATGTTTATAATAAAATTCACTTTTTCAAATGACATCTATCCAGAAGAAGCATCAGGTGATTGAGACCCTCATCACCAAATTCCTCGACCCAGCTACAGAGAAAAGAGATAATAAAAAAAACCGTCGGTCAGTCGGTGTTTTTCGTTTTATTCCTCCGTTTACGACTCAATTTCTTACCTGACTGGATTGTTGGTGAGAGCAATTCTCAAAGATTCAAGAATCACAGGCAATTTTTCGACAGACAGTTGAAAATCCCTCAGACACGTGATAAAGTCCTCGGGACTTTTGGCCCTCTGAAGAACGAAATTACGATGTCGGTATCCCATTTACTCGTAAAACTTTCATATATTCATCGTAAGTTACCGATACGTTTCCTTTCTTTTGTAACTGAAGAAGTTGTCTCTTCTCTTCTATTCCTCGACTTCTCAAAGGTTCCTTTTTTTCGTCCGTCAGATTCATGTCATCCTGAAAAACGAACACAAGATTAAGAATACGGCGTTTGAAATGGATGAAACTCTCCTATTATAAGAGACCAAATTGTACCAGCATTTGCTCGAACATCGCCTCGATTTGCTCGTTAGACATCGGTGCCGTCATCTGATCGGTATGTAAAGAATTTTTATCGTCCGGATCGGAGAAATCGGTGGAAAGAGGACGAGGTGGAGGAAATATCTGAGAATGGGGCCTTTCTCTCTTGCCCAATCCCAGTTTATCCAGCTGCAAATAAGAAAATAATGGGTCGTATGAGTCTTTTACTAAGTATAAAACTAGGAGTACGTACGAATCGTCCTTTCTTCTCTTTCGTCCCCATCTTTCCGTCCGACTGTCTACCTGTAAAAAGACAAATAGACATGTTGCGTGTCAATCGGTTGTGCCGCCTACTAACAATTTGATCGAAACAGGAAAATAACATTTATCTACAAACACATTCAAATTCAATGACATCCACATCATAAGAAAAGAGAGAGAGAGAGAGAAAACGTACCATTGCCATCCATGACGTCACATCTAACTGTTATTAATGATCTTTTAAGTCAAGATTTTCTTCTTTTGCTATGTGTTACACTATTAACTTTCAATTTTTACCTTGTGCTTGTATAAAAATGGTTAACCTAACTAACTAACTACACCACATACTGAACTACTGATCTCAATCACTTTTAACTTGCTCCATTCTGAGATAGATTTCTTACGGTTTCTTGTTCCTCGAAAACATATTTCAACTTTTCAAAGTTATTACATAAAAGTTATGCGTAAAATACTTAAGATAGTCACACACACACACACAAATCCGAATACTAGTGTGGTCCTAGAAATCGTACCCGGATGCATCTATCCCCCCAAAATAAGAGAAAATAGTAAGAGGAGGAACCACAGTTTATTAAAGGAAACTTCTTTTTTAGCTTGTCTTTTCTATAAATAATAATAATTTGTGATCTTTGTACGCAACCAGAGAACCAACTTCTTGCTTAGTTAGTAATAAATACGGCGGCTTCCAAAGGGCTTTTCAAATATATTTTAATAAACAGCTGATTTTTTAACTCAACGTTTCACGAGGAGCAACAACAACACTACTAAGGGGACAAATTGAAAGTGTGTTAGAAACTAGAACGGAGTAGTTTCATCATAAAACGCTTATTTTGAAAGATATCAACAAATTGGTTGAGTTGTCATCCTTCTAGTTTTTAAAACACTTTCAGATTTCCTCTTCCGAAAGACAGAATGATGAATTTTGATGATTTAAAAACAAAAACACCTTAAAGCTATTTTGAAAACATAAGCAAATTGCTTCTTTCGTCATTTTCTTCAGTTTTGAAATTAGTTCAATTTATGCGAACGCACGAAAAAATATCTGGATCACAAAATCCCATTTTAGAAACGCAACATTTTCTTTAAAAACTTTTCTCTATTCTTGCTTCTCTTTTTTAAAACTAGAATGGAAAACTTTTAACACGAAATGGAAGTCGTAGGAATATCTTTTCTTGTTAATTTTTTTCATGCTAAAGGCCTAAACCGAAAACAGATTTTGTGTTATCTGTGTGTTTTTTGCTTCATCTGTTTTCGTATTAAACGATTTTCGCTTGTACATTTTTCATAGTCAACCATGATTTAACATAATTACGAAGAAGAGAATAATCGATGCATTGGATTTCAACTTGGGATTCACAGAAACACTTTTTTTTTTTACAATAAAAATGGATTCGCAACTAGTAATTACGAACAAATTCAATAAATCAGTAAAATTCAATAAAAAAAATGTACTCACAACATAGAAAAAGTACTTTGGAGGCAATATGTTTATACATATATATCCGGTAGTAGTAGTAGTAGTCCAGTGGACAGAAAAAAGAATATTTCACATTTCAATCCTTATCAATTGAGAAACATTTCACATAATAATATAATAAACCAAATATAAATAAATAAAAACTCCACTTTTTAAACATAAACACACTTCTTTCTATAAGCTGCTTTATAATATTATATTTCTAATGATGATAAAGATCTTTCTTTCTCTCTCTCTCTCTCTCTCAAGTAATAACATAATTCAGTTGTTAAAATAAACACTTTTTTTTTTTCTTCAAAAACTTAAAAGAGAGATGAGAATTGAAGAAGAAAAACTGAACTTTGTTCCATTCTCCAGGTGGAACTTTCTCTCTTTCTCTACGTAATGATGACTTTTTTTTACATGTGTTCAATGTACACACACACACACAGGTATAGTTCAGTTGGGAAGAAGGCAAAGAGGGTGGTGGCCCACCTGTGGCCTCCTTTTGAACATACACACTAGACATTTTACAAACCACCTTCCTAACCTGTTGTTGTTTTGAAATATTGCCAACATAATCATCATCATCATCAAATACTTTCAATAAGAATGTTGTTGTTTCATATTTTAATATTAGCGATGAGGAGGATCAACGAGGAGCGAATAAATAATTTAATTATATTATATGCTACAAATATATATATAAAAAGAGAGCTCAATGTTCTCACCATAATAAAATTTAAACACCTTTTCTATCTTATGTTTATATCTAAAGGGGGGGGGGCTTTTTTTTTGAGTGGTTGAAGCCTTTTTTTTTTAAAAAAAAAAGTAGAATTCTAGCCCTTTTTTTCTTTCCAACCCACATTTAACGTAAATTTAAATGTATATTTTAGGTGACCGAAAAACAATTTTTAAAACATTTTTACCACCGTTTTAATTTCATGCAGATTAGATAAAAATCATCATTTTTAAATTAATTTATTAACTGAAAATCCACGCATGATAATTTTTTTAAAAAAAGGTTTCAATTTGTTGTTAATTCACCTGTCAAAATATCATTTTATTTAAAATTCACTTTAAAAAACATAAAATCTAAGAAAAATTCTGAAAAAAAAATTCAAAATGTGATTTAAATCACTTGATTTTGTTTTCCAAATTAAATCTTGACTTAATTTAATCGACCTTATTTTTAAGTTCATCTTTTTTTTAAAACAAAAATTAGTATCTTCTACTTCTAGTATATAGTAATATATAAAGTATATATACATAAAACAGTTTAATATCAAAATATGTTTCATATATTCGATGATGATGATGATGATGATGACGTCACTTAAACAGATGGCCCTTTTCTCTTTTTTTGTACAAGTGTGTTTCATGTATGGTGTCGTGTCTCCTTGTCACCATTATTATTATTACTATTATTATTATTATTTTCCGCAAATATAAATGTAAAAACAAACAAGACACAAAACGAATTTTAATAGAAAAAATGAATTTGTCGGTCGGTTGGATTTCGATGCAAATCAACCTTCCTGTTTTCACTAGAAACAAGTTCTTTTATTATTCCTAGTTTTAAATTAGCTGATTTTTTTTAACCATGATCTTTTTCTAAATAATATGTCATATTCTCTCTCTCTCTCTCTCTCTCTCTCTCTCCTTTTATGTGTGTGTGTAGGTCGGTCTCACTTGTTGTAACCTTACTGACCTACATTATATATTATTATGATTATTATTATTATGCGAACAACAACACACCAAGTGTAATAATATTTTTATTATTTTTATCGTCAAAAGTGGGAACGACACGTTTTCACTTTTACAAATAGTAGATATTTATAAAGATGAGAAAGTCTCCCCCCCCCTCGTCGTTAAATATTTCTGTCCTTTATATAATAATAATAATATAACTAACTGCCTGTTATTTTTTTTAAATTGGTTTTGTTTTTTGTGCTTATCTAGTAAATAAGTCATATTTAAGATGTGGTGCCAAATTGGCAACGAGAACCTAATCCTCTCTCTCTTTCTATACACCCCCCCCCCCGTCTCCCCTCTAGTTAGTTAGTAATTTTGTGCTTTACTATATAGTTGTCAAAATATGACCATATATATCTACTGTATATAAGGAGGGGGGGAGTTGTTAGCCTAGTTTCAATTTGGACAACCCAAATTCAAAAACTGTCTCGTTATTATTAAGGTAAACTGAAGAAAAATAATACATTTTTCAGTCAGAAAACCCTGGTTAGAGATTATAGTCTCCTTAAAATCGTTTATGAACAGCTAATTTTTGAACTTTTGAACGAGCAAAACATTAAGAAAAACTAGAAAGTGTTTTAGAAACTAGAACGGTAGCTCGATCACCTGTATTTTCATGCTCTGATATCTTTCAAAATAAACTTTTTATAAATTATTAAATCAAAGATATCAACATGAAAATACAACTCTTCATTTTTCACCTGAAAGACAGAATAATCAAGAGTTTAAGCCTAGTTTTGAGGGTTTACATTTCAAAACCGCTCTCATTGCTTGTTTGGGCTGTTAGTCATTAAATTCTAGCCTTTAACCAGGACTTTTTTTTTTCTGGTTGCGCCTCTTTACTCATTACACAGAGAAAAGTGACAGTTTTTTCACGATTCAACGGTTTATTTTGATTAAAAAAAATGTTTATTGGAGCGAAATATTAGAATAGAAATCTCATGAAATACAACCCAACCTCCCTCCCCTTTTTACTCCACCCCTAAATAGATGACGAAACAATTGAGAAAGGGAGATAGACGGATAGAGAAAGATGTCAAGGCGAATATCCATTTCGACCTTCAACATATTATTTCTCATTCCTACCTGCAAAGTATATAGAATATGTAATATACTTGACTACCTGACTGAAAAGTTAATAATTCAACGAATAATAAAAAAAAATATTAATATCGAACACGTATCGATATTACTAACAAAGTCTAGTTCATTGATTAGCGTATCGATTAGACGATCGATCTCGATTCACTGATTTATTTGGCGCCATTTGATTTGATTATATTTCTCAGAAATATATGAATTATGTTTGTTTACTTTTGTGTGGGTGTTTATTGAATGGATTGGAATTTGTCACTGGTTTCTTTCTTTATCGAGGAATGATTGAAATGTCATCAGATTACAGTTCATTCGTAGTTAGAAGAGACAATATTATATAAAGTATTAACAAAAGAAAAGGGGGAATCTTAGGGATGATGATGATGAAGAAAAGGTCGAAAGGGGTGAAATGAAATAAAAGGCGCGGTTCAAGAAACTTTAAAAAGTAGTTATTATAAGGAAAAATGTGGTACAAAGAGGAGGAGGAGGAGAAGGCTGCTCTCTTTGACTTTTATAATATCTCCGCATAAAAACTAAACACGGTTTAACCCTTTTTAACTCTCAAATATTCTTACCTGCCATTTTAAAAGCCTTCTTGATAGAAACGGTGATTAATCGGGACACGTAGACACAAAAACGCGGGAAATATCTCAACAAACTTCAATGTAAATACATTTAGAGAGGAGCTTCAGACAATAATTCCACCTGTTGTCGGCCATGATTAATTAATGAGCGCCTCTCAGTGACAGAAATTGGAATCATTAAACCTAAAAAAACGGTCATTTCGGTGGAATGGGCACTTGCGTACATCTACTAGTCCATTTTGTGAAGTATTGAGAATAGTCACGAAAGCTTTCAAATTAAATGGTAAGGGTGTACTAATATGGTTTTATTGACTCGTTGCAGTTTATCAGAAAGTAGGCCATGATGGTACGTCTTGTTTGCAGTAATAATGTGACGTCATGTCATTTTTAATTTTAGTTTTGTTTATGTCGTCTGCTAGCAAATTAGTTTATTGCGTAGCTTGCGCCCTCTTGTTGCGACAATTTCGAAACTAAATAACTAAGAAGGAAGCTCCGAGCTCTTCGTTTGTTGATTTCTGACTTTGTTGTGAAAAATGTCGAATGTTGACGGTGATTGCGGCGATGAAAAACCAGTGAGTGATAAGAATTCTGTCGCAATCGATATAAAACAGCGTTTGTCCGCTCATGTTCAGTCGCGAATGACCACAGGTCAAAATGTATGGAGCGGAGAAACGTCGCGCGCCAATCCGTTGGAGCACGTGCGGAGACCCGAAGAAAGCGAAGTTCCGCCACCTCTTTCTGTCAATAGTCAATCAGAAACGATAAAAGAAGAGCTAGTGGGCTCAGAACGTGGTCCAGGAGGGTCAGAATTAGCCTCAGTTGATTCCAAAGAAGAGTCCGGTTCGAAACCGGATGTTGTTGCTGGTGGAACCAGTGCCGCAAGTGGTCAAGGATCCGGTAGCTTCATGGCAGGATCACTCGTACTCAGTAATTCCATTCTAGACGAAGTTCTCAACGAAAAGAAATTGGTGCGAAACTTTTTTTAATATCCAACAAATAAGTAATTTTCGAAAGAAAAAAAAAACGATGAAAATGCCTTTTTTGAAGGAGCTTACGAAATAATTACAAAATTTATTTAAAACTAGAAGTTGCATTGATAATATTGACGGCGATAAACATTTATTTTTAGGCTTATTCCTGGCACCACATTCGTTTATTGTATTGTTTCAAATAATTCTTGAAATTTTTTTAAAAGTTGCTTCTAGAAAAGTTTTTATCGTCCTTTTTTTTTTTTACCTGCCACCATATCGAAAATATTAAGTAGTTTTGCCTACTTTTAATAGCAATTTAAATGTTTTTCGTTTTGTTTAAAAGGCATTGCTACAATCTGCAGAAGTGATCAAATTCCTTCGAGAATGTCAAAACAAACCTTGAAATCGTCGTCATCATCTAACGGTAAATAATTTGAACCTCCAATTCAGAAAAAAAAATATTTTTAAATTTTATTGTAATTTTTTAGTACATTAATTAACAACAAAAAATGGTGCATTCTCCCTCGCTGTTTTTTTCTTCTTCTCACGAATGCTCTTAGTTTATGTTCTCTTTTGTATCTTCTGTTGCGATCGAGACATTCTGATTCCTCGCCTCATGAATCAGATGTTTGATTGCGACCATCCAAGGTGAGACCTGAAACGTAAATCGCAATACGAGAAAGACTTTTAAGCATGCGAACTAGAACACAACAAGTCTAGTACTTTGTGACATACTTGACCAACGTGGTCTACAATCAATGCCAAATGAATTCCGTTAGCCTCTTCGTAGTCTCCTTTCTTCAGAGCTATGAATTGAAGTATACACTATTAGATAGGAAGCCGTACATCTTTTAGATGTTTAAGTTACCCTGTGTTAACTTGTGCATCCTCATTTGCACATCTCTGTTTAGTTTTCCAGAGACCCAAGTGGTGGAGAGTACAGTTAACCTCTTCTCAATGTCTTCGATCGTTCTCTTCTACAGGGATAATGGAATTAGCAACGATACTTATTGTCGCAACATCCTCTCGGATTTGTATTCATGTATCGTGCGCAAATCCAAAAGTACGTGTGATCTTTAAGTGGCCACGATAAACTAGTATCTGTGATAACCTGTAAGGTTTGCGAACACAAACTGAAACAGCATTTCAAGATGGTTATAGTTTCGTCGTGCAGTTCCCTGCTCGGAGGTTCGTCGTCGTCGTCGTTGGTTGACGGCTGTGTTCCTTTCAGCCCTAAAGTAGAATCCTCGCTCGAATCCTTCTCCTGAGAAGGAGGAGGAGGAGGGATAACCAGCGGAGCAGGTGGAGTGGAGGCGATACTGATATCATCGACCGGCGGTACCAATATCACTCCTCCTTTTTGACAAATACTTTCGTTACCGGATGTAGGAAGTAATGAACCTATAATACAAAAGGTAGACACAAAAAAGCTTCAATTATATTTTATAATTTGGTGACACGAAAGAGAAATACCATTCTGAGGAAAAGGAACTCTTTTATTAAGCGTAGTCTTTTTGCTAGTTGTTACATTGGCCGACGAGTAAGCTACATTTGGTGGATCATTCCAACCTGAATTAGTTGTTTCGATGATAAGTGTTTAAGTTAATCGTTGTTATTTATCGGTAACATTTTTATATTATAGCATATTGAAATTATTTCAAATTCAATGGTGATTGTTTGCTTACCTGGCGTAGCCATCGTCTTCTCATGTGACGGTGGAGGTTGTGATTTGGTTTATGGCGGCATGATCTCAAATGTCATCTATTCTGTTAATGGGTTTCCGTTTCCGGTTTTTATTTTCGCGCGCTTTTTATTCTCTTTTGTTTTTTCTATTTCTATCTGTTCCTATTTGTGCATGTGGAAAGTTAGTGGAGCATAATTATAAGCGAATGGTATTTTTTGATATTATTATATTAGAATTTCACTATTATTTCGTTGAAGCCGAATCACATCTGTATTGCAAGATGTAATAACGGGCCGATAGCCTCTCGTGACCCCTCAACCACGGCCACTCCGAATTTCCCGCCAGGGCCGGCACGAGCGTTGGCGAGGCAAGAAGCAGCAAGCGATAAGCGGGGCCAGGGAAAAAAATGTTTAGTCAGCAGCGCGGGGCCCAAGGCGGTTGCCTCACTCGCCTTGCCCTGACGCCGGTCCTGTTGGTTGCCGTTTTAGTCGCGTAGCTTGGAATCACGATTTGCGCAAAGGGGGAAATAATTTTGTTTCTTACAGGCTTCACTGGGAATGCATTTTGCACCCAACATTTGTATTCCTGCACTTCTGGCTCATGGGCAATGAATTTCCTTAAAGTCTTGAGCATCTGTATAGGAAGTGAACGTAATATTTCTAACGTAGTAGATTTTCACGACGAAAATTAATTGCATTTGAACCAGAAGAGTGACAATAAATATGTTGGGTTCAATACGTTCTAAGTGACGAGTTGCAAGACATGATTATCTCCACTTCCGGTGTGCATTTCGCAATTCCACGGTTATCCAAATACAAAGTGAACGTAATAATTCTAATACTGTGCATTTTTACAACGCAGTGGCTGATAATGCAATGAATTTTTTTATTACTTTATGAAAGACGAACAATGAAAGAATTTTCTGTTTAACAACAACAATTTAAAAACATATTAATATAGCGAATAATGCAGAACCAACGTGTGCCATTTGAAAAGATCCACGTACAATTCTGGCTCTAACCCTTGAGTGCCTTGGCAATCGAGCCACTTTTTTGCGGTCGAGTTCGACAGCAAAATGAAGTCGACATGTCGTTCGTATGCAAAGGTTTGGTGTCTTTCCATAGCAATACAATGTCGGCTGCAGCCCGGCCACCTGCGACACATTTCGTGCAGTCGAACTCGACCACTAAAAAGTGGTTTGTGTGCCAAGGCACTGAAGGTGAGTCGAGCTACAGTATAGAACCTAAATTGTGGCGCTTTGAAGTAGATAGTATTTCTCTAATTGAATGCTTGTTTGGGTTTTTATTTAGCTGGTTTTCAATGTTCGTCGGTGACAGTTGTACTGCAAATAAACGCAACGAACAAGATGTGATTACGATCGACCGTCTTTTGACAATGCGGGTGAATGTTACGAATGGTTAAACTTTACTCTTTCTCGTGAGAATCGCTGCCCAATGGCAGTGTAGCTCGGTTGCTTTCTTCTTCTTCCATTTGTTTTCTGTCACTTTCACTTTCTTCTTCTTCAATGCGGCTGATGGGTGACGTTTCTATGAAACAATATTAGTAATTGTTACTATATCGATAAATATATCTCTTGGGCGATAAGAATATCACTGTTACCGGTTTGCCGGGCATTTATTTCGTCTTCGGACTCTTGCCTTCGAGCCAAGTTGGGATTTGCATGGACGATAGTTTCTGCAAAACATCTTAATTCAATTAAAGGACTCTTGTAATGTGATTTTCTTCACTGTTGTTAGAATTAATTATTTACAAGAAACAAAATTTTGATTTTTTTTTTTTTGTTAACTTAACTCTGGTTTTGAGAACTCACGTAGTAGTTCGACAACTCGCGGTAAGTCCCTTCTCCTTTTTTTCGTGACATCACCATCGTCGTCGTCGTCTGGTTTTCCGGCGTCGGCCGTTCGGCTTCGTTTCATGTACATATAGACGCCAATCATTGCCGCGCCGACGGCACCGACTGCTATGAAGACGATTACGATCGTGATTGCCGTGGCAGTCGTGTGGCTCGGTGCTTCTTCTGACGATCCCTCGACCGGCACGAAGTCTCTCTTCTTGTCTTTGGTTGCCGTTAGTTCGGTTCTCTTCAGACACCTCTTAACGGCGTGATCGTATCTGAGTCTCACCTCGTCGTAACTTGAAATATATGGGTAAATGACGCTGTGTTCATATTTTTTTGTTTTCGCGGGTTTACTCGGCTTATACTACGAACCCGTCTAAACAACTTCCGCATTCTGCCTCATCTTTTAGACAACTCGAACGCAGTCCCGTATTACGGTTGTGATCTTTGCAAGTGATACACGAATCGCATACTTTGTCATCCTTGCAGAATTGGCCGATCGGACAGTCGTTGTCTTGTATGCACCGCTTGTGTATTGGTATCGTCTTCTGCAAGAAGAAAAATTGTTCATTTTATACAAATTAAATACTGAAGTATTATAAAAATAAAAAAAAACACTTTGTATGAGCAATTAATTTAGAAACAAGAACAGAAAAGTCTGCAAAATCAAAACGATTTTTTCTTTTTAAAGAAATAAGCGAAACTGCGCTAGTTTGTGTACATTTTATGCACTTCTTGCTTCACACGAACCACTTTAGAGCCACATAAAGTGGTTGTTATTAATAACCGTTGATTAAATAATGGCTGGCGTTCAAGTCACAACAGTGGCGATTAGTGGTCAAGCCCGGCCACCTGTGAAGAGAGGGGGGGAGATCACTTCCCGTTTGTCAGTGATGAATCTGATGATCAAAGTCATACTGACAGCCTGACTGATTATTATTGCTCTGTGTAACACACATGGTGTTTCTGTTTATTATGCAAACGTTCAAGTGCCTAACGTTTTTCCTTTGTTGGAAATTGAGCAATTTTTTGCCTGTCTTTAGCTTATCATAAAAAGGGATACAACTTAAGCAACATAATCACACTGTATCAATTAAAGCAGGCAGTTAGAAATAGGGAAGAACTTCAGTTGGCTCCGCCCTTGTTATGACGACCGGCAACTTCTAATTGGTTGGTTATGTAGTCTGACGTCACATGCTCCGCCCTTTTCAACGTCAGACTAGATAACCAGCCAATTAAAAGTTGCCGGTCGTCATAACAAGGACGGAGCCAACTGAAGTTCTTCCCTATTTCTAACTGCCTGTGTCAATATTGATTAATGTCATTTCCTTGGTTCGGTGTGTCTTTTTTTTTCTTTTTTTGAAAAGCCTTTCTTCCTTGTGGTAACAAAACTTAACATTCTGATAACGATAACACTATTTGCATATTTATAGAGAAGTCGGTGAAATTTTCCCACGATTATTGAATTTAATAAAATATTAATTCTAATTATAATGAAATGATTACTACTGGGTTTAACAGTAGTTTTGAAATTTATAAATTTTACCTGATTAAGACTCGAACGTAGACACAAGACAATGATAAAGGTGTGCGTTAGAACTCGGAGAAGTGACATTCTTGTGTCACTATAATTTCATTAAACTAATTTACACTTAAAAGTTATTCGTCTACAAAAACCGAGTAGTACATCTAAAATTGTTGTTGTGTGAGAATGAAAAGACATTAAATACAAAAAAAAAAAAGAGGTAACTTTTCTGAAATTTGTTTTTCTTTGGTGCCACCACCCTACCGTTCCTATGAAAAGGTGCGGCTTTTCTTTTCTCACTGCGCGAAATTGTTATCTTTGCGATAATAATGTTTATACTATGACTGTTACCAATTTACCATAACCAATTACAAGAAAGTAGGATTATTATGGTATCAATGGATGTTGATTCACAATGAAGAAAAACGAAAACAGTTTCAAAATGCAATAGAATTGAATGCTGAACAAAAAAGATTTATTCATTCTACGAACAAAATATAAACTAAAAAGAAAATATCGTGAATTAATAAACTAACGAAAAACGAAAGGCGGCGATTTGTGCTTGTAAAGGGGGGGGGGGGGGTCACACAACTGTGAGGCTCATTTCTGAAGGTAAAAAAACGAATGGACATAAGTGAACAAAGTAAACGAAAAGTGTTGAAATGAATTTGTGACACTTGTCACCCGTAAGAAAGAGGTCGCAGCGCGCGTATGTAATTACAAAATGTTAATTTTGATTGACTAGATAAACAAATGAACGCAATATATAGAAATTAACGAAAGGGGCGACACAAATTGTGCCTGTTATCACAGAGTAACTTGACTGGAAGTTGTGCGTAGACTCGTAGTCATTGGGCCGATGGAGGTAGATATGGTATTGTATGAGGATTGGTTGGCGAATAGACGATTGTGGCCGATAGCGGCGGCGGTGGCGGATGATGATGATGTGGTGGACTGTAATAAGTCGGTGTAGCAGCAAAGAGAGTGCCCTGACTTACAGGACTGCCTCCAGAGTAAAGTCCAATAGATGTGGGAGATGCTGCAAGAAGTGAACTGCCGATTGGAAATGATTGTGTTGCCTGTGAAGGAGGAGGAGCTCCAAGAGAGGAGGACGACATCCCCATTTGCATCATCGGCTGCTGCTGCTGCTGCTGTCCTCCTCCTCCCATATAAGAACTACCACCCTGTTGCTGATGCCTATTTGGCTGAGGATTGCGTCGTTGTTGAAAACGAGGGGGTAAATTATTCTGTGCATTACCTCGTGGTGAAAACTGTCGATTGTACGATCCTTGTGATGCCCTGTTACTGCTGCCGCCACCACCACCGTTTTGATAGTCAAACGAATAACCACTAGAATATTTGGGTTTTGATCGAGAATTCACGACGTTGTAGTTTCCACGACTGGACTCTACGTTAGCTCCCTGTTGCGAGCGACCGGAACTCCCGGAGTCCGAACGATGACGTGGAGGTCCCTGCAAAGTGTTGGATGGTGCCAGAGGAAACGATTGTTGCAATGGGTAACAAGGCGTCGGGCTTAATGACAGAATTCCCTGATCGTTCATTACCAATCCATTCTGAACTCCCTGTATTGGAGGACTACTGTAATCAATGGATTGAGCCCATAATCCAGGCACAAAGCCCAGAGGAGGCGAACTGTAGACATAAGCTGCTTCATACAGTTCTTCCACGGGGGTTCCGTATTCGCCTTCACTCTGTTCCGGCGACGGCGCCGCTGTCGTACCACCAGTACTGCCCAAAGAACCTTCTACGATGTCGCAGGAATCAGTATTGGATACCGGTGTCAGGTAGCCGTTCATCGATTGTGGATATTCCACTTGAGTTGCGTAGTTCCAAACGGCGTACGGTGGAGGACTTGAAGGCACTTGAGTGATGGAAGACACTCTAAAGTACTGTCACCAGAGAAGGACAAAATGGACACTTAGAAGCAATTGTTTTGCATCATTCCACCCTTTTATACTTACGTCACATCCCAGATTGAAAAAGAAACGCAACGTTGCCAAATCTGTTCATTGAAAAACAGTGAAAGATTAGTTTTAAAAAAATTGAAATGTTTCTGTATACAAACTCTTACCTTGAAATGGAAGGTCCATTCCGTTGGGATCCTGCGAACGAGCGATCGAGTAATTGATGGGATGAATCGGTGGTTCGTAAGGAATACAGACGCCTGTGTAACACGGATAGACAGTTATCGGCGGTTGTGGCGAGCTTCCGTAAGACGGTTGTGACTGGTTCGGAGATACGGGAGCCGGTGAACTCGATGGTACGAACGCTGGAATACTTCCCATGTTTACGGAGCAAGATACCGAACTTGGGGACAGCGTTGCCTGAGGACCAGTATATGCAGTGGTGGAAGAACTGTACGACGTCGGTACGTGGGAAGGAACGTTGGTTGGCACGGTGGTGAGCGGTGGAACCTACAAAGATACAACTAGAAGTTTTCTTTTTCTTCAAAAAATGACAAATTCTTACCTCCAGATCATTTGAACTCGGTTGCGAGACCAGGTTCGTTGATCCATTGTCTAAAACAAAGAAATACTTGTCTAATGGAATATGTATTGCTACGACGTTATTTCGTTACTTCTTATACCAATTGTTCCCGATTCAAACGAATTGACGTGTGGCTGCATCTGAGGCACAGCGCCGATCGATTTAGCCCAAGTTACCGAAGTGCAAGTCGGCGTCGAAGACTTCAGTTAAAAGAGGAAAAAATTTCACAGTTAAGGTGTTTTTAAAAGTGTAAACGCTCCTCGTACGCGGGTTGTTCTGTCTTTCAGAAGCAATATTAAGATGAACAGGAAAGGGTTTTAAAAACTAGACGGGTAGTTTCAGGTCTTTTAAAATAAACTTTGTATAGCTTTTATGACCTAACTTTAATTTTTGCTTATAAAAAGTTTATTTTGAAAATACTATTAGATGATTCAGCTACTTGTTCTAATTTCTAACACATTTTCAATGTTGCTCTTCAGAAACATAGAATAACCAGGCATCGAAGATCAGCCAATCAGTTATTACCGTAAAGTTCTGCTTCGGTGTTCCATTTCGCTGCAATGGCGGTTCGTACGAAGATACTTTGTTGTAAACTCTATTGTAATTATTGTTTCCACTGCCGTTGCTGCTGTTATTGTTTATATGACAGTTCATACCAACATTGGATGCCATGTAGCGATTACCACTGTTGCTGTTGTTGCGATTATAATGGTAACTGTCAAACGAAGAGTAAGAAATGAATGAATCGAAAGAGCGAAAACAAAAACATCTTTCGGTTACCGTTGATTCTGTGGAGATACCCATTTGACGTGTGGTGATGGATTCCTAAAAAAACCCAATAACTACTTCATCTAAGGTGGTTTAAAACGTCCCTCTCGAACTCAAGTAATATATTTTGTCTTTCGAGAGCAAAATGAAGGAAAACTTATTTTCATGTTCACGTCTTTTAAAATAAGTTTTTTAATGTCAGTTTTGTCTTCAAAAAGTTTATGTTGAAAGGTATAAACTTTGAAATAACTAAATAAGTGATTTGACTACCCCGTTCAAGCTTCTAAAAAACCTTCATTTTCTCCTCAAGTGTTGCTCTTCTCAAACACAGAATAACAACAGTTCAAAAGGAGCTGTTGATAAAATATGCAATCGATGTTTTGACGGACTTACCGTCCGACACCATGGAAAGGACCAGTGTTTCTGCCTCGACCGAGAGGAAGAATGGACGAATCGAACTGTGACTGCATTCGTGGTGGAAGACTCTGCCCTCTTGGCAACGGAGGAAGAGAATAAGAGACATCCTGAAAGAAGAAACAAATTTTTTTAAAAAAGTGATCCATGTCCCCTCTTCAAGTTTGAAATTTCAGTTCAACCTTGAATTTGCCTTTTTTGCCTTTTCTTCCTTTGTATTTGTCTAGGTTATAATTTTCAAAAATATTTCTGTTCAAACATTTTAACTGAGTTTTTGTTCAGTTAGTTATTTACCAATTTCGATTATGTTTCCATTGATGTGTGGTTTATGGTAGTACGTGGACACTGGCTTGTAGTTCTTTCCAAATGGTGATTGCCAACCCGCTTTTTAAACAACCATCAAATTAAAAATTATTCTTCTGAGAGAAACAACAAAGTCAAAGTAAAACAACCTCTAAAGGAAGATGGCAAAGACTCTAGGCTTTCGTAAGGAACAGTTTGCCTTTAAAGAGAAACTTAGTTATAGATAAAAAAAATTTAACGGATCAAAGGTGGTTATCGAGATCGTTCTCACTTTTCACCCAGTTCTACAATGTAGACTGTAACGGGTCCTTTGTTTGGAGTAACTTCTTGAATGTGGGCGTGATACGAATCTGGTTTGTCTTTATCGAGTCGTACCTTTGGCAAAAAGAGGGTAGAACGCCTTTAATCAAAGGGTAACTCGACAGCTAGCGCCTTTATTACAGGCCGAGCGACTTTTAGCGGATATGTTGGAATGTAAAAAAGCGGCTTCTCCACCATTATCGGACTAAACAGCGTTTTCAGTTTTCACGCGGACCACTTGTCAACCACCTGTCTGAATGGCTACGGAGGCCGGTCTTGTCTATTTCAACCACTTTTTTTTGCAGTTCATTGAACTACATCAGAACAACTTTTCAACCACTGGCAGTCGACTCAGGTGGTCTTTTTCGATGACATGTCGACTATTTTTTTTTACAATCCAACCATTAAACAATAGTCGCTCGTCTGTCTTTAAAAGGGCTCTTTAGTAAAAAAAAAAAGAATTCTAAAGTCTCGTTACCAGACATTTAACTCCCGGTTCAAATTTCATTTCATCTGAAAGAAAGAACGTTTTTTGAATAAGATATAATTTTTCTTTTGATGAAATAAAAGATTTTCGTAAAAACTTAAATTTGACGAACAGAAAACGAAAGAAAAATCAGTTTTACCTTTCTGAGCATCATTCCAAACGTCGAACTCGACGTTACGATAGATTTCCGAATCGAGAGCTTTGGCCACTTTGTACGGAAACGGTGGATAACCTTGTGCCAGTGCACGACGCACATCGGACACTACTCCATCCTATCAAAAACAAACATAAAATAAACAAGGGAAACCTTCGACAATCCCCCGCCGTATTTATTAAAACCTTGTCATCCCACGATTCGTCTTCGTGATCTAGAATGAAATCTGGAGATATGCCGCTATGGAAGAAAAACAGATAAGTTTTTGATTTTCTGAACATCGGAAATTTTGACTGACCAGTTACTGTCTATACTGGTCGTACTGTCTTTACGCAGTTTAGCATAAACTTTATCGTGTAGCATTTTCTCGACTGCAAAATCCACTTCGTCGCCAATATCGAAAACTTTCTTGTAGAGAATTTCGTAGACTAGAGCTTTGAAATAGAAGTGATTAAGAATTTAAGTTCAGGCAGTTTTAAAGTGTGAACGTCTCATCGAACTCAAGTTATTCTGTTTTTCAAGAGCAAAATTTACAAGTTGAAAGTGTTTTTAGAAACTAGACGGGTATGAACTTTTTCACATTGATATCTTTCAAAATAAACTTTTATGTCAGTTTTGAAATAATTCAACTTAATGTAGACGATACTTTTTTTAACACAAAAAAGTGTTCTCTGATTTTGAAAGATACCAAACTTGAAAAAACTAATTAATTGAGAAAAAAACAACTAATTAATTACATTGGCAGAAGGCTGCATCAATGATGTACGTCTTGGAGAAAACACTGTCATAGTGATTAGTTCCCGATAAGTAAAAAATTACCTGAAATGAATACAAAGAAATTAACGCGTTTTCATCCATTAATTATTATCATGTTTGTTTCGATAATTACTTTACAAATGATAAATGAATACCTTTTCATCAAAGCCATTATCAGTTAGTTTGTAAGCAGGTTTACCGATTTCATGAAAACTGAGGAAATCACGTCTAAGAATTATTATTTAGAAATTAATATTAGATAAATAAGAAATTAAAATGTTTTTTTTTTTGAGGGGCATTAATGAGTTTACTTGAACAGCAATGACATTGCATCGATTTCAGACTGAGTGGCCGCCTCCTGAAAAGAGAGGTACAAAGATTGGGTTTTTTTTGTGTGCTTGGTTTGTGATTTGCTTTTGAGTACCTTTGGATTTTGCATGTTCAAAATGTGATCATCGAAAGAACCATCGACGACGTCCGACTGAAAAAAGAGAAAACATGCAAAGGTCAAGAAATGTGACTGTTGTTTTTCGTCGTTTCCTCGTCCTACTTTTTCAAACTTGTCTCTGTTTCTTGTCATATAATTTATGCACGATTGTCTGACATTAAGGTGAATTGCCTGTGTCTTGAATATCTGCAAGAAACATTAAAATTCCACGTCTCTCTTTTTAAATAACAATTTTAAAGAATGTGACGATGACGGTTATCGTCACGTGTATACCTGTTCAGATACGGCTCTGAAAAGACACGATCCATCCTTAGCCGTATGTTTTCGATAAAAACCTTGATTGTCCAACCATTCGTCCATCGATAGGTCATTGGAATGGCGACATGTGGCCATTTCTACTTAGATGTTAAATGTTTTTACGTAATACTGATAGAAATAATAAAAAAGTAGCAATTTAGAATCAATGCTTCTCAATTGACATAAAGAAATGAAAAACGCCAGACAGACAGAAAATCGGTTGCCGGCTAACAAACACGCTTATCACATGTGCCTATGTTGATCCTCATAGACGTCTGACCACGTGTTCGTCGGCGACACAGCTGATACTACGTCGATTCACTCTCATTGGTCGGAATCTTACATATCCTACAAGTTATACCTGGATCGTCATAAGAAGATGCTTATGACGTCAGAGGGGTTGACGAAAAATTTAGGATTTGCATTTTTTTCTCTTATATGCGCGTCAGACCAAATATGAACCAATTAGAAATTGCCGTTCCTCTATTATCATGCTAATAAATGGCGCTGATGCTCCATAACAACAGAGAAGTAACGACAGTAAGAGACTGTCGTTTGCCACGCCCCTTTTATGAGGATCGGCAACTTTTAATTGGTTTGTTATGTGGTCTGACGTCACATGCCCCGCCCTTTTCAATTTCCAGTTGGTTAATATTTGGTATTACGCTCATAAAAGGGCAGGGCACATGACTGTATTCTCCCTGTGGTTATAATATACACGCCTGTTCATAACAGTGCCGCGAAAGGGCGGGGCAAACGAATAGTATGTGCTTCAGCCTGTCATTCTTACAGGATCCAATTGTATGCCCTCTTGAGGCCTTTACAATGATCCTTTTTCAAATCGTTTCACGATGAATATGAATGTAAACACATGACAGGCAGTTGGATTCAGCACAAGAAATTCGTTGAAACGCCCTTTTATGAGGGACGGCAATTTCTAACTGGTTGATATTTGGTCTGACTCTTGTAAAAGGGTGGGGCAAACGAATTTCTTGTGCTGAATCCAAACGCCTATAAAGACGTGCACGTTTGATAGAAAGCTTTATGTTAAGGTTGGTAGATGGAAAATCTAATGTCACCCAACCTGGACAAATTGGGAAGTTTGAAGCCTATCAATAGAGCATAGCCACCTTAAATAAGGTCACAGAATAAGGAGATATATTTATATCTCCTTATTCTGTGATAAGGTGGTATATAAGCATTATAAGGTGGCTATGGTTGAACAACAATAACTTGTGTTAAGATCGATAAACATCGATGTACCTTTGTTACTACCGGAAGTTAGTTCATTTTTAACCGGAAGTAATGATTGTTTTTTCGTCGTTTTTTTTTTTGGTGGTTTTGATGTGATTTTTATCACGTTTATTTCGTAAATATGTGAACGTGGCTAAGATCAGTGGTCAGAAATGTTCACTGGACTGTTTCGTAGACGAGAGAGTGACGTTCAAATCGCATCGGTCACTCCACTGGACATTCAGAAGCAACGTCAAGTGGACAGTCTCATCAAACAGATTCCTTCGTGAGATTTTCCTCATTAATTTCTCTAATCGATAAAAATAAAACTCTTGTTGCGTTTTCGTTTGACGTTTGTTCTCTTTCAGTGTTTGCGAATTGTTGAAATTGGTTTCTTATCGTTTGGATGTGAATCTAATGAACAATTCGTCATCTCTTGGACATCTCTATCTGAATATGTAAGAATAAGAACTTTTATGTTTTGAACGTTGTTCTCCCCCTCGTGAATACGAGCCGCTAGCCTCGAAAATGGTTTGAACATCTGATTTGCGAACTCTTGATTATTCTGTTTTTCAGAAACTAGAAAGTGTTTTAGTAACTAGAATGGTAACTAAATCACTTAAGGGTATTTTCTTTTTAATATCTTTCAAAATGCATTTTTATCGACAAAAGTTAAAAAATATTGTCAGCTTAAAGTTGGGTTATTTTCAAACGAACTTAAAAAGGTTTGTTTTAAATGAATTTAACGTGAAAACACATCAAAGATTTTCTTCACTTAGCACCTAAAAACAGAATAACCGGAGTTCGAGAGGCGTTTACACTTTAAACCTACTTTAATAGAGGCTAAGCGGTTCTTAAAAGAGTTTTCTTCTTACCTAATCATGGTTACCCAATCCTCGTTGTTAGGGCGATTCATGTTCTATTATGGTTTTTAGCCGTTATTGTTTGTTTTTCAGTTTCCTTCCGCCACATTTCCCTCAGGTAAAACCAATCATCACGGTTTCACCTTCGATTCAACATCCTTGGGTTGACGAAGATCAGAGGATACGAGAAGCTGGAGGAGGAGGAATTAGTGTCGGTTGTCAGGAACTATTAAACGTATTAAATTATTAAAACAAGCACGTTCATACTTTCAACTGACATCTTTTTTTAACTTCTTGTGTTTTTATTTTGCAGTTTTCTATGCATTCCGATTTAGGGAAACTTGTTCTCTGCATCGTTGAAGAGTTTCAGAAGAATCTACCGCAGCAGACGTTCGGACCTTCCCAATTGTATTTCAAAACGTTGTGTTTAAGACGGAGCAAACTCGGAATTCATTTTGTCTTCTTTTTTTCTAGTTCGAAACAGCTTCCGTATCCAATCTCTCCTTCGAATGGATCTCATCCGCTTCCAAATGCAGTCTACACTCCAGGTTCGGGAAGAACAACACTTCACCTTCCTTTTCCGCAGGTCAACGACTTTAACTTCCTCTCGAAATATATGTTAAAAGCTTAAATCTTCGATTCTTTTAGGGTTCTGGTTATCAGTGCGATTTCACTCATTTGCCATCCTCTTTTCCACAACTGAAGGAAATGAGGTGATTTATGTTTTAATTGTTTACGAACGACGTCCTACTAATGTTGTTCATTTGTTTCTTCAATAAAAAAGTACGGAAGAACTTCAGACTCTAATGGAAGACGAAGACAGACTTCAGGAATTGATTGAATTTCTTCCAATAATGCAGAAGCTTAGCAAGGAGAAGGAAGAAATCGCTCAAATCAATGAGGAACTGGCCGGTTGGTTTAAATTCTTTCTTTTCAGGTAGCCGTGGTCTTTATCGTAATGTTTTATTTTGCAGTTTCAAACCTCGATAAACAGCCAGTGCTCGAAAGTCATAAGAAGACAATACTTGAAATGGTTTCTTATAAAAGTTACTTTGTGGTTAATTGACCAGAAGGATTCACGTTATGTTTTTTTTATATCTTAGGTTGACAGAGTTACTACCTTAAGGCATGATTATGATGAATACAGTTTACAACATCAGTCACTTTCCGATCAGTATTCACCTGCGGCAATCCAAGAGAATCTTAAATTTGCAGCTCTGGTGGCTGAAGAAGAGTCTGAAAAAGTTGCGGAAGAATTTTTGGAAGGTTTACAAACTTTTATTAAATTGTTTAAAAACAGAATTATTTTAAAAAAATGTAATTTCGTTTTAATTCTAAAGGCAAATTGGACATTGAAGAATTCCTGTCAAAATTCATGGATAAAAGAACGGTTTGATGAAAATGAACTCTCGAGTTTGTTTTACGTTAAATGTCTCACACATACCTTTTTCTTTCCTTTTTTGTGACTAATTTTTAATATAGCTTGGACATAATCGGCGAGCCAAGGAAGAAAAACTGCACCAACAACTAATGGAACTTAAAAAATCTGGGTTTTAAAGTTTTAAAATGTATTGAGAAAGGATTTTTTCATTCTCACAAGTGCAATAAGTTACAGTTGCACTTTGCTGTGATAAGATTTTTCCACGCTAATTGGTTGCAACGATGCATTTTTGTGCGCGTTATTTGCACTAGTCCGGAGGGCGATTGATCCTCTCTCTCTAGTCTCGGTTGCAATGATGAGAAACGTTATTGAGAAGCGACAGTGACGACGTGCGGCTTTTGTTATGAACTTCTCCAACTTTTACTAGAACTTGCTCAACTTCTAAAATAGAATTCCTATATAAGATGACTGGTAAACTTTCAAATGTGTTTTGCGTGTAGATATTTATAATTATGCGAAATTTAATTTTTGTTTTTTTAAACAAAACAATTGAAATGAACTTTGGGAGGTTAATTCTATATCGGTGTAATTAATTTTTAATATATAAAACGAGTACAGCTTTATATCACACGTGTTTACGTATTTGTGTATTTTTGCTTTTGTGATTTTTAATGATTTTGTGGACTAAACAGTCGATTTTATTGTATTTGGAACAGTTTTCGTGCTGCAAGTTATAAATGTACAAAATGTTTTAAAATAAACTTTTTATTGATTTTCTGGTGTAAGCGGATTGATTTTTAAACAACATTTATATAAATTAAAGTTGATTATTTTCAAATCGACATAAAAAGTTTATTTTAAAAGATAACATGTAACTACCCTAAGTTACTGAGCTACCCCCTTCTAGTTTCTTTCAAGTTTCTTACAATTTTGCTTCTAAAACGCAGCATAACCAGAGTTTGAGGGGTGTTTAGACTCTATAACCATCTTAAGATTGTGCAATATTTGAATCAAAAAGAGAAAAGTAAACGAGTGATTTCCATATTTTAATGCATAGAAAAATCGAGACTACATTTTCTCTACTGGTTTAATTCCCAAAATATGGAACCCTTTTGTCATTATCTCTGCTGTCACTTCACAGAGCAACAGACGTCCAATGTTGATACTTTTTATTTCTCCTGAAAGACAAAGAACACAAAGTAAATTAACTTAAAAGTCACAACCAGAAGTAAACACAAACTCACCCGTATCTTTATCTTTCTCCATACAGTAACAATTGTCGTAGAACTCGGTGAAACTCGTTGCAAGTTCAAATAAATAATCACAGAGTGGATGGACGTACAGATCAGTAAGAACTCGAACGATAACTTCCGGAAAGCGAAGAAGACATTTTCCAAGTTTCCATTCCTTTGGATGATCTAGGCTGACTGGAGTCTCCTCTGCGGCTTTCTTCAAGTCGGAAGCGGAGACGTTGGCCATCCGAGCAATGGAACGGATTCTAGTTAGAGCGTACAGGAGGTAAGCTGCGGTGTTACCACGGTCGTCTAACATCTAAAAAACATAATAAACACATCTAAATAACGATTGAATCTCGTGACGTTCGATACGATCTGTACAGAAAGAAGAAAACTGACTTTGTCGAAAGAAAATACGTAATCGTGTGCTCGATTGTGTGACAAGTCGGCATATTTAATACACCCGTAAGCGACCGCTTCTTGAGCCGCTTTTAGTTCTTTCGGAGTCAGAACCTGCTCTCGAAAAACATACGTTAATCAGTCATCCCGTAACAATATATTTGCTAAAATCAAACCTTATCACGACCCTTTTCTTGTAGTTTTTTGAGGGCTCGTTCTAAACCTTCATCCAGTAGATCGACTAGACGAACGGTGTCTCCAGATCGCGTTTTGAATTTCTTTCTAAGATATCAAACAGCAGAAGAAAAAAACAATCCGCTTTATTAACGAATCTACATTTAAGTGTCGAGTTTAATTCACTTGTCTTCGCCCAGGACTACCCCGAAACCGACGTGTTCTACACGCGTGACTTTAGGGTCGTACCAACCGGCCTTCAGCCCACAAGCGTAAATAGCATTGAAATGTGTTGCCTGATAAAAGAAGAAACCCAATCGAGATAAATCACGAAACAAGTTTAAAAAACATCAAAGACCGAAATACCTGACCGTTATCTACAACATAGATAAGCCAATCGGCTTTCTCGTCGAATAGTCGCTGGTGCAAAGCAGCCATATCCGAAGTATCGTACGTGTAACCTCCGTCGGACTTGATCAGAGTCAAGGGAATCGCACAACCGGGACCGAACATGATCTTGCGGCCTTCATCCACTTCAACAAACCCTTTATGACCAATTAAAAACGTCATTTGTTATAGTTTTAACGAGAAGTTGTTCTGGAGGTCAACCTTTATCTTCTAATTCTTTTACAACTGACGTCATCATCTTGTGATAGAAAGATTCACCACGAGGTATCAATTTGATGTCCAGTCGATCGTACAGAACGTTCAAAGCTGCGAATAGCGAAGTGGAAACACATTATTGAAGTCTAAGTTCATATCAACGAGGTTTTTTGTAACCAAACCCTTTAATGAAGCATCACAAATTAAGTTCCACGCCTTAATAATGTCAGGTTCGAAACTTTGAAGTTGAACAACACAGTTGTAAGCTTTTTTCTTGAACTGTTCGTCGCTGTCAAACCTAAGTTTAGATTCCTATAAAGAGACAAAAAAAACAAAGAAAAGTTTTACAACTTGGAAATTATTTTCTTGTTTTCTATATAATTCTATGAAATTTTACTTTATAGAATGCCTGAAGGTCACTTAAAGGCGGTGAAACAGACAGATAATCTGGAAATTTCTCTTTCAAGTGAGCTATTAACATTCCAAACTGAGTTCCCCAGTCACCCAAATGGTTTAGGCGCAGAACTTCGTGGCCAGAAAATTCTAAAATTCTACAGATGCTGTCACCAATGATAGTAGACCTGGAAAAAAACATTCATTTACACTTCAGGAATCTTTACTGTGACAAAAAAAGGTGACCAAACCTCAAATGTCCGACATGCATCTCCTTTGCAACATTAGGTGAAGAAAAATCAACAACGACTCTCTTTTTGGAGCCAACTGACGGCGCCCTCACTCCCTTTTGAAGAATTTCCGTCAGTTGTTTTCCAACAAAGTTCTTGTCGAGACGGACGTTGACGAATCCTGGTCCGGCGACTTCCGCCGTCGAAATCAAATCGTTTTGTGGTAGTTTTCCTACAATCGTCTTTGCGATTTCAGTGGGCGACATCTTTCGTCCGCCATCTTTCAGCAGCTAAAAAAGAAAACAAAAACAGTCAAAAGCCGAATTAAAATCGTTAGAATTACGAATCGAGACTTTAGCTATCTGCATGGCGCTGTTCAGTTGATAGTCTCCAAAGTTGTCCGATTGACTCGGAAGAACAACGACAGGAGGATCGACTAAGTCTGGAAACGCTTCCTCGGTTGCACGAGTGAAGAGATCGACGATTTCGCTCTGAATGCTGACCATTCCCGATCCACATCCTCTAGTTTCTTTTTCTCCACCTTTAATCTTTTTTTTCTCAACCATTTCTTCGATAATGCTTCTGCGCAGAACATTAACTCTGCACTTTAATTTTGCGTTTTCTATCCGCAGTTTTTCCAGTTCCTCCGGTACTTCTTGAGCATCTTTTGAGGCTGCATCCGCTTCCAAAGCCTTAAGTTCTTCTAAAAGTTCCCTTGCTTTCGCTTCCTGTATTAATACGAAAACAAATAGCAAAAATACAACGCGTGTCAGTGACACACGTGTTGTAGCGGCTTTTGTCTAAGGTTTGACAAAGTGTATACAAACGTAAACTTAATTTATAGCACAAATTACCTGTATTTCTGCAATCTTATTATACTTATTAATCACGTCTTCCATGTTTAACTTTCTTATATTAATTATAAATAATCACATTGACAATAAAATGAATTGAAAGTCGGTTCCTGTTGTCGTGAAATGGACTTATTTTAAGTCACCTTCAATGAACTGTTCAACTGACGCAATTATTGCAAATCAAAAACCACCAGTTGAGCGCAGCCAAAAAAAATTTGTTAGCCCCGCCTTTTTATGACCAGTAACAAACAGAATCTATCGTGTAACAAACCTGAATAACCAATCAGAATGAACTTTTCTGGCTGCGCCCAACTGCTTCTAGTCCAAAACACAAAATCTACATCACGGTTCAATGACAGTGAGTGGTAACCGGCTATTAACCGCAAAGTTCTTTTTAATTTTATCGATCTTTCAAAAGATCGATCTAAAATCTACGGAATCCTAAAAAAGACATGTTTTTTTATTTTTGTCAATTGTAAATCTGTTGCAACGAATTCTAGAATTTAAGTTAGATTTTATTAAAATCAATAGATTGCAATAAAATAAAAATTAAAAAATAATGTGTCCCAGTAAATTAGAATTGATAAAATGAAACAAAGAAGCAAATTTAAGAAAAATATGTATTTTTCAGGACTCCGTAAAACTTGACTCTTGTTATGAGATTCTTGCAACTTTGTTTGTTGTTGTTGTTGGGGTTAAAGCATTAGAAGTAAAATTGCATAAAATAGGATATTAATTCAGCGTGTGGTAGGTCTTATTTAAAAGTTAAGTGCGCACGCTTGACAGTTAGAAGTTAGAACGATTGTTTGGGTTTGTAGTAATTATTAAGGGGTGGTGGAGGGGTTTTAGTATTTGTGTTTAGGTGGGTTTCTTGAGGAGCAGGTATCTCTATCTTAGGGGGTGGGGGTGTTTTTCTCTGTATGTTTTTGTAAATATGCAGGTGTGTAATGATACGAGTGAAGCTGTGGAGCTGTTCCCTTCGCAGGGACTCTTCTTAAAACCGATGGCGAGGGTCAGCATTTCCGTACAATTGCCTCAAATGAAGAGTCCCGGTAAATCGATCTCCAACTGGGAAGTTATGGAAAAGATCAAAGTGATGTTGAAGCCGGACACGTTCTCAATGCTTAAGGTCACCAAGAGCACCCTCGAATTCATTCGGTTCGAAGGAGAGGCCGAAAACCGAGCGTGTTTGAAGGGTATTATATCGAGGCTTGAAAACAAGTCCATTAAACTAAGTGGTTTTCCAGAGACGCTCAAAGTTCGTGCAGCAGAAGCCAAAATTACGTTTCCAACACGACACGACTGGGATTCTTACTTCAGAGATGCGAAGAATGTGAACGAGATGAAACCGGGAGAACGACCGGACACTGTCCATTTGGAGAACCTCCCTTGTCGTTGGTTCTCTAATCCAAAAATAGGAACCGATCCGAACAAACCGAGCGAATACATTCTAAGGAAGGTGTTCGATACGTTCGGTGAAGTTCGACTCGTCGACATTCCGATGCTCGATCCTTACCTACGAGACATCGATAAGAACAACGGAACCATTCAGACGTTTAGTTTCAGCCAGGATCTGTCTTTTGAAGCTTTCGTTCAGTACAAAGAGTACATTAGTTTCGTTAAGGCTATGTCTGCACTCAAAGGAATGAAACTGATGCACAAAGATGAGGGAAAATGTTTCGCAGCGGACATAAAAGTAAATTAGTCTTCATCTCGAAAGGAAGGGTTTAAAATATAAATCATTTTGTTTTATATCGGGGTTGGGTTTTTCCCAACCTTAACCCTATTTTTTTTCAGGTTGATTTTGACAAGTCGAAACGTCTAAGCGAAGAAAATATCAAAAAGAGACAAATTGAAAGAGACAAACTGATTCAGTTGGAAAAGGAACGAGAGGATCGAGTTCACAGAGAACGAAAGCAAGAAGAGAGACGCAAACTAGAAGAAATGTAAAACATTCACGTTCAAAATTTTAATTCCTGTTTCTCAACATAAAAAATACCCTAAACTTGACTTCCCACTTGAAAGACAAACTAATCAAAGGTTCAAGAGGCGTTTACACATTAAAAATCATCTTAAAATATTCTTTTGTTACACATAAGACGAAGGCAAGAAGACGAACAGAGAGAAAAAGACCAAAAGAAGGCCGAAAAGATAAAAAGACGAGAGGCGAGGCAACGAGAGAGAGAAGAAAAACGGCGGCAAAAGATCTTAGAGAAAAAGAAACGTGAAGAAGAGCAGAGAATTGAAACAAAGAAGGCGAAGGAAGAAAGGTGTCAGTTAGTAGAACAACGACGTTGTGAAGCCAAGAGGCTCTTGAACGTTCTCTTTGAGAGAATCAGGGTAATTCGTTTTTTTTTATAGTCGATATCGTGAAGACTTTTTTTACAGTTTTTTCGTTATAGGAGGTAAAGAAAAAAGAGGAAGTGGATAAAAAGATGAAAGATTTAGAGGAGGAAAGATTACGACAGCTGGCCAAAGAACAGAACAAGAGAGCTACGGAGGAAAAGAATCGAGAGGAAGAACGTGAAAAGCGACAGAAGAAACTGACCGAGGAAGAGAAACTTCTTAGAGAGAGACTTCTAAAGAATCTCAAGTTAAAAAAGGAGAAACTAGAAGAAGAAGAAAGAGAAAAAAAGCGGAAGGAGATTGCAGGAAAGACGAAGTTGCGGAGTGTTCTCATAATGAAGAAAAACGATAATAAAAAAAGAAGACCTCCGAAGGCTTCATTCGCCGTGCTGAGAAGTCACATCGATGTTGCTAGGTAGTTTTTCTTTTCTACTTACTAATTATTTTGATCTGTTCAACTGAAATGAGAACTTTTGTTATTACAAAATAAAAGTCATATTAAAAGTTGGGACATCAAAAACAATTTTGTGTTTGAAATTCTATACATTTGTTGCTTTAACTGCCAGGATTTTTAAGAAAGCTAATAATTAGGTAATCTGATCAAACAAACGACTCAGGTTTCAATGTAGTTCATCGGGTGGCTTCAACAAGGAACTTTCAGACGTCTCTTCCTAATGTCACATGATTACTTTGGAGATTGCTTGAAAATTTAATAGTTAAAATTATTTAAATTGTTTTATGAACAGGTAATTTTCAAACTTTGGGTTATTATGTTATTTCAGAATAGCACCACTAAGGAGAAATTGAACGTGCGTTAGAACTAGAACGGTAGCTCAGTCATTTAATAGTACGTTCATGTTGATATCTTTTAAATGAAACTTTTTAGAGATAAAAATCATCTGCTTAAAGTTGTGCCATTTTGAAACTAAAAAAAAGCTTCTTTTAAAAGATATCAACATAAAAATACCCTTTTGGTTTCTAAAACACATACCAATGCAAAGAAAAACTGATGTTGAGAAACATTTCCTTCATTTTGCCACATTCTAGCATTTAGTAGATCTGATCAACCACTTTATAACAGTGGCGATTTGAAACTAAAATTGTTTATCGATCATCGTTTTTCCAGAAACCTTACATTAAAATGACTAAAAAACCCAATCAAACCGAAATGTGAACGTTTTTTTTAATACGAAATACAGTCAAATACCACAGTGAAAATATAGAAACAACAAACAACATTTCAATTCAATTAAAAAATTAATCATGATATACATTTTGTTTTTATTTAATGTCACTTTGTTTTTGTTTGGAAAAACACAACAACAAGTTATTTAAATGTCTTGGAATTGAACCCAAAAAGTGTTTCTTCGTGTTCTGTCTCTGTCTCTCTTTTGTGAACACCCCCAACCAACGAATGAAACCTCAGCCCAAAAAGTAAAGGAAAAAAGAACAAGAGAATACAAGTTGTGAAAATACTTTCGTTTTTTTTGGGTTTAGTTTTAATATTTATAGTTTTTTTTTATTATTATACATATAAAAAGAATCTTTTTATACTTTTTTTAATTAGCTGTTGTGTCAGTAATTTTTTTGAAAAAGAAGCAAAAAAAGAAAGAAAACGAGTTAGTTGTCTTTAGACTTGATATTTTCCGAAGGAGAAGTTTCGTTCGGTTTGTCTTCGTTTGCATTCTTCTGGTCGGAGGCTTGACTCTGATCCTCTTCGTCCGAATATTCATTCGGTTCCTCTCCGGGTTTAAGAAGGCGACCGATGTATTCATATCTCTCTGAAATGAACGTCATAACAAACCAGAGGTTAGGAAATCGATCCGTTTTTATTAAGCTTATATTGGGTACCGACCGGTGAATTGCATTTCCCATTCCTTGACGCTCTCCATTTGCATCGTGTTCAGATCGGAGAGATCATCGTATTCATCTTTAACAGCGTCCACACTGAATGTGGCCAACGCTCTTGATACGTCTCGACCGGCGAATTCCGAATAAGGACCACCTAAAAGGGAAGAAAATGAAACATTTTAGGTTATTCTTCATATTTTTGTTTTAACCTTTTCATTTTATATGCAAAAAAGCCTCTCTAGAAACACTAGAAATATACACAAAATGAATTAAAATCTGCATATTTTGGCAGTATTCTGCAATTTCTTGCAGATTTCTGAAGGCTTCAGCGATAACCTGTCTGTAAAACGAAACTAAAAGCGAGGTTAAAGGTCATTTTCACAAGGTTGTAGCTGTGCTCGTGATTTATTTTGTGCATTCTCACCAGGTCCATAGAACCGTCTTCCTTTGGTGACGTCGAATACTTTGCCGTTGACCGCGACACAAACTCTTTTCTCGTAATCGGTGTTTGTTCCATCGTAGACTTTGAGCTGCTCCAGGGTCATGTCCTGTTTCTTGAGGCGAGAAATTTCAGGTTCCAAAGGCATCGCCACTGATGGAGCCTTTCTCTTCACGTAGATTCTGTACAAAAGCACCAAACACAACCCCAGAAGAGCTAAATTCAAAGGACTCGTCACAATATCGGATACGATTTTATTCAACGCCACAGTCACGTTACTAGACTTGTCTTCCATCTTGATCTCATGCACACAAAACGACAACGTCGATCAGTAAACAGACATCAGCGACATCTGGTTGAGAAGTATGTTCTTCATCATAGGCTATTATGAACATGATCATTTAAAATCGAAAAGACGTCATCGTTAGGTCATCACTATAAACAAGATATAAACATTAATGAGTGGGCGAAGCATGCTAAAGAATTATACATATGGGATGAACAAATATGGCGTTTGGTACGACAATAAATGTAAAAGCTCGCCATATTCGTATACTCAATATAAACTTGATTCTTCTTCATAAATTGACGTAATGTGACATTTTTATCACAGTAGTTTCTAAGAAGAGCGCTTTTAAAACGCTCCACTTTTTTTTTATTAACTTCCTATGTACGTCATCGTAGAGCGGCTACACTTTGAATTTAAGTTGAACGGCGGCTATACATCCGACTTAAAGCAATTAAGTAATTTAAGTTTGCCCAATATGAAAAATATAAATACATTTTATTGCATTTTTATAAATAAAATGACTTTTTTAAAGTCATCAAAAAGTGGTGAATGTAATGAGTAGGTATTAAATTAAGAAATCGCTGCAATGTACACACATATCGGCGGTGGTCGTAAAAAGTTTTTTTTTTTTTTTTTAAAAAATAGCTGCTGGTTATTTGCACATTTTTGGTGGCTAGTTCAAAAATGCTTAAATAATGCTGTGAAATTAAAATTGTCTGTTAACTTCCGGCGTATGGTGACGTACATTTTCGTAAGAATCCTATGATCGCATTAGTTTCTTATTGCGAGATTTATGTTATTTTCCATGTATATATGTGAAATCGTGTAAAGTTTTGTTTTTTATGCGCGAATTCAATCATTAAAATTAGTCTAAAAAGGGAATTCTATGAGCGCGAACGAAAAAGATCATTTACGTCGCGGAGTTGTAGCCGCTAGGTAATTTATGAATAATAATGAAATGTTAAAAACATGTGATTTTAATAAAAATGGGAAGAAGAAGAAAAAAGCAGCTGGGAAATTTTGATTAGAAATTAGACTTCGATGCAAAAAAAATAGCTGTTATTTTAAGGAGAGGTTTCTTCTTCTTCCTCCATTCCTTCTTATTCCTTACTAAAACCTTAAGGAATGACTGGCTTTTATTTGAACGTGCAAATTTCAACATCACACAAACACACATTACCATTGAATGAATCAATCGTTTTCCTCTCTTTTCGTTTTGTATTCAAGTGAAGTGAATTGCGAAAGAGAAAAAGAAGACGAAGAAGATCATCATCATCATCATCCTCATCTTCCTTCTCTAAGAAGAGTTTACACTGGAGGAGAGGAAGAAATGTTTGCAATTTTAACTCGAGATTCTTTCGTCTTGAATTTTATTTCTGATGTTTATTTTATTGTATTTTAGGAAAAGAGCAGCCGCTAAGAAATTGATTGAACGTTATTATCATCAGCTAACCAAAGGATGTCACACTACAAATTGCACCAACGAGAATTGTGTTTCCAGTGGAAAGGTTTGTTTCTAATCCTTCTTCTTCTTATTCCGTTAGTCACTCTAGTGTCAGGCAGCGTTTATAGTTGGGGTATTTCATTATTACGTTCCTTCTTAATAAAGAAATCCTAGTCTCTAATAAACTTAATATTTTTTTTTCCTAATTATTGCATTCATTCGCCATTTTTGTTTAGACTTCATAAAAAGCCAGTGTTCACTCTGACTTTCTTGCCTTCTTAGGTGAAAGCTCTTTCTCCCGATAACGCAGCGATTTATGCGATTCAACTATTCAAAACTAAAGCCAGACTCTGCGGCGATTCGACTCCAACAAAGGTGGCGAAGAGACCGTCTTTAGGAACGGCAACGAAGAACGATTTATCTAGTCGTGGAATATCGTCGTCTAAGTCTCCTTCGTCCAAAGACGCACCAGCTCCGATGGATACTTCGGAAACGGAGGTCTCGTCGTCTAAAAAAGAATTCTCTTGGAATGTTGAACTAGTCTCTCCGGAACCATCGGCTTCCACATCCACATCGACAGCAAAGGGCAAAGGTACGAATCCACAACATCATAAGAAAAAGAGAGAAGATACAGATAAAAAAAAGCTTCAGTTCGTGATTTTTATTGTCGTTTCAGATCTTCTTTCGAGTATTTATCTAACAGAATCGAGAGTTCTCGAAATCATTGATATTTGCAAAGAAGAGAAAACTTATTCGCTTTTGATACGAACGATCGGTCAGGTTTTTTCGCGGGCGGACGCTCTCATGAAGAGCTTTCGAAAAGAACGTTCGGCGTTCGATAAGGAATCTCTGACGAAAGAAGATCTTCGAGCTATTGAAGAAGACCAGGACAAAGATTTGGATTCGAAGGAAGAGAACGAGAAAGTGATCAACAAATCTCCTAACGGAGGAGGTTCGGGAGGAGTTGCTCTGAGACCGGACGAAGTGACTCTCGATTTGGAATCGTTGAATCGGACTTACAGTGCCTTATTCGCCATTCCTGGAGTCCCATTTCAAGGAGCTCTCATTCACGCCGTTTTTATCCTTTACGATTCGGCTAAATGGGACCTGGAGTGTCGAAATGTCTACGAACAAGACGAGAATTACTTGAACATCTTTTTGATCGTTTTGGAGATTCCTTTCTTGTGTAGTGACGATCTTTTAGAGACGGTCCTCGAGAGTTTCTGTAAAGCTGCGGCTCATCTTCCGCTCGCAGCTCAGGCGAAGATGGCGAGAGTCGTTGCTAAATATGGGGCGCAAAGACTGAACGATCTTGTCGAGGTTCTTCAGCAGTTAATTACTTCTAGAGTCGTTACTGGACAGGTGTCGCAAGATTATTGCGTTAACGATGACGATGTTGTCGTCTCCGCAACCAAGGTCATGAAAGTGTTCTTTTATGCAGCCATTTTGGGTGGTCGATCTTCTTCTTCTTCGGTCGTTTTAGACGACGACGATGACGATAGGCTTTTAGAAGGAGCGGACGACAACTTTCATCAAGGTCGACGAGAAAATAAGGAAACGAAACCTACAAAAGAGGATCCTCTCGCACGAGAGCTCGGCGTCACCCTTCTCGACTGTCACAAACCACTGATTCCTTTTACGGAGTTTTATAACGAATTGTTGAACGATTCGATCGAGATGGAACGGGATTTTACTTATTACAGAGCCAGTCAGGATCGTAATAAGTTTTCATTTATGAATTACTCGTTTATTTTGACGCCGGCTACCAAAGCTCTCGGACTATATTATGACAACAGGGTCCAAATGTACAACGAGCGACGGATGTCGGCACTTCAGAGTATTCTCGTCAGCGATGCCGATTTTATTCCTTACAATCCGTACTTAAAACTCAAAGTTAGGCGAGATCACATCATTGATGACGCCCTCATCGAGGTTAGCAAAACCTCCTTCTCATCTGTTCTTGATTTAATTCTGATTCTTTTTTTTACTTTAATCTTAAGTTGGAGATGATTGCGATGGAAAATCCGACCGACTTAAAGAAACAGTTGGTCGTTGAGTTCGAAGGAGAACAGGGAATTGACGAAGGTGGAGTCTCGAAAGAATTCTTTCAAGTTGTCGTCGATGAAATATTTAATCCTAATTTCGGTACGTTCGGCTTTTAATATGATTTTCAATTTTATCTAAATGGGATTTTTTACGAAACGAACTTTGAAAACTTTTCCTACTCTTCTAGTTTCTAAAACATGATGTTGCTTTTAAAACGTAGAATATCAAGAGCTTTTTTTAGCTTGAAAAAAAAAACCGCGATTTTTGACAGAGAAAAAGAGCGTTGTCTGACTTTTAAGTTTATTTTCGTGTTTTTAAAAAACTAGGAATGTTCACTTTGAACTCCGAAACGCAGTTCTACTGGTTCAATCCGACATCTTTCGAGAGCGATGCTCAATTTACACTCATCGGTCTCGTTCTTGGACTTGCGATCTACAACAGTGTCATTCTAGATATCCATTTTCCGAGCGTCGTTTATCGGAAACTAATGGGGAAAAAGGGAGTTTTCGTGGATCTTGCCGATTGGGATCCGGTCGGTCTTTCGTTAACTCTTAACGTTTCTATTAGAAATCGTAATCTTATTTTCTAGTTTTGCTTTTTAGTCTCTCTACCAAGGTCTAGTTAATTTACTCGAATACGCGGAACCCGATGTCGAGGATGTTTTTATGCAGACGTTTAGGATAAGTTATAAAGATATTTTCGGATCGAACTTAACGTACGATCTTAAAGAGAACGGAAATCAGATTCTTGTCAACCATACAAATAAAAGGGTTAGAATTTGATTATTTATCAGTTGTTTGCAATCGATGGACGTTTTTTTTTTATGTTTTTCAGGAATTTGTTGATCTCTATGCCGATTTTTTGCTCAATAAATCAGTGAGGAAACAGTTTCTGGCGTTTAAAAAAGGTTTTTTAATGGTCACTTCTGAAAGTCCTCTCAAGTGGCTTTGTCGTCCCGAAGAAGTAGAGTTACTAGTCCGTGGTAGCAAGGTAACATTCGTTTGTAGTTGCAATCTTGTCTTAATTTTGCTCCCGAAACCGAGAATAGCCAAAGTTCGAGGGGCGCTTACACTTTGAAAACTACCTTAATACATATCTTAATCGTACATTTGTGATTGACATTGTTTGTTGCGTTCTAGATATTCGATTTCAATGCACTGGAAGATTCCGTGGAATACGACGGTGGCTACACGGCTTCATCAACGATCATCAAGTAAAAAAAACACTGACGTAGTTTCATTCTATAGACTATCCGTTTGTAGGTTTTTCAATTTCTTTGTTAAATTTAGGCATTTTTGGGAAATCGTGCACGATCTTTCGCAGGACGAAAAGAGAAAATTGCTGCAGTTTACCACCGGAAGTGATCGTGCGCCCGTCGGCGGTCTCTCGAAACTGAAGCTCATTATAGCAAAGAACGGTTCCGATTCTAATAGGTTGCCGACTGCCCACACGTGTTTCAACGTGTTACTGTTGCCAGAATATTCCAGTAAAGAAAAACTGAGGGAGCGTTTAATAAAAGCCATCAATTATTCCAAAGGATTTGGTCTGCTTTGATTTGAAACGTTTTTTGCATTCTGGACTTTTTGTTGTTTTGCTTTTCTCGTGTTTTATAGATTCATCAGTAACACAATCATAACAATTGTATTTGATTAAAAAAAACAAGTTTGTTTTTCAGAACAGGTTTAATTTTTAACAGTTTGAAGCTCAAAACAAAATAAATTCTAAAATCAATTTGTATTATTAATAATAATCCTTATTTCTTGAAGTACCTCTCTGGCCAAGTCTTAGCCATTTTAACAAACTCAAAGTGAGAGTTTAACATTTTTAAAGTTCCGATATAAAAAAAAGAGTAAAAGAATGGAAATAACACTTTTGATGGCTGTTTGCGTGTGATATTTCTCTTTTTAGGTTTTCAAACTCCATGAAAAATGATATTCTGTTCATTTACTCTAAATCTTTGATTATAAATTGAAAAATGTTTATTAAAAGGAAAGTTTTGAATTTCGAACAACTAAAAATTCTTCATCGTACCTTTTTTATATATAGTTTTTAGTAGGGATGGGCCATTCGAATCCTCAAATCTTGAAAACTCGGATCTCGAATCTTTGCACTTTTTTCGTCTCGACGTCCAATAGAAGCATTCACTAACAAAAAACGGCGATTGTTGCAATTTCGGATTACCAGTATCACCTTGTGGCGACATTAAGTGACACACTGGTTTTTTTTATTAATTTAATATTTAATATATTTATTAAATATTAATTTAATATTCATTTATTTGTATTGGGATATTAGCATTTGCCCTACGGATATTTGCCCTAAAACCACTTTTTTGTTTTCTTTTCATACGGTTTAGTGTCTTTCGGTGGAGTATGTTAAATAGGTTTTTGTGCGCCTGTGGCGTACAAAAAACGTCAAATGATGTGAATTTACACTACTGATTAGGGCAAATGTCCTTTTAGGGCAAGTGGTTTGAGCACAAATGTCCCTTTAATGCAAATGGTTTTAGGGCAAATGTCTCACACACATTTGTATCTTTTTAATGAATAATATAGGATTCTTTTATGAAGGATTCGAGAACCGATTCGGATTCGGGAAAATTTAGGATTCGTCCCACCTCTAGTTTTTAGTTTCACTTTTTGTCGCTATAAACAAACCTTAAAAATGATTTCATAAAAGAAATTATTCTTTTGCTGAACCAAATTCTGAAGAACAAATTTGAATATCTTTGTAAAAAAAAAACGAATGAATTATACATACATATTAAACAATTCAGGTCAGAATCATGTTTATTTTCATTAATGATTTTTTTTTCTCACTCAAAAAATGTGTTTCTGAACTTTTTGTTTGCTTTTCTGCCATTAAATGACGAAAAGGATTCATGTATGATATAATACTATTTCACAAATAAAATTCGAAAGTGTTTTCATTCTTTGTCAAGAGATATTTTTTTTACATTCTTAACCTTTATTTCAAACAAATATACATAATATATATTACATGCATTTCCACCACAACACAAAAAAAAAATAAAAGAATCAGTCGTTTCGACTCAAGTGTCCAACACGATCTCTAGGAATGAGTCGAAGTTCAGCTCCGTGTTTCAAGAACACATTTCCTGCAAAATTAAAATGGAATAAAATCAGTATCGAATTCGAACAGAAAGACGAGGAGGCCTGAGTTCGGAATTTGAATTTACCTGCACATTGCGCTGGATTTATCCCTACTCCATCGTCCGTAATTACAGCACTCGTTTCCGCACAAACTTTAAACTACAACAAAAAGAAAACACGAAACACAATCAATATAAGTCAGTCAAAAACATATAATTGTGAAACAAACTTCTTCGGCAGCAAATTTGACAACAGCAGTGAAAGGCGTTTCTTCTGGTACATTCATCCTACAAAACAACAGAAAAGACTTTTAAGAAAAAAACGGGGAGACAGGAACTAATTTAAGAAGAAGATTTTTGTTCCCATTATATTCCAAGTAAACAAACGAAGTTCTGGTGGGATCAAAAGTATGCTTCTTGACTTTCATCTTACACTTTGTACGGAAGTTTCGGATCCGATGTGAGCGTTATTTTAAACGTAACTTTAGTCCTAATGATAAATTAATATAGTTAATAATTAGTTCATCTCACAATGTATTTAATTAAAAAAATATGGTACAAACGTCATAGTTCTTTATGATGCGATGATTTGGCAAGTAACTTGTCTTTCACCTGAGACTGAGAGAGAGAGAGAAAAAACGAGCACTTATCACTTATTTTTGTCTGGTTTATACAAATGATCCGAGAGGTGCTGCCACCTATGGATTTTATACTTTATTTTTATAATTCATTAATAATTAATTCATTTTTTGTTTATTTGATGTCGCATTTTTATGAAATGTCACTGTCAATAAAACTGTTTATTGATTATTGATAAATTTTATAATTATTTCGTAAAGAGAAATTTCTCGCATGCAATATTGCTTTAATGTGCCAGGATATGAGAACGTTCTCAAAGGTGCCGCCACGTAGTGTTGACATTAAAAACTAGTGAGTCTCATGATTGTTTACCCCAAGGAGGTTAGAATAAGGAGAGACAACATCATGTGACATTAGTGAAGCCAAAAATTTGGGTGGGAAGAAAATAGTCGCCATCTTACTCATACCCAGTACTAGTTCTGTGCACACAGGTATCTGGAGACAGCTTCAGAATTTCTTTGGCTCCACCCTTTTATGAGCGTCATCAATTTCCAATTGGTTTGTTACTGGGTCTGATATCACTTGCCCCGCCCTTTTTATTTGTAATTGGTTGTTATTTGGTCTGACACTCATAAAAGGACGAAGCCAAAGAAATTCTGAAGCTGTCTACAGATGCCTTTGTCTGTGCACCGGCAAGTAAATACAGTAAGATACAGTCGTTTGTCCCGCCCCTTTTATAAGGACTGGCAACTTCTAATTGGTTTGTTGTGTGGTTAGACGTTGAAAAGGGCGGAGCATGTGACGTCAGACTACATAACCAACTAATTAGAAGTTGCGGTCGTCCTAAAAAGGGCGGAGCCAACTGAAGTTCGTCCCGATTTCTAATTGCCTGTTAATAGGTCTGTTTCTAAAAACCGTGACGTCACGTTTGTAGATAGTCATAGATTTAATGCATTCGGTTGATATAATAATGGGTTTATAAATGTACTGATTATCGATCATTTATTTCTGTATTTTTTTTTGCCGCGTTTTCAGCCATTCTCGTTGTTTGTCGGTTTTTCATTTCGTTTCGTTTGTGTTTTCTCTTTTGTTTTTAAGAAAAGTGTGGCAGTAAACGCCGTTCAATCAAGTTAAAAAAATGTCAGAAGTAGAAGCTGGACCGAGTGCCACTGAACCAACAGAAGAATCGGTTTGTTTATTAGTCACATTTTTAGCATTTTATTCAATGAACTTTAGTTGTTGTTGTTCTTGTCATTATTCCAATTCAGTGTCATTAAAATTCATTTAGTCATATTTCAGTTACGTTACTCATTAAACAGAGGTTCTCTTTCGTTTTTCATGCTATTTGCTTCTAGAATGAATTTTTGTTTTTTTGAGGCGAATTTGCGTTGGAGAAATCTGTTTTCATTGTCTTAAATTATTAATGAAACATTCTTTTGTTTTTAGTCGTCTCCTGAGGACGATTCTGGAGAGAAGGGCGATGAGAAAGACTACGATTCGAAACTGGTTCACTTATTAATTAAATAATAAAAAATATATAAAAATAAATATATTTTTTTTATAGGAAATTGATCGGAGCAAACGTTTCGACTATTTGCTACAACAGACAGAAATCTTTGCTCACTTTATGAGCACAACTGGAAATCCTAGCAAAGTTCCAGGAAGTCCACTGAAAATAAAGCCTGGAAGACCGAAGTTGAGAAAAAATGACGAAAAAGCGAAACTGTCGGCTGTCGGAGAGTACGAAACTGTCTTATTTATTTTGTAATTCATCTTCTGTTTAATCGTTATTGTTGTGTTTTGTCTTTTTTAAGTCATCGTCATCGTAAAACGGAACAGGACGAGGACGAAGAATTGCTTTCGGAAAGTAACATTGGCGGTCCGAAAACGATTTCTCGTTTCGATGCTTCGCCGCACTGTAACTGATTCGTCATTTTATTATATTATATGGACATTGTTTATTTTTTTAAAATTAATATTATTACAGTCATCAAAGGCGGAGAAATGAGGGACTATCAGGTGCGAGGCTTGAACTGGATGATCTCACTTTACGACAACGGAATCAACGGAATTCTGGCTGACGAAATGGTTCGCTTGTAACTTTAACAATCGATTGCAAAAACCCTTTTGTTTTTAATTCTTTCGTTTCTTTAGGGTCTAGGAAAGACGTTGCAAACGATTTCGCTGTTGGGTTACATGAGACACTATCGTAACATTCCTGGTCCTCATTTGGTGATCGTTCCCAAGTCGACACTTCACAATTGGATGGCAGAGTTCGTACGTTGGTGTCCTTCGCTGAAAGCCGTTTGTCTCATCGGAGACCAAGCGCAGAGGGCGGAATTTGTTCGAGACACTTTGATGCCGGGCGAATGGGACGTTTGCATCACTTCTTACGAAATGGTTTTGAAGGAGAAATCGGTTTTTAAGAAGTTTAATTGGAGATATCTGATCATCGACGAAGCTCATCGAATAAAGAACGAGAAATCTAAAGTACTTTTTACGTTCATTTTGACTTTTTTAAAGAGTTTTTTTTATTATTCTGAGCTTGTGCTTTTTTTATTATTTTAAACAGCTTTCGGAAATTGTGAGAGAGTTTAAATCGGCGAATCGTTTGTTATTGACCGGAACTCCTCTTCAGAATAACCTTCACGAACTTTGGTCTCTGTTGAATTTTCTTTTACCCGATTGTTTCGACTCTTCCGAGGTTTGTTTATGTTTCCTTAATCCTTTGGCCGTTTTTTGGCGGTTTTGGAGTGTAAACGCATTGTGAACACTCGTTATTTCTTCTGTAACGGAGATTTCAAAAGTCAGCTGTTATTAAAACATTGCAAACTGTTTTTTTTTTTGTTATTTTTATTTTTAGGATTTTGACTCTTGGTTTAATACGAACAACTGTTTTGAAAACAACTCTCTTGTGGAGCGACTTCATGCCGTTAGTATTATTACGACGTTAAAAGCTTTTTAGAAACTTTTCCTCTGCTGCTTCGCTACACGTTGGATTGAAAATAACCGATGATTTTATTTGAAACGAACCATTATTCGGTTTTAGGTTCTTCGTCCTTTTCTCTTGAGACGTCTGAAGTCGGACGTCGAGAAGAGACTTCCTCCGAAAAAGGAAGTGAAGGTTTACGTCGGTTTGAGTAAGATGCAACGTGAATGGTACACGCGTATCTTAATGAAGGATATCGACGTCGTGAACGGAGCTGGAAAATCCGACAAAATGAGGCTGTTGAACATCCTGATGCAACTCAGAAAGTGTTGTAACCATCCTTACCTGTTCGAAGGAGCCGAACCCGGTCCTCCTTACACGACGGACGAGCATCTGGTCACCAATTGCGGAAAGTTGTCGATCTTGGATAAACTTCTGCCGAAATTGAAGGAACAGGACTCGAGAGTCCTCATCTTTTGTCAAATGACTCGTCTGATGGACATTCTAGAGGACTATTGCATGTGGCGTAACTACAATTATTGTCGTCTCGACGGATCGACCCAACACGAAGACAGACAAGTAATTTACAACCACTCGTAACTTTTTTGGCGTCGGATGTGTTCTCCGTGATTTACGATGTGTTCTCTTGTGATTTAGGTTCAAATAACTCAATTCAACGCTCCGAACAGTGATAAGTTTGTGTTTATGTTGTCCACACGTGCCGGTGGTCTAGGTATTAATCTCGCGACGGCAGACGTAGTCATTCTGTACGATTCTGATTGGAATCCGCAATGTGATCTTCAGGCCATGGTTATTATTATTTTCGGATGTGGCTTTAATTATTGGTTTTCGTTTAAAATGATGGGCGATTTATTGTTTTTGTTTAGGATCGTGCCCATCGTATTGGACAGACGAAGCAAGTTCGGGTCTTCCGATTGATTACGGAGAATACGGTGGAAGAACGAATTGTAGAAAGGGCCGAAGTTAAACTTAAATTAGACAAAATTGTTATTCAACAAGGTTTGTTATTTTTTGTGTGTCAGGGAGGATGGGAATTACAGTGAAAGTTGTTTCAAACGAAAAATCGGATAGCACGAAATAATTTTCAGTCCAGTCTTTTAGAATAACAGCATAAAAATGTTCTGACACTTTCCATTTTGTGTTAAACGGTTTTCACTGTATTTTAAATTGCACTTTTTTTAAAATCATCTATCGCAGGTCGTCTCGTGGACAGTAATACTACGAAACTTGGAAAAGACGAAATGTTGGGAATGATTCGTCACGGTGCCGATCATATTTTTGCTTCGAAAGAGAGCGAGATCACGGACGAAGACATAGACGAGATTTTAGCACGAGCTGAAGCGAAAGTGAGCGTTTATTATACAAAAATAAAGATGCGTTTGACGGACTTTGGCTTTAATTTTTTTTATATTGAATATAACGACAGACGGAAGCGATGCAGAAGAAATTGGAGGGACTTGGAGAAAGTTCGTTACGTAACTTCACGATGGACGCACCCGGTGAAAGTGTTTACCAGTTTGAAGGTGAAGACTACAGAGAGAAACAGAAACAGTTGATTGGCCACTGGATAGAACCACCGAAACGTGAGAGAAAAGCAAATTATGCCGTTGATGCCTATTTTAGAGAGGCGCTTCGTGTCACCGAACCTAAAGTTCCAAAGGTTTTTTTTTTTTGCGATTTCACCCAGGTTTTCTTGAGCAGTAAGTTTTCTAAACGTGTTAAGTATATTTTTTTCTTTAGGCTCCACGACCTCCAAAACAACCAAACGTTCAGGACTTTCAGTTCTTTCCGCCACGTCTCTTTGAGCTTCTCGATAAAGAGATTTACTTCTACAGAAAGGGGATTGGATACAAGGCGAGTGAACAAAACCAAGAGTTTTGTGGAGGGTCCGGCAATCATCGAGTGAGTTTTATTTTTTCGCTTAGGTGCCACGAAATATGGAGTTGGGACAGGACGCTGCTAAAGTTCAGAGAGAAGAACAGAGAAAAATAGACGACGCAGAAGTCTTAGCAGAAGACGAAGTTGCAGAGAAAGAGAAATTATTAACGGAGGTAAACTAAAGAAACACTTTTAAATGTTGAAAATTGAGCTGATTAGGTTAGGCCTATGAATGGCCCTGCGTTTTGAAAGAGTTTTAGAAACTAGAAGAGTAAATAAATGATTCGAGGACACATTTTTATTTTTGTGTGTTCTCAAGGGTTTTACCAACTGGACAAAAAGAGATTTTAATCAGTTTATCAAAGCGAATGAGAAATATGGAAGAGATGACATCGAGAGTATCGCTCGCGAGGTCGAGGGCAAGACACCGGAGGAGGTTATGGAATACTCGGCCGTGTTCTGGGAGCGATGCAACGAACTGCAAGACATTGAACGTATCATGGCTCAGATCGAGAAGGGAGAAGCAAAGATACAGAGACGCATCAGCATTAAGAGGGCTTTGGATGCGAAGGTCGGCGGCCTCTCTCTTAACTACGGAGTGTCGTACGATCGATGTTTTCTAAACCGTATCCGTCTTCCTCGTAGATGGTACGTTATCGAGCGCCGTTTCACCAACTTCGTCTCGCTTATGGGACAAACAAGGGAAAAAATTACACCGAAGAAGAGGATCGATTTTTGGTCTGCATGTTACACAAGTTGGGTTTCGATAAGGAAAATGTTTACGACGAATTACGTGCGGCTGTCAGAGCGGCTCCACAGTTTCGTTTCGATTGGTTCATCAAATCTCGCACTGCAATGGTCACTTTATATGTCGATTTAAATGAAAATTAATAATGTTTAGACAATAGTTGTGGTTTACTTTTTTGTGTCTTCGATTTGAATTTTTAGGAATTGCAGCGTCGTTGCAACACACTCATCACGTTGATCGAACGAGAAAATCAGGAATTGGAAGAGAAAGAGAAAGCGGAGAAAAAGAAACGAGGAGGGCCGAAGGCTGTGCCGCAGCCGAAGGTCGGCCTTGTTTTTTCATATTTATTTTTTAAAGTCTGTTTCATTGTTTCTCTATGTTCGGTTTCATTATCAGAGTTCTCAAAAAAGAAAACCGGATCAAGCGACTCCCGATTCCAAAGGACGAAAGAAGAAGAAGACGTAATCGTCGTGCATTTTTTACCATTGATGTATTTTCTTTTGTTTTTTGTTCTGTATTTTTTTTCGTAAGTCGGTTGTGAATCACGTTCAGATTGAATAAAACGAAATAAAATTGAAGATTCTTGATTATAGTTTAGTAATAAACACTTAAGAATTTTTTTTAAAACAATTTAAATAGAATTACTTATTATTATGAAGTATAATGTCATTTATTTAAGATACAATCATAATGAAGTATTTCGAACAACTATTTGGGGATTACAATTTTTCAAAGCAAAAACATCCCTTTACTACTTCAGTAATTTTCACTATACGTTGAGTGAACAAACACGGTGTCTTGGGAGGAGCTGCAAAGGGGGAACTATCAATGTTACGGTAACAATGGCCTGCAGCGTCATAGCAGGATCCGTGTTATGCTTTCTCGATATGTTCCTGCAGCTAAGCTGCTTTAGCTGCAGGAACATAACGAGAGCAAATGTCAACAAGACTCAAAAATTCGTATTGAATCCTTGATTCACTTGAAATTCACTTTTAGTTTTAGGACCGTATTCTTAATGATTGCTAAGTCCAAACTCATGAATTTTGATAGGAAGTTTCATGTAAAAGTTGATGAGTTTAGCACCAACTTTGACTTAAAAAATCAAAATAAAAATAGACTCACAACAGAGCGTACGAGACAAGCATCTGTAGACAGCTTCAGAATTTCTTTCACTCCACCCTTTTATGATCGTCATCAATGTCTAATTGGTTTGTTACTGGGTGTAATGTTACATGCCGCGCCCTTTTTATTTGTAATTGGTTGATATTTTGTGTGACGCTCATAAAAGGGTGGAGCCAAAGATGCCTGTGTGTAAAGAGATTCATCTCTAATTTCGCGCCCTTTGATTTTGGCGCCATTTTCATCACGTGATTCCGTTTATTTCTGGTCACCCGGTGTTTTTTTTCTCTCATTGTTTTCCGAAGCGCCATTTTACCGGCTGTTAACTCAACGTTCATTTCGTCCATTTCTTTGTTCGTCTCACTTTGAAATTGACATTTTCTTTCTCGTTAATTGCAATCTTTCTTAATTAGTGTTCAATGGCTTCAGAAGGATCTGCAAAAGCTCGTTGGCTTCCTCTCGAAGCAAATCCTGACGTAAAATCTCAATCAAATTTGATGTTTCTTTTTTTTAATCTGAAATTATTGATTGATTGTTCGTTTCTGTTTTTGTTTATTTCTCGTTTCTAGGTCTTGAGCGGGGTAAAAAGACACATTTTCTTTTATTAAATATCGTTTCGTTTGGATCTCTTGTCTATGAACAACGTGATTTGACTCAATTTACGAATGATTGAAGTCGTTTGAGTCACCAATTTCGTTCATATTATGGAAAAAGTGTCGAATTAGGACCCAATGTCAATGAAAAGGGCCGCCGTGGGGGCCCGCGAACTGAATCAATTCTGAACATAATTAAAATTTTAGCAATAAAATTGTTAATAATGGCTTATGTTTAATTAAGAAAACAGTCGAATTGAGGACTAATTCGAAGAGGGAGGTTACTAGATTTCAACTAATTGAACCTTTTTTCCCTACGTTATAGTTCGTTCACAAATTGGGTGTCGCAGAAAATTGCAAATTGGTCGATGTTCTTGGAATCGATGAAGAACTATTAGAAATGGTTCCTAAACCGGTCATCGGCCTCCTGCTCCTTTTCCCGATCAGCGAGAAGGTTATTTTTTTTGGCCTCTTCCTGTTTGCTGATTGATGTAAATATGAAAATCTCTCCCTTTTTATAGTATGAAGAATACTGCAAAAGTAAGGAGGTCGAAGGAGGTGAAAAAGAAAACGGAATCGAGACTGAGAAGATCTATTTCATAAAACAAACGATCGGTAACGCTTGTGGAACGATCGCACTCATTCATGCGATCGGAAACAACCTGCAGAACATAAAACTGGGTTTGAAATCGATGATTTAGGCCTTTTAAGTTCGTTCTTAAGATTCTTTTCGTTCGTAGGAGACGGAAGCATTCTGAGTAAGTTCTTTGATGCTACGAAAGGAAAAAGTCCGTCGGAAAGAGGAGAATACTTGGAGAAAGACGAGAGTTTCAGCTCCGTTCACAGCGAACATGCTGTCATGGGACAGACCGAGGTAAAGTTCACTGAGTTAAGCTTACGAGGGTAAACGGTAATTTTATTTGATTCTCGTTAAAAAGGCTCCAAGTGTCGACGAGAAATTGAATCTTCATTTCGTGGCCATTGTCAACGTCGATGGAGAGTTATACGAACTGGGTAAGATTTTTGTTTTTGCTTTTAGGTTTCGTCTTTTATATTTGACGTTGGGTTTTATTTTTGTATTAGATGGTCGTAAGCCATTTCCGGTCAAATGTGGCTCAACTACGCCGGAAACTTTCTTTTTGGTAAGTGGGTTATTTTTCATCCAAAGTTTCATGTTGCGCTCACTAGGTGTCTCTAGCCTCCTCAACTGTTCACTGTAAGGATATACACGTATACAAAGAGGTAGCTCACCTCACCTTACCTCTATGTACAGTAATTATATCTGGTTATGTTTTCAATAGCAGTAGGTGGCGTGACCTCTACCGTCAGCTGCGTTTTTGTTACACTTGCGTAGCCCTTTGATGAAACTTGTGACGTCATAGATTTTTGTATTCTTTTGTTATTACCCAGACAAAAATGACACAATCCTAAATTTTGTGTTAATGACTGACGTCACAAGCGTTTTCTAAGTGCAAGGCAAGTGTAGACAGGGGTCAGATTAAAAAAAAAATCTTGAAGAGAGGCTAGACAATTAATGCTCACTCATGTTCTCGTCGTAATTTGCAGTTGAGTTACCTGTATGTCTTGATTCCATCGTTGAATTTGCATGTGTTTATTTAGCCCGCTAGATGGCGCAAACAGTCACATTGTTTCCAATGTGTTATTTTTATGCTTTCGGTTGAGGGGTGAGTGGGGGGGGGGAGCCTTGAGTTTACATATTAGTTGGTTCATGAGTCATGAATCTCATGATGAATGGATGAATATGCGTTGTTCGTTATCTGATCCTGCAATTTTTTTTTTTATACTTTGTTATCATCAGAATGATGCAATAATATAATAGCTCCCTTAGGCTTAGCTGCCTAAATTCAAGAAAGAAAAGAAACTAAGCAGTTGAACTTAAACTCTCTCTCAGGGCCCTGGGGCTTTGTTATTGTTGATCATTTTTTATTTTTGTGATGACACCTTTCTGAGAGGGTTCTAGTTTGAAATTCAATTGCCAAGTTTTAATATTTGCCTTTTCTAATGAGGAATTTCTAAGTTTTTTTGTTGATTGGTTGAGTTTCGGAATGGTTTTTTTTTTTTTTTGATTGATCATTAAATCTAATGAGGAATTTTCTAAAAGAATTCTACTTGCCCAATTTTATAAATGGCATTTGTTGCGGTTTATTATATTTAATGACCAATTACATTTGAATTTAATACAGTGTATTATTCATGTTTCCATTTATTCTTGGGTGGGTGGCTCAATAGATATCTTTAAAATGGATATAAAAATGGATATGCTAGGTTTGCTGGAAACTAGAATAGTAAATGATTAATGATGGAAATATTTGTATGACGTTGTTTAACGTTTTATTTTAGTATTTGTGACAATTTTAATATTCAAGGTCTTAAATTTAAGAAGGAAACTTTGGCGTTTGGAAGTTCAACTTTTCAACCTTCTGAAACAGTGGTGTTCCGAAGCAGAAAATAACCCTTTTCTATTTAGTATTTTTAAACAGGTGGTTTTAAACATTCAATTTTGGTCCAAATTGACTTAAAATATTTATTTTTAAAACACAATGTTGCTTATACCGATCGATATTCTAATTTTAATTTCTTTTAAGAAAAAACTTGACGTTTATTAATTTCTTTGTTAGCGAATTTCCTTCAGTTAAGCCACCATTTTATGAATGATAAATAGTAGATAACCTTGGTGTGGGGTGTTTTTTTTTGTTGTTGTTGTTGGTAACACGATGCCTGAGTGAGGCCTCTTATTTTATTTGTGCCTGCCTCTCTTCTTACTATGGGTTATTCATAGTAATAGTATTTTTTTGCTTCTTCTTTCTAATGAATGGAGTCACACATTTTACAAACAGCAATGACTAAGCCACGTTTTTGTATTGAATTTTATAAAATAAGGATAAAAAGTATTAAATGAGGGGAGGTAGGCCCTACTTTTCTTTGTTCAACATTTTGATGAGATTTTTCTTCATAAAAAAAATACTCACGTTTAAATTTCAATTTTGAAACTTAATTAAACTGTTAAAGAGAGAAACTTGAACGAATTAATAATCCTCCTCGTTTAAGGATGAGATTACGTGTTGTGGAGAAGTGGGTGGTGAAAATGCGATTCATTCATTCGCAATTTACGCTTTTTTTTTGCCTTTCTGGCGTGAATATATACTGTACGTGATTTGAAAGTTAATTTATGTGAGTTTTGTAGTCAGTTAAGTTAGTTTACAAATCTGCGTAGGGGTTTCAAATTGAAGATATAAATTTCTATATATCTTATGTATTGCCTCCTCTTTATTTTCTTATAAAAGAACTCCCCCCATTTTTTTTTTTTTCTTTCCCTGATTTTTTAATTTGATTTTAGGTTAAGGTTGAGCTTCGCTGTTTTACACGTTATCCCAGTGAAATTGAACACAAAATCCGTTGGTTTTAATATAAAGGGCCTAATTAAGTGGTGGTAGTGGGTCTTAATATCAACTTAGAAGTGAATTTTATTCATTGAATTTAATTATGAAGGGAGGGATTTGTAATAACATGACAAGCAGCAGTGTTATTGAACATTTTAGGGTGTGTTTTTATTCTTCATTTGTGGTTGGACCACAATGGAGGGCCGTTCATGGCAAACTGGCCCAATTATGGATATACTGTAATAATTCCAATATTATCTGCAATTCATATGTAGATTTATGCATGATTTAATTATGGATATTTGCAATTCATTTGTAGATAGTCCATAACTGGATTGTGGATATCTATTATTTGAATTCTGAATAGACAAACTGGCAATTTCGCCATGAACGACCATCCATAGTGGTCAAGAATGGTTCAACCACATGAGCAGAAAAAAATGCAATGCACGGTTTACCTTTGCGTTTTTGTATAGAAAACGGAAAACTTGCAATTTTATTTAGTATTTATGTATAAATCAATCATAATTTTATCCAATGGTGTGGCACCCCACAAGCTTGTGAAAAACAACAACAGATGGGGTTTAAATAGCTCCATGTAAGTCTATGACACTAAAATAAAATTCACATAGCAGATGAAACTTTTAATTAAAACAAAGAATTGACAATTGTTTTCAGCACATTTTAAATTAAACATAATTAAAGAAGTATTAAAGAAAATTATGTGGTTGCACTTTCATATTGTTATGATTAGAACAAAATTAGTTAATTTCAATTTGGTGTATTTCACATTCTATGGACTTCTGACATGGACCAGTGAAATCCATGTCAGAACTACATGAATCTCAAAATCTCCACAAAATACAATAAATCTAATAATTGTTTCAAATAGCTAGGTTAATAGGAAATGGTGTGGTATGTGAATAATTAATGGTAAAATACATTTAACATAAACGAAACATTTCGACTTATGAATCCGTGATGTCATTTGGCACCAGATTTGAACTGCAAGTGAAAAACTGAACATATAAACCCTTTTTAAATAAGGTTTTCTGATGCAAATATATACAAAACAACAGTTAAATAAAGAGTAAAGTTGAATTCAGAAATTATTTCGATTGAAAACAAAGTTTTACCCTGTTTTACTTTAAACTTTGGCTTGTCCAGTCTAAATTACTGTATACCTTGATGTTACTACACATAGGGATTTCTCTATGGTAGGTTTATTTTAAATGAATTTTTTAAGGCGCCATCTTTCCAATTACGGGGTTTTGATATAAAAGAGGATGATTGATTAAGTGTGTTGTGTAGTAGGTGTCACCCCCTTTTTGAAGTTTTGTTTCAAAATTTCAGCAATTTTTAACAACACCCTTAGTGTTTTTTTTCTGTTAATTTAAAAAAAAAATACGAACTTTTTTCTCATTTATTCAGAATACCATTAAAATTATGATATATTCTATTTTTTTTTGTAAAAAAAACCCCTTCTGATTCGAAAATTTGTTTGTTTGTCGTCGCATTATAAAAAGTAGTTTTCATAATACTTTTTTTTATGAGCATCGTGATTTTAATTTCTTTAAAGTTGTAAATCTTAATTTTTTTATTAAAAAAATTAGTTGTTAGGCCTAAATAATTTACCACAATACGTGATCAGTTTTAATGAAATGAGAAAAAAAAGGAGCAATTTGCTCATTTTTGTGTATCACTTTTTTAGTTGTAATTATTTGGGCGGTTTTTGTGTGCAAGAAAAGAGATTCTTACAACCGTATTCTAAAATGTTACTTAAGCCAAAGTTAAACTTAAAAAGTCATGGTTTAAGCTTAACTTTATTTTAGGAAACGTTTTTTTGAATATATGGTGGTTACTTTTTTCATTTGGATGGAGAATTTTTTTTTTTTTGTCTTGGCTTTTTTTTTTAGAAATATTTTTTTGATCTTATCGCGAGTATAAATTTTAAGGTTTTTAAAAGTTTTAAGTATTGCATCAGATATGAAATATAGATAAAAATTAGACAAAAAAATAGGTCATTTGTAATCCAGAAGTGGAATGAATGAACGACGACGACGAAAGAAGAAACTTTGCCGAGTAGTTTTGTTGATTTTTAAACGGGGGGTGGGGGGTAAGGGACTTTATATTGTTGGACACTTGACACATTTCGTTGTTGGCTTTTTTTTTTGGGGCGTCTTGTTTATTTTTGATTCTGAAGATTTAATGTGATCCTTAGATTTTTTCTTATGATAACCTCTTCAAAGTTGTCACAAATAACAAAATGTCAAAAACACGTGACATTATTTGTTATAATATGGAGGTTACATTTATCTTCGGGGGGGGGGGGGAGGAGGAGAATTTTGCATATCATTAACTCGGAGTTGCATACTGTTTAATATTTATAAATATATATGTAATTAAAATGCAAATTAGAGAAACAAGAGAGAATTGTCCCAGATTTAATCCTTTTGATATTTTCAATATTTTGACATATTGAAGTTTATGCAAATTATCATGTCTACTTATATATTGAAACACAATATGCCGTTTTAAATATCTTTAGTTTTAATCTTAGTTTAAAAAGCAACTTTTTCTAATATGAAAGTTGTTTTTTTTGCTATCAAATTACAAAAAGTCGTGATTTTTTTTTTTATTTTCATTGTAATATCCAGTTTTATTTCAAAACTACATGTTTTGTGTAGAAATTGTCTCAAATGATATTACAGGCTTTTTGTTAATCTTGACAGGCAGTTGGTTTTTTTTTTTTTAGAAATATCAACTATTTCATTTTTAAATTTGTCCTTACAAATAAGAAATTAGTTTCTTCTGACCATCTGGTTAATTTTTTTTTCTTCTTCTAATTAGTAATTACCAATTTATTTGTGGTTTCTCTCTCTCTACCTATGAATTTCGTTGGTAAATTATTTATAATTTGCGGAGTGCGTAAGTGTGTTGATTTTCACTCGAGATTATTTTTAATTAACCGTTGAAAGTGATTGATGATTGCACTTAACCATTTATTTAGTAATTATTCTTGGTAAATTTCGACGACGTTCTTATTGGAAATGGGACAAATTGTGTATAATGATTTTTAGATGAATGGATTTTGTATTTAGCTTCCATATTTATTTGCCATTTGAATCAGACATCTCGGTTTTTTTTTTTTGCTATTTGATGAGGAAATGTTTTTCTAAATAAAATTCAAAGGGTTAAGTTGAATTGAATTTTAGGAGAATCTCCGCTTCATTTGACTTCATGTGGACTAGGGGGACCTTTGTAATTTATAGGGGTCGTCTATATATCAACAGTGGATGTGCCAAGCATATATAATGGACATATAGTAGTATTTAGGGGGTGGGTGGTGAGGAGAATATACACTGTGTTCATAAAGTCCTAGTCCAGTTTCAATTTTAAATAAGTCACTTCTCTGTGCCAAGAAGAGAGAAGTGACATTTTTACATAAAAATGGAGAATAAGTAGCTCATTTTGTCAATGAAATGATAAAAGAATTTGGTGGCCAAGAAGAGAAATAAAGGAAAAAGCTATCTGCTCATTTGATGTCTACGGAGGGTCTCTTTGAACTGAATTTACTCAGAACATTACTTTTGTCACTTTTTATTTTTTGGCTTCTAAGTCCCTTAGAAGATCTGTAAAATACAACTGAAAGAGAGACAAAACCTGAAAACAACTACAGAACCGTTTTCGGAAGGGGGGGGGGGGAGAAAAGATGGTGGATGTTAACATTTCTATAATTAAATATGCTTAAACAAAGTTGTTAGCAATTGAAACTACACATGGTCTTTATGGCCATCCTGTATTTATAGTTCTTAAGGGGTTGGGTGAGTGAATTAATGTTGGGTGGCAGTGGATGGATGGGTTGCAATTTCAAAAACTCTACAGGTCATTCTCTCTTTCCACTCATTTTTTTTTATGAGAAGTCCTCTTTAGTATTTTTTTTTTTCTTAATATATTTTCGGTTGATGTTTTGTTACCTTTGACCTCCACCCACTCTTTAGAAAGGTACCTTTTTAACTCGTGATAGGAATTTGTAATTTTGTTTTCTCGTAATGTTAAGTACGGCTTTTAAGTTGGGTATATTAGGTATACTAATCAAGAATATATATTTTTTAGACTTGGGGTCAACGAGTCAGTCGAGTGAACCCGAGGTGACGCGTTTTCATTATTTTTTATTGGTATTGCATTTTTGTAAGAACAAATTTGTTCCTTTGACATAAGATGTGGACATTTATACTCGGTTATAGGCGTCATTCAGGAAGGGACCCGAGTGTTTTGCGACACGTTGTATCCGAGGTTACCTATTTTCGTCAAATACAGATTATTATTAGTTTAAAAAAAAACAATATGTATTTTATTTTATAAACGCAATTCTTCTCGAAAAACTTCTTTTGTTTTAATCTTCGATTCCGAAATGTACGAACAAGTTGAGTTTGTAATAACTTAAAATTCACGACCAAAAAATGAGATCTGTTGAATTTGTAGATTTTTCAACATAAAACGCAATCTTGATTCTTCTTTCATAACTCTTTTTCTGAGAGTAGTTTTTTTTTCTGTTCGTGTTTATCGATAATTAATCACGTGTTGTTCAATTTTGAAGCTATATTGATTATGTCAAATGACATTTATATGATAAATTAAGAATATTCTAGTGACAAATATAAAGTGAGTAACAAATGATGAGGTAATTGTCACAACTACGGTAATTTTTTTTGTCCTAAAGAGAGAATTACTTATGTTCATATTGTGTTATTTTTTTTTTATTACAAAATATTAGTGAGTCCTCTATATATAATATATATAAGGAATAATGATAGCAAAAAGGAGTTTTGGTTGTTGTTTTATGTGTTCCGAGTTGGAATTTTGATGAAAACACAGATAACGAGTTGTTGTTTTTAAGTGGTTTTGATTTTCTTCTTCGAAAGAGGAGAGAGAGAGAGAGAGAAGTAACTTAACTATAAACCGAATTCTTAACAATCCTTTTCGAATACTTATTTTTTTTTTGTACACAACAAAAGGTTATCACTGAAAGAGAAACACTTTTAGTTCATAACACCATTTGCAATAAAAATATTAAGTCTTAATATTATAAGACACTTGTAAGTGACACCTGTTTATAAGGTTAGAAAAGGTGAGAAATGCAATCTTTTTTTTCTCTTCAGGTTTTTGATGTCTTTATGAAATAATATCCTACATGATATTATTTGTTGTGTGTTTGAAGTGAAATAAATTAAGCTGTTTTATAAACAGCTTATATTCAAACTATATTATTCGGATGAGCAAAACGCTAAGCAGAAATTGAAAGTGTTGGAAACTAGAAATGGTAGCTGTGTCACACTTAAAATACTATTTTCATGTTGACATCTTTCAAAATAATTTTTTATAAGGAAAAATTTAATATTGTCTGCCTAAAATTGAAATATTTTCAATTTGAAATAAAAAGCTTAATTTTAAAGATATCGACAAGAAAATGTCTCCGTTTACACTTTAAAACCACTTTTAAAACTTTTTGAATGTGTTTGTTTGTTCCTATCGTAGGATGCAGTCAAAGTTTGCAAGGAGTACATGGATCGTGACCCAACTGAACTCCGTTTCAGTTTGGTTGCTCTGACCACTGAGTAAAAGGAATCAAGCCTAAAATGGTTACTAATCAATAACCAAGAAGTAAGTGATCCGTTTACTAATTGTTTTATTATTTTGAATGTGTTTAATTGTTTTTGTTTTAAGAAATTCTTCTTGAAAAACCTTCCTTTTTTATTCTCTTCTAAATTTCTAATAGTTATTAACTTATTATGTTAAATTTAGACCATAAACAAATTCCTGTTTTTAGGAGCATTTATTGTTTAAAAGATAATCTTATGTGAACATTGTTTTTTTTTTTATTAAAGGAGGTTATCTGATGAGGCTAAGTGAATTAGTTGAAAATTATAGTTTTTGTTTTATGTTATAATATAAATTGTTTTTCTACTTTTTGCGGTTTGTGTCTAAGACGAGGCTCCTAATGTCAGTCATGAGTTTCAAGATTTAATTTTTTATGAAGAGAAGAAGTAATTATCTAAGAAACTGATCTTTTTGATTGAGTTTTCTTGTAAAGTTTATCGATTATTACACAGGATTATAGTTAGGAGGAGGAGGAGGAGGTCAGAACTTGAATTACGAGTTTTAAAAATAGGAACCCTAAAATGGATTGTTTATAGGTTTTTTTTTTTAAATTTTTAAACCTCATCATCGGTATTTGTTTATATGTTGCGCTATAAAAGTGAAATTTTCTCTTTACGTCTTGCTCTCAATAATACAATCAACACTCAAGATTTAGCAAAACCATCCATTATAACTAGAAGTGTCCACACTTCAAGTGTATTCTTATCTTGGACATTGTCTTAAGTGACTTTAGATGAAATTCTCAAGAGGGAGAGAGAGAGGGGTCCACCCAGGTTGTTTTTTTGGTAGTTTTATTTGAAATTATGGAACATTTATTACTTTTATTTTCTTTTGTTTTATTTCTATTGACATTGAAAATTTTGAAACTTAAATCTTGATGCGTTTTAACTTTTCAAACTTATTATTCATAACTTTTGTATATTGGAATTTATAAAAACAGAAGGTATAAATTGAACAAATAGCATGCTGAGATTCTCCAATAGGTTTTTTTTTAAAAAAAATGATATTGTACCATTGTATGGTAATAGCAAAAATTCCTTTTGATAGACTTAAAGTTACGACGTGTGACTTTTCTTTTTTTTTTTGGTATATCATCATCATCATCATCGTCATCCTAATTCTTGCATATTTGAAACCATAATGTTTTTTTTAGCAGTTTTCCTTTTGTTTTGACATGAATTTGAATATTTGATAATGGCGGTTAGTTCTTGAGGTTGTTATTTTATAACCTGAAGGCTCAGTGAAAGAGAGGAACCTTTTTTTTTTTTTTGAAAGCGTAAAACCTGAACCTACACTGGACTGTTGTTTTATATATATAGTTCAAATGTCATAAGATTTAAACGATTTCGGCTAATGGCAAATGAAAACTGCATACAAATATGTGGTGGTGTTGTTTAATCCAACAATACTACTTTTCTGGTTCCTTTTTTTTGTTGTTGCTTGAGCCGAAATGTAATTTGTAACCCACCCACAACTAATTTAAGAGATACTTTTCTTTCATCACAAATTTACAAACAAATGCCATTTAAACCAAAGAAGAAGAAAAAACATGTAGTTTTTTGTGTAATTATAAAACATAAACCATGTTTTTGAAATTTCATTGAGAGGTTTTTTTTTTTGTAGTTCAAAAGGACGACATAATAAATAATATCAGTCACTTGAGTGTAATTTCCTTATTTTATTTTTACCTGTATCTCACTTGGATTTCTAGTTTCTCTTCTTTCTTCTACTCTATATATCTGACGTTTTAGGAGATTCTAATATTATTGGGGCGTTAAAAATTATCACAAAAGTAATCTTTTGGGCAGTTTTTAGGTTTTTGATATGCAGGGGGTGTCTCACATGTAATAGGGTAGTTTTTCTTTGCTTTGAAAAGTGCTTGTGGCACACTTAGCTAAACTGCAGGCCCGTTGAAAACCTCTGGTTACTTAAAAGCAATGTTTGTTAAATGGTGTACTGTGAAATATAGAATGTGTTAAATATATTTTCAAATAAATTGTAACTTCATTGGAAAAAGCAAAATAAATAAACAGCTTATTACACGTACGCACTAAGCAAACGGTTTCCCAAAAGGTGTACAATGTAAGCCCTAGCGTAACTTGTTTTTCCAGGCGAAATTACTGTGCCGTGAGCAACATAGCATTTGGGAACCACTGCTATAGTACATGTGTGTATTAGGGAAGTTTGGTTTAGTTTGCATTTTCCAATATTTAAAAATATTAAATTATTTTCTCATTTCAATATGCCATTCAAAATTTCGCGGCAAATGGAGGGACAAGTGACTAAGGATTGTACGATTAACTGACTGTTCCGATATCGTGTATACATAATTCATTACAAGATTAATTATTAATGGTTTTTCTTTAATTTGCATGAATTTGATTGTTCTTTATTTGAAATTGCATTTCAAATGACCAGGGGAAAAAACCTCCCGCTGTTTTTTTGTCCCCAATCAGTGTTGGTAATGTGGTTCAAAAAGAAAAGATAATGAAAAGTAACATTAATAAATATACATTATTTTAAATGGCTATTTTTTGTAAATTGTAACAGTAAATTGCAGTAATTTATTGGTTAGTTATTGACCGTTTTAGCTCTTAGTATTTACGAAAATGTGTGCCTCCATATTTGTTTTACTGTTCTCCTTTGAAGTTTCAAACCAACACCTTGGGTGGTCAGTGGTCACTCAGGATTGAAATTGGTGGCCCAAAGGGAAACCTATATTATCTCCTCCTCCTCCTCCCCCCCCCCCACCAACACACTTTTCTCTTTGATTTTTCTACCTTTTGTCTCTGTAATTGACAAGGTTTTTTTTTTCTATTTATAACTTTAGAAAAATGGATTCTTGTTCATTGTTTTTCGTGTTTCAGTTCTGACTATTCAATAATAGTAATATGATGGGGTAATACTATTTAGTATTTACCACATTTGCAACGGATTTTTTAGTTTTCATTATTTAATTGCTTTAGTTTTTTTGTTAATCAATTTCTTTAATTTAGAAATTAATCCTAAATTGAAATTTATTTATTATATGGATTTTAAAATAAACACCTTGTTATTTTAATCTCAGTTATCAAATTAATATGAATTAGTAAATCATATTCTAATCTTTTCCTAAGCATTTTTAAAAATATGTTTACTGAAATTATATTTTGTTGTAGAGCCAGGTGAGTATGAGGATATGTTTAGAGCAGTATTCACACTTAACATTCTTCTCCTCCTCCTAAATATCGTTTAATGAGATTTCATTCGATTTGAATGGGGTTTTTTTTCTCAGATTTTTCAAAATTATTCAAATTATTATTATTAAATATTTACTTCGTTTTGTCCATCTTTTGCTTTTCAGATTTTACCTTGCTAAATTATCCAATTTTACTCAATTTTCTTCTAGCAGATTTTAATAATTGCTTTTTATTAAATTTTTATAGCTTTTGGTGTGTTCTTGGTTATTGCTTATTCGTCGATGGACACCAACCCACCTTTTTGCATCAACAGCACTAAAAATCAATATTAAAAATAATCGATGGGCATCGTTTCCTGTAATGTGATCTTCTGTTTTGGCTTGTCAATTTTTCAATGCCTGCAGTTTATAATAACAACCAAGCCCACTTAAAAAGCGTGCAATTTTGATAAAAAAAAATCTTTTCTCACTTTGCTCTCTTTCTCTCTGTACGCCATTTAAAAATTGGTTGTGATTTATAACAAACGCGACGTTGTGTGATTATTATGAAAGTGCGTTTTCTTTTGTTATTTTCAAATGTGGCCTGGGTACATTAATATTTTTTTGTCATCTTAAACAATAAGCTGTCAGCAAAATCTTTAAAAAAAAATAATTGAAGCGAAATTTGTGTGATCAGTTGCCTCCGTTGTTCACTAGTGCCTGAAAATGTGCTCTTAATTGTTCCTATTTCTAGACTTTTTGTGTTTTTTTTTCTTTGTCAATTTATTCTAGTCTCTAAGAATAATTTTGTTGTTGCTCTAAGCTGTATTTTATGTGATTTCATATTGTAAACGTTCTTGTTAAGGTAAAAAAAATATGTGAATGTTAATTCTAATGAACCTCAATGAGCTTACTAATTTTTCTAGGTTTGGTTTATTAGTTTTCGAAAGCCTTTTCATACAATTTTGTCATTATAATTTATAATACATGTTTGTGGAGGTGCCCTCAAATGTCAAGGCATTGTGTTTAGAAAGGTAAATACTACTAAAGTTTATACTTAAACTAGCCCATGCCCCTTATTGCCTGCCTTGACATTTTTGGTCACCTCATCTTAACGAGCTTTTCTTGTTAGTCTTGTGGTAAAACAGTTGATTGAAATTCTGTGGTTTCTGAATCTTGAGATTTTCTTTTTTCATTCGAAATGCTCAAAAGATGAAAAATTGAAGCTTCTTTTTTTGGTGGTGGTTTTCTATTTTTGTGTTGTATTTGGCTTATGTATTAATAATAAAAAAAACAATGCTTCTTGTTTAAGCATCATTATTTTGAGAGTTGAATTATTTTTTGGAGATTTTTTAATTAGTAGGCCTAAGGCTCGGATTTTTATGCAGTATGAAGCAAATGTTTCTCATTCTGTGGCTCAAGAGCCAATTGTGAAGTAACAATACTCGTTAAGATCAACCGGCAATTAATGTTTTTTTCAATAAAAAATACTGGTTATAGGTTAGAACTCTAGTTGATAGCTGATGGTAACCAGGCATCATCTAGCCTTTAACAAGCTTTTTTTGATTAGAAAACGCATATTATAACGCAGTTGCGCAAATAATGAGAATTACTTCGCAACTGGCACTTAAGTCAATTAGTATTGTGTTCCATTATTTCAATTCTATCGAAATAATTTTTATTTTCGATTTATTAAGGCTGGTTTTATAATTTATACGAGTTTAGAATTTTGGAAAGAATTTCTTAATTATGAATGTTATTTACTTAAGCCTGATATATATTCTAAAATGTTCATTTTCATTTCAAGTTTGTAATTTGCTTTTCGTTTTTTAAGTTCAGGTCTATTTGTTTTCATTGAGTTTCTATATCCGCCATATGTAAGACAAATTGACAATAATATTAATATAATTAGTTTTCTCTATAATTAAATGTCCGAAAACATGAATTTCTCCTAGTTATGCATCGCTTCAAATCTTCTCGTCAAAGGAAACAATTTAATAATCAATAATGAGTGATGGGCAGCCATCAAACATTGGATCCCCCAAGTGTTGTTCTTTTTTGATATTCTTCGGGCCATTTATTTCTACTCCACTTGCCTTTCAATTTTATTTTTGACACGTAAATTGTTCACAAATTTTTCCTCTTTCTTTCTCTGTCTTTGAATTTTACAATTGCTATCAGACTTACAATTTTAATGGATTTACATTTAAATCAATTTTTTTTTCCTGCTTTTTTTTACTCCATCCTGAATGGGCGTTGAACAATTAAAAGGTTAATGATAAAATTTAATTACAACGATTAATTTGTAAACTACACAATCTTATCTTTTCTTGTTCTATCACATTTAAAATTAAAATATTTCTTTGAATGGTAACAAATTTATAACTGTTATTCAGGTTGATTTTAAACTTTTTCCAACTTTATCAAAGTAGTTGTAAACTTGTAAGTTTTGTACATCTTGAATTAAAATTCTGTACATAACTAGTGTGATTATTATAATGAGTAAGAAGTGTACTTCACATCAGGAGCAGCGCCTTATTTTACAAAGTACCCTATAATTAGACCTAAGGCACTTTTTTTATTCATAATAATAATAATAATAAAAAACCTTCATTTAGATATGAGATGCAAGCAATCCAAAATAAATTTTTTTTTTTATAATTTTCCAATTAACCTCCTCCTCATTTCACTCTAGATCTACATTATACACCTATTATGGCGTGATTTTCCTATCTTACAAAATGTTAATCTAATATATTAATTTACATTAAATGTAGGAGTCAATAAAACACTTTGTTCCACATTCAATTATATTTTATTTACTCTTAATTACATTTACATTTTTATTCTCTTTATTAAATAATAAGATAAGGATTATAAATAAAAAATGTTCAAAAATTACTGAATTTTGTCCCAACTTTTGTCACATTGTCTTCAGAGAATTGGGGGTGCATTCTATAACAACCAGGAATTCTGTGTATACCTGCCTCATCGTTAGACGAAGCTTGTGACGTCAGAGGGGTTAACAAAACTAAAGGATTGCCATTTTTGTCTCGATAAAAAGGGCTAATAGCAAAAGAATTCAAGAACCAATTTGTTTAAATTGTAAAAAACAAACATTTATTAGCCGTTTTTTTTATCAAACAAAATTAACAATTCTAAATTTTTCGTTAATCCTTCTGACGTCACAAGCTTATTCTAAGGGCAACGCAAGTATAAGTGTCTCTTCAATTCTCAGTCGTAACATGATGTTTATGAGTGCTTGGGGGGATGTATTTGAGGCTATTTTCTACTTAAACATCTTCGTTTTCGAATGCACTCAATGTTTGCGTACTCAAGTGCGTATGCGTTAAACAGCGGCTACGTAGCCATCTGCATGACGTCATACTCGTTTGTAACGAAAGGATCTTACGAGATCGTCGTCGTCGTGTGACGTCACGCGGTTGGTTGCGTTCGTTGTCGATATGAATTGCGGAGGTGAATCGATAAAGAACTTTTTTCTTTCGCATCGGCTGAACTTAATCGTCTTTAATTTGTGCATGTTTAAACGCGAATTAATCAGTTATTTAAAAGTGAAGTAAGATTTTTTTTAAGTGGTTAGTTAGTTTGTGTTAGTTTAATCGAAACGAAATTCAACGAAAGTCTAAAAAGGTAGGATTATTTTTCTTCTTCCGGGGCCGCTTTTTCCATCATTTTTTCATTGCTTTTTTGGCGCAAAAAAAAAGTTGTCGTTTTTGTGTTGAAGTCAATCAGAAAAATATGTATTTTGTTTAAAAGAGACTTAAGTTGCTATAACTTGAAGCCTCTAACCAGGTTCTTAGTTATTTATGGCTTTGAATTTATATTTTCAACGAAATTATTTCGCTTTTAGGATACTTTTAAAATAATGTGAGGCGGGGTCAGGGGTCATTTTTAGCCTTTTGTTTGTGTGTTTAGGACATTTCCTTCAGACCATTTCCATTATTTTTCAGTTTTTTTCTTGTGGAATTTGTGTGTGGAGCTGTTTTTTTTTAGACATTTCGAACTTAAATTATTCCGTCTTTAGGGTGTAAAATGAAGAGAAACTAGAAAGTAGAAGGGTAACTCAATCACTTAAAAAGGTATTTTCAATGTAAGCTTTTTAAAAAAAAATTGTAAGAAGACATTTTTTAAATATTTGTCGATAAAAAGCTTATTTTGAAATTACCAACATGTAAGTAGCTGAGCTACCCTTCTAGTTTCTAAAATACTTTCTAGTTTCTAAAATACTTTTTAGTTTCTTTTTAAAAAAAGACAGAGAATAATAATCAGCTGTTCATAAACCATCTTAAAGGTTAGGTTGATTGGTTTTGATTTCTTGGCAGACGATTATTTTTAGATTAGATTTTACTTTGTTTAGATTTGAAATATGCAGACCCAGTGGCCCCACTTAGCCCCCCTCCTCACTACATACCTCTCTACACTACATACCTCTCTACATGGTGGTTAAAATACGCAGGCTAATCTACATAAAAATACGCCGTATTGTAAACCTTTTAATGGGGTTTCTTTCTAATGTATTTGAACAAAACATATTTGAAGTGAGGATGGCGTCAAGTTTGTGTTGAAAATTCGGGTTCATGTTGTTTGTTACCTTTGTTTGTTTGTTTGTTGTATAAACAAAAATTATAATTTCAATAACATTTGTTAACTAGGATCCATTAGTAAGAAACCCAATTATATTTGCAACCGAACAACAAAAAGTATCAATTTGATTTGTTTATTCTGAAAAGAAAAAAAGATTTTTCTCATTCTTTTAAGGCACAAATAAATGTTAGCAACTGAAGACTTTGAACTCTCTAAACAGGGTGCCAGCATAGAGACATCATCATGTTCAAGAATATATTAATTTAAAACAGAAATTTTACTATATTTGAAGCTCTAGTAAGAGGCTTCAAGTTTGAAGTTCCAAATGCCATTAAGTTTCCTTTCTTGTATTTCAGCCTCTTTTCTTATTATTACCTCTTCTTGTTTGAACAAGGTAAGTTGAGGTTCAAGGGTCACCTGTTTGGCGCCAGTTGGGTACTTTGTGGGGGCGCCACTTGTTTCCCGCCTTTCATAAACATATTTCAGCTACCTAAATATGGGCAATGAATGAAATTGTCTTCTTTTTCGTTGTCGTCGTTTTTGTGTCTTTTGAAATATTTTTATGACCACTTTTTTGGGGTGGGGGGGGGGGTTTGTTTGTTGTTAAGGGGTGGGGGTGGTCTTGTTGTTATTTCTCGTAATATTGAGAGGGGGTTCCCGGGTGAAAGGGCGCTTAGGGGGGGTTCTTTATGGGGGTCATAGAGGTTAAAGCAGGGTTCCTAATGAATGAATGAATGCAGGTAATGAAGGTATGCGCAGTTGACAAACAAAAACCTTAATTTAAAGTTTGAGGTTCTCTCTTTACATTGATGTTGAGGGGAAGTAAATCTTATTTTTTTTAAAAAAAATAAGTTTCATTTGTTAAATTATTAATAAGTTTTTTTCTTCTTCTCTTTTTTACACCAACGCAATAATAATAATAATAATAAGTATTGTGAATGTGCTTCGAATTGAAACTTCGGTTTTGGCGGGGAGAGAGAGAGAGAGAGAGAGAGACTAGAAGGGGTCAAGGATTAATGTAGGCAAAGAATAAAGAACCTTTTTGTGACAATTACAAACTTAAACAGGAAAACAAAAATAACATGAAATATTATTTAAATTTATTTCGTCAGTTTGTAAATTTTAAAATTCAAAACACAAATAAGAAAAATATTTAAGTGGATTTGGTTGAGAAAAAAAAAAATGAATGAAGTTGGCTCACAAATCATGAACCGGGGCCTTTTGGCACACAGACCACCTTTTGACTGCAAAATGAAGTAAGATGGACCACTTTTTTTTTGGGTCTTTCAATTACAAAATACATCGCAACCACCTGCGACTTCATTTTGTAAATTGATTTTAATGGAGCAGTGGATTGCTGCTATATATGAAAGTTTCATTGTGTATTAATGATTTAGGGTCACTTCTATGGTCAATGGTTAGTGACCCACCCACTAATTCAAGTCATCTTCATGTAGCAAATTTTCATAGCAGTCCATTGCTATCTGTGAAGTGACGTTTTTCAGGTGGAATTTCTGAAATATTTTTGGCCCCGAAGATTTCAGTTTCACTAATCGAATTTTTTAAAAAAATATTGATAAAAAACAAAATAAATTGTCAATTTTTTTTTAGTAAATTATAATTTTTTTTTGTAGGATAAAAAGGCTTAATTGTTGATGATTTTTAACCATGTGAAAAAATGTTTATTTCTTTGGAATTTTACCTTTAGTTTTTTTAAACAATTATTTAGAAACCATTTGTTACCGGAAACAATTTGTTTGCATTTTAATGCCTTGTTTCCATTAGATCAAAATACGAGGTAAATAATAAATTTTCATTAGGTTAATTTTTTTTTAAATTGACCTTCATTTTCATCTAATTGAAACAGTCCAATAGAGGTCGCTTTTTTACTATTTTTTTTTCAATACATGATTATTTTGTTTATAAAATCAATTTTTTTTTGACTGAATTATTGATTATGATTGTGTTCTTCTGGTCTGCTAATAGAATTGAAGTAAAAATGAAGCAAAAACGCAGGTAAACCTGAGAAAGATGTTGATTTTGAGACAATTTCTGAATGGAGGAGGAGTGATGGAAACACGTTTTTTTTGTAAATTTCTAATATCTGTGGGGGCCTTTTTTTCCTTGAAATCAAATTATATATATATAAATATAAATATTATATATGCATACAATGTAATTTTTACACACAATGAGAAGAGACTGAAAAAAAATAAGCAACAGGGAAGGTCAGTAGAAAGGTGAAATGTGTTGTTTTTTTTTAATAAAGAGGAGGAGGCGGAGGGAGAGAAGGTTATCATTGAAGATGTTCCGTGAGGTCATTGAGGTCAACTCTTTTCTTCCATTTTGAAATTTATGGGCTTTAATTAAAAGGCAATTCCATATCTCATTGGATGACGTTCAAGTTAATTATTATTATTATTATTATTATACACGTGATTTCTTCTTCTATATTTTAATCGAACTCTCTCTTCATTCTATTAACCTTATTATGTCTGTGGTTTTGTTCTTTTTTTTCTCCTTTGTGTTTTTTTTTATTGGTTTCAAGTAATAATTAGGATATTGTTTTGTGTTTTTCGATTTTTTTTAATTGGCCAACGAAGTTATTTCGCTAAAAGATACTAATAATTGAGAAACAAATTTAGGGGCACAAAATTAAGCAGGGAATGTAGTGGTGGGTGAGATCCCCCTTATATTTAATTCTAACGTAAATAGAGATTTATTTCTAAAATAAATTATTAAATTATTCAGTTTGCTTTTTATCAAAGTTTATATTTCAATTTTATTTTATTATAATATTTGAAAATTGTTTTACAAGGTAAACTAAAAAACTGCTTTAAGGTGGGTTTAAAGTGTAAACTGGGCCTCTTCATTATTCCGTCTTTTAGAAGCAAAATTAATAAAAGGTGTTTTAAAAACCTAAAAGGGTAGCTTAGCTGCCCCGATTGTTTTAATGTCCGTTATCTTTCAAAATAAACGTTTTATGTCACTTTTAAGATGACGCGCTTAGAAGACGATATTTTAAAACTTTGTCTAGCCTATGAAATGTTTAATTTGAAAGATATCAATATGGAGTGATTAAAGCTACCCTTCTAGTTTTTAAAACACTTTCTCTTTAATTTTACTCCTTTAAGATAGAATAATTAACTAGCTGTTAATAAACCATCTTGGTTGGTTTTAAGTGTTGCTACTGTTTTAGACGCCATTTAGTAATAAATTAGTATAATTTTAATAATATGAAGGTTTTTAATAATAATAAAAAATGGTGGTGGTGAGCCTACGCTTTATTAAAATTAAACCTTTTTTTTCATGACTGAAATGACCTGAATCTTGTTATGGAAAAGAGGAGGAGGAGCATTTTAAAAAGTGAAAATATTCTTAACTACTTTGTAAGAAAAATATGCTTTATTTTGAAATAATCTTCAAAAAAGATAAATTTGCCTTAGGACAGGGTTTTTTTTTTAATTTTTAGAACCACTTATAATAAATATATAATTTATTTAAAGATATGATGAACTTAAATTTATTATTTTTACTTGTTAAAATAATTCTGACCTGATTCATTTTAAGTTTATTATATTTTAGTTAAAGATTGATAATAAAAATAATAATTGGGAGGTTATTTTTTTTCCTTAACTAGTTTTTTCTTCATCTGAAATGTAGTGAAAAATGATAGTACTTAGTAGGGTTTTTTTAAAAAAAATATGCTTTTAATATTATTACTATTATGAATTAATTAAACATGATTATCTTCTTGTAGTAGACACAAATATTTAAGGATTTTATTTAAAAAAATAACCACTAGTGGAATGTAAATGTTGGCTGGAAAATACTTTTCAATCAAGGTTTTTTTTTTTGGTTTAACCCAAATTTTATTCATTAATTTTAATCAAATAAAAAGTATCAGGGACGTCGGTGGTCGAAGTGACGGAACGCGAACTTCTAATCAAACTAAACAATAAGCAGGAGGGGTTTAAAAAAAAAGTACCATGTACTCATGTAGGATGGAATGCCATCAAGATAATTCTTGAGGTCCCTTTTAATATATAAATATTATTATTATTATTATTATACATTTTGGGACCATCTGTTCCAAACCATTCATATCAAGATTGATTTACCATTATGAGTTGTGAATTGTATAATTTTCAAAATTGACAACTATGTCGAAAGTTACGCAAATGTAAAGTGGAGGCGGTGTATTTGAGGCTATGGCTGCAATATGAATTTGAATAATTATAATTATTAATGATGAATCAGTGACAAAAAGAATCACGCTTATTTTTCTTAACAAAAAAGAGATTTTAGAAATCTAGAAGCAAACATACATACGTTGACCACACACTACACGTTTAGTTTAATTATTTAATTAGTTTAATTAAGGACGTGAACATGATAAAATTAACTTCACTAAATCAATATTTTCTTATACCTGTTAAGCACACCTGATAATTTCAATGCATTTAAATAATAAACTTGTTCTACAGAGCCCTGTGAAGGACAAACAAACAATATGTTGTCGAATTGAATTGATTCACTTAATAATCTGAAAATATGGAGTTAATACTTAAATATAGAAACTATTGAAAAATATTGATTTAGTATTTCAATTTAATATATTAATAATAAAGTCAATTATAATTCACACCTAAACTCATGTGTGTACAAGGTATAACAGGGCTCTGTAGAAGATGTTTAATATTTAAATGCATTTAATTTTCTAGATGTAGACAAGGTGTAAAATAGTTTTCTTGGAGTTAATTTACAATTAAACTTTCTAATATTACTTAGATTTGAAAAAAAAAAAAGAAGTTTTAGTCGCGCAATGCTGTGTTCCATGAATTCAAATGCAGATAGATGGGCATGTTTGCGACAAACAAAGGAATCCATGTAACACACAGCATTTGCCACCTGGTCGCGGAGATCGTTTCGCTACAATCGGAACGCAAGCATGTCCCAAGACTAAAAATCATATTTTTGCCTTAAAAATAATCTATGAAAGATGAGTTCATAGATTAGAATATTATTTGTAAGCGCCTTGAATTCGCAAAGATAAAAGTAGGCCTAAAAGTATCAAGGTTAGAAAAAAAGATAAATGTATTTATTTATTCTCAAAGTATTCAAACAAAACTAACCTTAGAAATTTCAGAAACATAAACGGCCATTTTTTATATTAAAAAAAAACTTCAACCCTATCACAAATTAATACAATAATAGAAACCTTTGTTATGTTCTTATGGTTTTGGCCACCTACACCCTAAATTAGTATGTAGGTAAATTAACTTAAAAAACAAGTGATGTATTGAGATGGGGAGGGGCGGTATTTTTTTGCGAGTAGATAATGAATGACAAGTGCTGCAAATCGACGTCACTGCAACGGTTACTCTAAGCTGTAAAGTGTACTTGACCAGAGCATTTTTCTCCATTTTTTTTAAAGAGAAATTCTAAGCAATTTCTTATGAATGCGGCTGCGACATCTATTTTACATTGAATAGTTGATGTCCATATTATTATCAATAATTTATTATTATATAAAGCTCAATATTATGTTTAAAACTTCGTAACTGGAATTTTTAAGTTTTCTATCCGACGACACACACAAGACATTAAAGGTTGGTTTTTCTTTATTTGTATATTTGTCAGGGGTGATGTGGAGGTTAGTAGAAAGTACGATATATGTGTATACGAAAAAGGGGGAGAAGAGGAGGAGGAGGAGGAGGGTAAAAAAGGCATTGTTTCATTCTTGTCGGTCGTTGACTTTAACGTAAATATATGTTTATTGTAAAGTTTTTCTATCTTCACTTTACTCTCGTCTGTAACCTCTGACCCTCTCCTGTATACACCCTCCCCCCACCTTTAAGAGGTAAAACAAGAAAGATGCCGACAGGTGTGTGTTTAGTTGTTTATTTCGTTAAAAAAATGCATAATATCGATCTCAATGATTGGGTCACTTCAACAACAACTTTGATGTCGAGTTTTTTAAAAAAATATTGGTTGACAATGTGAATAATAATAAAAAAATATTTCATCAGTTTTTATCAGGTAGTTTTAAAAGTGTAAACGGCCCCCCCCCCCTCTTCGAACTCTTGATTATTCTGTGGGGGTTTTTTTCTAGTGCAAAAATGAAGAGAAACTTAAATGTGTTTTAGAAACTAGAAGGGATTAGCTCAAATTAAAAGTTGATATCTTTCAAAATAAACTTCATATGTCAGTTTGAAAATCATTCAACATTAAGCAATTGATATATTTTAATTTTTGTTTATAAAAAGTTTATTTTGAAAGATATCAACATGAAATACTTTTAAATAATTGAGTTTCTAGTTTCTAAAACATTTTCTAGTTTGTCTTAATTTTGCTTCCAGAGAGAGAGAGAGAGAGAGAGAGAGAGAGAGAAAAAGAATAATCAAGAGTTCGAAAATCAGCTGTTTATGAATCATCTTAATTGGCATTTAAACATAACATCCTGAAAATAAAGAGTTCATCTAAATTGAAACAAAATCCAGGTTTTTTTTTCTCCTGACAAATAAATAGACACTCGAGTTATTTAAATTAGCTAAATTCTGTTTTTAGTCAAGAGTTATTTCTGCACAAGTGGGAACTTGGCCTAATATTTATTGCCATTACACCAGGTGATTATCAACATCTAAACATCGGAATTGTTAACCTTGATTGGTTTACATTTACAACAGGTGTAAAAAGAGAAAGAAACCTTCAGATCTATAAAGTTTTATCAAATACTTCAGAGTTGTGAATATTGCACCAGTGAAGAAAAGAAGAAAAAAAAATTGTTGATTTTAAAAGATATGCTTAATGCTATTTAAATGTGTGTGAATGTCGAAATGATTTTTTTTTTATTTATATATGGATCACCTGTTTCATTCTCATGCTTTTACTGATTTCCAAGCAGTTGCTAGTTGCTACAAGTTCAAATTCTACGATTACTAATTTTAGTAGCTCAAGATCATTCGAAATCTACAGTGTGTTCCATAATAAAAACGGCAAAACATATGTATTTTATTCACGGAATGAACTCAAATGTGGCCAAAATAGTTTCTGTGACACACGACATGTGTAAAGGCTAAGGTCCCACATGCAGAAAACGGCGACTGAAAATAGAATTTATCGGATTTAAAGAAGAAAGAAAAAACAGGTTGCGACAACAAATCAGCCCATTTTCTACATAATTTCTGATAAATAGAATAAAGTTATGCAGTTGACTTTCTTTTACTGTGTTCTTCCTAAGGGAATAAGCACACATGCTGGAAAAACAGTAACAGAAATAAAATAATCAGACAATCTCTATGGTCCTTTGTAACACTGAAAGATAAAATGGCGTTTCTGCTAAATGCCTTAGAAAGTGAAATTCAGCGGGATTAAGCATGTGTAGAATCACACATGCTTAAATTACTGTTCCCTAACTAGGAATTTGTATATCACGAATAAAGGTAGAAATATATTCTTCGAATAAATACATTAGTTGAAATGTCATTTTTATGGTTTTCACGATTAGTCTTATCTATGAGGAGAGAGACGCTGTGTAGAATCACTTTAGAAAGAACAAAAAAAAATGAGGTGTTGTTAATTAATATTGATTACACATAGAAGAAATACATGGAGCCAAGAACAGTCACGTTTTACTTTGATTAGACATAAGACATTTGAAGAGGAAAAAATACGGAAACGGTATAAATAACAAACAAAACAGGTGTGCAAATTTGTATGTGTTTTAATGACATTTGTGTCAAAATGGAATTTAACCAAAAGATTTAAGATAAATATTGTTGGTCTCTCTTTATTGGGGCTACTTAACAACGTGTGACTAATAATAATGGTTTCAATACCCTCCTCCCCTTGAGTCCTCCTGACAATAACCCAATTTCACATTTTACACTCTTATAATTTATATAACACAACAAGTTTATGCAATTATACCATAGACACACACACACAAAGAGTGAAACAAAGACACAATGTCTTTGTTCTTAATTGATATAACTTGATACTGGCGTAACTAACTACACCATAAATACCACTTAAATAATGTGTGTGTGAGGTCTTTTTCTTTGCAATTTAAGTTGGCTTCTTTCAATTTAGATCAAATTACTTTAGTTAATGATTGTTGTTGTAGTACAGTGACATAATACAGTAATTTTACTGTTCGTTTTATCCATTATTATTATTATTTGCGCTTGAATTCAACGTAATTTTTTTTAAAGAAAAGTTCATTTTAACTAATAATGGCGAAATTCAATATACGGTTGATATTTATGGGGGCATTGTCCTCTTAAGATTGTGATGATAATTTAAAAATGAGGAGGGGACTCTTTTATTTGTGCTCAGATCCCATTACCTGAAAAATTATGTCCAGGGTGATTTTTAGCTAGAAACCGGTTTTATTTAATATCCCCATCATCCATGGTTTTAATAACCTTATGGAAAGATGAGGCCAAATGGACACATGACATCGAATCAAAATATTTTTTTTATTAGATATTTTCATATTTAATATAAAATATCTTTATAGAAGTTATTTTATCAAACGTTTATAACAACAACATTCTACTATTTAAGGTTTTTTTTTAAAGTGAAAACACCTCTCCAACTATTATTGTCTTTCAGGCGCAAAATGAAAAGAAATTTGAGTGTTTTAAATACTAGAAGGGTACCTCAATCACTTAAGAGTATTATCATGTTGATATCTTTTAAAATAAACTTTTTTAAATGTGAGTTTGAAAATGGCTCACCTTTAAGCAAGCAGTATTTTTGAATATTTTGTCTATAAAAAGTTTGTTTTGAAAAATATCAACTTAGTTTCTAAACCAATTTATAGATTCTTTTAATTTTGTTACCGAAAGGTAGGCATAATTAAGAATGAATTGCAGTCCAAAAATGCTTCATTTTCTCATATAAAATTTATTTTTTGAGCTTTTTTTTTGATCACAAAATAGAAAAACAAATTAGCTCAGAAATACAAAATTCTTACATAATAATAAACTGTTACAAAGACAAAATACGTGGACCAAAGTGAAGATTTCATTCAGTAATAAACTGAAATAATAACAGATAATTATAATCATAGTTCAGAATTGGTATATTTTACCATTAACTCTATAGACACATGTATATTTAGTATAAAACAATAGACAATAATAGAAAATATATAAACATTATGCAAAAAAAAAACACATTTTTTTCAAAGTACTGTGGCCATTAGAATTATGACAATGTTAATTCTTCAATTATCACATAGTATATTTTGAAAAATGAAAAATGGTCCCCATCAACTACATACATGATTATTTGTACAAATATATAATTAATTACAATCTAAATTGGAAGAATTTTTAAACATATTTTGTACAAAAGTAAGAAATAGTAGAAAACAGTTAAAAACCTACAATAAAACAAAAGAATAAATTGTAAAATAAAAAATAACACGATGTGCAATTAGTAAACAGGTGTAAAAGAAATTATGAATTATGATGGTTCTTTTCTTTTATTTGTTTTCGTGTGTTTTCGGAAGAAAAGTTATTTCATCAGTTTTTTGTATGAAATGACACCTTGACAACCTTGTAGTCTAAAACAAGTTGTGTGTTTTTTTTTCTTCAAATTTTGAGATTCCACCTTTTCATGAAGGTTTTTTGAGGGGGAGAAAGAATAAAACGAGGTCACTATGTTCTAATTTAAATAACATGTGATTTTTTTTCCAACTTTTATGTTGTTGTTGTGTACATATATGTTTGCTATAAAATTTTAAAAGTGTGAATAACAATTATGCCATAAAGTAACAAATTGCCCCTATTAAAAGACATTTTTAAAACAAACTTTTAAAAGTATTCTTAAACTGGGGTTGAAGGTCAAATGTGGTCTAGTTAAAATAAATCTCTTTTCTTCAAAAGTAACCATTTGTAAATTTGTTTTGACCTACATTTGATGTAATTGCGAAGGGGGTAATTCGCAGCAAATGGTGCCAAATACACCGGAAGCCCAAAGTTCTAGGGGTTCTGGTTACTGAATTTTAACGGTAAAAGCAGAAAAGGGGAAGCGGGGTATATACTAAACACTGACACACACACACACAAAAAAAGCCTCCTATATCATATTCACTTCTTAGTATTTTACTATGTATGATAATATGGGGATAAAGGAATTTCTATACTTTGTACCTATATTTAGCTACATGTATGCTGCAAGGTATGCTTACAGTATTCACTGTAGCTTGAAGCTTGTCAGTCAAATCAGAGGGATTTGACCAAAAAGATACCTTTGTGTCAATTTTGTCTGACATAAAAAGAGATAATTGAGGAGCATTTTTGGCTATTATTCCTCATATTTATCAGATTCATTCAAATTGATTCAAGTCTACCTTTTTGGTCAATCCCTCTGACGTCAGAAGCTTCCCGTTAGTGAGGCGACTGTTGTTACCGGTATTGAATTAATACTGAAGAAAATGCATGCTTCAAAATGATGCTTAAGGCCCTTGGTATACAGACCACTTTTGATGGTCCATTTCGACTGTAAAATGTAGTTGCAATGTATATTTTTATGGAAAGATTCGAAGTGGTCCGCGATTTGGCAACAACCCGACTCCATTTTGTTGTCGAAATCGACCACTGAAAGTAGTCTGTGTGTGTTCCAACCCATGTGGATTGACGAATTTCTTATTATTTCAAATGCTGAATGTTTTTTTTTTGTTGGGACAATGCAAAAATAAAAATCTTCACTGTTTATGTTAATTTACCATTTACTTATTAACAGCATTTAAAATTAAAACACTACAGTAATTATTTGCACAGAATGTGTTATATAATCTGATAACAAAAAAACTTCACAAAAAGTGGATAGAAATCTTTCTCAACACCTATAGAATCGATACAATAGGAAGGGGGGACTTTATTATTATAAAGAATATATTGGAAGACGAAAGAATATTTAAAATAGTATAATGCCCTGTGACCCCAAGACTTCCCACTTAAAGGTTAAAATATTGGAATTACAAATTTTGGCTTTTGTTAAATCCTCTCTGGTGAACAAATCTCGAGTTAGACTAAACATTTTTTTCAGGCAGATTTTTGGCAGATTCCACCATCCTACATTATATAGAAAATATTATCTTCATGGAGTGTCATCAAGGTACGCATTTTGGCAACATGAAAGAACAAAAAAATCATGGTAGAAGTTACATGGCACATATTATGTATAATTGTAAAGTTATTTTGCAGTTTCTATATTTATATAAAAAAAAATTGGTATCTACATAACTTTTGTTAAAAAAAAATCTAATTTACAGTTTTTACTTAACAGCGAAATACACTCTACATAATGTAAAATGCGTTACTGGCACCTGTATTATATTTATACCATATTTTGTATAATTGTAAGGCACGTACGTGTTAGCCTCTTTTTAAGTAAAAACTTTTAAATATAAACTTTGAAGGACAATTAACAATTATCGTCAATGCAGAAAAAAATATCAATGTATTGACGTTCAGAGGGTTAGGAAATTTGTAAGAAAAGAAGATGCAGCAGCAGCACACACACACACACACACACACAGGTGTTAAGTACTAATTTACGTTAATACACAGTGTACACAAGTTACAGATCTAATCTGCAACAACAAACAGATTTCAGAAATAAGTATATAATAATATGTATGTGTACATGAATATGCTCCAATTGGAAGAAAAAAAAATTGGTTCCCGATTTGATTTATCCTTATGTACATTAGTTGTGTGTATTTTGGCACACCTCTTAAGACAAGATTGTGTGGTGATTGATACTGGTAACGACCCTTTTTTTGCAGGATGTAAATATGTACTGAATGTTGAAACAAAATCACTTGAAAGTCATCAATCAGATTTCATTACACATTAACTTGATGTACAAAATAAATGGAATTGTATTTAAGTGTTTTTTTTGGAGAAGAAATATAAAACTGTACAATGGAATGAATGGTGACAAATGAATTGGGTCCAAAAATGACAAGATTCATTTGTGTTTCGGCTGATGTCGTTTCATATGCAAAGCCAAATGATCAGAACGAGCAAATGAACGTTCACAGACATGACACTTAAACGGTTTGGCTCCGGTATGTTTTCGATAGTGTCTCGTAAGTTCGTCAGAACGGGCAAACCGCCATTGACATTCCGGCCAATGGCATCGGTAGGGTTTTTCACCTGAAATTAGAAAATACAATATATGTATGAGAAAAAAAAAACTATACATGAACAGAATTTAGAAATTAGAATTTTAAAAGTATATTTTTATGTCAACTTTCACAGAACCTTGACCAAAAGATGTAATTATTTCTATTTGAATTAATGAAGGGGGTGGGTGGGGCACTAAGTGAGCACCCGTGCCACTACTAGTGAATTATTTATGTTTCTCTCTTTTTCTTGAAAAAATGTCTTTGAAGTTCGTTGTGGGTTTTAAGGTTGGTTGACCACCACCAACCACCATCACATTTTTCTTCGGCTTGTTATTATATCTTTAAAATTAAGAATTCCTCTTTTGCGTCCAAGCGATTCTATTTCTTAAAGCAAAGCTTTAATATTTAATCTAAACATTCACACAGGAAATACCAAAACAGAAAGACTTCTTCTATTAAGAAATGTACTCGAGGACTTATGGCGAGTTTGGAGTTTCAATTAGTGGTTGAAACGTGCCATCAAGTTACCACACTAAGATTAGAGAAAGAATATTGAATACATTCTTCGTATTCCCCTTTCCTTTTCAGAGGTTTTCTATGTTCAGAAATGATAATGATGACCCAGGTTTACTCTCGATTTACCTGTTTTACTTTTGTATTACTTTTCTTCTTCTTCCTCTGTCACCTACCTATTGACAGAAAACTAAAGAACTTTTTAAAGAAACCATTTTTCTTGTCTCGAAACTGTCTTTGACACCATCTGCTTTGAAACATGGAGAGAGACGAGAGAGAGAGAGGGTTACTCCACATTGAATGTATTTTTCTTGATATCACACCATCTTTTTGACCAATGTCCAAACAAGTTTTTCTAATGCTTCTTGTTTTGGTGACCAGTTTTATTATGATCACATCCTATGATCAATTTTTTTCTCACAAAGTGCAGTCTAAATACACTTCCTTATGAGAGAGAGAGAGGTCTGGTCTACACAACACACACATTCACTTCTTTTGCTGTGTTACCCTACTTGAATTTCTTTTCTAATGGCATACAATGGTGCAATTTAAAAGATTTGCCCGTTATTGCATCTGATTTTTTTTCTTTCTTTGGTCCACTTTTGCTACGTTTTTTTTTTGGTTCAAAGTTTCAACTTTTAAATGTTTACTCACCCGTATGTATTCTTTGATGTGCCTTAAGATGTGAACTTTTTGTATAAACCTTGGAACAACCTGTAGAAAAATAAACAGAAAGATTGATCTCAGATTAGTTTTAGAATTTGCATATTTCAGTACTGAAAAAGGGCCTCTAAAACTTGAATCAATTTATTTCTCCTCTTCTTTTTCCTTCATGTACTTTGGTTGGTATTGAGAAATGGGACCACTTTAAAGAGCCCATATTAGGATTTAAATTGTTCCCTACTTATTACATTTATTGCATTTTATGGAATTATTTGTTAGAAAAGCTGCTGCACCTGACAATAACCAAAAGTCAGGTAATTTTTTTCTGTTAAATTGATGGATTTCTTTAGTAGTCACTAATTATAGTCGATGTTTCCCTAGATTGCGTCCTCGCTCTTTTGTGTACAATTGCAATACAGATCGGGAAGGATATCATCGTAAAATACAGACTAAACGCGTCATGAACCTTTTTTTTTGGTAGTAAAAGCACATACAAATGAGGACGAAAATAACAAACAGCAAGTTCTTTCACTGTACACACTTGTACCTAAGTATTCTATCACCCTACTTTTCAAATATTCATTCATATCAGACATATTGTAAAAGGCCCTCTTTTATTGTGTATTTCAAAGCATTTGCGAAAGGAGGAGGGACCTATTACTGTAGCATATTTTATGAATAAAACTACTATATACAACAATACTTTCCTACTATCCAAGTATACATTATGATTTCTAGAAGATTTTCAATGCAGATTACTGTAGAAAATTCATGGGAAAATCAAAAGTTTGACTTATTGGATTTTGACAGGTGCATTTTTGTTAGTATTTTGTTTATGGGCCACTTGATTAATACAATAAACCTGTTAACTTATAATTTCTAGTAAACTTTTGTCCAGACTTACCGGGAAAATCACAATGATGAACCCGCCTTTTCTCTAGTTCTGGATTATTGCGTCTGTTGTATTTGACAATTACTGTGACCGAAGGGTCAGCTGTTGTAATACCGTTATTCATGTTGGCTATGTTAGGTTCACCATTGTTGACATTGGCACTAGGTCTACTGACCAGTACACCGGATGGATACGGAGGTGGTGGAGTTTGTCTTCCAATTCCAAAAGAGTCTGTCGATGGACTTCCAGGTTCTGAATTTGGAGGTGTCGGTGGCATATAAACTCTGGCAGCCGACATAAACTGGGGTCCGAGGTTTGTAACTTTATAACATCCTTGTTGTTGTTGCGGAGGAGGAGGAGGTGGTGGTGGTGGTGGATGTAATGAAGGGGGTTGAGTTTGTTGATAACTGGGAAGGATCAATGAAGGCACAGGGAATTGTTGTTGAGATGTCGGAACTTGTGCCAGTAATTCTTCAAAGTCTTCTGTTCCGTCGTTTTGTATTTTCTCTTGTTTGATCTCGATTAATGATGATGAGGATGAGAATGGACACGGAGCCATACTCATGTTGTCATCTATCTCTGCTTTGATGGTAATGGGCCTCCTAAGTTCTACCATTATGTCACTATTGTCTGGATCCAATTTCTGGATGCTGGACGCGATATCTTCCCAAAGGAACAATGGTTTCACATCCACCAACTGATTATTGCTGTTAGTACTGTTACTATTATTGGTTAAAACGGCCGATAAAGGGACAGGATTAATGGGTTTCACAAACACATCGTCATCATTCAAGATGCTATTGTTTAAACTATTGGGTGCCAACAATGTCCCATTGTTGTTATTGTTGTTTAGATGCATTTTTGATGGGTACTGATGATGAGAGCGACTATTTTGAATTTGATGATGATGGTGGTGGTGATGATAATGATACCGAAGTTGCATATAATTCCTGTATTGGCCGTGATGGTTATGTCCAAGAAGTTTAGGATCTGTTTCTTCCTCAAAAAATTCGTCTACTCTGGATGCACTTTCGCGGCGTGGTTTCTGTTGACATTCGGGTGGTTTTACCCACTCCGTTTTACACAGGTATTCATCCAGTTCGTTCTTGTTTTGCTACAGAAATGAAATCAAACAGGAAAAATAAGTTTCCAAACTGAGCTTCTAAAAACAAAAGGAAGTTAACTTTGTGGGTTGATTAACAACAAAAACAACAACAAAAACAAGCTTCCAACTTAAAATAACATTGATTTTAAGCAAGTTTAGAAAAAGAAAAAACCTCTTTTTTAATAGGCCTACTGTATATACATACATGTATATAAACTTCTAAAAAAAATACAATTAGATGTCATTTTATTGACTTTTTTCTAGTTGATTTCTTAAATTCAGTCAACTGAACTGTTTGAATAGCACACTTTTTTGTTACTTAGTCGAAAGACTTTTTAATTTGAATTTTGACAAACTTGTGAGGTGTAAATTTAATTATTTAATAGAATACTTGATAGGAGTTGATATACAAAGGAATTAGAACAAATGAATGAATGATAATAAAAGTGATAAAATATTTGAAAACAGAAAAAAACTAATTGATAATTATCGAAAACCACCAATTAAGATTACTAATTATCAGGTTTTTAAAAAATATTTTGCAAAAAGTAATGAATTACTCTAAATATGAATCTGAAATACTCGTAACACGTAATATATTTCTTTAATAAAAATTGTTTCATTTGTAGGTGGAATTAATTAATTGAAATTAAAAAAAGCCAAATACTTTTCAATTTCTTTCTCATTTTAAAAGAAATTCAAATACAAGTAGAAAAATGAATAATTGTAATTATTTTTTTGAAATTTATAAATTATAGATGTCTAATTAATTAGTTTTTTGTGCTAATGTAACTATTAAATCTGTATTTAATTACTACGAAAAATTAAAAATGCTCAATGATGATAGTTGTGACTATGAGCTATAATTTATTAGTAGATTTCCACAAATATTTATCATAATTATGTTTTTTATTGACACAAAATGTTGAATGTCGGATTCCCTAAATATTAACGGATGTGTGCGCGCGCATTGCAAGAAGATAAAATCCAAAATGGATAAATGGATTACTGATTAATTTTAATTCAGGTTTCTACATGTTGTGTAGACAATAATAAATCAATATTGCTGTATGTTTTTTTTTAAAAGATTTATAATTAATATTACTAAACATGCGTGTTGTGCACATTTGAATTTATTGTGAATTTCAACAATTATTACAAAGCTTAGTGGTTGTTATTTATTGTAAAGCTATTGTTGCGTTGTTTATGGTAGTGAAATTAGCAGTTACAACACAGGTGAGCAATAATGCGCAACTTTAAATCATGTGTTGTTGTTACACTTGATGATTTTTGTTTATGGACACAATGACTGATAAAATTATCCAAATACAGTGGAAACCACTTAACATGAAATGGAAAAATAAACTATTTTTTCATTGTAGAGTGATTTTTATTTATTTAAAATAATGACTGGAATAACTATTACATCATATTACTGATGAAAACTTAAGCATTGATTTAAAAGTATGCATTTAAATGCATTTTTCTATGCTGCTTTTGGACTAAATAGTCCCTCTGCCACAGGCCTTTTGGGTTGCTTTCAGAGTAATTATCCTCAATAATGAAATGACGAGGGGGAGGGAAAACAGAATGGAATTAATTTATTAAATTTTATATAAAAGTTTTAAATATTGATAAATTGCAAGTTGACATTTAGCAATGTTTGTTTAATTTCAGTTGAAATTTCATTACAATTGTTTGTCAATTTCGGTTTTTCTCTGCACTTTCAGCGATAAGGACATAAGAAGATACCATTTGATAAGTCCAGACACACAAACTAACTCATTGATGCAACTTTTCTTCTTCTTATTCTTCTAAAAAGCCGTGGGAAATTCGCAAAACCTTTTTTGTGGTATCATCATCATCACATTTGTGTGAGAATTACTATAAAATGAATGAAAAAACATGATACAATTTCAATGTTCATTCAGGTCAAACAACTGAAATAAACTGTTCCAGATATATCTTAAAATGATTAATTTACAAATTCAATAAAGTTTAGCGATGGGAAATTAAGAGAATTACAAGTTCGACAATGTTGTTGTTATTATTATGAACTTGTAATTTGATGAGAACCATTTCTGGATTTGACCTCTATATTTTTAGTTGTTAAATAGGTTCTGCTTATATTATATTTCAATCTGAACTGTTCGAATAAACAGGGGGGGGGGGGAGTTTTTAAGAAACTAAAACATATTTTTTGCTAACTTTAAAAAGTAAAAAATTCCCTTCCTATATAAGAAAACACCCGGCAAATAACATCCGCTTGTTTTCAGTATACAACATTTGTCATAACTGTAAAATGAAACTTAAGAAATTCTTCATTTTATGGTTAATAATAATAAACGATTGAAAATAAATGACAAAAGGCAAAGAAATATCATCAAAAAAGCCAGTTTTACCTTCAGTTCTTGTTTTTTGTGTGTATGTAAAATTGCAATTGATGGAATGTTAAAAACAAGTTAATGGAACAACCATGGTATGTTGTTTGCCTAATAAAAAAAGCAAACAGATGGAGGTTTTTTTTTTTGGGGGGGGGGGGAGGGAAATTAGGAAGGAGGCCGCTGTTCAGGGAGGAGGGTTTGTTTGTATTAAAAGACCTTCGTAAAGCCTATAGGTCGGTGGGCCTCATGGCCCTTATGTTCTTCATAGATCTTGTGGACCTCATGGGCTTGGTGAGCAAAGCTGAGAATAAATTTGTGTGAGCTGCTGGGCTTCAAGGTTTCTAGTGTGTATGATTGATGTTTTATTATTATTTTCTCTTTTTTTTTCAAATTGTGCCCCTTTTGTCCCTGAGCTGTGTGTGTGTGTCATTGGTTCGTAAGTATTTTCAGTTTTTAAAGTCTGAAGCAATGACAAAAGGTAAATGGCTTTCAACTATTATCTTATGGCTTCCGGAAGTGCCCCAAAATGGATTTTCAAAAATAATTGAAATATCACAAACTTCCCCCCTGTTATTCAAGGTGTAAAACCACATTAAATAACATGAGAATTTTGATTATTCTGTGTTTCAAGTAAAAAATGAAGAGAAACTTGAATCTGTTTTAGATACTAGAAAGGTAGCTCAATCATCATTTTCTAGAAAAAGTTTATTTCGAAAGATTAAACACTTTTCTAGTTTCTCTTAATTTTGTTCCTGAAAGACAGAATAAATTAAAGTTCGAAATACAATTGTTCGTTATATAAACCATGTTAAGCTTGGTTGAAAAACCAAAAAAACCAAGGAGGAAAAATATCTACATGGAAAAGGCGTCTCAATACACACTCTATGGGTGTAATTTTTCTGATGCAGATATTTGTCTCCTTGTCTTTTTGATGTGCAACCAGTCTCAGAATCGTTTTTTTTTCCTAATTTCTCTCTACTTTCTTCCTTATACCCAATCACACCTGCAATTTTAATGGCTAACAAAGGAGGGGGAGGGGGGTTTCTTAATATTATCAAGAATATTTAACTTGTCTCTAGGCCTAATAATATAAATGTTGTTAACATTCACCAACAGGAAAGAATAAATTGAATGGAATGTCAGGATTTTCTTTTTACTACGAACAAGTTTAAAAATGCTATTAAAACATGAAGACGAAATTTGTTACTGCTCATCTAAAGATTTCCGTGGAGGTTTTTTTTTATTAACACTTCTTCGTTTGAAATCTACGTCATAATAAGTATTTGTCCTAAATAGCCCAGTAAAGAAGGGAGAGAGGAGGGAACATGAACAGAAGAAGGGTGGATTCATGAGATTCAATATCTGACGTTGGTTCTCACTACTATTTCAACCTGTACTGTACAATAATACAATTGCCATGGTTAGGGCCTCCTCTTGTTCAACATGACTGTTTTGAACGAAATTGGAGGAGTCCAGGCTTCTTACCGAGTTCCCCCCCCCCCTAACTCCAACACTCTCCCCCTCCTCATTTTACTCCCTTATTTTTCCCTATTTTCTTCTCCACTTCGAAAAGGTCCCTTACTATAAAAATGTGTGTGTATGGGAATTTTAAGGGGTTCCCACTATCACCACCAAATTTACAACCAACATGGTTGACAACATTGGAAGTCATTGATGGAAAAGCAGACTTTTCTCTGTATCTTTCCAAAAGGACCTTTTCTCTCTTTGAGGGACGTGATGAGGGGAGGAATAACACCCCAAAAAGAGGGATATTACAAAAGACAACCTTCTCAGCTGATCAAAACCGTTTTTCGGCTTCCTTAATAAATACATATTGAAGAGAAGAAAAAAAAAAGCGTGGGAGAAATTATTCACAAATACTAACAAACTTGATGCACTTTTTTTTCGTGCGAACATTTGTGTGACAAGCTATTTAATAAAAATTACGAGTAAAAATTTGCATATGGCCCCACATTACCAATCCTAAATTAAACGCATTGAATAAACCACAATAGCCTTTTACACAAATGAATAACAAAATTATAAAAGAAACTTAACTATTGTTTGATAATGAAAAGTTAATTTTGTTATTTGTTCAGTAATTGCAAAAAGGAGTCAGATGGGATTTTTCGGACATTGTCCAAACATATGCTACAAATGAAAACACATGTGTTATTTTGGTTTTCTTAAGGATGTAAACGTATTTTAGCATCATGTTACACAATGTGTAACTGAAATTTCTATGTGTTTGGATAATATGTTGTTGTTGCAGATGGTCTACTTCTCTTTCTCTATATTAACATGTAATATAAAAACCATAGTCCAAATGCCATTTCCGTTTTGTCAAAATAAATTGCAACAAGCTGTTTTGCTACTTTTTTCAACAACAACAAAAAACATGTACTGAACTTGTTGTAGAAATTAAACAACTAAAACGGATTTTGTAAGATCCTGAAGCTAAAGAATAGAAAATCTTTACACAATGAAACGTTGAATGAGTGTTTTGGTATTCAGGTTGGAATTTGAAATATCTCATCATTTCTGTAACAAACCTGAAGACACAATCGTAATAAATCGAATGTTTGAAATTCCAATCGACATTTTTGTACTAAAATATTCACATCATTTGGAATAGAGAAAGACAGACGGCGGCGGTGTTAAATTAGAATTTTATAGTAAAAAAAAGTAACTGGTTTATTCAGTAGAAGAGTAGATAAACAAATTTTCGTATATTTGTATAATTCCCCGTGTTTCTTAAGTTAGTATTTCCCGCTAATGAACTTAGTACATTAGTATGTTTTATGATTGTCGGTTTTATCCCTGTATTTAAAAAAAAACGTTGCTTTAAATCATGACGCCAGACAAAACTATCTCTTTATGGGGAGATTTTAAGTTTCCAATTATTTAAATATACGGTGGTGGTGGTCGGCCGTAAAAAGTTTGTTGAAATTATTTTAAACGAAAAATTAAAATTGTTTCTTGTCTTCGATGTTTTATTTTTTTTTACTGTCTTGTGTACAAAATTAAATATCTGAAAAATACCTTTGTACTCTTATTGTATTTGTATTAAAGATAATAATAGTTAAAATATAATCAACATGTTTGTTGTTGATATTTTCCTCTCTCTGTTTTTCGAGATGTAAAAAAAGGACTTAAAATAAGATTATTATTTGAAATATAAAACTGACAAATTTTAAAATTAATGTGTAGAAGAATAAAAAAAAAAGCTCAAGTGCTCAAGTTCTGAATAGAAGACTTTTTTCTTAAGTTTTTTCTGTCGGCATTTTCTGGTTAATTACAATTGTTAAGCAGCATTAATTAGTTAGTATCTACACCTTCATTCTCTCTCTCTCTCTCCCTAAGAAATTCAATGATGATAATTATAAAGGTGTACGTGAAAATGATAAGAGCATTATTATTATTCTTATTCAGTTGGTTTCTGTGTCCCCCATCTCAAACAATAACGTGGGATGGAGGTGGAGGCTAGCTATTAAGAGTATACCAAGTGTGCCAGATAGCACATTAACATCCTCCAACACAACCACCAGCATAATATACTCCAACCACATTGCGCCTAAAAAAGTCATTGTTAGCCTCCACCTCCAAGGTTCCCAACCCTCGTTATTGTAATGAGATAGAACTAACCTTCTGTATGCCAATGCCGTTTGCATTTTTGTTGTTTTTTTTTTAATTAACCTTCCCTTATTTTGAACCACAAGCCTCTTAAACATTTTAAAAACGGCTACATGTAGCTAATTAATTTCTAAAAATACAAACATTTCATGTAATTAAAAATCAGAGAAAGCGTTACCCCTTTTAGTACAACTTTTCCAACTTTAACAATTGCAAAAAAATATCTCTTCTTAACATAAACTTAACTTCATGCAAAAGAGACAATATATTTTAGTAAATCAGTCATTTTACATCAAAATCCTGTTGAGTTTGATGCTTATTCAGCTTATTAATACTTGTTCCAGCTACAAAAGAATCTTAATAGGGACTCATTATATTCATTAGTGCCCTAAGAAGGGATGGGTACCACCTCTCATTCCCATTATTTTGATCTCCATTCTTTCAATAATATTATAGTAAAAACACCCATTTCTCTCCTATAATTGATTTTTCTAAGCTTTAAAAAAATAGATGTTTTAACCGATTCTATCAACTTTAAGTCGAAGATTAGTTGAAACTCACAATGTGTAAAGGTTTTAAAGTGAGCTTCAGTTGATCTTCGACTTAGAAGTTGATAGAATCGGCTCGGAAAAAAAATCTTAAGAGGTTTAAGTGGAAAAAATGTTTGCAATTCCAACCAACATTTTCAGGATACGTTTTTATGACATTATTACTTTATGGTTTTAGTATTTTTCTTTGATTACACATTCCATGAATAGTGTGTGTGTTCAACTTCATAAAAAATGGCACCTTTTATTTTCTACCTTGAAAGACACGGTTGTAATATTGGGGGGGGGGGGGGGGGGGTGGTTTGCTTTTGCGTGTTTTATTGTATGTGTGTAGCCTAGTATGTTGCGTGGTGTGTGCAAGTGTGAGGTCTTAGGAGGCCCACCCACACAGTATGAGTTTCATTCAGAGGTTGCAATTTGTTGCCTTAACGAACAACAAATTTCGATCTTTGTAATAATTAATTATATGACATTACACACATATGAGTTTGTGTTACATTAAAGTGTTGATCAGAACAACAAGTCTCTCCCCCCCTACAAGGCTTAAATGCCACACTTGCTTAAATGTCATTGTTATTTTTGGTAACACTTACGTAGGCCTATAACAATAAGTTGTAAATTGCATCGTTGTTGTTTTTGTTGTATAACAATAATCCGTACAGTTGTAACTTCACGCAAACATATAATTAAATAAATGATGAAATCAAATGTTAATTCATATTTGCAAAAAAAAAATTACTCATGAAATAAAAATGGGGGGGGGGGAGGAGAGTAACTAAAAAAAAAAAATAGCAGGTGAAACAAAAACAGTGCAAAAAACACAAAATATAAGAAAAAAACTAATTAGTTATCGGCTATAAAATTGCATTTTGTGATGAAAATTGCAATTTGTGATGGTAAATTACAGTTATAGAAGAAAATTAAGAAAATTCTTTTGATTAGTAGCCACTTAGCCTCTATGCAGGACATTGTACACGGTATTTCTCGCTTTTGGCGCAATCTCTATATATATTAACTCCACAGCCTTAGCTTGGAGGCTAGCGAAAAATACTCGAAATTTAATAAATAGTACGAAATTCTATACCACACATGCATTTAGCCAAATAATATAAAAACAATTTTGTAAAAAAAAAAAGGTTTCAATTAAAAGTTTTGATCGAGTTAATTACCAGTTTAATTAGACGTTGTAAGTGTGTCACCTCAGTGGGTAACAATTCGTTGTGGTTTTCTGATTTCGGTGATGGTAAGCTGCAATCAGGAACTATCTGATCCTCTTCGAATACATCGTTGTCTGGCTGCATAACACCGCACAACACGGTATCCATCATCTGCCGTCGCCACCGTCGTTACCGTTGCCACCCGCCACCGCGCGTACACGGTACAGAGAAGCAGCCACGATTACCACCGAGACCACTGTATTATTTTTCAGTCAAAAGTGTTGAATAATGAATGAATGGATGAATGGAAGTAGCAAAATAACACCACCACCAAACTCCAATGTACTTTTAGCTTTCAATAAGAAAAATAAAATTTCAAATATATAAAACAAAGAGAGAGAAAATGAAGTATTCTTATATGGGACGTCCCAAACGCGGACTGACTGAAAAATCTTCTCTCTAGCTATCTCTCTCTCTGTCCTTCTCGGACACTATCTCATACTGTAATGATACTACAAAGTTTTTAAATCAATCATGATACATGTTTCTTGAACAGTGAGTGTCAGCAAAAAAAAACTCCGGTTTACTTTTCTTTTGATAGATATGCACACTGTTGACGTCACGGTTTTCTCTCTATACTAACAGTCGATTTTGCCTGAAAAATCTCCCCCCCCTTCTTCTTTCTTATATAGTGTTCGTGTATACTCATGAATGAAGTGCGTTTACATGTTCTCATGGCTCAAAGCAAGATTACGTTAGGGGGGGTTTCTTCTTCTTTTTACTCAAAGAAAATGCCATTCCTATTATGGAACAGGTTTTCGTCCCAATCAGAAGTCTTGTTCTCTTTTTCGCGCTCTTGCCTCTTGGCAATTTCTCAGAAACTTTTTTTTCCCTTCCACATTGGCCCATTCACATTTCCTATACTTATGAATGGACTATGGTAGATAGAGGGAGGGGGAGAGAAAAAGGGGATTTTTGAAGTTTTTTTTCTCCTTCAATCTTTTTTTTTTTCTCAGTTTGCCTAAAAGTTTTCTACTATATACTTGTTCCCCCCCACCCCCTCCCTTCTTATTCTACTTTATAAGGATCTCCCCCCCCCCTTTTTTTTCTATTTCTTTTTGTTTGTATTTTGCCCCTTTTTTTAAGCACGCGTGCTTTTTACATTTAATCCTGTGAAAAAAAGTTGAGAAAAGATTTTTCACACAGAGAGGGAGCTCGTGATTTTTCATAATTCTAATCTCGCAGATTTGTTAAATTTTTCCAATAAAAATTAACTGCTCTCTAAATTTCAACTGGAGAAAAATGATAATTTACTATTTTAAAAATTAGCAAATGAATTTCCATTAGTTGGAAAATTTAATGTTACTATTAGAAGAAAAGGAATTCGATACAAGTTGGATAATAAATTCAACTAGTTGACGACATTTTATGCGACTTAGTTGAAAATATGAATTTTTACCTTTATTTTCATCAAGTGAAAACAGGCCTTAACAAAAACTAAAGGGAATCAGAATATTTTTTTAGTGTCTTTAAAAGAATTTTTATTTTATTCCAAATGATTTTTCGTGTTATCCGTTTTCGTGGTGTTAATTTTTTTTTAGCTTTATCTCAAAAGTAATTTTGATCCTACGAAATTCAAAATATAAATAAATTCAATGCATTGTTTTGCCATTAGGCAAAAATTCACTTTCACGTAATGTAAACAGGGCATTATGGGTTATCGTACTAATATATACAGTATGTGGCGGCATCCATTTGGTGTAATTGTCCATTTCACGAAATGTATGTCCATTTTCACGAAATGAACATAAATCGGCCTGAGATGCAAAACGCGAAATGGACGTACATTTCGTGTATTGGACAATTTACAATAAATGGATGCCACATACACTGTATACCTCTTTATTGCCTTCTCTCTCCCTGTTTTTTTTCCTTCTCCCTCCTATGTTTGTGTGGAAAACTACCTATGAAAATTGCACGTGTGATTCAAAAAAAAGAAAGGAAAAAATTCTGCCCTGAAGCTGAAACATGGAGTCTACAGGGGGTTGAGGACAGAATAAGAAGGAGAAAGGGGGGAGGAGTAGTAGGCTTCTAGTGAGGTACTGGACCCTTGGACCTCTTTTGCTTTCATCTCATAGAATTCTTCTATAAAGAAGGGAAAATGAATTTAGAATCTACAATTTTTTTGGTTGGGATTTTTCTTCATGATTCGTGGTTAGAATTTGAACCATCATCTTTCTCCCTCTTTTTTTTCTAACCTCCCCCTCAGGTTTAAACTTATCTAATAAAACCTACATATCCGTAAACTATACATAATATTTAATATATTCTAGGTTGTTATTGTTGTTGTTTTTGTTAATAATAATAATAATAATAATAATAATAATAATAGCCTAAACGTGTAAAATCGCCTCTTCAAACTTCAGGTTTATCTAAATGCAAAATTCAAAATTTCTAGAAAAAAAAATTCATTCAACAAAAAAGTTGTTATTTTATGTTCTGAAAATTACACAAAGAGTTCAGGACGGGAATAAAATGTTCTGAAGAGTAATTTTTCCAAGAATGATGACGATGATGATGATATTGCAATAGTAGAGACGATGTCAAATTTTTCATTTAGCAACACGATGAAAAAAAGTTTTACTAGAAAAATATCTAGTAGACAAGATAACATATGATTACGTGATCACAACCATCAACATGATTTCATTCATTCATTTTGAATGAACTCTTTAACAATTACGAAATTATTTTACAATCTCAGTTGTAATAAAAAAATAGGATTGTTGCAACGCGTTCAAGTGTTTTGGTTTGTTTTTTACTTCTTGGAATTAAACTCAAAATTAAGATTTAGTTTACATGTAGTTAAAAATTAGGATGTTAAAAACCAGGTTAAATAATATTGTAGGTGTGTTAAATGAACAAAAAGTGAATTATCCGTGTTTTTGCACTTTTACTGTTGTTCATTTTTTTTTAAATTATTACATTTTTCTCACAATTTATTTAAATTGTTCACAAATAACACAACAATGTAAATTGTATTTTTTCTACAAAGGAAAACTTTCAAGTTCTCCATTTTTATTCTTCTGTCCTATGATAAACAGTTGTGAGCCATCTGTGATTTATGGGGGGTCCTTTGCTTAGATCTTTTTTTTTTTTGGCAATCCCAATTGAATGAAAGGGACAATATTATCTTGTCCCTTTTTTTTTCTTCCTGATTTCACTTCCTGGAACACTCCTTCAGGTTGAATTTGAATGAAAATATTATAGGAAACATTGATTGGTTTTTTCTCTCATTCACTCTCTCTCTCTCTCTCTCTCTGAACTATGAATATTTGCAATGAATTGTAAAAATTGAAAGATATTATGAAAAAAAATATCTTTCTCTATACTTTGTAATAATAATACATTTATAATGTATAATATTATATACATTTTTAAATGAGATGCAAATAAAAGGTGTATTAACATGGTGTTATCATATTTAGATTAGAATTTAAAACGGGAACAGGATATTTTTTTTTCTGATGAAAATCGTAGGTCCAAATTCAAGAAAGAAACTCTTGAACTTGGTTTCAACATAAAAACCTCAGGTTTTTTAATTAAGGTGTATTTTAACAGGTTTGGAACGGTGCTCAAGAGACGGTCCAAGTTGAAGTTTATCTTAAAATCCATGAATGAATGTTTGAATGAATGACCTGCTGTTATAATAAGATTAATGGGTTCTTTTACTACTATAAAGTTTTCTTCTAGAAAAAAATAATGATGTCATCCATTTTCTTTGGAAAAAATATAAAGAATTATCTTTAGAGCGGTTTATTTTGGATCTTCTCGATTACGTGTCTTTTTTATATACATATAGGCCTATTTTTTATATATATTTAATTTGCCTTAGAACTTCAATTTTAAGCCTTTCTCATATTGTGTATTGCTTATAATTTAAATAAGTGAACACGTCATTTGAGTGTGTGGAGATGATTTTCTTGTTTAGCTGCTGCCGGAAGTAATACAGATTTTACATTATATGTGTTTAAATATGAATCATACTCTTGTAATATGCAATTTATAATTTAAATGCAGAATCACACTTTTTTTTATTATTATTGAAGTAATATATAATGAAAACAAGTTTAACTACAAAAATATATTTCCAATGTACTGACATCTAGTGTTCAGAATATCAATTCTTCATTCCTCCCCTCCCCTCCCCCCACCAATTGAATTTAAGCTGGGTAAAACACAATATTCGATACATTCCGTCGATATTCGATTGGATCGTCGCCTTCTCGTCGGAATACATTCCTCGATTCGTCGATAGTAACTGTAGGTTCGACGCTACGTCGATGCGACGTATCGGTTGGTTGTGGACCTTGTGGTGGCGGCTTTGGACTTCTTGTTAGATGTCTGTCGTCACCGTTTCCTTCCCGCACATCTAAAATTGTTTAACAAATTAATAATTAAAAAAAAAAATAACATGATCATTAAGAACGTTTTCAAATGAAAGCAATTACAAAACCGTACCAGTATGATTTTCATACGGTCTGCTCTTAAGAAACTGTTTGTCATATGTCGGAAGAGGCGAACTGATGTATTTCTCTCTCATTGTGTGCATGTCGTTCGTGTTTGACGTTGGACTAAGCGAAGAGATTCCGTTCCTTCCCTCTGACCTGTCTTCTCTTAATGGTCCAAAACATAGAAATTCCTTGGGTAACAATTGACCATTGCTCTTTAGAGATTATGAAAAAAAAACAACTTTTAAAAATTACACTTTTATTTTAAAATTCACTTTCTTACGGCATCGGAACGAATGTTGTTGGAATTCCGTACGAGATCCAAATACAATCCGACTCCATCCACTAGATCAGCAAGCAGAACCTCTAGTGTTGCTAATCTCAGCTCTCGTAAGTATCGAACGTTGAGAGCTGCAGACTGTAAGAGGATCGGAGGCAAAGGGCGCTGTTTCCAAACGGCTGGATTACGCTATCAACAGATAAAGAGGAGTCATACGTTTAATTATGAGGGGTTAATTAATTATTAATACTATTATTACAATCGAGAAATGTGGAGAAAAATAACTTTCAACCACTTTTTTCTTACATCTAGAGCTGATTTTCTAATGTGATAGAAATCGATTTCCTCCTGAGTCAATCCCATGAAGTCCGATAGAACAACTCCCAGATTTCGAACATACTTTGGCATATAACCTCCACTTTCTTTTCTGTAAACCATAATGTCAGCCACCTTTTGATAAAACAAAAACAAAACAAACTTAAGTCTTAACTCTTTGGTCCTAACACATTCGAAAATTAACCTGTGTGTCGTAAACGTTGTTCAAACGAACGCGAAACTTGTGTTGTAAAATGTCTGAAGCTTGCCTACAGTCGTGCATTATCTACGAAAAAGATTTTTAAAGAAAATCATTGTTTAATTTTTATAATGTTTTTGAACCTGGTGCAGAAAACAAGACGAGAACACCTTTTATTTTTTGGAATTCTTTAAAAGTGGTTTTGAAATGTAAATAGCGCTATTTGAACTATGTTTAAGCTATCTTTAAAACGCAAAATGAAGAGACCAGATGAGTGGCTCAATCGCTTAAAGGTATTTTCATGTTGATATCTTTCAGAATAAGCTTTTTGAAATGAAATAGAAAAGAATCGAACTTTAAGCAGACGACATTTTTTAAAATGTTTGTCTCTATCAAAAGTTAATTTTGTGAGATGTCAACTTAAAAATATTTTTTAACTGAAACAGCAGCCCGTTTTAGTTTTGGTCACACTTTCAATGTCTTCTTAATGTTGCTCTAGAAGTTCAGAATAATCAGAGTTTGAAAATTAGCTGTTCAGAAAACATCTTAACGAGGCTGTTTCCAATAAGAAGTTCCGTCAGTTTTGCTGCACCATACACACACTAAAAAAACATGCTACGATTCGCTTTCTCTCGAAGCGGAAAACTTTCGTGAATCATACTTTGAGAATCGAAGTAGATTCCATGATTTGTCCTAACCCCGAATCGAACGCTTCTTTACATCCTAACGCCACCATGTCGAACAGAATGACCGTCTCTTTGGTAGCAATCTGAAAGAAAGACAACGTAAAAGATACTTAAAAGCTAAATATATCGTTTCGATCACGAGATGATATCGTACCTGCATCAAACACAACTGTCCGTCTCTTCCAATATGAAAGCCGTCCATACAAAAACCGACGACGATACTCGACTGAATCATCGAAATCTATTTGGCAAAATTTTAAGACTAGAAATCAAAATGGGAATTCTTCTTACGTTATAGTAATTTTAACTTACGGCTTCATCGAACGTTTCTCCAAACATTTCGATGACGATATAAGAATTGGGTCGCTTGGTCGAAATCTTACTTCCATTGTGATCAACTGTTTTTTTTTAATGTTTTACTCGTGAGTTTCGAACAACTTAATGCTTGAATTCGTGATTACTCTGCATTTTGAGAAGCAACATATTAAAGAAATTGAAGTATTGGAAAACTTAACATTAAATCATTTTAAAACTGACATAAAAAGCTTATTTTAAAATATATCAACGTGAAAATAGTCAAATGATTTATCTACTGTTGCAGTTTCTAAAACGCTTACAGGTTTTTCTTTAATGTTCCTTCTTAAATGCAGCGCAATCAGGGTTTGAGAAACAGTTTGCATTTTTTTTTTGAAATGGCAAACCGTTCGGCTTTCTCACAATAAATTCTCTTGTTGACGTTCAGCCTCGTCGAAGTGGTGGCTGCGGTGGGTTCGTTGTCGTTTTCCATCCGAGGAGGCGACTTCGTAAGATTCTTCTCCGTAGTCAGTTGTAACGTAATCTCCGGTTCGTATCCATTTCGACGTTGATTCTCTTCCTTTTGTTGTGGCTGGCCATTCGAAGATAGTGTTTTCGATGGCTTCGTTACGGACACCTTTTTCTCCTCCTCGTCCTGATTCACAAATTCAACTGTGAAAACACAATTAAAACACGAACTCTCCCGTTAAAAAAAATAAGGATAAAACACGGCTCGGTAATAACATACTTACACGAAATAATCTCTACATCTAGAATAGTGATCAATCCTGGCAATCGTAATTCACACCCACCGTTATCGACACATGCCACTGAAATCAATAATAATAATAATAAGTGAGGTGCCACTTGAGCCTGAAAGGGCCACTGACACTTACCTCTGCTGAGGACCACTTTAGATGGTGGGTCGCTAGATTGTGAGACGATACCTGTGTAAGTCCCTTCGTTCGTGTGGATGCTCACCTTGGAGCCGATCATTGTTGAAACTCCTTCCACACTCGCCATATTATTATTATTATTCCAGTCTCTTTTCTTTGCTTCGCACTCCCTTCTGCAGAGAGAGTCAGTCCTTCTTCAACTCTCAGGGCTTCAGTGCATTTGTTGAGAGCGCCGCAACTGACTTTTATACTCCACACTTCCGCTTCCATTGCACATGTTTTATGCGCAAACAGCATTTAATTGTTGTTCTTTGTTACTTTTTAATTATTACTTCTTGTCTAATTTGTAAGTTTTATTATCATTTTTTTTTGTAAGTTTTAAATTTTTAAAAGGTATATCAAAATATTATGTTTCAACTCAATGCACATTCAGAAAATGTTTTCAGTGTTTATAGAAACTAGAAGAGTTGTGGAACTTGTTTGTTTTTTTGTTAATTATGTGCTAATTATGTGGTTTTTATAAACCACATCATTGAAAATGATCATATTTTTTTAACGTTTTAATGACGTTATTTTCACGTGTTTGGTTCAACAAACAAAGGATTTTCAAAAATTAAATTTTATGGCAGTTTCTTTCATAAAATTTATTTTTTAAAATCCTTTGTTTTTTTCTCTCTTCTAGTTTCTAAAACACTTGCGAATTTTTTTTAATTGCGCTTTTCTGAAACGCGTTCTCTTTCATATTTTGCAAATTTCGTTTAAAGTCGCGAGTTATTTTTTATTTATTGTTATTTTAAGAGTTTTTTTTAAGTTAAAATCAAACAGGTGGGTTTTTTTTTGTAAAGTATCTTATTTGGTAATTTTTACCAAAGTGAATTTCATGAGATTTCAAGGTTTTTTTATTTCTGAGTTCAAAAATGAAAACAAGTCACTTGAATTTCAACTTGAACCCTCTGGCCTTTTCATAAAATTCCGAAGGGGTTGTTGGTTATGATGATTGTTTTTAATTCATTATTATCACTATAGGGTTTCGGATTTTTATGCAATATCAACTTATCAAGCAAATGTTTCTCAACTTGTGGCCCAATTGCCAATTATTGTGAAATAATCATCATCACCTTCATTAGAGCAACTGCAATTATGCTTTTTTTCTAATAAAAAAATGCTGGTTAGAGGCTAGATGTTTGGTTACTATCAGTTATGAACGAGATTTCTAGCCTCTAACCTATATTTTTGATTGTTACTTTACAATTGGTTCTTGGAACACAAATTGAGAAACATTGTTTGACATTGCATAAAAATCCGAGCCCTAATTATCACACATATTGTTTTCTCTTTAACTTTTTTGATGTATTTGGAATGCAATTGTTAAGCCTGGACACAGACGCGTGCACACAGACACTCATTTGCACGAGCACAAACAAAAGCATCTTTCCACTTGTCCACAAGTGGAACTTTCATTAGTCTGGTGATGAATTTGGACCTTTGTTATTATTGTCATTCTTTTAGGATTCTTTTGTTTTCTTTCTTTCCATCTGCTATGGATGTTTTTTTCAATTTCTGTTTCTTCTGCGAAAAACAAATTAAAAAAAAAACAGGGACTAGAATCGTAAGATTAAACTTTTACTCATTGTAATTGATGCCATACTGTATATGCTATATATATATATTTCTGTTCTGTTCAGAGTGGAATTTATTAGTTTAGCTGCTAAAGATTGAAAAGAGGCAATAAGAGTTGACCACTGACTTAAATTCTGAGCGGTTGGACACTTCGATTGTGTCCACTTTGGTGGAAATAAGTTGGACGTTAAAAAATAAGAGGTAGGAGAGAGGTGGGTTGACAATTGGTCGATATTTTTTCTACAACTTGTCACAATTGTAATACATATTATACAATCAGAAGTAAAAGAAAAATGTCTAAACTAATAACTTACACTTGAGTGGTTGGTTTTTTTGGGGGGGGGTGGTCAGTTGCTAAACTCGTGTCCACTTTTACCCACCCTTTTTTTTCTTGTTTTGTGTGCACCGCTTTTTTAATTACAAACGATTAAAGTAATTAACCTTAATGACTCATTCGTGATGAGTGTTTATGGCATTTATTGTTTTTACCATTAGCATCTATTTCTGGATATATAACTATAGTCACATTCTGAGGGAGAGTTTACCTCACTTTTTGAACATGTGATTAAGGACAAAATTCAAGGTTGGAGTGGGGAAACTTTACAAACTTGAACTCTCAGGACAGTTTTATCAACACAGAAAAAAATCCTGTTCCATTGAATATTTGAGCAGCGTTGGAAAATCGTGCTCAGAAGATTCCAAGTTGTACTTCAAGCGCTAAGTTTTTATCTTAAATGTGGGCCTGATATTTTATCCAAACGATGAGAACGGTTTTTTTTTTTAAAAAAAGCTAAATAATTTTACGTTTTTTAGATGTATTTTTTTATTTACAAAGATAACAACATAAACATTAATAAATTTTATCTGTGCCTTTACTTAAATTGTAGTTTAAAATGTTGAAATTTTTATAGTTTTGGGTTGAAAAAAATTTCAAATAGGATTTAAATTGTCAAAATGGTAAATGTCACAACCAATAAGAAAATATTACGAACTGTAATACTCTGTAAGTAACCAATATATTGTTAGTGTAGTAGTGGTTTCAAATTTTCAGTGCAATTTAAACGGAAGTCCTTGTTTGAAATGAAACAACTTGAAATAAATTGTTAAGAAACATTATAGGGTAAGAAGAAGAAAAAAATATTTGTCTAAAGATGTTTCATTGTGATTGATAATAGCATTTTTTTGGTCAGTGGTGGTGATGATAACATAGTAGTAGTAGTAGTACCATTGAGAGCGTGTGTGTCTAAAGAAAACATAAATCAATAATAGAGAGTGTGTGTGTGTGTGGAAGAATTGTAGGCATATATACATGTATATATACACAACTTAAGTTGTCAAGTAAATTGACCTTTTCTGTGGTCCACTTCCTCTCTCTCTCTTTCACTCTATCCCATCTCTTACATACATATATCCTTTATTGCAATTGTATAATGCCATGTTATCTGTCCATTCGTTTTCTTATTGATTTCGTTCAAGACAAAAAATATATAAAGAAAAAAAAACCCACTGACAATTGTGTGTGTGTGTTACATAAACTGTATGTGTGTATTTGTAAGAGTTTGGTCCACCATTCAATCATGTTCTTGTCCAAGATGAAGAATGACCAGTTGACGCCAGAATATATCTGTCATAATACGACTAACAATTTGTTTGAAAGTGGGTTGTTTTTTCCCCCTCTGCAAAAAAAAACCCCTTTTAGCCTCTAACCTAAAATATAATTTTTTATTTTTTTTCTTCTTCTTCGACTTGTTTTAGATTTCTAGTCTCATTGTATTTCTAAAATTTTGGAAGGTTTTTTTGTTGTTTCTATCATCGTATTGGGTTTACACTTGCACTAACACACACACACAGACGTAGAAATACAAACTTCAACAATCATCTGAATTCTGAAAAGGACAAAAAAAGGGGTTTCTACTTTTTTTTTTCTTCTGTCGTGTATTGAATAACATTTAAGGCAACTTTCACGTAAATATTGGATTTTATTTTATCTCAGTTGGAACAAATTAAAGTTTGGTATTTGTTAGAAAGAGAGAGAGAGACAAATAGAGAGAGAGAGAGAGAGAGAGAGAGAGAGAGAGGGGGGGGGGATGGGGTTAAAAGTCTATGCAAATAAGCTTAATGTAGTTTTTCCAATGTTGATCATCTTCATTGTTTATTCTGTGGGAAACCAATAATGTAAGCAAATTCATTTTGATTGCAATTTTTTTTCTTCTATTTTCAATGTTGGTGTATTGAGTTTGTGGGATGTGAATATGTATTTAGGGGTTGCAGGTTGGGGTGGAATGAACACCCAAAAATCTAATACTTGCTTAGCAACGGAAGCCATCTGTCCTTTATTAATTTCACTTGTTTAAAATAAAATCTAAGAGAAAAAAAAAAGGGAAAGTGTGAGAATAAAATAACTAAATTGGTAATTTTGAAAGAGAAGTTTCTAGTCTCTAGTGTACCAATAATGATTTTTACTCATGGTTTTTCTTTATTATTTGTGTGTTTGTTAAATGCAAAATGTGCACATGTTTGAAAAGTGTATTTGTAGGAAATTAGTATCTTATATTGTAAAATGTGCTCCATTGTAATATGTATCCTGCATACATTTCTTTACAATGTGTATTGAGTTCTTCTGTGTTTGAAAATCATTTCGACGATGTGTCACTCAAAATGACGCAATAATTCATTTACTTACATAATGAAATTCATGAAATAAACCACTCAAGTGTTTCTTTTCTGGTTGTTTTTGAAGGATTAAAAAATAAAGGCGGTTTGAAAATAGAAGAGAACTAATAATTGTAATCCACCTAATAATTTCAATTATTATTATAGTTGTAAACGTCTGTCAGGTGCAAAAATGAAGAGAAACTTGAAAGTGATTTAGAAACTAGAAGAGTAGCTCAATCATACATACTTCATCAATACTTTCATATTGATATCTTTTAAAATAAGCTTTTTATGTCAGTTTGAAAATGATCCAATGTTAAGCAGAAGATAATTTTTTATTTATAAAAAAAAATTAATTTTTCTAGTTTTTTTTAATAAACTAGAATCTTCCGTGAATATGTTATAACTATTTTTATGATAGTTTTTTCTTCTAAAACTAAACTTTATGACAGTAAGAGAAATGATAATATTTTTAAAATACTTGATTGTTTATTTTATAATTTTTTTAATAATATATTTGAATAAATGAGAATTATTTTCAAATTGATATAAAAAGTTTATTTTAAAAAATTTTAGCATATCTTTCAAGTGTTCTAGTTTTTAAAAACCTTTGTTTTTATCTTTTTTTTAAAAAAAAAATCTTATTTTTGGTTCATAAAATTGTTAGCAGTGATTGCCCATCTTTAAGGATGACATTTAAACTAAATGAACGAATAATAATACTAATTAATTGTTTATTTTGTTTTACAGGTAAAATATCCAATTCATTTCTGTATTTTATCATTATGTTAATGGTTTCCTTCGTGATTGTCTGGTCAATGGGTGAGCAGTTCGTCAATTTACTTACTGAACGGCGGTATAATTGAGCAATTTATTCCATTTATGTTTTTATGATGATTTGCGGTTTCATCATCTATTTTGTTTTTATGATTGAAATAATTTAGTCAAACTGGAATTTCTCTTTCTCTCCATCCCTCTCTCATTCTATTTAATTATTTATTCGATTTCAATGGTTCCATAATAATAATAATAATAATAACAAATAGTCGGATATGAATTATTTACATTTAAAACACACAAGTAAAAGAACAACCAAAAATGGCCAAAATAAAAAACACACAAAATTGTAGATCATTTTAATTTGAATGAATTCAAATACAGTTTTTTTTTTAAATAATGAAATATGAAATGGTAATGTAGTTATGTGTTTTGAACGACAGATGGCACAACTGAGTTAGTTTGATTATTTTCTTCTTCTTGTTGGTCGAAATTGGAATTTTTGTTGGTTTTTTGATGATGATATTTTTTTTCTTTCTCTAAATTGTGTGTTTCCCTTGGTGATGATGCTTTTGGAATTGACGGGATAATGTGATTATGACACAAGTAATTGGCCTAACTCATATCATCGTTATGGTTTCTACACTATTTTTAATGTTGTGAAACGCACCACACACACATTTCACCATTTTTGACACTTTCGGAAATTTGTGGTTATTTTTTTTTTAAATGGATGCCTATTTTAAAAGCTAATTTTAATGTGGTAACCATTTCAGAAAAAAAAATAGGAGATTGTTTTTAGGTCGTCGTTCTATTTGGCTTGCAGTGTTACAGCATGCAGAAAATCACTAGGGACTAGAAAAGCCATATTATTATTGCTCTTCTTGTCTTCTTCTTCATTATACTTTTAAGTTCGTTAAGATATTGATTTTGACCTAATATGAATATTTCTTATATTATGCTAATGTGGCACTTTTTTTTTTACTGAAGCTGCTTCTTTTAATTTGAGGATCTCCTGAGGCAATTAGGCAACTTTTTTTTCACCATTTTTTTCCCCTCATCTTTTCTTAATCATTAAGTATATACTTCATTTTGTGTTTAGTTAGGTAAGGTTGGTATTATTTTAGGGGGATTTAGAAAGTTAAGAGAATTAGGTTTCTCTTAAGTCTGGAATATGGTTGAGGATTTATTGGATTATCTGGTGAGATAATTCTACTTGTCCATCAATTGGATTAATTAATCATCTTTTTTGTTGTTGTTGTTGTTTTCACATATATAATGTATATTCTTGAGGCTATATCTATTAAGCCGAGTCCACACTATACCATTTGGCTTTTGCCGGCAAACTGACAAAGTCAGAAGACAAAGCTAATAAAGATGGCTCTGAAAACGTTCTCTTTTGACCATAAATGAAGTTTTACACGTTTTTGCACGTTCACGCTTGCTAAGTTTACCGATAAGTGGTGGAAAACATTATTGCCTGGCTTTTTCAGGCAAAGTTAAAGCATTTATACCATATAATAGGAAAACTGTGTCATTAATCGGTGACAGAGTTTCTTATGCGCATGTTTCTATAGACTTCAATGTTAAATTGTGAGAGTATACAGATCAGAAGTACAAAAGCTGGGAGACTTCCTGTCATGTAATAACATCAAAGGTTCAACAGAGAGAGTTTTCCTTTCTGTGTCTATCCCTGTCTCTATTCTGTGTCCATAATTCTCAATTGCCAGTTGGCTTTGGCAGTCTGGCATGCCGTCTTTCATAGTGTGGATGTGGCTTTAGATGGTCTGAATATTCTAATGACACAATGTATTTGAGTGAGAATAGTAATAGTTGGAGATATTTGTGTGGTGTATTTTGGTGAAATTACGAAGGGGGAAAAATCTTTCGTTCTCGTAACCAGTTGCAGAAAAAAAGGGGAGGTTAGCGGAGGTTACAAAGATAGGGGACGTATTTATTATAGGTGCGATTTACGACTCGGTGTATGTCGGATTTATTGATTGTGGCTGTTAGCCAAGTGCAAGAAAATTATATTATTATTTTCTTTTTGGTAGGAGACGGTAGGGTGAGGTGGTAGTAGTAGTAGTAAGTAGTAGTAGTAAGTAGTAGTAGTAAGTAGGTGGTGGGGCTACTGTAAGATTATTATTACGCTTAGTGTGTTTATAAAAACCCTTTTTGTTTTTACGGGAAAGAGTCGGAAAAAGAGAGTCGAAGTTTTGTTTTCCGCTCAAATGGATCATGAATTAAAAAGGAAGAAGAATACAAAAGACACACACACAATTTACATTTGACTTTTATATTATTGTGAAGAACATCATTCAACATTATTGCATAATATTGAGCTATATTTTTGTTTATTTTTTTCTCAGATTCTTCTTTTTCTACTTTGATTACAAATTTTAGAATAGAACAAGAGGGTTGTGGGTTTTTTTTTCTTTTTCTGGAATATCTTATTATTATTCGTCTTAAATTCTGATTCCCTTTAGCAATAAACTGAGAGAATCAAAACTTATTTGATTTTATTACGACATGAACACACAAAAAACACACACCTCCAACAACAACAACCACCTGAAAAGAGATTTATACTGTTGACTACAAAAAAAGAGATTCCTTCTGAAACACTTGATTTATTTTATTTTGTTGGCGTTTTTTTTTTCAAATACCAAAAAAACAAAAACAAAAAAAAAATACTATTTTGTTTTCTCAGTCAATTTGAAATATTATTCATTTTTCTTTTTCTTTTGTGGCTTTTTATGATTTGATTTTAAATTTTTATATAGTTAGCACTTTATTATTAAAAATATGACTGTTTTGTTTTTAGAACCATTTGAAAAATGAAATTCGGTTTATTTCAGATTCATAATTAAATTTAATTGTGTATTTCAATATATAATTTGTTTCTTATGTGGAAAATTACATTTTCAGGGCTTATGCCGACCTGTAAAGTCAGGGAAAATGAAAAAAAGTCACAAAAGAAATTAGAGAAAATCAAGGATTTTATCAAATAATTAGGGGAAAGTCAGGGAAATGAGTGATTTTTGTTAAAAAAAAATATCGAGGAAAGACAGCGAAATGGATTGTTTGATTTGAGTATGAACCCTGATTTCGGCTCATTTTTATATTGAAGAAACAAAATTAAAACAGGTGTTTAAAATGATACGAAAAATGCATTTGATTTTTTTTTAAAAAAATTATTAAAATGTTTATTAGTTAGAAAAAGTTTTGAGGTAATTGATTTTCGTTTCCAATATGTGAAAAATTAAAAGTTGTTCTAATTTCTCTAAAGATGTTTAATAATCCGAATTCTACTTTTAAATGAGATTTTTTTAACCAAAACACAAACACAAAAATGAAAATTCTTTTTTTCATTTTCATTTCATTCTCTTTTGAAAGTTGTTCATTTGGATGAAGAAATAACACGTTCTTGAATTTGACAATGGATGATGATAAATTTGTATTCCCCGGGTATAAATAGAACCACATTCAAACAACTTTCTTTCTATACATTCCATAATTTGAACCATTTTTGTTTGCCTTTCAGCAAAAAAATAACATTGTGTGTTGGTCTCTCCCCTCCTCCTCCCTTTTTTTTGCAATTCTGGGGGAATTGAAAATTGATTTAAGATTAGGAAACTTTGAGTTTAGTCTCGTTTCTTCTTCTTATTCTTATTCGAATGAAAAGGGGAAAAAAACGGTACAAATGTAAGGGTTTTTTTTTTCTCATTTTATTTCATTTTTATTCGTTTTTATGGTGTTATGTGGTTCACCACACTTTGAAGAGAGAGAGAGAAAAAAAAAGTCTTTTAATACATTTTATATTTGTATAATATGGTGAAAACCGTTTAACACGAAAATGTATATAACGAAAAATAACACGAAATTTTATTTTTCAACGATTCATTAGAAATGACATAACACACAGAAGTTCATTTAAGAGGACTCCATTGAAAAATACTTGTGTAAATGCAAGGTAGATGGCGCCTGCCAACCTCCATAGGTGCCAATCTACACTCGCCGCCAATTAGTTGAAAACGAATGCACCCTTTTAGTTCTAAAAGCGTCCCAGAACACAAATAAGCGAAGAGAGCACGTGTAGAGAATTAGCGATGACGCAATTCAAAGTTTGCCACGTGAAAAAAAAAAGGAAGGTGGTGAGTCAAGAGTTGAAGAGTGTCTGCAGTACATTTCTATGAGAAGAGGGCTAGTGGCGCCATCTAAATGCTACGTGGACAAAATAAAAGATCTACTTTCATTCTTAACACAAAAGTTATTCCGGTTTCTTCGATTTCGTGTTAAACGGATCTGATCCTATTATTATTTTGGTATATTGTGTGTAGTAGTACATTTCGGTTCTGTAACTAGAATTTCATTTGTTGTTAGTTAGTTAGTTAGTTTGGAATCGGAAAGACTTTTTAATTGAAATTTAACTTAATAAGACTAGTGAAGTCTTTAAAAATCGATATGAATGAAAATGTTCAGATTTTTTAAACCAATCATTCAATTCAGTTCAACTCAGTACACCTGTAATCAGCTCTGTGTAGCCATGTGGTAGGGGGGGGGGGGGGTTGGGGACAATTCCAAATGACAAATAGTTGTAATTTGGACAAGGTTTTAGACATCCATCATCCTAAATAAAGAGTGGCGAAAGTTAATTAGTTTAAAATTAAATGTTACTGGGCATTTAAAACTTAATTTAGTTGCTAACAACATAATAATAACACAAATAAACTTCTAGAAAAAAAAATTGTAAAGAATTTCAAAAGTTAGGTACAATGACAACCTTAGTTTTATTTAAAACTTTTTAAATTCTCGAGCATATTTCATATTTTACAACTACATTTTCACATGTTTCTTAATAATTATAATTAAAAAAGAAATTTTCAAATGTGTTTATATTTTATAGTTTCCTAGTAGATATATTCAATTTTAAACAATAATCTTGTGTTTGATTCTGGAACATACTGTATTTTTAAATTAGTGTTTTTTTTTTAAAAATGAAACATAATTTGTTAAAAAAAACACAAAAGAGAAGACTGCAGATGTTTCCACCATATGTTGGAAGTAGTTATGTGAAAGTGTGAACCCAACCTCTTGTTTTTTACACGTGTTTTATTTATTATCGTGAAACAATTCCCACTGTGTGTTTATTGTTCATACTTTTTTTTTAGTTGTGATTGTGTGTTTCTTAATGTATATTTATACGAGTTAGTCGAATATTTTGAAGAAGAAGAAGAAGAAGAAGGAAGGAATCAGTGCTAAATAATGGTTAAATGTTGAAGCAATTCTTCTTCCGATTAGATTTATGACGTGTGTCCGTTTTTAGTGGTCTTTTGACGCTCATAGAATTAGAAAATAAGAACAAGGCTAGGAGAAGGAGGAGCAGGAATCCCTGGATAAGGGGGATTCTGAAATGAAAATCACCAACCAACCTAAATATAAAAACCACCTTCTTTATTTTCTTGTTTCTCTGTCTTTATACTTTTATATTTCATATTGTACTTGATTACATATAGGGAGGGGTTTTTTTGGTGTGTCTTATGATCCATCATAAAAGTAGTTGTCGTCTGCACCATTGCTGATAAATTTATCCTCTTCTCCCCTTTTATTCTCCTCCATCCTCTCCATGCGCATTCAAAATATTACCGTACTTTATGGATAATTTGTAAGAAAAGAAGGGCCCTTTCCCCTTTTTTTTGGAGGGGTAACCTATTTTAATGGCGTCTCATAGTGTGAGTGACAACTTGTGACCCACTCCTCTCTTTTCTATTCTTTAATTAATTAATTTTCATTCTTAAGAAGAAGAAAAAAAAGGTTGTTAGAAACTTTTTTTTGTTTCTCTCGTTTTGAGAAAAATTTCAAGTTTTATTAATGAGGAGAATGAAGTTTAAATGATTAGTAATGCTCGGATTTTTATGCAATATCAAGCAAATGTTTCTCAATACTCATCTTCTTATCTAATTATTTTCTTATTAAATAAAAAAATAAAACTTATATTAAGATATTTTTTTTAATTTCTCACATTTTGTCGTTTATTGTGTCTAAAGTCTATATATTTTTTATTCTAATATTCTGAAATATTTCATTCTAATAACACTCAAATGACATTTATTTCTAACTTGCAGCTTTGTTAGTTTCAGGGAAAATATTTACGACTACAACTATTTTTTTTATCTTTTAAAAAATGTTAAATTGGCTCTTTTTTTGGAGGAGGAAGAGGGTTTATTTTTCTATTGTCATGTATTTTAAATATCTTACTGGTTTGGGTATTTTCTTGTATATATATATATATAGTTGGGACCCCCACCCCACACTCACTCTTTCTATCTTTCTATCTCTTGTTTTCTCTCTCTCTCTTTTGCTTATTCGCCATTTCATTATTCAATTGTCCAAATGAAATTAATCTGTGCATGGGTACAATTTATGACAATGTTTAAAAAGCTTTTTGAAATCTTTTCATCTGGAAAGGATATGGTTGTTGCTCTCACACAACACTTAAAACTGTTCTTTTTCCATTCCTCAGAACCCTCCTTTTTATTAGAGGAGAAAATGGGGGTGGCGGCCATGATGGATGACAACAATGATAACACACACATACTCACTTCAAATATGCCTCTCTGTATAATTCACATATAGAAGAAGCTTTTGTAGTCAAAATCTTGTATTTTGTAAAACTTATTTTTATTGCTTTAGTTATGGAGGTATTTTTTTTGTATATATTACATGTATAGAAGTAATTTTCTGTGGAGGTTGATGCAATTTCTATAGAAATTAAGGGTGGTGAGAGAGGACTAATTAGTTGGCTCAGCCACCATCCACCGCCACCACCCTCGCCTGAATGTAGGCAATCACTCATGAGTTCAGTGTTGAACAGCGAAGTTAGAGGATTGTGACTGAAAGGAGAGAGAGACTTCATCTCATATCCTTCAGGGATAATTCACTCTAATGACTTGATGGACTGTCGTTTTTATGTTAACACAACCTAAAAACAGTAACAGTTAATAGCGCTTTTGTTATTAGCTTTGCTATTGTATTTTTTTTTGGTAGCCGTTTTTGTAATTGCTGAGAAGAAAGTTTGACGGGGTGGAAAGCTTCTGATCAAGAAATTTAGAAAGAGAGAGAGAGAGAGCGGAACTTTATGAAAATATTTCCACGCAATATTATGTTTATATGTCGCATCCATTTGGTGTAATTGTCCATTACACCAAATATAATGTTCATTTCGCGTTTTGCATCTCAGGCCAATTTTATGTGCATTTTGTGAAATGGACGTTAATTTCGTGCAATGGACAATGGATGCGACATTTAAATTTAAATTCAGTTTAATTTGGGATGAGATTTATTCAGTATTTTAGAATACTAACCAAGGTATAATAACATTCATTGTTCTGACGAGAAATGGCGATTTTTTTGGGGGGTGGCTCATTATCGTTTCTAATCTTCATGTAAGTTTATCAAGAAGTTGACTTCATTTTCTCACAATGGAATTGTGCTTTAATTTATTAAGGGTGCTTTTAAGATGATTGTGTGTGTGGACTAAAAGAAAAGAAAAGGAGAGAAAAATATTCCAAGCACGTCTCATTTGAAAATAAGAGAGACTTTCATTTGCATATGTACATGTATTCCATGCATTTATGCATACAACTTCATATTTTCAGGCTTTTGTTAGCCATATTCTACTCTTCATGTTAAAGGTGGTCTTTTTCTACTCTACTGTTCACATATGTGTAAGACCCTTGGCACACACATACCTTTTTGGTGTCGCCTGTGTGCCAAGACCTGGCTTCTTTCTATAGCAATACATTGCAACCACAGCCCAGCCACCGGTGCACGACAACATTTTGCAGTCCAAATCAACTATAAAAAGTGTGCCAAAGGCCTGAATGTAATATTTGCAAAGTTCTGCCTGACTTTTTTATATAAATAAATGGACAAGTTTCACAAAATCTAGAATTTTCTCTCTCTCATATATATATTCGGATTACTAATAGATACCAAACCAGTCCGTGTTGAGATATTAGGACATCTGTTTTTCTAACATAGTTCAGATTGTGGCTACATTTGGCCCGTGGGCTACTTAGATAAGGTTCGGTTCGGTTGAGTTTTTCCTTTCCCCTCTTTCTCTGTCTGTTTCTTTCGAATATGTTGGTGCATATTTAGAAAGAGCAAAAGTGATGATGGGAAAAACAAGACAAAAGGCAAAAGAGAATAGATAAATGTTTAACGTTTATGGAAATATTAAATATCTATTGTAAATGTCATCTTCGATACTAAGACCGAATTCATGAAAAACAAACGTAGCATTTGAACTTTAACTTGAACTCTTCGAACTGAGTGCTTTAAACATTGAAAAGCTCTCTTTTGTTTACTATTTTTGAATAAGGGGGTTTAAATGTGATGGCCCTCTACTCAGAGGGTTCAAGTTCAAACGTCAAGTTGCTTTTTGAATTTGGACCTCAGAAGTAGTCAACTGTGTGTGTGAGAGAGAAAGACAGCTTCAATGATGTTCATACTGTAATACAGGCAGTAGATTGAAACACCTTTTTTTCTAAAAATGTAAGCAGAGACATCAATGGACCACATCCCTATGTTTTGCAGGCGTAATTATCAACATACGATTATTCATTCTAAAGTGAATTTAAAAGTGTAGCTTTATTGGTTTATTTGCTCACTTGAATGAATTATTTGTGAATACGGGGTGTAATTTCTGAATGGTTTTCTGGAAGATATTCTTTTTCAAATGAAGATTTTATTCTTCATGGTGGTTTGGTGGTCGTCATGAAGCTTATTTTATTGATTTGTAGATTTCTCCTTTAAATAATAGAAGGTTTGCAAGACTTTAGGGAGGTTTTTTTTCTCTTCTTCTTCTTCGTCTAATTTAGAATTTGTCCGCAACGATGATTATTTTCATTCTCAGTCTCATTTATTTGTCCATGTCCAAGAAAAAAAGATTTTTCAGCAACAACAACAACAGCGTATTTTAAGTTTGTATTTTTACAAAAGATTGGTTGCTTTTTATTTTTCTGTCTGCGTATTTCTATTTCTACTTGTCTGATGTTTCTATACCGAAATAAAAAAAATCGTTATAGGAATATTGATTTGAACACTTTTATTTGTGTTATGTTTTCGGTTGTTCTCTCTCTCTCTCTCTCATACTTTCTCTGTTTATTTGTAAAAGCAAACAACAACCACAACTTTGGTTTCATCACTTTAGAATATTTCAGACTAATATATTCAGTAATTACTTTTTTTTTCCCAACCTAAAGTAGGGAATTCCAGATAAATGTTTGTATCTGGGATCCTATTAAGATTTGTGATGAATTATTTCCCATTGTGGAGAAGGTTGATGAAGGTTGGAGTCTCCTTCTAGTATTGTAGATTTTATATATATATATGTAATATTGGAAGTTCCATTCCTTTTGGAACAGGTGCATTAACAAAATTAATAGCCGTGGTATCCATAGGAGGGCGCTAATATTGCAGTCTATTTGTCAAACAATATTGTCATTTGGTGCACAATATGTCTGACATAAAGTAGATTTTTGAGATCTTGTTCACCTTTAGATGATAGACAAACGAGACTAAAGTTAACCATACACTATGAAACACGGTCTGAAGACACGATTTCTCACAGATAATGCTTGTCATCAAAGTGAACTGTGCTTCTGTCTCACACACTTGTCTGTAGACTCCAGACACAATGAGAAAAACGCGACATTTTGTCTGTGAGAGACTGTATTTCATGTGTATGGCTAGCATAATTAGGCCCTTGGCACACAAATCACTTTTCGAATACTTTTCGACTGCAAAATTAAGTCGGGTTAGAAAACCACCTTTGACTTCATTTTGCAGTAGAAAAGTGGTCTGTGTGTTCCAACCCTAAAAGTCTGAATTATATTTTTCTGAATTATTATATTTTTTGTTGTTGTTAAGTTGAGTTGAAGAGCGATATTGACTGAATATTTCTAGTCAGTGTGTGTTGACAAAGGAAGGAATTAAACTTTAGTGGCGTTGTTAGGGTTGTAGACTTCCTTAATTAAAATGCACTTAGCAGATGAAAGAATCAAGGTCCCTGTTTTTCCTGCTTGTTTGATGGGAGTTATATTTAGGCAGAGGGAAGGGAGAGAGAGAGAGAGAGAGAGAGAGAGAGAGGGAGATATACAGTGTTGAATTAAAGTATGTAACTTCGTTAGTTTTCTTCCTAAATTGGATTTCTAAACCATCCAATTTTTCATGTTCTTTTCGTTTCTGTCTCCAGCTTTTGCTTTCTGCTTCTGTGTGCTTTTCTCTTTTTTAAGTGACCTTCCCCACATCCCCCCCCCCATTTTTGTTTCAAGAGTCCTGTTGCATCCCCTAGTGGAAACTAGGAACTATGAAACCGCTGTGATTAAAAAAGTAACCCGATTCTCTGGTGACTTCAAAGAATTTATCCAATACACTTGCTAATCAGTCTTTATTTAAAAACAAAGACTTTCACATTATGGCGAAGGGTCATGTTACAGTATTTTTAGTTTAAATTAAACAACACCAGATGGAGCTTGGTTAACTGTTTTAAAAAAAAAAGTTATAAAAGCATTTCAACTGGCAACAACACTATAAGCCTATCTTCTTGTCAACTGGAGTTTACAAGTTTGGTTATTTAAATGAAAAAGCCTTTGTCATTAAGAAACAAAGGTGAAGGGAGGCTAGCTAATAGGGGATTACATTAGAATATGGTGTTTCTCAGTACTTTGCATCAGAGACCGAATTAACATCACTATAGGTGGCACCACCAGTTAACTGATTATTTAAATGGCTACTAGTGAGATGAAATGTGATAAAGTACAGTTAATTGATTAGAGTGGAGTCTGGAGGCATTTTAACGCCGTAGACCAAATTATCATACTTAAGCACCATTAACTAGACGGAATGTTAGCCTCCACCTCTAACCCTCAAAATCGTATGGGATGAATTATGCGAATCGAACCATAAACCAAAACAAATTCAGTGTAAAGAAAAAAAATGGCAGCTATAGCATATGCCCCAACAACCAATGAGAATAATCTTGATAAGATGTGGTTTATTTAAATAACTGAACCAGTAATCTTAAGTTGACAAATAGTATAAACAAACCATTAATTTGTTTAGAAAAAACTTAAACCTTCCAAATTATGTGTCATTTCACCAATAGATACACATGAATGTATTCTTCTTTTGTTGTTGTGGTGGTGTATTTAAGTTAGTTTTTCAGATTATGTAGGCGAATATGAAATGGGCCCTAGGCCCTTTTTTTCGATGTATTTTTTTGTCGTATTTTTCTGTATGATTGTGTGGTTTGTGTCTCCTCAGTCAGACACACAAACACACACACAAAACACGTACAGTTTCAATACATTTATTTGTTCCGTTGTTGCTGATGGGGACAATGGCATTCAGTTTGTACGTGGTTGACTTACAGACGATATATATTATTTTTCTATGTTTTTTCTTCTTCTTCTTCTGAAGAAAAAAAAAAGGTTGGAAATAACAGAATGTCATAGCAAACTATATATATATACCGGTATACAATAAGTGTAATTTTCTTCACACACATACACACATACATGGGTACCCATTGCCTAGAAATATATAAAATGATAAATGTTGCACGTAACTTGAAAATGCAAAGTTAACTTGAATGCGTTTTCTTCCTACTTTAAACCCCTTTTTTTTTGCCTATTTTACTTCATCTTTTGTATACAGAAACAAAAAAAATGAATGGAAAAGGAGGGGGGGGGGAGGACAAAGATAAATAAATAATCTTATTTCTCTCAAAAATCCATATGTTTTTTCTTTCTTTCTATATGTGTGTTTGCAATTTTACTGTTGACGAACAGATGCAAAGAAAGAGTATATAAAAGAATAATAGTAACTAAAACCTAATATTTAGTTGATGTTAACTTGACATGTCATTTTTCTGAATGGGGGTTTGTTGTTCTTACTTTTTTTTTCTTTTTCTGCTCCTGACAGTTCTTCTTCTGAGAGGAGTAAGTTTTGGGTTCTTTGGTTTTTGCTTCCCCTTCAATTTAACCTCAGTTAAAGGATTGGAAGTTTACTAGGGAGAAAAACACACACACAAAAAAGGGTAAATGGGATTCCTTTTTTCCTGAATCCAATATCATCATCATCATCATCATCTCTCTTTGCCCTTTTACGTTGAAAATCGTTTTTCGGCCTGATTAATTTGTTTAAAAATAACATTTATTCGTTGTTTGATATCATTTTTCATACTCGGTGAGTTTTTTTCTTCTTCTTTTTCTGTGTCTTTTTCTCGGTGCTCACATTTGTCACCGACCGACCTTATAAAAATCATTTGATGGATAGTTTTTTAAGGCACCGGAGACAACAAACGGATGAGCAACCGACCAAATAAAAATTACTTTTGGCACTTCAAATGGATGAATGAATTGTTTGGTCAATTTTTGGTCATTCAGAAATATATATAGGCCTATATATAGTTAAAAATGATGATGCTCTCATATTTATAGGGGTTTGTATTGAAAATAACATGAAATTGTTCGTTCTATAATTTAAAATTGGCCAAACAATTGATAATTTGGATTTAAAATTGATCGGGTTTTTCACAACTTATATTTGGTGACTTTTTGAATCGAACTTCAAAATTGTTGACTGATATAATAGTAATGATGACACGTCAGAGTTAACCCTGTTATTCAATACATTTTTCGGGATTTTGTTCGGCGTACTGTAATTTAACAGGAAACTGAAATATGATTCAAAACTATTATTATTATAGTAATATTTTTTCATTTTGTTTCTTGTTTTTTAATGAACGGTTAATATAATAAGCGATTATTTATTAGATTGTCAAAACTATTGGTTTTTAGTTTTTGGCCCTCTCTCTCATTTCTTTGATTTTATTTGTTGTTTTGTGTATTACTTTTGTTATACAAGATTATATTAACACAATAGTTTATAAAAAAACATTCAAGACGTCCTTTTAAATTGGTCTTCATATTTCTCTTTATTTTTTCATTTAAAAATACCTTTGGTTTTTTTTTGGTTGGCTTCTTAATGACCACTTTCTAATGACATTTTTTAACGTCTTTCTCATTCTCATATTAACATTGAAAGAATAATAATTTAACTTGACTTGTGTAATTGCACGACTGAAAGTTAAGCTTCTTTTAGTCAGAAAAAGACAAGAAAGGATTGTCACAAATCCTTTTCTATAATAAATAAATTTCATTCTGCTGCCACTTATACAGGGTGAATGGAAATAGTTAAATTATGAAGACGTATTACATTTTTTTAGTTGTAACAACTGTATGGTTAAAAGTGCTTTGGATTTGGATAAATGTCTGATGGAGAAAAAAACTGCAGACTGAAAATGCATTTATGTAACTTATTTTGCTTTTTTCCAGTCCTACTAATCTGCCAAATAAATAGAATATCTTATTTTCAGTTTGGTTTTTCTGCATGTGTGTCCTTGGTTTTAGAATTGTCATAAGCAAAATGAACTTTTTATACAGACAAAAATTTAAAATTATCATCTGCTTAAAGGTGGGTCATTTTCAAACTCACATAAAAGTTTATTTTGAAAAATGTCAACATTATACTACATATTCAGACTTTGTAGTTTCTAAAACACTTTCAAGTCTCTGTTCATTTTGCACCTGAAATAGAATAATCAGAGTTCGAGAGGCCTCGTTTACACTGAGGACAACTTTTGTTTCTACCATATTATACAATATATTGACAAAGTTACTTATACTTGGGGTATTTACTCCCTGGAAAAAAATAGGAATCTGGTAAAAAAAGAAGTAGATTAAGATGTCAACTTGTAAATCCTATCTAAAGAGTAATGGATTCTTCGATGGATTGATCAATCTGGTTAACAATTCACGCAAATCGTCCTAAAAATGACAAATAACACAAAGGCATATTACAATTAGAAGTGAACACAGTAAAGATTGGTTGTATAAGTTTATACCAACATTATTGTACTTACAAGTCATATTGAATAGTTGAATGACTTGATTAAATGGTTACATGCTTCAAGGTGTTTGCTCGTAGTCTTTTATATACTCAGATTATAAGTCTACCTATAAAGCTAAATGTACCACCAACTGCCATGAAGTAAATATATACACTGAGCACTGTATGTTTTTTTATATACAACAAGTGTACATGTGAAGTCTAAGCCTAATCAGTGATAATCATCACCGTCCAAATGGTCGGTTGAACATTGTCGTCTTCGTCGTCATTGTCATTCCACTTCAACTGGGAAAAAAAAAAACGTCTCCAAAGAAGAAGATGAGTTAGTCGGGAAATTAGTGTTGATGCTCAGGGAAATGACGTTATATATGTTCGAGTGCCATTGACGGTGGTACCCAATTCACTCAGACCACATTGGCACTAATTACACATAATAAAGAGAAACAATCCATGGATGGTAGGGTTTCCATAAAAAATACATCTCAACTAAAACATTGATATGTTTGTGTATTTACAAGCCACTTTCTCATCCAATTCTATATGTAAGTTCCTAAAGTTTTTTTTAATGGTATTGTACCTTTTATTATGGGTATAAATTGTGTTTATGTAACTTAAGGCAAAGTTCTAACGTAAACTCTTCAAGATTCGTTTATCTGACAATGAATTTCATTTCATTCGGTCCCCTTTTTTCTCTCTCTCTCTCTCTTCATTTAGTGATGTATAACCCATTATCTCTCGAGGACATTTTGATGGTGGTTTGTTCTCTTTACATTGGACTTCAACATGTAGTTTTTTTAGTTTAGAAATGTGATATGGAGCTTTTTTATGCTGTTCTTATATCTCGTATATAAGAACAGCAGCCTCCGTCAGAATTTCGGATTTTAGATTTAAAACGCAACCGACATTCATTTGGGTTTAGTTATTTTTTTAAACATAAGAGTGGAAATTGCTGAATTGGTAGTTTATTTGTTACAGAACATAAACAAAATCTGTGGAAGATTTGTTATTTTTTCTCCTCTGACGGGTTGTGTGGTTAAGTGGCAACTTATTTATTGCATTTGCGGTTGAAAAACAAGTGGAACCACTATTTATTTTATTAAGGGAAAAACAAAACCAAAAAAAATAGAGATAGACGACGGGTTCTAATGTACAAAACCACATTGTAAGAATAACAACAACAACAACAAAAAACGGAAATGATTCAAGAGATTTTCTCTTTTCTTTCAGTCATCTTGTAAAATGAATGTCTTTCTTAAAAGATGCTGGGTGTTTTATGTTGTTAACATGGAGGAAATTTTATATTACAAAGCAGTTTTTTATATGTGGAAAATGTAAGATAAAAGTCTTTAAATTATAAATGAGGTCTAGATATATCTTATTTTTATAAAGTGCCGTTTGTGGCGCTGGTTGATCGAACACCAAAAACATCCAGATATAAGTTTATTCTTGAGATTTTTGAATTTCTTCTTCCATATTACGAATTTTAGGTAGAATTTATTAATGTCTTCGTTAGAATGTTATTAGCTAAGACTCAGATTTTTAATGCAATTTCCAAACAAATGTTTTTCAGTCTATACCCCAAGTGACAGTCTCGTTTATGGATTAACCAACAATTATGTTTTTTAATCAAAAAGCACTGGTTAGAGGCTAGAACTTTTTAGATGACAAGTTGGGTAGCCTCTAACCATCCTTTTCGATTAGAAAAAGCATAATTGTTGGTTGATCTACTTACACAATTGGCACAGATTGAGAAACATGTTTTTGTTATTACATAAAAATCCGAGCTTTAGTTATTACAGTTTCTATTGTATATTTAATATTTAATATTTAAATGTATGTTTTTAGGGATTTAACAAATTTGATTTAGAAATTCTTGATATTTTTTTTGTTGCTTATTTTGCACGTATTTTTGAAATTTCATTTTCTTCTCCTTCAGAATTTATACAAAAAAGAAATTACATTTCACTCTGTAATCTAATATAGACATGTTTTATAGTCATGGAACGTGGTCAGTTTTGCATAATGAACGATTTTGTGCAATTGTCAAAACATTTGATTTTGCACGTAGCAGCAGCAGCAAAACCAAAATGCTTTTTTTCGTTTTTGAAGAGTCTTCTTCTATTATTTATTAGGTTAAAGAGTGACATTAGTGATTGCCCTCTTTTAAGGGGCGGCTGGTATACAGTAATTTTGTTTTTTTCATTTCGAAAAATACACAACATGTAAAATACAATTTCTTCTTGCAATTTTACATGTTTGTACATTTATTTAAATGTGTATATACAACAGACTCATATATTGTATGTATACACTATGCTCTTTCATATTATATTGACTTCATAAGTCCTGTGAGATTTTTTTCTCTTTTAAGATTACAGCTGTTGCATTAATATTTTATCACTGAGAAAGAAATCGTAATTTATAGTAATTACTATTACGGTAGGAATCCCTTGGTACGTATTGTGTGTGTGTGTATTTTAGTTTTGTTTTGAAAGGTGGATGAAGATGAGTGAAAATAGCAACATTTTCACCGAATGTGTTTCTTCTTAGATGCAATTTAGTTGAGATTGGTGTTGTTTTGTGACGTATGTGTTTTTATGTTTACACGTGTTCACTAAACATGTTTATTATCCTGACACTGCTGTTTATTCAGTTTGCATGGATTTTAAAATAAGGTGTGTTAGTTATTCTACAAAATAACAACATTACATAAATCTATTTATTTGTTGGCTCAAGTTGAAGTCTTACAGCAGCCGATTTAATCAAAAATGCAATTTAAACATGAGATGAAGGTTACAACCTATAATTTGAGGCTTAGTTAATCTTCGACTTTAATATATTTCCGGTTGTATATAATTTAAGTCTAAATTATTTGTTGTATAAAAAAAGGTGCGCACAAAAATAGAAAACCGGAAGAACTTCTTTTTCATTTTAAAAATGAGAAAATAATTAAAAGAAGAATTCTTGTAAAAGGTGTTTTTAATCTTACCTTCGGCACACATACACAGTTAAATGCGTTTAAATATTAAACACGTTCTACAAAGCCTTGTGAAGGGCAAATGGACAATATGCGGAATTCAATTTATTCAGTTAATAATCTGAAAATATTGAGTTAATACTTCAATATAATAATATAAACTGTTGACATTAAAATATTGATTTAGTATTTCAATTTAAAATATTAATAATTAAAGTGAATTTTTATTTGGTTCATGTCCTTAACTGGATTCCGTATAATTCACCTAAACACATTTAATTCGAATTCACTTAGCTCATGTGTGTACGGCTACACTTGTAGAAAATATTTAAATGTATTTAACTTATTACTTGCAGATTAGGTATAAACACAATTAAATTGAACGCATTTAAACTCAAGTATAAGGTGCTGAAAACGCCTATTTATTCCTGAGTACTTTTTTTGCTTTCCCCTTTTAACACCTTAAAATGATCAATTTGATCAATCATGACGTAACATTTTTATTTCGTTATTAAACAAGGGAACTATCAATCATAAATATGATGATGATATTCCATAATTAATGGGGCCTTTTTTTCCAGCCAATTACAAATCCTAAGGGATTTTTTTTCCTTCTAATTTTCTTGACTTTTTTTTAAAAAAAAAAGTTTTGTTTGTATAATTTTTTTCTCTCGTTAGTTTACTCATCAGTTTTCCGCGATATTTTTTTTTTGTTTGAGGCATTTTCTATCTCTTCATTATGGCTGCCTTTTTGTGAGGAGGAGGAGGAGGGTCTTTTGACTATTTAAATGAGTTGAAAGAGTTTAATTCTAAATTTTATGTCTCTTTTCATTTTAACACTGGTAAGAAATACACACACAGAAATAAAAAATAGAAAATGTAATCATCGGATCACTTTTTCAGGATTAGATTGTAATTTGAGGTTGTTTTTAGATAGGACACACAAGTACATCATCATCATCAATATGTTAATCATTTCTTGTATCCAAAAGTAAGATGCAAACAACACACATTCGTTATTTAGTAAGTAGGCGGCCCTGTCTACAATGAATAAACGTTTAAAGCAAATTTCACTTTAAAAGTAAATTGTTAACATCATCTATAGGAGGGTTTTTTTTTCTACTTCTTTTTTTCCAATCTAATATAAAATACAAATTGTAAACTTTGTTCACTCCTCTGATTGTCTCTTTTTCTGTAATAACTATGGATGAGTTTTAAGTGCATATAAATAGATGTAAATTTTGTTTGAGTGCTTTATCTTTGAAGAATATCTCTTTACAATGTTCAACTATGTTTGTTGTGTGTGTTTTTAGTGGGTGGTTTTTTTTGTGATCGTCGTTATACAAAGAGGGGCTCAGAAGCCAAGAGGGATAAGTGACATTTTTTATTAAAAAAAAATGGAGAATAAGTGGCACATTTTCTCAATGAAATTATAAAGAATTTGGTGGACAAGAAGAGAGAAATAAATGACAAATCAATGCTTATTGTTGTATGTATAGCGTTTTCAAATGTAAAAAATGGAGGTCTTTTTACTTTGAATTGAATTTACTAGGAATATTACTTGAATTACTTATTCCTCTTGGCTTCATTTATATTATACGGGATCTCTCGCCTTCTTTTAATGTAATGACATTTTATAAAACACATCAAATTGAAAATCTCTTTTAGATTCTGAATTAATCTTTTTTTTTTCTCAGTTTCTAATATGTTTTTTTTTTTGAAAATAGAGAGTAAATATAGACTGATATCATAAAGGCATATTTTAAGGTTTTTCATGAAATTCCTTATATAAATATGCACCATATACAGGGTGTTTTCATAGGTGTGTAGTACATTAGACAATGGTAGTGTTGGTTTATCTAACAAAATTAATGTGGTTTACATCACAATTTACAATTTGGTTTGTAGGCTTTATTAGATACAACATTAGGAAGTAATTTGTCAAAAGTAATGAATTACTGTACTTAAATTAATTTTCAAGTAATTAAAAATGTGCCTCATAAATTTTGAAACTTTGCAGTTAATTTACCTTTTCTAATGAAAAATGCACTTCTTTTAAATTACTTTTTAATTTTTATTAGCATGTTAAACTATTTTCGCTCTCAAACTACTCTGAAGTTGCGTTAACATTAACATAATGTACATTTTTAGCATCACTTTCTAAAATTCAGTTTGGTAATTGTTTTTTTTATTTGATTTGTAATTTGAAAGTAATTCAAATACTTAAAAAAGTACTTGTAATTACTTTTTAAAACTTAGTAATTGTAATTTTTTTCCCGATGTAATTATTTACTTTTAAAACTAATATTGCGTACAATCAATGGCTAATTAGTTGTAGAATAGGACATTTGGTTTGTCTTTTAAACACTTTTAATTCAATATCTTGGTATCATTTATTTTAAACTTTTTGCGAAGTTTTACTTTTGTTATACAAAACGTTTAAAGACATCTATCATTAATTCATTAAGCTACGTATTTTGTAGACACATTTGTTTTTTAGTGTTGACCAAAATATATTAAGGTCTTGATTTTGTGTGGTTTATTATTATTTTTGTCTGTCTTTGCCTGAATTAATCTAAGGTCTATTGGGTACAGTTCCGTTAATATTCTCTCAAAGTAGTTGATTTTTTTTGTTTGTGTTTACATTTGGCGCTCCCGTTTACAAAACAGCACCATCATGTTTGTCCTTCTACTCTCGGAGTAATATTACTTTTTGTCGGGGGGTATTTAATGAATCGTTAGTTGTGCGTGTAACATTTTTAAACAGAGCTCAAGTGGTATTTAGAAAGAAGAGAAAAAAGGTGCAATATGTGGGGTCTTCTAGTTTCTTCTGTGTTTTTTACTCCTTTGATTTTCAATTTAAAGAAGGTTAAGTTTTCCCCACAGAAATGTGAACTTCATCTTCAAAAAAAGGGTTGCTTGAAGCCATTTGAAAAATTCTTATTTTATTCAAGTACTCAATATGTAGTCCCTTTTTGTTCCCAATCCTTGTTTCTGAAGAAAACAACAAATTAGGGTATATTTTTGGATGGTGGAGAAGTTTTATTGGTCTTTTTCTGTTTATACTACTCGTATGTACTCAATCTGAATTATTTATTGAGTTGCATGAATTGGATAACGCTTTAGAAAAGCAACGAAAAACAACAATATACAACAATATATAACATATTTTGTTGTCTAAGAAGTTTTTGGCTGTTTGCTGATTTTGAAAAGTAAAATTTATTTAGTTTGTGCATTTTCAGTCAGTCATTCTTGTTCTTACATATTTCTTCATGTTTTTTTTTGTGGTATAAAAGAACGACCTGGATATACAATAAAGTCCATTTAGGTTTTTGTTTTTTTCTGCGGACATATATTTCATTTTGTGCTGATAACATCAAGTTTGTATAATGCATTTTATTTCTGTTAGCCTAAATGTAAGATTTTTTTCTCTCCATTCCTTTGAAATCTAATAGTTCACCAAGTGAACTGTGTTGTATGTGTACTGGTGGTGGTCACTATTTTCTTGAATTACGACTTTTTTTACTACCAGTAATATCCAACTCTAAAGCAAAGAAAACAATTTTAAATATGACTTGTACATCAAAGAAACATGGAAACTAAATTCATTCTCTCTCTCTCTCATTATGCAATATTATCTTTGTTGTAATATCGTTCAGACATTACAATTTCTTTATAAATAGTAGTTGAAAGGGGTTTTTAAAAATTGAACAAAAATGGCATTTTGTAATAATTGAAGATTTCATCAAAGATTAATAAACTGAATTTTTAAGTGATTTTATGTGTAAGTTGTTATCAATGCAATCTGAAGCAAACATTTTGTTATTTTTCTCAGTTTCAATTGTTGTAGGATATTTTTTTTTAAACTTGTTTTAATTGAATGAAGGATCTATAAAGTTGTAAGTTATATTAATTCCTTTTCTTTCTGATTTATCTTAGTCACAAGTTGAAAGCATATTAACGAACTTGCAAAAATGTTTTTAAACTTCAGTTTTCTTCAAAACCTTGTTTGTTTTCAACGAGATTTCATCCCCCCCCCCAAAAAAAAATGAGCCACTTGGGAAGATGACGATGATTCGGTTTCTTGTTCCTAAATCTTCCTGGCTGAAAAGACACATAACAAACATTTTTTTTATCATCATTTAGTACATATTCTTACGTTTCACTATTTTTTTCTTCTCAAAATTACAGAAATTTCAATTTTATTCTATTTACCTCAAAAATCTCTCATTCCATTATTATTATTCAGAAAACTTGAAACATTCTAGATTTAATCCATTCTTGTTGTTTTTAATGGAACCTAGTAATTCAAGTGATAAAACCATTTTATATTGATTTTATTTAAGTGTAGGATTATTAATATCTGTATTTTTAATTCGATATTTAAATTCAGCAGATGAATATAATATGGGGGGAGCATTGGTCCCTTCTCTCTTCGTTTTCAACGGTACAGTCAACTGGGGCAACTTTTTGATCCATTTTTTTGTATATTTTTGTTTGCACTTCAGTTCGTTTCTTTGTAAATCATCTAAAATGATTTTAAAAAAAGTTTAAATATAAACCTAGGGTAACAGTTACACACCATCTTCTTAAAATCCACATATAACCAATGGCAGTCATTGTAACATTTCATTTTTTACCTTTGACGTTTTTTTGTTTAGGAGATTTTAGCCAAATTTACACCATTTTTTTTGGGGGGGGGGGGGGGTGGGGAATTTGACTTTATAATAAAGAAAGGTCTCAGTTCATTCGTAGGTAATTAATTTTTAGAAAAAAGTGGCTCAAAGTTGCTCCAAGAGGCAAAGTTGCCTAGATTGACTGTACTTCTTAGGTTTAATAATATTTATTCGGATGGACTTCATTATATTTGTTCTTGTTAACTTTAATACTAATGAAAGTGATACTTTTGTTAAATTTCATAATTAAAAAGGCAGTTAATTGAGTATTGCAGCAATCACCAGCGAATGAAGAAAATAGGAGAAAAAACCCTAGTTTTTATAAATATTATGTTTCATGTTTAGTTTATTAGCAATGATAATATTAAAAAAACTATCGTTATCATTGATAATTTGTTCAGTATTGTTGTCGACTTCGATGACAATCATAAAATGATCACAAATTCGAAAATCATTGATATCAGATATTTATTTCACAAAAGGGGTATGTTTTATTTCACAAGATTTTCATGACTTTGTCAAAATAAAAACATTTAAAAGGGATGTTTTCTTTAAAAACACTCAAAAGTAAATATTTATTACGACTTATAAAAAGTGTAATTTGAAACATTTGCAAAGGAAAAAAAACGACGACTTGTTGACGACAATTTAAAATTTGTCAGTTGTGGGTTTGTGGCTCTTTGAATTTCTCTCTTCTATTTCGTTTTTTTAATTAAATTTAAGGAAAAAAGAGTAGGAGGGCCACTTGGTATAATAGATGTTTTAATAGAAAACATTTTTTTTATGTGACCACAAATATAAAAGTGGTCAAGTCTGAAGTATTTTCATATTGATACACCCCAGTCAATAAATGATGTTCACTTTTTCTGAACCTTCTTCCCCTCCAATGGAAGTGTTGAACTCGGTTGCAGTCTTCCGTTAAAGATGGGATGATGACACCAGAGTGACACTTAAGAGTGACACTGTGACTTTGTGTTTGTCACTTCACTTTGTATACAATAAACCAAAGGATAGGAGACGTATACACAATGAAGAGGAGGAGGAGGTGGGAACTATTAAAAAGAAATTACACACACAAAAAAATAAACATAAATCTCAATATATAATATATCCATTTTTTTGACACACACACACACAAACACATATACAAAAAAAAAACCGAATCACATGTCCGTAATATCCTCATCTTTACAAGTTCTTATTAGCGAATTTCGCACTTGACTGTAATGTTGCGCAGGCAAAGGTGGAAGAACAGGCACGTAATGACGAAATCGCGTCGATGTGGAATTCCTCGTCAAAGTCTTACTTCCACCTTTATTGTCGGCACCATCGTCGACGATAACATTGGACGTCACTGACGGTGGTGGTGGTGGTTGTGGTTGTGGTGGCAGCGGCAGTGCTTGTGACGGCGGCCTCGTGTCACTTCCAGTCGCCGTCTTATAGTCCTCGTTTATCCCCCCAATTCCCCACTTTTTCTCTAAGAGTTCGTAATTTTCTCGAGCTAAACCGACATCGTTGTCTCGAGTAAAGGCTGCATTCTCGATCATTTCACTGGTGATTTTATTCCATTCGCTGGAAGAGGAAAGTTTAAGGTTGCCGTAAGAACCGTAACGATTATCGTCGTCATCGTCGACGATTACCGTTTTCTTTTTATCTAACTTCTCCCCATGATCATCATCGTTATGTTTGCTATGTGATCGTGGTAGAGTTGTATGATGGTTGTGTAACGAATGTCCACTTCCCATAATGGAATTGCACCTGTTGTCCACCACAACCACTTCCGAAGGTTCGTTTGGCGATGATGGCCGCCGTATTTTTGAATCATCGACATCCTCTTTGGACACTTGGTCGTCACATTTCCAACGGTGACGATCTTTTCTTTTGTCTTTTTGTTTTTTGTCCTGTTTTTTTTCTTTCTTACGACTATCTTTGTCTCTTTTCGATCGTAAATTCGTTTCGGGAGGATTTCGTTCTACGTTGACCACATCCGGTTTGTTAGTGGACAAGTTACAATTGGAGGACTTGGAAGGACTGGCTGAATTATCGATGAGTGTACGATCACTGTCGGATGCTTCGTCACTGTAGTTCCTCTGTGCCGAACTTGAGCGTGACAATCTGGGAAAAGAGAACGACATTCTTACACTATTGGACTTGTTCGATTTACCCTTGTAATCCACGTGATTGATGGAGTTCATGAGCTTATGTTGTGATTGATTCAAAGGAGGATGTTTAACTTCCTCCCTTTCGGTCTGTCTCCACTTCGCCAACAAGATACAAATAAGAAGCGAAACAATGGCACCGATCAGTATGAGACCGACACTAATTCCTGCAATTTGACCACTTGTAAGTCCGGAAGCCTCCAGATCACGTGTGTTGACCTCGAGCGTGAAATTGGCACTAAAACGTCCTGCTTTGTTTTCGGCGACACAAACGTAATCACCAGCATCTTCTTCGGTGACACTAGAGATGGTTAAAATGCTACTCTTTTCGGTGCCACCACGTTCGAATATCACGTAAACCTGAAGGCCCTGATTGAAACGACTCAGGTTCGCCACCACGTATCCATTACGAAGCCACTGCATGTCCGGTGACGGATTGGCAGCCACTTCACAAATTAGGGATGCGTTATTACCAACGCTTACTTCGAGCCGACGATTGGAATACATACTTTGTGGCTGGCATGCCAAGTCTTCTGTTTCCAATTCATCTAAGCTTAAACCACTTAGACGTTTCGGAAGAGAACATGTTGGTGGCACATTGTATGGAATGTTGTAACGAGTAATCCATAATTTAACATCCTGCATTGAACAGTCACATCGCCAAGGATTTCCATGTAAATCTACACTGTGAAGGTTTTTCAGTGGTTGGATGCTTTTGCCTGAAAGTGTGGACAAACGGTTATTGTCCAATTTTAAGTTAATTAAACCCTTAAGTCCATGGAAGGCTTTTGGAGCAATACTCTCGAGTTGACAACGGCTGAGTTCCAGAGTGTTGAGTGAAGCAATCAAACTAACAAAGGCATTGTTATCGATCCTCTGGATCGGATTGTTGCTCAGTATGAGACGACGAAGTTCTGGTACATCCTTGAATGTGGCGCTCGGAATCGATACTAACAGGTTGTGACTGAGATCCAGTTCGACAAGATTAGTTAACCGACTGAAAGCACCTTCATTAATATGACCAATGTTACAATTTGAAAGATAGATACGTTGTAAATTAAGTAACTTAACACTCATGAAAGTATCTTTAGGGAGATTCTGTAGGTTGTTGCCCGAAAGGTCCAACACTTGAGTACCGGTATCAATTCCTGCAGGAATAGTAACAAGACCACGGCTTGTACACTCAACGGTCTCTTTTCCGGTTTTCCAACGACACATACACTCTGCCGGACACGGAGAACCCTGTACGGACAAACGAATTCGACCTACATCCCAAAACAACATGAATGTCACAAGAATGGACAGTAGCATTTTCCTTCTCCTTTACGTAGATGCTGTTGCTGCATGACCCAAATTGCTTTCACAAAAGTACTCTTGTGAAAGTACCTTTTCACATGGGCCTTTTTCCCCTTCTTCTTTTGTGGGAATGTGTGTGTTGAATGGCGCCTATTTGATTGTAGATGTATGGACACTGTCACTGTCAGAAGAATAGATTGCATTTGATGGTTTCATAGCTTCTTGTTTGATCTTTTTGGTGGTGAGGTCCTGAAACCAATCTCCATTGAATATCTACAGAAAAGAAAGAAAGAAAATGATCTCTATCAGGATTGGTCACCATATACTGTATAACAGTGTATATATTCCACCATTTTTACTACATTATTTGTTGCACAATAATATAAGGGGGTTTTTACATGCTTGCGACTTTTACTTTTATGAGGAGGAGCACTTTCAAAATCGAATGGAGCCTTCTGAATTGACTAATGACATATACTAGAGAATTGTTATTATGAGGATGTACTATATGCATTTGCTCACAATGCTGTCATAGTTATGAGGACAGTCATATCGATTAATTTAAGTGGGGTAGGCCTACAATAGACGTGTCTATAGGCACATTACATTATGGCCTTTTATAACCAGACTGTCAAATGATTGAAGAACACATAAATCCACATTGAAAGGTGTTGTTTTCAGTTATAGTTTTATATTAAATAGTTATACCTCGGTTTCCACTACTAAAATTAACTGCAGTTACATAACTATAAAGTTACAGTTACAGCAGACAAGCAAGAAGTGGCACTGTTCTTAGTTTCCTTTTTAAAAACACTTTTGCTTGTGTTTAAATGATTTTATTGTGTCGCTTCTTGTTAAAACAGTTGTGCATTTTGTGAAATTTTCACTCTTCATTCAGTGAAAAATTGAGTGCACTCACTATCCGCCACCGTTGTTTGCAGACTAAGTTTGTGAGTTAACTCCATTGTTCAGAAATGTGTCCATGTTAAATGTAACCACATTTGTTTTCACTAGAAAATGAATTGTAGTTAACTTTTTAATTGCAGTTTGTTTTTGTAGTGGAAACGAGGTATTAGTTGCGTTTTGAATTTCTCTAAAGTATATTGAATATTGTAATGTACTAATGAAGAAGTTTTGATTTCCCCCCCCCCCCCCCCCCCAAAAAAAACGTGCACATTTATTGTAGTTTTCAGTCACATTCTAAGACATCGTCCGTTAAGATATTATCTTGTTTTTTCGAAAGCATTATTGTAACATTTTCCTACCAATGAGTTTTTTCTACAAAGTACAAGGCAAATAATCGTTTTGTAGCTTTTTACAGTGTTTACACTGTGCAACAAATCGTATTTTTTTCCTATTCTTTACAAGTAACACCTTGTGAAAGATGTTACTGACACGAATGTTTCAAACACATGTTTTTGAAAGCGAGTGTTAAGTCCAATACCATTGTACCATTGTACAATGGAAGTCTTGAAGGAGAAATTATTGCAATGGAAATCTCTTTTATGTTACAGAGCAAATACGATTCTAACATTACAGTACGGATTTACCGAACAATGTCAAGTAAGGTATAAATACACTAAACTTCAGTTATATGTGCTTTAACTTAAGACGAGTGGCACAACTGCTTCCAATTATTATGTCAATATTAGTAGATAAACATTTTTCTAAATAATTAGGCTAATGCAAGCTGATGTTTATTAATGTCTTATATTTTCAAGTGAACGGAAAACGTTTTTATGGACAATTTGAATTGAGTGTTTATAGTTTTCTATAGCAATCAAAGCCATCTATTTTCTTAGAAATATTGTAGATTAACTGACAAGGGGTCTGTAGAAGATCTTGTTTACGACTTGGTGATCATTTCTACTTTCATTGTAAGCAATTTTAGTTATTGCCACTGAGCGAGAAATTGAGGGGTTGTTTCATCATTGAGTTTTGAGTGGAATTGCATCTTGGCTTAGTTTCACTAGTACCACAACACCAATGTTCATAACATGTTACTCCTTGGAACATTCTCGGCTTTTCCAGCTACATACAGTACATATATAGATATAAAGTATTATGTCTATATCTGTTGCTTATAATTATGTGTGCAACAGTGACGCTGTTGAAGATGACAAAAGGGTGGTGTGCGGTTTTAGTATATCTATACTAAAGTGACACTTTCTGCCCAAAAACTTTATCCCAGTTTTACTTCAAATCCCTCAGCCATGTTTTTATTGGCTTAGCAGAAAATTGCTACATTCTTTTCGCGCCTATGTTTGTGTCTTTCTTTATCTAACTAACTTTTATCCTTTGAAACTCATTAATGTGCCAATATTTGCTAACATTGAAGTTTACATAGTGTGAACCACTTGGGAATGTAACGCCCATCGACTTTTACTAAGTTACTACTACTACTATCTTTCATGTGCAAGATAGAATGATCGATCATATAACATATACATAGTTGTTTAATTACATGAAAATACTGTTGATTTATGCATGCATATATGTATGTATATACATGTATATATATGCTGCATTAATTTATATAATATTTTGACACAAATATTGGTTCAGTTTCATTTGGTGTAATAGATTGAGTTTTTACGAGCTCGTATTTCATTGATGTTGAAAAACAAAATGTAACTTGAACAATACACTGAGAACAAAGACAGTCTTTCACATTATTATTACTTGATGACAATTTAGTTAGCCAACAGAAGATGTCTTTGTGCCCCCCAATCGCCATGAAAAATAGTAGATTTAAAATCCATTTAATTTCATGCTATTTTAGGTTTCGATCAATCTTGAAGATATAAAATTGTTTTTTCTCGGGTGTTTGTAGTTTTTTTTTCTTCTTCTTCCAACGATAATGTCTTAACCAAGAGGTCATCTGTTTACTTTTTTATGACCTTGTTGCTACACTGGTTTTTAGTTAGGGTGTGTCCAGTCATTGTCCAGTTGTTGTTGTTTTATGTTTTTGATTTTGAAGTGATATTTCAAGGCTCAGTTCTATTTCTTCTTATAGATTATTGTAAACAATTTTATATATTTTTGTCTTTCTCTATACATATACATTATATTGTTGTATACAATATATATATCTACAAAAATACACAAGTAGGCTATGTTTTTTGTTGTTGTCTGAATGACAAAGTGTTATTTTTGTTTTGCTTCACATCTTTTTGGACACAACGAATTGGTTTCAATGTCTTGGAGATGAGACTTTAAATGGGAAGGAAGAAATAAGTAAGAAACGGTTGAAATCTTCCAATGTAGCAGCAGCAGCTGCTGCTGGGTTGGTGGTGGTGGTGTCGTCCTATTTTCTCAACAACACACAACAAAAAATCTTATTTCGATTGACGAATAAATTGATCTTTCATCGGATAAGACTCTTCTTTGAAGTTTTTTTTTTATTTCTCTTTTTTTCTGTTTCAAAAGCAGAATTTAAAGATGCAGAATAACTCAAAAACATTTCTTTCTTTTATTCTAAAATGGAGATGCTAATTATGGTCGTCATTATTTATTAATAAATACGTCCTGTTACGGCATTTTATGTAAATAAACATTTTTAAAAAATGTGCAAATTAGTTGCAAAACAATTATGCAAATAAAATCCCACAAAAATGTAAAATATCCAAGAAAACTCTTTTATGGAAATAAAATATGTGTACTATTTAGCAAAAACAAAGAAAATGCAAATTCAAAACGATCTGGTTTAAAAAATAAAAAACCGTTGTCATTTTTTTCAGACGAAAAATAAATTTTTTTACGCATTTCTTTATATTTGAGACTAAATTGATTATTATTGGACATACACTACATTCATAAGGAAAATAGCCTTTATAGAAGTACTCAAAAGGGGTTGAAATCCAATCTCTGGAATGATTCCATTTCTTGTTATAGTGATGGAATCATTCAAATTTGATAAATCACTTTTTCAGATGAATTTTTCTCGGCATGTGTCATCCAGTCCTAAGAGTTGTGGATTGAAATTGAACATTCAAGTTAATTTGCATAAAAATCAACTGAGTGAGATGGAGAAAGAAGGGGGGGGGACTATATCTCAATAGATACAATATATTTTTTTTATTATTTCTAGCCTAAACAAACAGATAGCTGAAATTGGTTTCAAGTTCATTTTGGTTGAATTGGGGGGAATATTCACTGTGTGTTTATAATTTTGGACAAAATAGGAGTGCATCTTCAGGGGGATGGAGAAGGGTTGTGGGGGGGGGGGAATAAGGATTTCGTTTGCTGACAAATGGACTATGTAGTAATTGTGTGTATAATGTTGCATATCCGTTGATGATGTCTTATTTATATTAAAAGTTCTAGGAGTTTTAACAAGAGAGAGAGAGAGAGAGAGAGGGACTAGAGTAGAATGTTTAATAAGTTTGTTATTTTTTATGCTGTTTTTGCTATTTTTTGATTTCTTTCTTTCTTCTCTTCCATCTTTTTTTTCCCCTCTCCCATCCATATATGCACACAATCGAATCATTTTCATTTCACTGAATTCGTTCAGTTATATTTATTTCTAAACCAAATAACATTGTGTGTCCTTCTCTTTCAATATACTTTATGTAAGGAATAAGGATGGAGGAGACTGGGAGGGTTAAAAGAGAAGGTTGAAGGAGGAAGAGAGGGGTTAAGATCCCCTTGGGCAAACAGTAGTGCACTGTATATTAGCTCTTAGGGTCTATTTTCGTAGTTTTGCTAACTGCTATATGAAACAAAAAAAAAAGAAGATCGAAATTATCTGGTGAACGTGTGTTTAGTCTTATGTGTGTTGTGTGTCTCAAATACACAAGCACTTTTGATCACTCAGCAAAGATTACAAATCGGGAGTTGCTTCAATGAAGCTTGATTTTCGCTGCTGCTGTATGTCTCCTTATATCAACAGTTACATTTTATTCCATCTATTTTATTTAAGATGGTGAAGGGAAGGACGACGTGAAAATTGACTTTTTTTTTACATTAAGGTGGCTGAATAGATATTTATTTTCTCTCCGGATGGCGCCAGTGACTAATGCTATGCTCCATAGATGTTTTTGGAAAATTTGGATGCAAAAACGTCAAACAAAACCAAACTCAAACCAAAAAAATGGTAGAAGATTATGCTAAACGTTTTTTTCATGACAATTATCTTTAAAAAATAAACATTTTATTGTAGTTTGAAAATAATAATCGGGTTTTAGGTGTTTTCATTAACATTTATTTCACAGTAAAATATTTTCGCCTTTTTCAAAATGTCCTAAAAAGTTTATTTAAAAAAAAACGTTTAGCAATATCACCAACTATTTTAGTTTCTAAAAAAATACTTTGAATTTTTGCGTTATGTTACTCCTGAAAAGTTCAAAATGCTAAAATGTCTTAAAACTGCGTAGAGGGTGAGGAAAATACATCTATTGAATCACCTTTTTTACATTAAATAAAAAAATTGCTTTTTTGTTGTTGTCGTTCTTCAAATCTTTGTATTTATTTCATGAAGACGACGACGACCGTTGTTTGTTATTACATTAAAAATTAAAAAGTGAAATAACAAATTATTCTAAGTTAACACTCCATGAAATAATAAGTGTTTTATAAGAATATCTGAAATTCTTTCTGCAACATGTAAATAAATGGGAAGCTCATGAAATATTTCATGCGAGCAAATATTTATGTGAAGAGAACCGGGGGGGGGGGGGGGTATTTAATACATTTTAAGCCCAATGTATACAATTGTGTATATATTTTTTTCATTCCTTCAAAAGCTTATTTTTATATACTCATATTATATTGTGTGACTGTGTTTTTAAATTTTTAAAAACTTTCAAGTGTGTGTTTTTTTTAGTTCATTTGGGAATTTGCTTATTTTATGGTTTGTATTTTTTTCCCCCCTACTTTCATTCCTGATATTTTTATCATGAATAACGCAGACTGTTTTCTACCTTTGCTTTTTTTTATCTCTCTCTCTTTCTATATATATAAATATATTCATTCCGTGTATTTACAACTTTTATATATTTTTTTATTGTATATATCTATTTGTTCCGCTCAATTCTTTGCTTAGTATATTTTCCCCCCTTTTCTTTTTACTACATACAAAAATAGAAGTTAAAAAATAAAATGCTCAAATATCTTTTAGATTTTATTCTGATTATTATAGGTATATATATATATACTGTATATGTATATTGCGCCACCTCACGACAACTACTGTTACAACAAGTATGAAAAAAGGTAACTTCATCACATAAAAAGCGACAAAATAATGATAAATAGATGTAGTTATAGCTGCTTCATCGTAAGAAGAAGCTTGTGACGTCAAATGGGTTGACTGAAAATTATAGCTTACAAAGTGTCATTTTGGTCTGATAAAAAAGGCGTAATAACAAAAGAAAAAAGGATCCTTTTTGATTAAACTGTTGAAAACGTTAGCTTTTCGGCCTCTTTTTTATTATCTGACGAAATGACACAATTCTAAATTTTTGTCCGCCCACCCCTATGACGTCACAAGCTTCTTCTCACGATGAGGCAAGTATAACAGCAGTTATTGTGAAGCAAACTAAGAAGTTTTTGTAGAACTAGTGGGGTAACCCGTCATAAATGACGGGAGCAAAATTCACAGGCAATTGTGCCCAGCATTAGAATTTCTTTTCCTCCGCCCTTTTATGACGTCACACCAAGTAACAAACCAATTAGAAATTGATGACGTTCATAAAAGGGCTGAGCATAAGAAATTCTAATGCTGGGCACAATTGCCTGTGAAACACTGTAGTTTAATTTTGCTTCTGTTATCCCCTTCCCTTTTTATATTTGAAAGAGAAAATGAGTTTTTCATTTTCTCTGGTGTGCGCATGCGCGTCGTTTTTTTCTTTTTTTACTCCTTTCATTTCAATTTCAGTCAGCCCCTCCCACTTTTCCTCCCTCCACGTTTCTCTCTCTCTCCCCCCTTCTACACTTTCCAACTTTTTCCCCTCTCCAATTTAATATCATGGGGTTCTTGGATGGGAAGGGTGCAACATATAGTTGACCTTGAGAAAAAAAGCAGTTCATTTATTCAAATTTATATAAATTCCGATGTTTTACACACAGACCTGGGATATTATATATATAATTACAAATTGTTGTAACGAATTTCGAGTTGGGTGCAAAAAACCTCTTATGGACCCATTTCTTTAAATGTAAACTATGACAAAATATAAACATATATAAACCGAACTAATTTCATGAATATATTCCACTTTTGGTATTTTTCATCTTTTTGGGGTTGATGTTTACTTGACCTTAGACATCTCTCTCTCTCAAGAAATAACCTCTTTTCGTGACCTAACTTTTACTCTCTGTGCCTTAATCGTGCAAAACGACGACGGGTTTTTAGCTAAGGTTTTAAACTTTTCTCTTTTTCTCTTTGCTTTACTTTTAACTACTTTAATATGGAATGAGAGAGAGAAAGAGAGAGAAAGGACGTTAAGTTTGAATGGCGGCTGTGGTGATAACGGCCACATTGAAAGCTTTCATTTTTATAGGTGGAGCTAATTTAATTATTTCAGCCAAGTAATCACATAGAGAGAGAGAGAGAGAGACTCGTTTTGCATACACTAATTAAGGTTCTTTGCGTTTGTTCGTTCGTAAATGCATTGTTCGAATACTTTGAAGCTTCTTTCTCATCATCATCATCATCATCTCCATAATACAGTATTATATATATATACATATACAGTATGTATTTACTAGTTTAACTTGTTATTAGTTGAGAATGTTAAGAGGAAAACAAGTTGAAAAACATTTGATTGTTTGGTTAACAACAGTTGAAAAATCACTTTTTTGTTGTTGCAGAAAAAAAAATATGGCCGTCGTATTTTTGTACGTTTTAACCACCTACAGGCTGCTACAGATTATAATCATTTGCTTTTGATTGACACATACTGAGGAGAGTTGAAATAAATTCAACCTTGTTCTTTTTCTTTTATTAACTTCAGGCAGTTTGTGGATTTAAAGAAAATCAAATTAGTTTTGCAAATATTTTCTATGTTTTTTCAACAACTTACTAAATAATAATATCGTAATGAACAACATCTTAAGAGCAATTCATACATTTATATATAAGTTTATTATATAGGAACATTTCTTGGAGCAATTTATATATTTACACATAAATACACACACACACAGTATATGTACGACGTAGCCTTACAGTAATGTAATTAAATATATTTATGAGCAATGACAATTTATTCGATAATGATTGAAATTTTTATTTTTAGTCTGAAAAAAATTAAATTTCAATCAAAAATATTTACGAAATTTGTCACTTAATCACGAATATGTTAAAAGTCGGTTTTTTTTTTTAAAAAAATACTTAATTTATAAATTAAGTTTCAGTAAAAAAATTATGATTACAAAATTTGCAATGTCCTGAAGAGGATTTTTTTAAAAAAATCTTTTATCTTTATCTAGTTTCTGAATTAAAAGAATTCAAACGCAAAATAAAAGTATATCTTTTTGATTATTATAATACATTGTGTACTAGATATAGTAACAATTGTGTTTTTTCATCTTTAAATATTTTCATTTCGAATGAGCCCAATGTTATAACTTATAATAATCACAAAACATTGTATCAGAAAGGATTTTTTTTTCTTCTTCTTCTCATGTTGTCGTTATTTCTTGATCATGGCACGAAATAGAAATTTATAGTTGGCCATTTTGTTGGTTCGTCGACGCGTGACCATTTCAACGAACAAAAGGGAACAAGAAGACAAAAAGGGCTCTACATATATACAGTGTATGAGTATGTGTGTGTGCCATTTTGCAAGTTGATTTCTTGCCACCGTCGTCACAAAAAAAAAAGTATTCTTATCTCAGTTGGACCCAACAAGCTCTTATTGAGGGCAACGTATTTTAAAACCATTTTAATCATGTGACATTCTTGTACCAAAAAAAAACCACATACTATATTTTTTATTCGACCTCCACCCTCTTTCCCACCACCACCACCACCACATTTTTGTCCAAAAATGGAGCAACTTGAACCGCACACACACACACACATATATCTATATATATAAAAGAGAAGAAGTCCCACCAGCCCTTAACTTCTATTCACTTTTAAAAAGCGAAGAAATCCAATTACGCTAGACCGATCTCAAGAGAAATACGAGATAAAAATGGATAGTGACACATCATGTGTCTGTGTCTATGTGTTTTACCTTCTCATATCAACTATACAAAGATTATTTTCTTCTTCTTCTTACATTTAAAATTATGAATTCAATTGTTCTTCTTCTTGTTCCCCCCCCCCCTGTATAAAGGCAATCACTGCTAACTTAAGATTTATTTTTGGAAGTTATCAGTGATTGCCTTCATCCAGGAGCAGTAGTAATTTATTTGCAACAGCTGGTCATTTATGAATTAATTGAATTTGTTTAATTAAATTCAGTTATTTCAGTGTAATAAACATCTAAACCTATAAGCAGTATGATTTGCAGCTTATATTATGAGATGTTATTATATTAAAATAACTGAATAATATCTGTTTTGTTTATGTTTTGTCATAAGGCTCGTTTTCGTGTGCTAAAAAACAGTATGTCTTATCTAAATATTGTTTCTTTTCTGTAAAAATGGTCATTTCTGATGCCCTTCTGGGTATTTATATATACGTACATTTACAGAAGAATCATTAAAACAATTCATCATAGTTGTTAATGTATTAGTGGTCTCAGTTGACAAGAACCTATTCTCAAGCTGTTTCCATTCATAATGCATGAACAAGAAACACCATTCTCTTCCCAAAAAAAAATATATATATAATCAAACACAGAAGTGGATTCTGAATTATCCTGGTTCTTTTCCATTATAAGACTATACTAGTATTTGTTTTAGATATATATCCATGTTATATTGTTCCCTGGTTTTACTTTATGGTCAATATTGAACCCTGCACACAGTTGAAGTTGACCTGATGGTAAGACTGTACCAGGCAAAGCCTTAAATATATACCTTGACAGCAATGGGCATTCTCTCTTAATTCAATGAAATGTCCACCACTCAGTTTTTTTTTGAAAGGGGGGGGGGGCCATATTTACTTTGCTGGATTTCTGCCAAAAAAATGTGGACCGACCCAGTTCCATTTTGTATGTGTATTGCCATTTTTTTTTTGTTGTAGCAGCTCCCGATTGATGCTCGTAAAAACTAGAAGAATGTTGTTTGGCCAGGGTTCTTATTGTATGTGTGGGTGGGCCACAATTTTATGAGCAACGTCTATAATAATGGCATTGTGTCGTTGAAAATTGTTACCAAGGTTTTTGGTTCATCTCTTAATAGTTTTCTCTCTTCTTTGCTTCTTCTGTCCCCTATTTTTATCACAGGATCAGAACGATTTGTGTCTTGGCTGTCTGTCCATATATCATCATCGTTCATAATAATAGGAATGGAAACCTTACTTTGCAAAAAAAAAAAAAATGGCTCCATTTCCATTTTCTTTAATGAAAGTCTTATTTGCAGCGTCAGTTTAATCAAAAGAAACGAGTGGACTTCTTGAATGAGGTTGATGATAATGGTGATGAAAACTGTTGTCCATTTTTAGTGTTTAGGTGGAGGTTAGAGTGTCATTGTGGTTCTTGTATATACATATATATTTATATGGAACATACAAAAATAATCTTCTCATTAAATCTCGTGTTCTTGCTTAAAAGCAATATAATTCACTTATTATTCTTGTTTTTAGACTTTTTCAATTTTAAGGAAAGGTGAAACAAGTCAACTTTAAAAAAGAAACTAAGAGATGTCTGTACTAATTACACCATATACTATGACCATTGTGTTTTACTACACTACACACAATTAATTGCAATTAAAAAGTTAACTATATAGCTAATTTTTTAGTGGAAACATATGTGGTTACATTAATCATTTCTGAACAATATGGAATTAACTGCATTGACACAGTGTTATTAATCACAGTGTTAAATGGTTAAATAAGTCACTTCGTGTGTTCATACAAATTTAGCCTACAAACAAAAATGGCGGATAGTGACAGCATTCAATTTTTGATTGAATGAAAAGTGAAAATTTCATTAAATGCACAACTGTTTTAACTGCGAGTGACACAAAATCATTTAACCAAGGTTAAGTGTCTTAAAAATGTAAACACACAAAAGTATCACTTCTAGTTTGTCTGCAGTTAACTATAACTTTGATTATTTTAACTGCAATTAATTTTTTTTGTAGTGGGAATGAGCTATTATCATTTAAATTTATCTACATATTTTTTGTTCATTTTTTAAAATGATTATAGTGAATGGCTGTATGCAAGTAAATGTAATTTTCTACCTAAAATGTAACTGCATTTTTAGCCCACGAACACATTATGTGGTCACTATTGCTTTTAATCTGTAGATTAAATCATACTAGTGACTATTTATTATTTTGATTTATATTTACTGCTGTTATGTGAGTCAAAAAGGCAACAAACACCAATTCTCTTTTTGTTAAAGGATGACACAAATCGTTGCTCTTTTTCTCGGGGTTTTCCACTGTGTGTGTGTGTGTGTGTGTTAACAGGGCTGTAGGCAATTTAATTTAGGAAGAAGAAGCAACAAGATCGTGTAGTAGTTTTTTTTTTCTTCTTCTTTTTCTGAATGCCAACTTTTAAAAAATGTGCCTCAAGAGGATTATTTTTCTGCAAACACAGACTGAATTTTGGTTGCAAACAGAAGCCATTCAAGAAACAACCAACAATCGCAAACATGCAGAAAGACAGGAAAAATAAGGCAAATATTTCAGAACTTCAACTTCAACCCTCTCTGAACATGGGTTTCAAAAATAGGAAAACGCTATTCAAGGGGGGTACTCAACAAAATAGGGAATTTTCTTTTAAAACCCTTTATCAGAGGGTTCTTCTTGAATTTTACCCTAGTTGCATTTAGAATTTCTCAAAATTCTACTATACTGTATGTTTATAAGTTTTAATTTTAATTTAAGAGAAGCTCAATGATTTTTTTTTAAGTATTCTACAATTTTTTTTTGTCTGGTAGTCTTAACTTTTTAAATTGTTAACATATTTCACGGTTGAGAAGTTTTTCAAGAGGAACAACTTTACATTTCTATTCAAATTGTTTATTTAGTCTTGAAATGGATTTCTTTCAGGAAGGTTTTTACTTGGATTTTTGAGTTTTTTTCTTCTTCTTAGCCCTTATATATAGTAGGCCTACGAGTGTAGTTGAAGTAGGGTTTTTTTTGTGTGTGTGTGTGTGCTAGAAAGAACCTACCTTTTTGTGTCATGGGACTGTATACACGGGCTGGTTATAGAAATCTCGTTTCACATTTAGGCGAATTTGTCTTCTTTTTGTCGCAATAATATTTTTAATGGATTGTATACATACACACACATATATATATATACAAAATGGATTATTATCTGGATTGTTTTCTTTATCTTGAAACTTACGTCAAGAAGAAATAGAACAAAATAAACAACCGGAAGAGTTTCGCTTATGTCTACAATTTCTTTTCAAAAGCTTTTTCTGTGGCCGAAGACAAAAAAATCAGCGCTAAAAACTTTGTGAAATATGAAAATTTTATGAATCAAAGTAGAAAGAAATCTAGATAAAGCCCATGGGCCAGTGACTTTTTTTTGTAAAGGCACAAACCAATGGTTAGATTGGGCATGCGCTGGCAATTTTATGAAAATGGTCATGAGCTTTGTGGGCCTGGTGGACTTTTATGAAGAAAACTAGCTCATGGGCGTTGTTGGCTTTATATCTCTAAATATTTCATTTTATTTTGGTCTTGTTTTGCAGTCTTTTTTCAGTTTTATTAATTTATTTAAAAAACACATTTTGGACAAATTATTAAAGAAACACCTCTACCAAGCCGGCTTTGAATGAACGTAACTTTTGCACACGGAAAACGAAGACATTCATGTCTTTTAGACACTTCACTGGGAATGTATTGCATTGATCATTTCCATTCCCGCTCTTCCGGTTCACGTGTAATGAAAGTGACTGCAGTGAAATGATTTTTCTCAGAGAATGTTATTTTTTTAAGAGCTTATGACAGAACGTACTTTTATTACACACTGTATAAAAAGCAAATACATGTTTAAATAATTTAATTTAGAAAATATATGAAAAGTCGAAAGTGCTTTTATTGTAAATCTATTTAGTCTGCATTTAATAACGAATATTAAATCCAATTTTCGTCTTTTTTTTCTAGTTGGAGAATGGTTGGTAGATAAGCATTTTACTGACATCTGGGAAGTTTGTTTATCTACATGATGACATTTCCTCATTTTAATCTTTTTCTGACTGGTGGTCAGGCAATTCGTGATGGACAACAATATCAGGTTTGTTCAAAAATATTACTTTGAGCGCAAATATATATTATCTTTTTTTTCATACGATATTCGTATTAAAATAAGTTAAATGAAGACTGCAAATTGACTAAATTAAAATTTCAACTTGAAAGTATATACAGCTTAAAACCCTGGTCGACTACAGTCTGCATATGTTACAGAAAAAGTTACTGAAAAAATGATGACGTAATTAGATAAGGTACATTATTGTAATCTTTAATTACAGTCAGTACCATTTGGCATAATTTTGCCATCATTAATCAGTGTAGCCGTAAACCGGTAAGCCACCTGGACTTGACCGGAGTTAATGTTGAAATAACGATTAAGCATTTTTTGCTTCCATTATGAACGGTTTTAGTTTAAGAGATAAACTGTTTTCAATCAACTTTTATAATGCAAAATATTAGATATTTTTTCTACTTTTTTTTCTGCCGTAAGCGTAAAAATATTCGGCGTCGATTTGTATTGTTAAGGATAAAGAAGGGAGAGAGGAAAGAAAAAAAAAAGGTATTAAGGAAGAGAGAATATTGGAGCTACAGTCAGTTTTTGGTAAACCACATTGTAAAATGACTTTTTTATATAAAAATAGGGCTTTTCATATATATACAACCAATATTCGGTTGGATCAGATTTTGAAAGAGGCTAAAATAGAAATATGGTGTCAGTTTTGTTGTCGTTTTTTTTTGTTGTTGTTGTTGAGACAAACTGACGAATAGTAGATATGGGATTTGAAGGAAAAAATCCATGTTATTCGTTTTGCAATATAGATCGCAAATATTGCAGTTGTGTAGCCTCTTAACAGAACAAGCGTGATTTACTAAAAAGAAGAAGAAAAACAACAAGAAAAAGGGGCATTGGGATTTGAAACAATCACAGTGTTCTTGTCAAGGGACATTTCTAGTCCCTTTTCTTCTGATAGCTTTTATCTTCTTCTTCTTCTTCTTCTTAGTTTTCGAAGATGAGGTTTATGTATTTCTAATATCATCGTATACGATCAGGTTTCAAATGATTGTCCAGTGGACTTTTTTTTGTCTTCTCTTCTTTTTTTTTCTTGAATTTTAAATTTCTGGTTGTCTAGGCTATTATTTAGTCAAATAAGTCTAATAATAATATTTGCATTCTTTATGTGAAAAAAACTGGGTGGGTTTTTAATATATTTGTTTTGAAGCATTTCTCAAACCATTAGAAAAATCAGATTATCCAGATTAAATGGGAACGGACTTGATCCGACTTAATCAAAAGTCCGGATAGTCTGGAAAGTCGCCTTCACCTATTAGGAAATTAAACGGAAGCCCTAATTACCGAGATCCGGATCTCTCCAAAACATTATGTATATGTTCGTCGCATAATAAAGCAAAAAGGGGTATACACAGAGGCTAACAGTAGACCAAATAGCTGATTTTGCATACAATAGGCAATTAGGCATACCAAGGTGCGAATCGAAACGGTGTGCCTGAGACAGGCATTTAGAAATGGGGAATAACTTCAGTTGGCTCCGTCCTTGTTATGACGAACGCAACTTATAATTGTTTGGTTATGTAGTCTGACGTCACATGCTCCGCCCTTTTCAACATCGAACCACACAGCAAACCAATTAGAAGTTGCCGGTCGTCATAACAAGGGCGGAGCCAACTGAAGTTCTTCCCGATTTCTAAATGCCTGTGTGCCTGAGAGAGCCAGCCGCCATCCCTAAATGCCATTGCGCTCTATTCAAATCCAAGTAGCGGTGCCGACGATAGTTGCGTGTGTTGCAGCCATCTGCCATTAGATGGCGCTATCTGTTATTGCAGTACACAGCCACCATTTTAATATTTATTCGTGCAGTGTGCACGACGGATTTACTGGTGTTTTTTTTAAATATGGCTAATTTAGTTATTATGATCTGAATTCACCTTATTCAAATATAAATGGCATTGTGCCTCGTTTTTCCATCTTCTTATTCAAAAATCGATTGTTTTCCTTTTTTAATATTCGCTTTTTCTATTTTGTTTAGTTGTGGAAAGCTTTTAGAAAAACCAACGATGCATTATTTTGCAGTATTAATCATCTGCTTAGTTTAACTTTTCATAAATTGTCAGTGATGATGACCACAATCTGATTAACAACGTTTGAATACGCATAAACATGGCTTATTTTTTTTTAAAAAAAACCAGGAATATTTTATACTCGTTTTATGGTTGCTAAATTAACCTTTTATAAATTAACAAAAAAATGAAAGGCTGAATTTTACGGAGAAATAAATTCATTTTCAGATAATGAAAACGAAACTTTGAACTGTGTTGGTGGGGTAATGTCAAATAACCGCAAACAAACCGCAAACGCAAAAGGAACAAACATGTCTGTAGGCACCAGTTGGTTAATTATGACAAGAAGTACAATTTTTTTTGTTGGTGTCGTCGTCGTCCCTTTTTGTCTTTGACGAAGTCTAGAAGCACAAATGACTTTAGGCACATTACTTATGTGCATATATTAAAAGATGAACGAAAAAGAGGCACTATTGTAATTAAACTTTGATACGTATAATTAGTGGTTTGCATATTCATCACATGCGCACGAACTTATATAGATTTACATCTCTGTATATACATGTACCGGCGTTGGGCAAAGGAACGGCGGAAGGTGGTGTTTGGTTGGTGGTTGTCTTCTTGATTAATAAGAAAATCGGTGACATTCAACCAGGAGACAGGATATGACAAATCAATTTCACTTTCTACTCCTTTTGTCTTTCCCTTGAGCATGCAAACGGGCTCATTTACATATCAGGTACTTAATCTTTTAACTTCTAAGACTGGCGTCACACAGACCACTTTGTGGCGCCACCTTTTCTTTTCTTTTCTGAGGAATGGTCGAGCCTTGCCACATGTGGCAACCACCGCCTTCTTTGTTGGTAGTGGTGGTCAAAGTTATACTAACTTGGCACTTGAACTACAACTTTAACGTTCTGAACAAGGTTCAAATGATGAAAGTCACATCTTTTAATGAATACTATTTGAACAAGGTATTTAAATTGTAACCCCCCACCCCCCGCTCAGAGGGTTGAAGTTCAAATGTCATGTTTTCTTGTTGAATCTGAACCTAAATAAATGTTTAGAACACATACCACTAGATGTCATTGCTGCTAAACAAAAGTGCACTTTGTTGGTGGTTTTTAAAAGCGCATTGCACTAAAATGGTGTGATTGAATTGAAGTGATCAAAATAAAGGAGAGTTGCCTCCTCCTCCTCCTACTACTACTACTACATTATTATTCTATAGCTAACGTAGTTACATGATGTAGTTTTCAAACAAAATTGAATGTAGTTTTTTTTTCTTCTTCTGCTTCTGTGTTGCCCAAACTTCGCCATAACAATAGAGAAAAAAACTGTCTGAAGTCAACGTTTTAATGAATGTTCTTTTTTTTTTGAACAATGTTGTTTTTCACCACATGAAAAGTTATCCATTGTTGTTGCAATGTTGCATACAACAACAACAACGATATATACTGTATTTACCTTGAACTGATATTTATGTGATTTTGTTCTCTATTCAGCTTAGAATGAATTTATTGGCGTTTGATTTATATCTAGGGCCCTTGTGACGTAAAAACTTCGAGACTAGAAGATTGCTTCTTGATTTATTTAATGGTCGCTATTTTTTTCTTCTTCTCTCTTCTACATGAAAGAGATTTTTTGGTATTTAAGGGGATTGAGATTAAGGTTAGAATTGAGGGAGGAGATGCAATTTTGCATGTAGAAATAAATGGATTTTCTAGGATATTATTAACGGTGTGGGAGGAGAGAAAGAGTTTTATTGAAAAGTTTACAATTCAAACATAATTCGGATATATCAATTTGATAAATAATTAATGATGACTCTCTCTTTCTCTAAACAGCAGTAGTTTTGAAAATTTAGAGAAAACATATTCATGGATAAGATTATTATTTTTATATTTCTTTCCCACAACAAATGTTACTTTATTATTAACTTACTATTTTTTTTTAAAAAGGGGGCTCATTGAAAGAAGAAGAACAATGTAATTGATAAGAAGAATGAAATGAAAAAAAAAAAAAAATTCCCAGTTTGAGAATTTGCTTTTAAATCCAGCAATTTCCTTTTATTTGGTTTTTTAGGGCGAGAAGGAATTTCTTAAAGCCCAATAAAAATGAAAATTCAAATAATATTCGTGGCTTATTTTTTTTTTGGTATAATGTTTGGGGAGGGGGGGGGAAGAAGGATTGGGATTCTGTGTGTTATTATTGTGGCAATTGCATCCACATCATCAAATACAGCTGACGACGGGTGTTTTATTTGTCAGAAGTTAGCAAAAATAGATATTAAATAGAGATATACACAGCCCCCCAAAATTTTTTAAAACTGTTGAAAATATATAAGTAATTAATTATTTCTGTAAAGTGGTCAAGTTGGTCAGTGTGTTTATGTTGTAGGGGGGGGGGGGGGGTTAATTTAATGAAGATGTTTTTTGTAGAGAAAAGACAACCCAATAAAACTAGATGAACATTTTTGTCTTCACAGATCTCTCATTGCATCTGATGGATGTATATATTAGATGTTCAAGTGTATTGATAGGCAATAATTGCTTTGATCGACTTCATTGTGGCGTGAAAACCCGCATTTCTGGTCAATTAGATAATGAGAAGAAAAAAAAGCAATCTTTCTGGTTGACTATAGTTCACTATGTTAACCGGAATCATATGATCTGATTATCAATACTGATCAATGGATTATTTATTTAAGGTGGTTTTAAAGTATAAACAGAACCTTTCAAACTCTTGGTTATTTTGTCTTTCAGGAGGAACAAAAATGAAGACAAAAATTTGAAAGTGCTTTTAGAAACTAGAAGAGGCATCGTAGTCATGTTGATGATATCTTATAAAATACGTTTTTATGTTAATTTGAAAATGAATCAATGTTAAGTAGACGATAGTTTTTAATATTTATTTTTTCAATTTTGAAAGATATCAACCTTTAAATACGCTAAAAAGTGATTTAGATTACCTGTTCTAGTTTCTAACACTTTCAATTTCTCATTTAATAACCGAAGTACTAAAATAACTTATTCACAAAACACCATAAGAAGAAATTGAAAGTGTTTTAGAAACTAGACGAGGTTCATTCACTTTTTGTGTTGATATCTTTCATCATCTTATAATGTCAGTTTGAAAATGATTCAACTTTATAAAACGTTTGTTTTGAAAGATACTGACATTAAAAATACTATTAAGTGATTCGTTCTAGTTTCTAAATACACTTTCAATTTCTTCTTTTCGAAAATCAGCTGAACCTGAAGTGATATTTCTTTTTTTAACTGAAAACAAACAGAATCGTGACTTCTCATATAGATTTCCTATTGAGACCATGGATGTTGTTATATCACCACCGCCACAAGAAAAGAAGGAACTCGTTATTTTGGCTTATGTCACATTTAGCCGTTTTTCTTTTGTCTTTCTTTGGAAGAAGAAGAAATGTGTCTCACAATATCTCATTCCCGTTTTCTTGTTTTTATTTGGAAGTTCGATCTTTTTTTTTCAGTGATTTTTTCAAAGGTGGTTTTTGTCACCATGTTTCGTTTTTGGTAGGCGGCTACCACCACCACCACCACCACACATTATTTTTTTATTTTCTACTTTCTTCTTATTGATCGTTTTAAGAGTAGAACTACTTAAAACTCATTGTTGTCTTGTGGTGAATCTGTTTTTATATAGTGTTTTTTTTTGTATCATAGACACATATAAAGTTGCATCTGTTTCACTCTTTTCGTTCTTCTATTTTTTCTTACATGTTCACTTTTTTACCTCTTTTTTTTCTTTCTCATTTTGGCAAATGTTTATTGAGAAAATGTTGTTGCATTTTGCCTTTTTTTTTCTCTCGTTCTTTTTCTTCAAGAAGTGATTTTGTTAAGATAATAAGAAATCACAAGAGTTTGGTTGAAACGATCTTCAGAATTAGTTCAACGAGCAAATCGATGTCTAAACATACCGTATATACTGTATATTTACATAAATAAATTGAGAATATGATTCGTAAAACATTATACGCCATGTTTTCATTTTAATATGATAAATGGAATTAAATACAGTGGAGCCATTAATGTTGTTGTAAAGTGTAAACGGGGTCCTTTAGAACTCTTGATTATTATTTTGGCTTTCAGGTTGCAAAATAAAGAGAAGCTTGAAAGTGTTTTAGAAACTAGAAGAGTAGCTCAATCATTTAAGAGGATATTTTCATAATGATGTATTTCAAAATAAGCTTTTTTTATGTCAGTTTGAAATAAAAAGTTTATTTTGAAGAAAGATAATCTAAATTTCTGTTGACTCAATTATGTGATTGAACTACCCGTTCTAGTGTCTAAAAAGCTTTTAATTTTTCTTCTGAAAGACAAGATTAATTAGAATTCAAAAATCAGCTGTTCATAAACCATCATAACACGAAATGAAAGGAACTAAAATATATTTTTTTCTTGTTAAAAGAATTTTTATGCTTTTATTCTAAGGAACCAAACCGAAAAATACATTTCTTATTATCGGATTTTTCGTGTTAAACGGTTTTACTGCATATTTGGTGTTTTTTTTAAAAAATCACAGCAGTTTGATAATAAAATAAACATTTAAGAAAAGTTCAATTGCAATTTGATATTTTTCTCTCTTAGTTGAAAGCGAAATTTGCATGATCTTTTTTTTCTTTACAATTCTCATTTGAAAATCAGGCTAATGTCTGTATGAAAGAAAGTATTATAAATAGAGTGGAGTACTCAGGTGGTGTACCCCACCGTATTATAGATTGCCTTATATTTTCTATATACATAAAATAAGTGCCTAACTTCATTCAGTATTTTAGACGTGTAATTGATGGCATGTAAAATATGTAGTAGGCAAAAAGACTTTTATGAATTATGATGCAATTTGCATAGGCAGTAGAAAAAAAAAAGACGTGCTGATGTTACCGGTAATTACTAAATTCAAGGCGAATAGCAGTTCAAAAAAAATGAGGGGGTTAAAATGTACAAAATATACAAAATGAAGAGAAACTAGAAAGTATTTTAGAAACTAGAAGGGTAGAAGGTAGCTCAATCACTCAAGGGTATCATCTTCTAAATTAAGCATTTTATAGCAGTTTGAAAAGAACCCAAATGTTAGCAGACGATGTTTTTTAAATATTTGTCGATAAAAAGTTTATTTTGAAAGATGTCATATAATGAAAAATACCTTTATAAATGAAATTGAGCTACCCTTCTAGTTTCTATAAAAAATACTTTCTAGTTTGATCTTCTGAAGCACCAATAATAACTGTTTGTTTAAACTTCTTAAAATGAATTAGTGATTTAGTTTCTTTTTTTGGTCGATTTAGCTGATATTTGCTTAACGATTTTCGATGTTTTTCCGTATTCCATATTTTTACTGGCACGTACTTTGAATACAAACAATATTTATTAAAAATTTCCTTGTTAGCATTCTGAATATTTTATTTGGATATCAATGTTTTTCGAGAACTTTTTAGAATATAATATATTTAGTAAATAATAACAATGGTAATAAATATTGATTATTGTTGTTTTTGGCGGTTCATTACATAGAGATGTACCCTAACATTTTAATTTATTATAATATTCGTTACTTTGTTCGGGTCGATATGGGTCCAGTTTAGATTTCAGTCTCTCGTATTTTTGACCTACATTTTGACTGATGATAGAGTGATCGATTGAGATTGCCAGGATTGATATTAAGTTTGGCGGGAAACACCCCCGTATCACGCAACAGGCAGAAAACACATCCATTTTAAGTTACAACTTAAAATCATTCAAGCATTGACTTTAATGGGGTTTGGTTCCTTTTAACTTTTTGTGTTCAATGGTCAGTATTTAATGGCTGAACATTTCTTTGCCTCATTTTTTCGTTCTCAAATGCATTTTTGAATAGTTGAGTTGCAAAAATCTTAAGGGTTGGAACACACAGACCACTTTTGGTGGTCGATTTTGACTATAAAATTAAGTCGGGTTGTCGCCAAAAAACAACCACGTCATATATTTTCTAATAAAATACATGGCAACCACAGCCCAACCACATGAAACTTCATTTTGCTGTCGAAATCGACTACGAAAAGTGGTCTTGTGTGTCAAGGCCCTAAGTTTTAAATCTGACCTTTGCTTAAAATTTCAAAACATAAAAAATCCTGAAGACATATTTATGTAGTAAATGTTGTTTAGTTAGTTGCCCGTTTACAAATGTTAACATTTCGTGAATGGAACCCATTTTGAAACATCCTTTTTTTGAGGGGGGGGGGGGGGGGATAAGGGAAACAGGGATAAGCGGGGTGGGGTGGGGGGAAGTTTTGTGGCACAAGTGGCGTGTAACTTAAAAGTCGTTATTGCACACCGTTTTTTACTGTTTCTTTCTCGCCATTGCCGTTTTTCTCTACTCTAGGCTACTTTCATGCGTGCCAATGTGAAAATCAATTGGCCACACGTTTTCACCTTGCCAATATTTTTCTATTTCTCTTTTTGAACTTGAGAGAAACAAAAAAAACTATTCCTGGAATTTGTGAAAGACAAAATTCAATTTCATAACTCAAAAAACTTGTAATTTCATGCTTATGTTCACTTCTAGTATCCACCACCAACACCAACCACCACATTTGGAATTTATTTGGAATTTCATGAATTTTCTTCACTTTTTCTCTTTATACAAATGTAAATTCTCACTTGAAATCTGTTCAGTTTTGACTTTTTATTTTTCTTCTCTTTTTAAAGACATTCTTTGAAGTAATTCTCATGACAATTGACTTTTGTATAATGTTGTGCTAGCAGTGATTGCCCACTTTTATCATTCTCAGGGGGTAGAAAAAAAGAACTCATATTTGACTAACCATTAGGTAAAACTGCTAAAAATGTTCCTTTTTTCTGTTTAATTGCATAAAATATACAATTTGGACATCATAAGGACATGATGATAAATGACTGAATGCCAATCATGTCTTTTGATTTACAATAAACAATGAACAAAGTCCATTATGTTGATGATGATGATGATGATGATGATGATGATGATGATGAACCCTTATTCAGAAAATTGTTTCTGAACAGAAGAAAAAGAAGATGGTAGGGGAAAAAAAGAGACAGTCCTGAAATATTTTTAAGTATTTGCATAATAAACCTCAGACATATAGGATATGTATAAGGGGGTTATTATATTCAAGATTTTGATTCTTCTTCTGTTTTTTCTTCAGTGTAATAATCAAAGGGGGTGGAGTAGGTGTGAGTAGTCGTCTATTGGTGGTGGTGTTGTTTTTGTGTGTAAAGCGGATACCAGATGAGCTTTTTGGTGGATATATCGATTATTTCCTTTGTGTGTGTGTGTGTGAACACGGGTTCGTTTTTGTTATCGCAGCTTAACGTTTAATTATGCAAAGTCCTTGGCTTAATTTTTACTCGGTGGCTTTTTTTTTCTTTCTCCCACGTTTTTGGCATAAGTTCAATGTTTCAAAAAAAAGGAAGGAAGAGAATTAAAATTTTTTTTTTTTTTCGTTTCCTTATTCTAAAAATTATTGCTTAAAGCACAAGGTTGTTCTTTGGAAACATTTAAATTAAGTCGTGTGCTTGAACTTGTATGAAAATTATCATTTATCATTGATGAATGATTTGAGGTTTTATGAATGTGAAATTTCATACAGATTTTTCTTTTGTGTGTTTCAGTAACTGCCATATTCTAAAAACGTTACTTAAAACAAAGCATAGCTTTAAAAATTTTCATATTTTTGTCATTATGAAGTGCTAATTTTCAAATTCTAGATTATTCTGCGTTTTCAGGAGAACAACACTAAAAATAAATTGCAAATGTGTTAAAAACTAGAATGGTAACTGAATCACTTTTCAAGATAAACTTTTTTTTATAAACAATTAAAAAAACATCCTCTGCTTAAACTGACATGAAAAGCTTATTTTAAAAGATATCAGCGTGACAACTTTCTTAAATGATATTGACCTACTCTTCTAGTTTGTAAAACACTTTCAAGTTTGCCTTAATTTTGGTTGTGAACGACGAAGAATAATTAAAGAGTTTGAGTGTCGTTTACACTTTAAAACCACCTTAAGCTTAGCTTTCATTTTTTATACTATTAAAGCTACTATTCAGTTACCGTTCTAGTTTCTAAAACACTTTCACGATTTTTGTTTCTGTTGCTCTTTCGGAATGACAGAAAGAGTAATTGAAGAGTTCGATTGTCAAATGGTTAATAAACCATTTTAAATATTTATGTTTAAATAAAGAAAACAACTCGGTGGAATAATGGGTAGAAAAATGCGAATTTACGTGTGTATTTTATAAATTGCAGGAACCACTATCATTGTTTAGACCGAAAGAAAAAGGGGATAATGTTCACTTTATGAATTGAAACAATGTTAGAATGACAATGAAATCCTCCCCCTGTATTTTCTCTTTGAGAGAGCGCCTTTTATTTTCATCCACATTCTATATCCACCCCCCTAATGGGGGTACAAAAAAAAGAGATTGTTCAAAATGGACGACGTCTGTGTTTTTCTTGATCTTACTTTATAAGCTTGATGGACATTAGGAAGAAGAAGAAAAAACAAGGTAAAAGGTTCTTCTTCTACTACTACTATTATTGGTATCGATCCCATCATCATCATCATCATCTTAGAGCTACCTTTTTTTCTAAGTTTAGCCCTGTTTGGGTGGTTTCATAGACGACCATTAAAATATAACACGCGGAATTTGGACGTTTTTTTTCTTCTTCTTCTATTGACAAGTCGGACGTTTTCATTTTAATGAATTGGTTTACTTCCATATTTGTCTTAACTGATACTTAAGAAACGACTTAAGTAAGGGTATGTTTTATGAAAAAGATCATCTTTGAATTCTGATTATTGTGCATTTTAGGAGGAAGTGAAAGTGTGTTAGAAACTAGAACGGTAGCTTTATTGGTATTTTTATGATATTTTTTAAAATAAGCGTCTGTTCACATAAAAAGCTTATTTTAAAAGGTGTCAATATGAAAATATTCTTATGTGATTAAGCTACTTTTCTAGTTTCTAAAACACTTTCAAGTTTGTTTCTGAAAGACAGAATAATCAGAGTTTGAAGGACGAAATTACACTTTGAAACAAGGGTTGAGACAAAACGTAGAGCTCTATATTCACAAACTCTTGTCTATACATTTGTGTTATTAAGATTTTCAGCCACTGAAGTGGATCTTTTTTTTAGAATTTATTTACTTTACTTTTATAAGTTTATACCTATTTTTATTTCGTATAGATTTTTCAAATGGAACATAAATATTTTACTTTGACGTTTTACAGATATATAAATCTGTTTTTAATAATAAGTTTGACAATTTCGGAAAAGTTTTCAAACCCACTGATACCACCTAAACAAGGGTACGTGCTTACAGTAATATTTATAGAGAGAATTTAAAACACAAAAAAAATTACATATTGTTTTCTACAAAAACGGAGGGAGAGAGGGAATCATTAAAATATGAAATTCTATTTCTATCTTATTTTTTCTTTTCTATTTTTCTGTTATTTTTTTGAACATTAATAACAAATCACAAATAAATAAATTGAGAATAATATAAGTTTGTTTTTTCTCATAGTTATTTTGAATTCTCAATATTATCTAGAGTAGTATTTTTAGATGTGATCTTCTTCTTCCTCTTACTATGGAGAAAGCGAAATGAAGACAATATTTGCGGTTATTTATGTCCCGTCCTTTCTCCTGATCCCCATTTCTACCCACCCTCATAACCTATTACAAAGACTTCAAAATAGATCCATATACAATGTATATATATATATTTTAAGATTCACTTTTCTTAATTCGCTTCCTGCGATTTATTGAATATAAAGAAGAATGAGAAGAAGAAAAATAAATACTTATCTTAAAATGAAATCATATTGTTAGTGTGTCTGCACTGTACAGTATGTTTACGTTTGTATATTATTTATATATAGGCCTAGGCCTAGTATATGTTAGTTGTTTATTTTATGGTAAGGAACTATTGGAAGCATAGATGTACTAAAACAGACAATAGGTGGTCCTTTTTACATATACACTTTTAAGTATGTGAATCATTGCTGGCAACTCCTTCTTACCATCTCTCCTCCTGCTGTCTCTCAACCAAAAAAAAAATAGTATATTTTTCCGGTGACTGTTTCTGATTATTTTCTTTCCCCTCAAGGTTTTTTCTTATTTGGAGATAGCCCACCCCAGCCCCTCTCGTATATATATAATATAGTCATCCCTTTATTGTTATTAGGAATGTATATGTATATAAATTCATGCACATTGCACATGTGGTCGTCATTGGGGGATGATGATATTACAGGGTATGCCAAAAGTAGTCATGCCTGTGACAGTGAGCATACAAGTGAGACAAGTAAGTTCAAGAGGCTATTATTGCCATTTGACAGTGGAGTACCGATCCCTGGAGTCTGAAGACTTTCTTTGGCTCCGGAGGACAATTAAACAGTCCAGAGAAGAGCCCCATGGTGTATGGTATGTGTACCTGCCATCTTGAGACATAAACGGCGGCCCCGCTATGCCATCTCCCTGTACGCAATTAGACGATCTAAAAGAGGCAATCACATTACAATGTGCCAACATCGGAGAAATTCAAACATTTAATTTAATTCAGATATTAAATTAGTCTGAAACATACTGTAGAATACATTTTTTATGTGGCCTGGCTTTTGGCACACCCTATAAATATTATTACAGATATTTTTCTTCAAATCATAAAGAGAATTTTTTTGGGTGGAAGAAGTTTGGCGTGGGGTTCGGAAGGTCGGTTGTTGAAATATTGAAATGGTCTATCTTGAAAAATGCAAAATGTTTAACCATGCGTTCATATTTAAGAATGATATACAGTATTTTCTATAAGAAATGAAAAATAGAAAAGCGGATTTCAGGGGTGGAAGGAGGAGGAGGAGAAGAAGGAGTCAAATCGAGGATTTTAAGGATACGCCACTACAATGTAATAGAGAGGAGGTTTCTAGTCTTGAAAAAAAAAGTTTTCATATTTGCCTTTGCTTGAACAAACTATAATAAGAGGAGGGACCTCTACAGAGATGAAATTTCGATATCATCATCATCATCATATTGTGACGTCATTTGCCAAAATGGCATGATGGGGGTAAACGAACCGTCAAACTTGAGTTTATTTGAAAGGTAAACTTTCTCTCTCTCTCTCTGGAGAAAAAAAAGGTTCCTTTCTGCTGTATATTTTGTGTCTATAATATCTTAAGCAAAATAATAACACTATGGACATAACAGATTTATGTATAGGCTCAAGTATAAATAGTCCTACTGTTAATTTAACTAACTGGTCAACTTGATCAATGGCTTTCTATAGACACAAAAAGTAGCCAAATTCTAGTAAGACACAAAACCTTGTATGATGTCTTTCTATTGGTTGTAACAATTTAAGGCAGACATACAAGGTCCGGTCCGATTTATTGGAATCAATAGTGTTGAAACCGACAAACGAATACGTTCAAATATCTACAGTATGTTCAACAATACATTTGTTATCTAGTGGCAGTACAAAATATCCCAAAAATGTATTAATTTGACCTTAACTTTAAATATTCTATTTTGTACTTGCTTCTGATTGGCTATAACCCTTCCAACACTGTGTTTTGTTGGATTGAAGTAGAACAGGCCCTGCTTTTGTTAACTGTATGTGATGTTTCAGCCAACAAACTTTTATTCAGGCATTCACGATCCAATTTGTTGTTTCCGGACCATGTATGTCCACTTTTATACAGGACAAAAATATGAATTCTGGTTTTCAACTTGTGTTGGTTGTGCCATTGCACAACTACTACTACTACTTCTACTACTACTTACTACACTTCGCAACAAATTGTTGAGTAATGTGAATTCACCTCACGAGTGAATTCAACACACAAAAGAATCAATTTTAAATAAACATGGATTTATTTTACATTATATGTACAAATCTCTTTTCAACGTTTCCATATATAATTTCCAATTTGTGCATTGGAAATGAAGTTATTTTTTTTTACATATGTATAGCTAATTTATTTCAAAAAAATGTCTTCTGTCTTCAAAAATGGGTTTTATTTAGATTATTACCAAATAGTCTTTGTAATGTAATATCTATCTAAAACATAATGTACATTAATGTCATTTGGAAGAATGTAACGACAAAACTGCAACATATATATATATATATGTATATAATATATTATGAGATTCTAGAATTTTATTCTTCTTCTAGAATTTAGATTATACATTTTGAAAGTTTTATATTTCAGTATTTTAGCCTGTTTTTAAAACCCTCAATATGTTGCTACATCTTTGTTTTGTTTTTTGTTTCACTAAATAGGGAAGGCAGGCTTGTTTTTATTTTTGTTGAAATAAAGCACACATATATATATATATATATATATATATATATATATATATATATATATATATATATATATATATATATATTGGCTAGACATGTGAAATGTTTTTTCTGTGTTATATGTGTGAGCACGAAAAAAAAAACAATCTTAAAACTTTTTTTATATTTTGTTGCTGTTTTCCATTAGTAAAAAAGCCGTGTTGGTTGGCAACTTTGTACTCAAAGAGAATATGAATGGATTTTTGGTCCATGTTCTTAGTGTTCTACCAGAATAAGTGTGTTGAAATAGAGGGAAGAAAAAAGATTTTGGTTAGTTTTGGTGTGGAAACACTTTCTACACACAGACACAAAAAACCAGGCCAGGCCCATTACTTATTACCATTAACATAACAGATTACTTTGTTAACGTTAACGTCCTATTTAGTTTAACAATATACAAATAGTTACCTTATACTAGTTACCTTCTCTCTCCCTTCCTTTTTTTGGGTCTATATTTTGTTAAAAAAAACACAAAATATATAATATGTACCTGACAAACAAAAGGTATATAACAAAGTATATACCAGTGTTCAAATTGACTTTTAACATGCACATAACAAACATACATAATGGCGAACATTTTTTTTCCGGTAAGGAAAAAAAAAAATATTTATCGAGAAATATTTCTACTGAAAAACAATTTTAAACATTTTTATAAACTTAATACGATTGTATAAATAATATAATTGTATTAGTATTTCGTGAGTAAGTTAAAACAGATGGGAATATTTTGATACCTGATAGGTTTACTTTTTTTTTTCAATTTCTTCAAAAGTAGGAATCGGTTCGGAGAAAATTATGTATCACATTTCCGTTTAATGACCTTTTTCTAAAAAAACAAAACAAACGTAATTACAGTGTACTGTGAAGTTTGATGAAATCCGCAGTATTATACATTTCCATTACAAATAATTTATTATTGTAGATGAGCTATTTATATCTTGGGTCAATTTTCGGAATTATATTGATCGTCGATTAAAGGGAGGTGTGTCATTACAGAAAAGTAACCAGAAACTCATATGACACAAAATTGTCATATCTAGCCTCACATATTTGGAACTTTGACAGAATAGTATATTCTAAAACATTATTATCACTGTATGAAAAACCTTATGATATATGCCATCGACTTGTGTACACCATAATATTATGATAGTGATACAATGATATATTATAAGCAGTGATATAAGGTATGATCTGTTTCTGCGATGAGACCTCAGATAATCGTATTCTTTAAATTTTATCAGAGAGAAAAATAAAACTTATAAATTTTTTAATTGCAAATTGTTATAAAACAGTTTAAAAGTTTTGATGTAAATGTTATAATAAGTTACTAATTAATGTTTAATTTTTAAGAAATCCAAATGTATTATGTGCCTGACCTGTGAAACATACAGTATATGTATTATAAATGGAATCAATTACGGAAATATTTCATTTTAAAATCTTTCAGTATTAATGGCAATGCTTTTGTAAGATGGACCTTTTATTATACATACTGAAAACTGTATTATATTATAAGTACATTTCAATTTTGCCCATTGAAATAAGAGTTGAAGTATACAGAAAGTGCGTGTTAATGTGCATAATATTATATAATATACATGTATAATACGCCCACTTTTAAACGCCATTCTTCGAGTCTTATTATATTATGCTAATTGAATAATGAAATTACTATTTTGTATCCTGGTCGAAACTATGGATTGTGTATTAAAAGTAAAAATCCATCATTTTACTTATTAAGAAGTGAGAGAATGAGAACTTTACTATGGAGAACATTATTATTAGGGCTCGGATTTTTATGCAATAATGATGTAAGCAAAAACGTTTCTCAATTTGTGGCCCAAATGCTAATTGTGATTATCATCATTTTCAACTATGCTTTTTCTCATCTAAAAAAAAGGCTGGTTAGAGAGGCTAGATGTATTGGTTACTATCAGTTGTTAACTAGAGTTCTAGTCTCTAACCAGGTGTTTTCGATTGAAAAAAAAACACCATAATTGTTGGTTGATCTACAATAATGCCACTTGGGCCACAGATTGAAAAATATTTGATTGATATTGCATTGCATAAAAATCCAAGCCCTAATTAATATTATTGATTAAAGAGCAAAACGCTCAGAGCTCGTAATGCCCGTGACGTGTCGGTATGTTATACAACTTATACACAATGTAAACTGATCTTTTTTTTCTTTCGGTAAATTGTTCGAGATTGTGTAACTTTTGTCACATTGTTAGATCTTTTGGGGTTTGGTTGGTAATCATTGTATTTGTTGGTGTGTTACAATAAAAGCGTTCACTAAATAAATTGCTACATTCAAGCGATCAAATACACCTGACAAGAGAGATAATTTCAGTTAACTTTCTATTGCACATTGCCACTTTACACTGTTATTCACTTACCATGTTTCTGTTGTTGTTGTTGTTGTTGCTGGAGTGCGTTTCTTATATTATTCCTATTCCAATTATCCGTTGCACAAGTGTTAGCCTTCATAGCCACTCACAGTCTGTCTATATATGAAAAAAAAAAGAAGAAAATCACTGTATTAAAGATTTTTGTCCAAAAACACTCTTTGAAATACAAGGTGGAACGAAGAGCTGAGGTTTTCTTATGGTTAGAACAGGGAGAATACTGACTCTCATGAACAAAATCAGCCAAATGTCCTCCCCATTTCTTATATGGTGGGTATAAAGAGAAGATTCTCAATTTTAAGGCACATAGGAATAAAATGGAGGGAAAGAGGCTGAGGAAGGGGGGTAGGGGGAATTTTGACGTCAGTCTTGAATAGGCTCACGAAGTACCTTACTTTTGCCTTACATTTTTATGCACATGTGTGTGTGAGGGATTGTCTGTGTGCATTTCAATAGTTTGTCAGTTTGGAACTTTGGGTGATAGATTTTGCACAGAAGAATAAAAAAGAGTATAAGGAATAAAAAGCAGCTCACTTGTACAGTTGAAGGGAGAGTCGTGTTAAGAGGGGGGGGGGGGGGGTTGGTATATCGGATGACGAAAGAAACATTAGACCAAGTTTTTCCTGCCAATCAAACCCTCTTTTGGCATAGAAAACATACATCATTATAAATCATCTGTCAGTATTTTTGTGTGTGTCGAGAGAGAGAGAGAGAGAGAGAGAGAGGGGGAGAGAGAGAAAGAGAGAGACGAGAGGTTTTTTCTTATGGTACCACCATGATATTATGGTGACGAAGACAGAAAGGAAAAAGAGAGGGGGTTGTAATGGAGAGGTTGAAATGCAGGCATATACAGTGTATGGACCTTGAATATCCATGTCATTGATGGTGGTGAATGATGTTGCGTGGTGGTGGTGGTACTTTCGAATAGGGAGCTGTTTATCACTCTGGAATCTAACGTATGCACAATACCACCCTTAGAAACTCCACCAAACAATTTCTTTTCTCCCGTCTTTTTTTTCCGATTCTAACTTTTTTCTCTTCTCTCCATTTCGGACAGACGGGTAATTAGCTGTATAGCTTTGAAACGAACGCAATCTGGAAATGCAATTTGTCAGAATGTCGACGAATTCTTGATTAAGCTACTAAAAGTGAGAGTGAGATGAACGTAAATCTTCCGTATATATACTGTATATGTATAGAAACATAAAAAATAACCCCTATGTACTAGAAGGGGGTTTCCCCCTCATTCCTCCCCACAAACTTTATTCAGATCACAAAACTTGCATGGGCAAAAGATTAATAGTGTTGAGCATTTTACGCCACAAAAAATGCATCAACTGTATTATATATTATATTCTGTGCATGTACTTCTTCACTTCATTACTGTATATTTCAAATTTTAAATGAGTTTAGGTCTCAAAAGTTGGCATTGATTTTTTTTTCCCTCCCATTTCCAAACTTTTTCTTCCAAAACTTTTTTTTCGTCTTGATTGTGATTTGCCTGAACGTCATTTATATTTCAAATTGGTAAGTTCAGTAAAGAGCAAAACTTTTAACATGGTTACTAAATATTATGAGTAATTACTGGGGCTCTTAATTTATATGCATTAACAGAAGCAAATGTTTCTCAATTTGTGGGCCCCCAAGTGCCAATTGTCATCATCATCATGTCATCATCATTAGAGCAACTGCCATTATTGTTTTTTTCTAATAAAAAAGGCTAATTAAAGGCTAGTTTTCTTGTTACTATCAGTTGTCAACTAGTAATAGCCTCTCACCAATGTTTTTTTATTCAAAAAATAGCATAATTATTGGCTGATCTAAACTGGATTTGGCCTCTTGGGCCACAGACATATATACTTGATATTGCATACAAATCCGAGTCCGTTCTAGTTGTTTGGTTATCGCAATTGGCCTTTTAACAAACATGAATTTGTTGTGTTGGTTGCACTATATAGTATTTATTTAAATAGTAGACGATACTATATAAGTCTAGTTACTATGGTAACCATTATGCCAACCAATGACTTCATCTTTTATTATAACTATTCTTTCATGTGTATACATGTGTAGAGGAAATTTTTACAGAAGATACTAGAAGAGGAAAGGGTGGAGATGGGGGAGGAAGTCATAATAATGATGGGTTTGCTTTCTTCCAAATTGTCGTAAGAAAGACTAGAAGGAGCCAGCTAGCTATTGCCATCACTCTAATAATATATACAGGACATTTGTTTAATGTATGGGTTACTTTGACCAAAAAATATTTGTTCTTCTAATACATGTACGCGTCATCATGCAATGTACACACAATCAAAATAAGTAGGTCATTTGGTAGTTAGTACTTATAGGAAAAAAATATTCCTACTTTAGGAAGAAGAAAAAAACCCATGGCTGCATTATAATGTTGGCTTTATTGTGTACTTTATACAGGGTTTGTAAAAAGTACTGGAATGGTCAAATTATCTTTTGTTTGTTATTATGAACCATTTTTTTCTTCTTACAATTTGAATATAATAAATTATAAAATTAACAGATTTCAGAAATTGTTATCATATTATGACAACAAATTAAAATTGAAGATCAATTTTGTGGAATTTTATGTTTTGAAGAGTTTTTTTTTATTGAACACTAGAAAATGGTTTAAAACTAAATTATTGGCAATATTTCTGGTATAACTGATACTGGTAATAACATTTCAAATTTATTTTTAAATTTGAAACGTTTGAATTTATAATAATAATTATAATGTCTGTTGAAAGATATTTTGAATTGTTCAGTTACTTTTTACTAACTCTGTATAATAAATACATGGGGTTGTAGATTGCAGTAAAAATGAGTTAGTTGGTTGGTCATAGTTTCATTTTTATGTCAAATGTGTATCACAGATTTCTACTGCATTAACGTTTCATTGGAGGAGAGCAGCAATAAGAAGGAGGAAGAAAAATAAAAAGTTTTATACTGAAAACGTGTTTATGGTTGGCACAACAATTTTTTATATACCACTTTTTTACTGTTTGAAGTTTCACTGATTTACGAGATTCTGGAATCATTCGAAGTGCACCAGTGCAAATAGATGTGCAAATATTCTTACAATCCGCATGTAGTCCTACATATAGAATAGGATATTCCTTTTTTTTGTTACAAAAAATGAATTAGATGTCTTGACGTTGGCCATTATGCATTTAATGATCGTTTCTGCAATATTCTGTTACTTTACTCAAACATGGCACCAGTTCTTTCATGTTTCTTTTAATAAAAAAATATGATAACACATAAAAACCAAAAGTTAAAAAGTTACTTTCGAAGAATTACTTCATAATTTTTGTTATTATTTCAAACATGAATATATATGTATGCCACACACACACACACACAGGGCAAATTGGAGCTTGTGAGCCGCGAGTGGCTCTTTTAATATCTTCAGTACGGTTCTATACCATCAACAGACAGTAGTTACTAGTTAGTATCTTGTTAAATATACTATAATAGGAGGATTTCAATTGCGTCTATACAAAAAGACATTGCCACATAATGTATATAGCAAATTAAAGGCTTTCAAATGTACTGCCTGAAAAAACGACATAAAAGTTCGGGAAAAATCGCGAGTCATTAAAAACGCAAGTAAAATAAAAACTTCTTCCAGTGGTTTATGTCAAAGATAACATGTCTATTTATATTTTTGAAGCACATGCTGGGGGCTTACTTTGCTGTTTAAAGGTGTTCACTACTTTATGGTGTCTAAACACTATATGTTACTGTCATTCTGCGGAATCAGGCAACCTGTACATTGTCTAAATCGGTAGATTGACAGTAACATATATACAGGCAATCGTTTGCTTCACTTACAATGATAGATTGAAATCTACAGTATGTTAATTAGTTATCTTCATTTAATGCAAGTTGCATGATGGGTTTATTAGTTTTTATAAATATAAAACAAAAATCCCCTTCCGGTTTCTTGAGTTTTTGAGAATATTGTTATGTGGCTCATAGTCACACGAAGTTTGGCCAACCCTGATATACATTATATGCAAATGGCCATCTTATCTTCAATTTAGAACACATTCTATTTTTTTTTCTGTAGGTTTATCTATTGTATATGAGTTGTTTGACGGGTGTAGTGCGATAACTACAATTATCTTTAACTGGACGAGGATATTTGACAGGACAAATATAGAGAATGGAAAAACTATTTCTTTCTGTTGTTAAAAGGGAACTTTGAAGAGAGACAGAGAGAGAAAAAAAAAATTGTTGGAATGAGCACTTTACCTTTATGAAACGTAGTCATTCATTTGAGGAGCAGCTCATCAATGAATAATGGATACGTGTAATACAAAATATGTGTGATGTCAAACAAGTCAGAATAATACATTTAGATGTATCGCAAATAGGCCTTATTTTATATCAGTGGGTTTACTTGGACTTTTTTAATATCCTTTGATGATGATGATGATGATGATGATGTTGAAGATGAAGATGAAAGCTTAAAAAACCAATGTTTTGGTGTATGTCAATTTCGTTTTAAAAAAACATCACACAACATGAAGGAATTAATTGCGTGGAAATGTGACTTGTACAACAACATCCAAATAACTGCTTTAAAAACATTATAAACAATAAATAAAAGAGGTTTTGTGGTAAATAAATTCGTTTGAAATGGTTATGTTTTTTTGGTTTTTAAAACTGTGGTTCATAATTTTTGCTTAGCAAAATAAATTCTTTTGGCCAGCATATAATATTTGACACTAAGAAGACCACAAAAGCAGAAATAATCAGCTCACAGATTACAAGAATATTATACACGCGGAAAATCAAGCTTGATCTTTTATCATTTTATGGTCACAATGGTAAATAGTCCTCTTAATGAGTTCAGGTTTGTGAGAAAACTTAAAAATTTCTCCTAGATTGATTGGATTACACGCAGTTTAAATGGTGGCGAAAACACACACGTATATATTACATTCAGTAGAAACTTAATTAGTCTTTCTTCTTAATTTAAGCCTACATAAAGTGTGTGTGTGTGTGTGGAATTTCTGTGAAAAGGCAGTTTAGTTTACTTCGTAATTTTAGCTTTGTGTTGGTGGTGGCGTGTTACTCGTGTTTTTTAGCCTAGGTTAAAAAAGTGTGGGCGATAAATGATGAACAATAATGGGGTTGGTGGGTTGTTTTTTTTATGTAGAATTGCCATGTATAGTAAAGAGAAAAAGCGTTTTATTAACGCTTCAAATATGTTCATAACGCCAAATAATTGGTGTGCCATGGAGGTTGCACTCAGGTGGAAATCAGCCACTTTAAATTTTTTTTAATAAATTTGTACAGGGTGATAAACTGCACACATTTTTTAAAAAAATCACAGTTATCACCTCGTTTTCACTACAAAAATTAACTGCAGTTAAAAATTTAACCACATTTAATTTTCTAGTGAAAACAAATGTGTTTACATTAATCATGGTTAAATTTCTGAACACGGAAGTTCAGTAAACTGAATTAATACAGTGTGATTAACCACATACGTCACTTCCTATGTTCAAACAAATTTAGCCTGCAAACAACATGGCGGATAGTTAGATGACTCCTGACTCTGATAAGTGTCTTAAAAATGGAAACACGCTTAAGTACCACTTCCAGCTTGTCTATAACCTTGTTTACCTAACTACAGTTAACATTTGTAGTGGAAACTATGTATTATTTAAGACAAGAATTTCAAACAATTTCAGACATTTGTCATCTTCTCTTGAATCTCTTGTGATAGTTTTGATTCGGTGTGTTCAGTTATTATCATACAGTGTTTGAAATCACTGAAACCACAATCAGATTGATGAAGTTGTTCCATTTTAAATCTCAGATTGAGATTCAAGAGTATCAATCAGTCAGTATGTATAGAGTCTCAGTTACTTTTGATTAGCTGATTGTGTATTGTGTTTCTTTCTGATTTTCTATACTATAGATTATAAGAAGACTCTAAAAAGCACGTACACGTTTCTCTCTACCTAATAATAATCCACGTTGTTTTTCTAAACACGCGCGTACCCACACACATAATATTATGGAGGTGCGGTCCCTATTGTATCTATATAAATGCCTATATAAGTATACATATACAATTGATTAGGCCTATATGGTTTGTTTTCAATACCTACACATTCTAATAGAAAATTTGCATTCATTGAACGTGTATATTCACGGGTAAGGGTACCCTTTATTGTGTTTATTGTAATAGAAGAAGAAAACACATATAAAAAGCAAGAGATAGATTAGGGAGATGGAAGAAAAGTGCCTGGATTTTTTTTTCTCGGGGGTTTTGCTGCTGCTGTGCTTTTTCTACTAAATATCTAAAGACTAAAAGAATGTTTTAAAGATGGCGGACCATTTTATTTTTTGTTTAAGAGTTTTAATTTTTTTCTTTTTTTCTTCTTCTCTTCCTGTTATTTATTTGGCAGAAACCCCATTCACAAAATACTGATGCTAAAATTACTTTGCCCACAACAATTAGAAGACTGTTAATTGCACTGATTGTTGCACCTGCTGTACATTTCTCACGGGGGGTTTCTCTCTCTCTCTCTCTCTTTTGTTTTTTCTTTGTGTTTGTGCGTCTGTTGGGTGAATCATTTAAGGGGGAGGGAGAGAGAGAGAGATACATTATTAGGATTCTGGCAAAATTCAATATAATCTTTAACGATTGGCTCGATCGTTTGTTTTTATTGTCGATATTTATTTAAATTGACGGTTTTACTGACGATATTTGATAGCACTCTTATTTTTCTTACGCAATACTAATTTACGATTTATATACTAGAATTTGTAAGAATTAAGTTCAAAGTTTGCTAGAAACTAGAATGACATTTGAAATGTATACTTGCAAGTATTTTCTTGACTAAAAAAAGGAACTTAAGTCAAAGTGGAACTTAAACTAACCTAAACTTAATAACTCTCTGCAGACTTACTAAAGTTTTGTTTGCGTCATAGTTTAAGCTTAACTTTATTTAAAGTTATGTTTTTGAGTATTGGAGTAAGCCATACACTCAGACAGGCATCTGTAGACAGCTTCATAATTTCTTTGGCTCCGCCCTTTTATGAGCGTCAGACCAAATATCAACCAATTAGAAACAAAAAGGGCGGGGCATGTGACGCCAGACCCAGTAACAAACCAATTAGAAATTGATGACGCGCATAAAAGGGTGGACCCAAAGAAATTCTGAAGCTGTCTACAGATGCCTGTTACACTCAGAACTTTCTAAACGTGATGTAAATTAATGTGTGTTGTGGCGTTTGAGTGTATTTGAGGCTATTTTCTAAAAAACATCGTAGTGATTTTCAAATTTAGCTCGTGTTTTTTTTTTTAAATAAACTTTTTATGGTTTGAAAATCAACTTTCATTTTAAAACTTCTTAAATTTCCTTTTTAAAACTATATATTTACTTCAATCATGTAAATAAGAGTTTGCATTTTTATTGATTTTATATCTTTGATCAATCAATATTATTTATAATCTCTTTCTTTAAGGATAGGGGTAAAAGGGGGGGGGGGTAATTGACATATGATGATGATGATGATGATGATGGTTGGAAACATCTCGCCACTTTAAATATTGATTGATCCCCCCCCCCCGCTCCCTCCTTCAAAATTTTGAAATTTCTATTGTAGATTTCTTGTCTAATGGTTTCACCATTTAAGATTTGCATGATTAATCTGAATATGAATTGTCCCCAATTTCATTGTAAACGACTTTGAAAGCTTTTTTTTTTGTTTACATTCTTTTTTGTTTTGTTTAGAATCTACTTGTGTTTTTTTGTGTGTCTTCTTCTTCATATTATATATCTAATGTTATATATATTTTCTAAATCATCTCTATGTTTTTGCTTCTTGTCTTATCTTCGAACACAAACTAAACAATATTCACTTTATGACGTGGGTGGAGCTGTCTCTTTGCAAAAAAAAAATATTCCTTATAATATGTATGCATAAATATGTATGCAAAACTAATCCCCTAGAAATCATATCCCTCAACAACAACAACAAAAAAAGGTGCAACAAACTTATCTTCTAATTTATCGATCTTTTGCCGTTTTCTAAGTTAGCTGAGGGGAGTTAGGTTAAAATGGAAGTTGGATTTTTTTTGGAGGAGGAGGAGGAGGAGAGATTGCCACTAATGGATACTTTGCATGTCAAAATGAGCTCTTTTTGCATCAGTAAGTATCAAATGCAAAAATGGAGTTTGTAGCTGCCGTCGACGAATTGACGAGTAAAACTGGGAAGGGACAAGTGACGGACGGAATTATTCCCTAGTGAGCCATCATGAAGTTGCCAAATTTCGACCGCGCCTTCAACGTTCACACAAACTTACTGCCATGACTGACTTTGGCGTTTTTTTTTTCTTCTTCTTCTTCTTCTTCCTAAAAAGAACTATCTAAAATGCTTTTTTTTTCTCTCTCTCCGTTATGGTCCAAAACAAAAACACTCATTGATAAAAAAATTAACAACAAAAGAAAAACAGGGAGTCCAATTCTAGAACCACCCTTAGAAAAACAAAACAAAAACAATTGTGTTTAGGGGGAGGGAGTTGGAATGTGAACGCCGCCATTGGGAGATCGATCGAAATTTGTATTTCTTCCTTCGTATATTTACAATAGAACACTCTTTAATACAATTCTGTATATTGAAAGCCATTAAGGTGACTTTTAAAGTATAAACGCCGCGCGACCTTTTCAGATGCAAAATGAAGAGAAACTTGACTTACAAACTAGAAGGGTTGCTCAATCACTTAAGGATATTTTCATATTTGTTATCTTTTAAAATAAGCTTTTTATTGCCTAAAAAAGCTCAGAATTCAAATAAGAGTTTTGCATTTAATTCTTTTAAATAAAAAAAAGGAAACTAGGCACTTGATGTTCAACTTGAACCCTCAGTACAGGAGTTTCAACATAGAACAACCTAATTTTATTCAATATCCATGAATAAGAGTTTTTCTTTGTTGGAACTCTGTTCAGAGGGTTCAAGTTGAAGTTCAATTATTAAGATTTTTCACTTTTGAATTTGAGTTTTGAAAACAAGTTAAGAAAAAAAAGGTTTCAGTCAATTTGTGTTATTTTGATGTTTGGTTTTTGGAGGGAAACAATGTCCATCCATTAGCATTTTTCTTGCATTTTATGGATTTGACCTTCACTTAAACTGGAAAAACTTGAAAAATCGATGTCATTATCTATTATGTTACAAAATACAACAGAGGTTTTGACTTTTATACTGTGTATGTTAGTAATATTATACAAACACACTTCTGCATTGTAGATGAGTTAAGTATGGTGGTGGTGGTTGGTGTTGAAGTTGCCTTCAAATATAAAATGTTGCGTTTGACACTTACTGTCAACTAAATGGCGCCCAAGCAAACAACTTTTCTCTCTTTCTCTCATTGAACACACACACACAACTAACAATGTCTTAAGACATAAGAAGAATGGAAAAAATGATGGGAGAAACTTGTTTCTTTATCTTGAAGCATAAACTTTTATAACCAACATTAAATTGTAGTTGACGTAAACGTTTGTTATCTAATCCTAAAGTGCTTCATGTAACTTTTAGTGATAAACATCAGCAACCATTGTTTATTTTTTCAAATACTCTACAACCTTCCAAAAAAAAAAAACCTCCACAAAAAGGAATGTTTAGAATTTTTTTTTCAGTTTTTATTTGACATCTTAAGGAATTTCAAGACACAAAAAATGAAATATTTCCTTTAAAAAATGAAGTCAGGAATTAAGAATGTTGTTTGAGGTGGTTTTAATGTATAAACCGCTCTTCGAACTCTTGAATATTCTGTCGTTCATGGTTAGAATGAAGAGAAACTTAAATGTGTTTTTAGAAACTAGAAAGGTGGCTCAATCACTTAATGGGGTATTTTCACGTTGATATCTTTCAAAGTAAGCTTTTTATGTCAACTTTGAAATGACCCAACTTGAAGCAGACGATATTTTTTTAAAATTTTTGTCCATACTTTCAATTGCTTTTCGGAAACGCAAAATAACTAGTATTATTTTCAACAATTCCGCGTTTTTTTTCCATTTTGGAAAAATTTGCCATACTGTGTATCTCAGTGATTGCCTATTAAAAGGGGCAGCACTAAAAATTTCATAAAGTTACCTTTAAACTTTGAAATGTTTTTTTTTAATGAAGACATTTGACAAAGTGAGAGAACTTACAAACCGAGTTTTTATTCGCCTTTAGCAGCAGGTTTTTCAATTTTTCATTGTGAAATAATAACATTTTTCGTTCCTCCTCATATATGTAAATATAAAAAACTAGAATGATGACGGACTATTTTTTTTTCGTAGGTAGAAATAAAATTTTATATTTTGTGTGTGAAAATTATTCTCACTAGTTTTATTTTTATGCTGACTGTTGATCGTCTATTAAGATGTTGATGTTAGACACCCTAAAATTGTTATCCCCCCAACAAAATACCAACTGACTCTCCTTTAGAACATTTTTTTTCTTACTTGTAGGCATTTTTAAAAGAGAAAAATTTTATTATGATTTGCTCCAAAGAAACAGTTTTTCTTTTCTCTACATCGTTGACATAAGGTTATTATTATATAGAAAGTACATTGTATATATATAGTCTTTATATATGTACTATATGGGTTTTGTTGCTTTTGAATATTTTTCAGTCAAAACAGGTTTTTTCTACTTTACAAAAATAAGGGAGTCAGAGAGAGTCCTTTTTATTTTATTGAGAGAGAAAAAGATGAGAGAGTTAGTTCATTGTTTAAAAAAAGACATTATTCAAATGAACACCACAAAATGCATTAAAAATATACCGGTTTCATCATAAGAAGAAGCTTGTGACGTCAGAGGGGTTGACTAAAATTTATCATTGTGTCATTTAGTCTAATAGAAAATGGACGTTTTCAACTGTTTAAACAAAAGGCTTTTTTAATTTTTTTATGTTATTACCTCCTTTTCTATAAAAGAAAATGACGCAAAGTCTAAATTATTTGTCAACCCCTGTGACATCACAAGCTTCTTCTTAAGAATGAGGCAGGTATACGTAATATTGTAAGTAGAATAAAGGACAATTTTTGAAACTGGAAACATTTCCAGTATTTATAAACCATACCATCCAGTATTAAAACATACTATAAATACAGATGCGTGGTGGTTATTATTTATTATAATTGTATTATTGCTTTTACATTGTTTCTGTTTTTAATATAAATGTATATTTTGGGGGCGTCACATTATAACCTGAGTTAAAAGGGTCAAACGACTGGTGGGTGTGGATTCGGATGGGTGTGTTGGGGGATAGAAGGAGCGTTGTAAAATGTAAATGCTATTATCATTTCGTTCTCTTTTATATCAATTGACGTTTATCGATCAAACCCATTTGAAAATGCTCTTTGATTTTTCCTTCTGTTTAACAACGTAGGAAAAAGTAATAAAAATAAAGGCCGTGTTTTAAAATTTGACTTAAAGAAAGCTAAATTTAAAAACTCCACTCTTAATTTATTAGTTAAAATCGCATAGTTGTTTTGAAATTGATAAAGGTATGGCGCAGCCATATTTGTTTGTTAAACTATTATACCTTCTTTTCATTATAAAATTTAACTCCAGTTAAAATATATTAATTAATAATAAACATAATAAGCATAGAAGTATGAAGTTAAAACCAACAAAAAGTGACACAAACAACATCATTAAGTTTTTAAAATTGGAAACACATCGGAAATAACCCCTAAAGTTAAAGTTAACCTTAATTTGAAAACTGCAGTTATTTTATTTGAATGCAAACCGAGATATAATTGTGAGAAAATTTAGAAAACTTTACCTTTCTATTAACTATCATTTGACATTGTTTGATTGTTAAACATGTCATTTCTAACAAGTAATTCAGATTATTACAAAATGATTTCTTTTTATAAAAAAAGGTCCCCCCCCCCCTTCTTTTTTCCTTTTTACTGAAGAGATTTATTGATGTTTTCACTTTTTTTTTCATCATTTTTTATCAAATAAAATGCACATCCATCTTGTCCAATTCTTTAACATTTGTTAGTGGTCTAAGGGGGTTGGTTGGTTGGTTGTATTTTCTTGTATGTTGATGGGATCTAATCTTTAGGCGTGAATTTTTGTAGACATATCCGCCGCCAACATTTTTGCATTTGAAAATTACCCCCTTCTTTGTTGGTGTCACTATTGAGGAAAAACTTTTTTCTTCTTTAAATTTACATTTTTACAGTTGGGGCCTTTTTCTAACACAGAGAGAAAAAAATATATATATTTTCCCTTTTTTTTCTCCATCAAGTTTTTTTTTTTATTTATTTTTCTGGCTCAAAAACGGAAGTCCTTCAGTTCGTATTTCTTCCAAACTGAGGAATAGCATTTGCTTGTCGTTACCATCAACAAACGATGAACAGTAATCCCATAATGCACTACGTGCTTTTCTGATGGTGTTTCACTTCACAAATTCCTTCCTATTTCACCCTCTTTTTTTCTCTCTCCCATATAAGGGAACGATCGATATATATCCCTCACCCCCAATTTATTTTTTCTTAAAGGGATCTTTTTATTCTTGTATAGTTTTTTTTACCCATTTCAAATACAAAGAAGTAAAACCAGCCCCATTTTCTATAGAATTCAAAAAAATAACACCATGTTTTAATGACAAAAAGGTTCCAAATGTTACTTCAGGCTTAAAATGGCATTGAATAAGCTTTTAATTACTATAGTTATTACTCATTCTGACATTTCTAGTGACAAACTTTCTATAATGGGAATAGAAAAGGTTATATGAACATGACAAGTTTCTTGGTTCAGTTATTTTTTAAAGTAAACTTTTACATTTACAGGTTTTTAATGTCAGTGAGATTGTATCATTTTAAAAGATTGCTTTATGTGTCTTAGGCATGAATTTCAGAAGGAAACTTTGGGTCATATGTTATTAATGAATTACTAAGTTAAAAGTAGTGCAAAACTCTTGAACTTTTTTTTATAATAAGAGTTAAACACTTAAAACATAGAAAACATTGAAAAACAATGTTCAACAGTATCGAATGCTAGAATCCTGTTCACAGGGTTGAAGTTCAAGTGCCAAAGTTATCGTCTTAAACTTATGTCATAGTCTTTATGTGACATTTAAGAACGATGAAGAATTGGAAGTCCATTAGTAATGGCACAGGAATTGTGGGATACAATTTTGAATTCAAGTTTCCTCTGGAGAATGTATCAATCTATTTTCAGATTGGTGTATAAGTAATCAGATAGTTTCTCTCCTTATTTTGTATGGGTCTTGTCCTTTTTTTAACGTCTTCTCATCCATGTTTCATGACTTTTTTCTCTCAAAGCCAACGAGGAGAAGAAGGAGGAGGATGCAAACGTCATCAATGGAACCCTGACAAATGAATGATGGAATTGTATGACTGTATGGGCTCCATTTGATATGGGCTGCCATTATATATCATAGAAAAAAAACGAGACCTACTATATAATGTATACAGTACTTACTAATCCCCATAGTGGCTATATATATACACTTGACCATTCGGAATGCCCATTTAGACTTGTGGTATTGTCCCACATTTTTCTATCTTGTCTCCGAGGGGAGTCATCCAAATGTTGACGTTGTACTCGTTTTTTTCTTCCCTCCTTTTTCTCTTCATTCCCCCAGAGGATCTTTTTTTTTTTCGTCTTCTTCTTTGAATCGGTCAATCACATGATAATATTCATTCATTTTTTTGGTCTCCCGCCCCTTCCCCTCGTCTTGTCAAAGACCATATAACTTGTTCAAAGTGTCTAGTGGTGTCATTCAAACAAAATAAGACCACAATGCATAAATAAACTTACATCGCGGACAATTTTCTACCAAAATGTCATATTTTTCTTACCACAAATACATTTGTTAAGATGTTTTATGAACAGCTGATGTTAGCAATCGTGGGATCTTATTATAGAAAAAGGCATATAATTATGACAGTCATACTTTATGATCTCATTGCTTGTGCCTTATTATTGTGTGACTGCCACATTATGTTGTACACCAGTCATATATATACATGTGTGTGTATATATATATATATATATATATATATATATATATATATATATGTGTGTGTGTGTGTGTGTGTGTGTTTATAGTATTCTTTTGTCGGCGTATCCACTGAACACAACTAACTCCATTTGAGAATTAGTCTTTTTTTAAATGAATATATTATTCCACTTAACTGAACCAACGATGTTAGTCTCAATAGCGTTGTTTCAGTATGTATAGAGATATATATTTATGCAGACATGCAAATTAGATATCCTAATTATGCTTTTCTCGTTTGAAGAGTTGTCTGTCCACCGCCTTTGCTTGTTCAAAAATTAATGTCTTGTATGCACCTCTTATGGGCATTGTTTGTATGTTTACAGTATATAGTCTTATGTCTTCTTATATTATACAAATGTCTGACACTTAAATTGTTTATGACTATTTTTGGACATACACATAAAGGCATATATTGTTACATTATATTATATATTTTCTACGCAGTAGCCTCTCCTACACACAATATTAAATATTTCATTGAAAAAGCTTACATTTTCTAGACATTTAATTTAGAGACGAAAATAAAACAACCTAGTTGAATAAGGGAGGGGGGAGGGCGATCCATGCATACCAACCATTATTACATTACAAGACATCCTCCTCGTCGTCGTCGTCGTCGTCATTAAATGGTATTTGGCTATAGGAAGTGTATATGCATAGTAATGTTGGTAGTGGTGGTTGGTTGTACAATGAATTTACTTAATAAAAGTGGCCCTCGTAACCTTTTTTCGAGGCTTCTGGGTATTTCTCTCTTCTTTTCTGTGTGCTTTCTCCATTAGTTCCCCTTATAACCTTGTAAGTAGGCAATCATTGCCAACATCTGTGTTTTGTAATGAAGTTATGAAAAGATGGAGTTGGTAAGGTGGAGGAGAGAGAGAGAGAGAAAGGGGTTGAAGATTGGAAAGTTGTTCATTTTCTCTCTTTCTATATTTCTCTCTCACTTTCTAAAAAATGCAATTGACTTTTTAGTTAAGTTACTTTTTTTTTATTTAAAATAGTTTATTAAGTTTTCTAATTGGAAGTCTTATAGGTTATAACAAGTATGTATATTTATTGAGTAAGCTAAGAAGCAAAAGTGGCAAATGGTTGACATTAGGTTTTTTCTTCTTCTTCTTGTTCATATATATATATATATATATATATATATATATATATATATAAAAGGTCTTTTTTTCGTACAGTTTTATTTTTCATATTACAAGTTGTTCGAGAGTGACTCTCTCTCTCTCTCTCTGATGGCGGAATTACTTAAAAATAATATTGGCAAAAGCAATGACAAAATGAGGTAGGTGGAAGAGGAGGAGGGTGCCAGGGGTTCTCCCCTGTTTCTCTAAATATATATATATATATATATATATATATATATATATATATATATATATATATATATATATATATATATATATATATATATATATATATATATATACATATATAATACTGTATATGTTTGCCTATTTTTGTAATTTTACTTATAAGGATGATAAAAAAGTACATTTCTGAACGTCAATTACTTTCTGTCAGTCTTGTTTTTGTAAGAAAAACATAGAAAACTTCTCTTCCTACGCCGCGTATAAGATTGATTTTAGAAAGTAGAATTTCTGTTTCTTCTTCTTCTTCTTTCTAACATATATTTCTTTATATAGACTACACAAAATGAGATTAAATATGAATAGTAAAATGCTTTCAAACTGTTGATGTGCTGAACTTTTTTTTAAAAAAAGTCCTCATCTTTTCTATTTATGGAGATTATTTTTAATGGGAATTGAAAGTAGGTTACTTGAGTGGTGGGTTGGGGTGGAGATGTAGATGGCCCCGGGTGGGGTTGAAATGTTAAAAAGTATTTAACAAAATAACACAACAGTCGAATAAATGAAATACACGTTTTACATAGTTACATAAACACACCGGAATTTACTTTATATATTATATGGATTATTAGGCATTACGTTTTTTTGTTTGTTATTTCATTTTACAAAAAATATTGATTCACATATTCATTTTGAATTACATTTGTGAAATATGCATATATTACATAAATATAATTTTTTGAAGAGGTTTTAATATTAACGGACATATTCTAAAACGTTACTTAAGGCAAAACTTAACAGGAAACAATGGTAAACTTAAAAAACTCTTCTTAGAATTAGACTTTTAAGCTTAACTTTGCTTTTGTTAATTACATGTAATTTCTTTTATTCAATTTTAATTACTAAATTTGAAGTATTTCTCTTAAAGGAATCATAATTTACTTGAGGCTAAGTGCGACCACAAGATTATATCTAAGGATTTTACTAGTGTTCAGGTTTTATTAGCCTTTCTATACACAATATAAGGCACATGTTTATTATTGCTTGTTATTGCTTATTCCCTAAAGATGAATGTTTTTTTGTTAAACACATTCATTCTCCCTCCCCCCCCCTTAAAATGTAATTGTCACAGGAGTCTTTTATTATCCATAAAACACCTGTATATTATATATATATAAATTCTACATTTCTTTATTTAGTTTCTTGTTGTGTGTAAATGTGTCAACATCTTTCATCGGAAAAAAAATATTTTGTTATAATTTATAAAACATGATTCTTGACTTAAGACTAACTTAAGGTTTATGTATTTGTTTTTAACAATAATGGAACAATTACAAATGTACATTATTAAAAAGTGGAGATCACAATAACAAAATTAATTAGAATGTGTATTTGAATAAATTGCAATTGCCAAATGTGCTCATTTTTCTTGCAAGACTTTCTAGGTACAGGAGGAAAACTCTGTCGGCACCTTTGATAATGTTGTGACAGGAAGGATCCGCCATTTTGAAAGTGGGTAGAGAATAGACTTTAGCTTAGAATTCTGTAGAAACTTGGCGCACATGCGCAGAAGAAACTCTGTCACAGATAATGACCGAGTTTCCCTTCTGTGTTGTATCTATTAGGCAACACTGGCTTGCAGAAAAATGCTTATCGGGTATCTTTTTGTTGTTGTTGTTGTTGTTGCAAGATACAGTGAGAAAATTACAAAAAAATATTTGGCACATTTCTTGCACTAAATCTTATTGGAGGCAAGAAATAGCCAGTGTGATTTGCCACTTCAGTCTTATTTAACGAGAAAAGGTTATCATTCCGTTGACACTTAATTACAAACACCCATATACATTGTACTGTATTCGTTTGTCGTTATAATGACGAAAGATTTCAGTACTTAATAATAACGACTGGAGACCTGTTTATATGTTTTTCTTACATTGTGACATTTGTGCTCGTAAAGTACTATAGACAATGTTTTATATGTAAAATCTGATTATTGTTCTAGTGACTGGAAATAAGATGACACTTGAGTGAGGCTACTACTACATATACATGTATATAGTTAGACCTATATAAAGGTTCCCTAGGTCTTTTTTTTTGCTATACTGTAGGGCACCCACTCCTATGTGAGGTAATAAAACGGTCATCTCATAACAGGACGCACAATGTTTGTGAACATAAAAATTGATTAGTTAAACGTAAAAATAACGAGTTTCACTTGCGCCACAAAACTCAATATCCACATCTTCTTATATATAAAAAACCATGTTTCCAATTTAATCAGGTTAGTTGATGATATAGAAAAGGGGAGTGGTGAGGTGGTTTAGGTCAAATTCGATCCGAATGACACTTTTGACCTCCTAATCTGTTTTACTGAAAAACGCCAACATGTCTTGTAGTTCATTTTAAGTTATAATTAAATTTTTTTGTTTGTGGTTAGTGTTAGTTTTATAAACTTTTATTAAGTGTCAATATATACAATAAGGGTGGTGTCACCTCTAAATTTTTTTTGGGGGGGGGGGAGGGGTGACTGAAATTGAGCTTATCTTGAGAGAGCCAGAGGACATATATCCCAATTGATAAATGCATTCTATATTTGTTCATTTTGTGATTCTAAAAGGGCCAACACGTTTATTATTATTATATAACTCTTGTGTCTTTTACTCCTTTCATCATCTTTACTCCTTTCATCATCTTGCAACTGTCTTTTAATATCTTTTTTTGAAACTATCAAAAAAAGAAGACAAATAAAGGGGAGAATATAAAGGAATCACTTCTGAGTAGACTGAGAATGGGATTTGGTGGAAGTTTTTATTTGGGGACACCGACGACGACGAACCTTATTAAAATGTTACATGAGACACAAAAAGTTGAAAAGATTTCAAATGGTTTTTTTTTTGGGGGGGGGGGAGGCAGGAGTCCGGTCAGTTCTAAGGTTCTTTCAAAAAAAAAATCCCCTTTTCATTTTTGTCTTTCATTTGTTCGAATGGAAAAGGAGGAATTTTTGCCATTTTACAATGTCATAGAATAAAGAGATTTTTTTTATATTTCTCTGCTGAAATGAAAAGGAATTGGAAATGATAAAAAAAATATTGGTTTTGGTTAATGACCTTTTCAAAAGATAAACTGTTGGCTCATAAAAGGAGAGTTTACTCGTTAAAACAAAATCTGATAGAATCATACTTTTTTTTATATTTCAACTTCAGTTTTTCATTAAAGAGGGGGGGGGGAGGGGGGAGATATACTTAACTCGAATCTGCTGATCCTTTAACTTGATTTTTAGCACCGTAAAAAAAACCTTTCATTCATGTCTGTTTTTTTACATCAAAATCAACGTTTGGACGAATGATTTGGCAAACATTTGGAAAATTTCATATGGGATCTGATTTTGTCGAAAACATTTAAGTTTGTATTGTTGGCATAAAAATGGATCATTTTCGTAAATTTAGCGAAAAAACTTTTTAACAAACAACTTTTCGCAAACGTTCGAAATTTCGGTGTGGACGCTCCTTTATTTCGTGTGTTTTTATGAATGATTTGAGCCGGGGCTGGGACTGGCCCATCGGACATTTTCCAGATTGGGCCCGCACAGTTCGAGGACCGGATTTTGAATTATAGGGACGATTTCATGATGAAATACAATGAAAATTTAAAAATCGTGCACAACAATGAACGGATAACTAACGTTTTTAAGCAGTAGAAATTGTCTAAAATATGAAATGACATATTCTCTTTGAAGAAAAGACAGAAAAATAGGGAAATATTTGAAACTGAATAATAATTTCGTTCAGTCGTGTACTGCTTTTAAAAAAATTACTAGCTACGCTCGCTAATGCAAACTTCAAGCCACAATTTAAATAGAACTAAGGTAGTGTGTTTTTTTTAGATACAGATAAATATTTTCCCCAAGCCGTTTTTTCCTCCCAATCTGCCCTGGTATGTTTGCGTGCATTTTTGCAAAATGTTCGTGGAGGTTAAAAATTGTGATGGAATCCAATCCACACTTTATTCATTACAGACTTTTGTCTAATAAAGGAAAAACTTGACAAGGTTTTTTGTAAACAGGAGGAAATGGTTGTCTTGAAAACAGGAAGTTTCAACACCACCATCATTCTTTTTTTTTATTCTTCTTCAAACGGGAATCTGTTATTCTGTCCCTTCCTATTCGAAACGGATTTACAGGCTATTGATTTCTCTTTTAAGTTCACTTTGGCTTCGTCTTTTTTTTTGTTGTAGTGTGTTTGACACTTTATTTCCTCTTTTGTTTTCTTTTGACAAACGAAATTCGCGCCATTGTGTTTGCAGTGATTGCTTATTTAAAGGCGCTTATAAACTGAATATATAAGTTGATTTCACATGTTTAAGGTTATTTTTTTGTTGTTGTTTTGTTTTCTTCTGTGTTTTCTCAATTCAATGTATGTGGGATGTGTATTTTGTGAGAAACATAATGCCAAGAAGCTAGACTATGTTGGTATAAAAGGGAAATACGATTATCGATCGACCTATATATATATATATATAAAATAAATGCAGAATGTGGCCTCTCTCTCCTTCTATTTATGTATATTTTCATCTCTCAAATTACATAACACCTAGCACGCATTTAGATTGTTGATATTTGGTGACCAACTAGCATTTTTGAGGATGAGTTTCATGTGTCCATTACTTTTTAAAACTTAATGCCTTAATTATATATACATGTATAATATATAAAAAAATGTTTCCCAATGGACAGGCAGATAGGAAAGGCCAACCAACTATGAAAAAATAAATAGCAATCGCGTTACAGTCAAATTTCATCAATTTCAGTCAATATTTCATAAAGAATTGTTATTGAAATACAACAGTATTTTAGAAAATCTTAAAGTAAAAAAAATGGGCCAATTTTATCTTAACAAATTTTATTTTAATTATTTTTAAGAATAGTCACCATTTTTTATCAGCTTAAACCATTCAAAATACCCAAAAAATGATTACACTGATAATTTAGTTTGGTAATTTCTAGAATTTTATTTATTATACAGTATAACATACATTTAGAGTTGATAAGAAATTAAGATTATTGTGTATAAATTTTATGTAATAATTAAAAAAATATATTAGGACAAAGTTGACAATTTTCTACATGAAGATATTCTAAAATATATGTAATTTTTAAATGGATAAAAATTTACTCGTGAAGTACAAAAATGTTTAAAATTGCGTTTTGGTTTCTATTTATTTTTCCCATAGCTATATGTATATATATATACAGTAATAAATTTGGTAAAGACTAGAATTTCTTGGTCAATATATTGATATTGACGGAAAAAAGGTAACAAAAGTTTATAGTTCAGTTTTTTTTTCTTCTTCTTTTTTTCATCTTTTTTCAGGATGTTTTGACATGTGTCACATACGAAATACACGTAGAAAAGTGTGTTATAACGCCTCACACAGTCAGTCGTACATTTCTATATAAAAGCTTCCAATTTCTATAAAGCGATCCTCCCACGCAACAACTAATGTTGAATTATAAATGATGAGAAAATGTCAGATTTAGTGATCGCCCAGCCATTGCCATTTCGTCCATTTTGTTGTATTATTATTACCAGACCACATAGTAATATTATAACGAAATATATATAGAGCTACACACATTCTGCTCCTTTTCTCTCTCTCTGGTTAACTTTTATCAAAAATAACTACCTAAAAGTTATCGATTTTTATATAAAGCTACTACTAAAGGTCACAAAAGTGCGCTAGAGAAAAGAAAAAAAAAAAACAGTATAATTTTTAGATTTTCTTCGAATTTATAAATTATTTAGTTATTTGTAATTTTTACTTTTATAAATGGTGACACATTCAGTAGTACTGATAATTAGGGCTCGGATTTTGGTGCAATATCAAGCAAATATGCTTCTCAATCTGTGGCTCAAGTGCCACTTGTGAAGTAACAACAATCCCCTTTAGATAAAACAACAAATATGGTTTTTTCAATCAGAAACACTGGTTAGAGACTAGAACTCTTGCTGACAACTGATAGTAACCAGACAGCTAGCCTCTAATTAGCCTTTTTGATTAAAAAAAGCATAAATGTAGTTTCTCTATTGGACCACAAATTAAAAAAAACATTTTGTTGATATTGCATAAAATAAGAGCCCTAGTAATAAGGCTTCTCATGTATAAAGTTACCTTTTTTTTAAAAAAAAGGTCATAAGTCGTCATTTTTTTTATGATTTGTCAGCTGGCATTGATTTGATTCTGTTATAACCTGAATGTCACTTATTTTTAGATAATTGATATTCTTGTGCATTCCGTTTATTCATCAGCGTGATGTCATGTTCATAGGAAAAATATGGACATGACGGCACACCGTTAGACAAAAATCGATGAATTACGGAATGTGTTCGTTGTTAAAGGGTTTTTTCACCCTTTAACAACGAACACATTCCGTAATTGAAATACTTCACTTTTTGTGTTAATGACTAAGTAATGCCCAAAGAAATGTACTGGCTTTTAAATCAACGAGACTGTTTAGAGGCTAAAACTGTAGAGGAGAAGGAGCAATTATGCAACCTTGCAAATAATCTAAAGGTCTCCTTTAATATGTAGCCTCTAAACAATCCTCGATTAATTGAAAAACGCATAATTCTTTAGACATTGGAAAGTTTGAAAAAAATGTTAATAAAAGTAATAAGAAGAAATGTCTTTATATTTAAAGTGGTGTTGAAGTAAATAGAAAAGGAAGGAACCTTAAATATGAACAATAACACAATAAGTTAAAGTAGATTAAATGCTTGTAATATGTGCCGCTTGTTTTTATAAATTCTTGAGTAGAAATTAATTTTACTTTTTCCGATGTAGAGAAGAAGGAATACATGTAGTAATAATGTTCATAATAGAAAATATTGATTTTCTCTTGATTTATTCTGTTTATGGTGGCTGCAAATGTTGAAATCTTTTGTGGGTTCGTCAAAACGACATTTTTCTGCCTGAATGTGTATAATATCTATTTTATAATGGCGACAAAGGTTCAGACTTAAATCCCTAACTATAAGCTTTTCTGCCCCCCCCCCTTTTTCCATTCTGTCTGCTGTGTGTTTTTTTTTTTTTTTCTCAAATACTTTTGACAATTTTTCTTCTTCTGTATTTTCTCCTTAATATGAGTCAAAAGTTTAACATTAATATAATAGAAAGTATTTATTGATTTATGTTTTACTCCTGCCTTTAAAAGTTCATTTGTATTATTAGGGTGGGCTATGTGCAATTTTAAGGTTTTTTTAGGGTATATTTTCTTAAAATAATTTTATTTAATTTTATTTTTGTATTTTCTTGTTGATATCTTTCAAAATAAGCTTTTTGTGTGTCATTTTGTCACCAAAACGTTTATATTTTGAAATATATCAACATGAATATACACACACCTTTAAGTGACTGAGCTACATTTCTAGTTTCTAAAACACTTTGTAGTTTTTCTTAATTTTGTTCTAAAAGACAGAAATAATCATAGAGTTCAAAAATTGTTCATAAACCATTTCAAGAAAATATTTCTCAATTCAATTTAAAATGAAACCAAAATTTAAATTAGAAAATATAAAAAAAAAACATTACAAATACTAGACATGACAACATAAAAAATGAGCCAAAAAGTGCTTCTTCTTCTTCTTCAATGCTAAAAAAATCCATCCAAAATAACTTAGAGAAAATGAATAAGTGAATTTCTTGTTTATTTAGTTTAAAAGCATGTTTAAAATGCTAATGTCATCACCAGGTGTATATATTTATTTATACCGGGTACCTAGCTGCATTATGACTGTAGTTTTTTTATATAGTAACCTTGGATATATATACTATTATTATACATTTGATAGATGCAAGTAGAAATGCCATTTATTATTGCGGGTACGTTCAGTTTCGAAGCGTTTTAATAAAGCACCCACCTTCTTCTGGAGGTTGTTATGTACGAGGGTGGCGCTGATCAAGCGCCAAATTGAACAAGCGCCAAATTGAATAAGCGCCAAATTGAACAAGCGCCAAATTGAATAAAAGCCAAAAATTTGGCGGTTATTCAGTTTGGCGTTTGTTCAATTTGGCGCTTATTCAGTCGCCCCATGCACTGGGCACGTCAAAATTTCATTTATACCTGCTGCCTCATCGCATGAAAAAGCTTTTGACGTCAGAGGGGTTGATATAAATGTGTCTGATAGAACATCCATTTTCTGGCTTTGGACTTAGTTGTGTTATTTACTAACACAACTTTAAGTCCAACCCCTCTGACGTCAGAAGCTTCTTCTTACGATGAGGCAGGTATACTTGATCTAATGAATTTTAGACATGAAAGGCACTTCATACATGGTAACAGTTTAAAAAAAACGCTTAAGTATTGAACGCAAACCTATTTTACTTAACTACTTTTTTATGCTTTTTGCTAAGTTTATTTAAAAAAAGAGTTCTTAAAACAGTTTCAAGTTATGTCTGGCGTTAATTTACTGCCTCAGTCTTTTTTTTATCGAGTTTTAGAAACGTGAAAATGTTGAACGAAATTTTTTTTTTCGCTGTCTCAGAAACAAAGTGTAATCTTTTTAAGTACAGAAAAGAGTGGCGAAGAATGGCATATGTATCGTGACGCTTATAGCTACTCGTAATTTACATTAATTAGTGTAAAAATCAATTTGGAAGCCAGGGTTTTAACCTTTTTCTCATTTTTTCCTCTTCTTATACTTCAGTTTTAAGCATGAATTTAGATTGTGTGCATTCAGCCTAAACGTTTTTCAACAATTTCTTCACAATTATTAAGGTGGTTTTAAAGTGTAAACGCCTCTCAAACACTGGTTATCAATCACTTAAAATCACTTAAAATGACCCAACTTTATGCGAATGAAATCTTTTGAAATTTTTATTTAGAAAATATTTATTTTGAAATAAATCAACGTGAAATGCAATTACATGGTTCAGCTACCATTCTAGTTTCTAAGTTTCTAAGATTCTTGTTTTCTTCATATTCGTCTTATTGATGTTCCATTATTTAAATTGGATAAACTATATTTTCAGTCGGTGTCGGTTTTTCTTTTTATTAAGGTATCTTGTCTACAAATTTACTTAGTGTTTGAACACACAGACCACTTTTCTAGTGCAAAATGTAGTCGAAAGTAGTGGTTGGGATGTGGTGGTTGCAATGTATTTTCTATGGAAAGACTCAAAAGTGGTCGGTTTTAGCAACAACTGGACTTTATTTTGCAGTCGAAAAGTAGTCTTGTGTGCCAAGGGCCTTATATATTATTAAATGACTCACGGTTGAATTAAGTTATTTTTTTTTCTAAATGTATTTCAATCGCATTTTAATAATTGCCAGTGAATGAGAGTGGTTAACACTTGAATTGTTTTTGTGACCTCTTTGTTTTTCTTTTGTAACTCCGTCTTTCTTGAAGAATATTGATTATTTTTTTCTTCTTCTTAAAAAAGCCTATAAAGACATACATTATTAATTGATTATTACAAGTAAAGGTTTTTCCTTTAGGTACAAATGTACTGTTTTTTTCTCTCTGTTTCCTTTCATTTTGTATTTCTTTTTTATATATGGTTAAATAGAAAGAGCCACATCTATTTTAGTTTAGTTTCCATGAGTTTAATTATTCACTCTGTTCATGTAGAAAGAATTCTCTTGAAACCATGAAAGTAATTTAATCAGGATAACAAAAAAATATCAACCATACCGTAAGAAAGGAGTAGGAGGCGGAGGAGGGAATATGATTGCAATTTGAACGAAGCAAAAAGATAAGGTGTAGTAGGGTACGAGTTTGAATAATGTTATTTACATCAATAATTGGAACTTAATACAATAGAAATGTTGCAAAATGTAAAAAAAAAAAACAACATGAATATTTATTTTTATATTGTGAGGTGTTTTGTGTTGAAAAAATAACCAAAGATGCAAACTTTTCAAAGTAATAAAAAACAAACAAAAGTTTCTCTACAAGTTGTTAATCAAATATCTGTTTTTATTTCCTCTCTTTTTTACACTCTTAATTAACTTCTAATAAAAGAGATGTTTCTTTCATTTTATACATTTTATAGAAATTTTAACATTTAATTCAAATGTTCAAAAGTGGGGAAAAATAAAAAAAAATATTGGATAAAAGAAGACGAAAATGTTTGTTATCATATCTCTCTCTCTCTCTCCTTCTATTTCTATATCTTTCTCTTAAATAGATCTTATGCCTATTTTGTTGATAATAACGAGAACACTGTTATATCATATGATATCATTGCTCTCATCTCTCTCTATCTTTCTCTGTTAAGAATGAAAACGATAAAAAAATTACTGATATATGTGTAGTTGTATGACTTTACCCTCCTCCCCTCCATCGCTCACAAACACACATACAAAAAAGTAGAATGTTTCTTTTGACGGCCTCAAGGTATCAATCCCATAGAAGAAGAAGAAGGAAAAAAAAAGACGATCACTTTCTGCAATAAAAAAGCAACAATAAAATTGGTTGGCATTCGTTTCAAACTTTGGCTAAGGATAAATATGATAGCTGGGGTGGTTGCATTCTATATGATATATATGTATAGTAACACAGTAGCAACAAGAAGAGAGAGAGAGAGAGAGAGAGAGAGAGATAGAAAAGCACATTTGGCAAAATAAAGAATTGGAGGGATGCTTTTTATAGGCATTTATTGGTTGTGCGATCATCTGATGAAATTAGAATTGTATAAAAGAAGGGAGATGATATGTACTTATATTATTTGGTTTTATACTAAGGTAAGACGACGAGCTCTTTTGGGAGGTAGAGGTGAGTAAAGGAATGCCAAAGAAAATCCGTCTGCTTTTTAGGGATAAATAGATCTGCACTTTCTAACATGATGTCATTCCTGAAGGGACGTTTACATTGTTCATGGTTTTATCTTTTTTTTGTTGTTTTTGAATTTTGGATTATGTTGGATTATATATATACAGGGGCAATTCAACTAAGAGAAATAGCTGAGTGTGGCCAATAGATGGCGCAAACTGTACTTAATGCTTCTGTTACAGTGCGATCCAATGAACATATAAAAACATGGATGACATTTTAAGCAAGATGTCTTCCTTCTATAAGTTAGAAGGAAGACATCTTGCTTAAAATGTCATCCATGTTTTTATATGTTCATTTGCGCCACAAAAAGAAGACGATTCTTCACTCATTTCCTAACATGGAGTTGGTTTACCTTTATAGGTTTATCTATTCACTGTAAACTAGTCAAGCGTGACATTTTTAAAAGCTTCCAATACCCCTCAAGGTCTGGACGGACCCTCATAAATGTCATGTTAACAGATGTAAAAAAAAGAAAGAATGAAAACTCAACATTATGCCTGGGAGTGTTGGATGTTTTATAAACGTCATGCCTGACTTGTTTGCAGTGACTATTGTAACTAAGTGGAACCATGCCTTAAAGTATACCAGGGTCTGTTTATGTTTTGAGTTGCTCCAGGTAAAAAAAAGCGAACATTTTATATCCATATGCAACAAAGAAAAAGGAAAAAAAATAGGCTACCCCTCAAAAATTGAGCTGTTAAACTGATGTTGGGGGAAAAAGAATGTATTTACTGTATATATATTTATTTACAGGATGTAACAGAATAATAGTTTTATGCTGTTTGCCTAACATTTACTACAACGTAAAAATACAATTTATTTTTGTGAAACACCCTATATGTCCCTTTTTATATAAATGCAATTTTATCATCTTCATGAAATTCATATATTTGTAATAAAATTGAAAGAGAGACATGATGGGTTCACTTTTTTTTATTTTGAAGAAAGTAAAAACACAGCTTCCTTTCTTTTCATACTTTTGATATCAAAAAGTTTGGCGTCAAATTGCTTTCTTTAGAAATGATTTGATGTATTTTTATTTTCATCTGAAATCCACATAATACAGAAACAGAGTGAGAGAGAGAGAGAGAGGGAGAGATAAAGAGAGAGAAAGAGAGATATTAAACATTTCTCTTAATTTTAAATCATTCCATGTTACACATACAGAAAAGGAACCACATCTCTGAGATTTATTTTTCTCTTGTGATATATATCATCTCAAGAAGAGTATATGTAAATATTATATATATATATATATATATATATATATATATATATATCTATATATATATATATATATATATATATACATATAAAACACCATGTAAAGTGTATTTTGGAAGAAATAGAGAGAAAGAGAGTGATGATGTTGCCAGATTGCCTCCATTAAAGCGTATAACATTGCTTTTCAAAGTCGAAAATGGGCATCTTTCATTAGCATTTTTGGTTGTTTTTAAAGAAGCTAATTAATAACACTGGCTACACGTTTATTTCAAACGGCTGTTTACAACCCCTCTCTCTCTCCTCCCCATCTCCCCTCCGAAAAAGGAACATTGGGGGGTTTCAACTTTATAGTGAGGATGTACATCACCAATTTAGAAGCATTTATTAACTTGGTGTTGTTTTTAATCTAATATTAAACCTTTGGCTCAACTTGTGAAAATTAATAGGTTTCGGTTTGTTGTTAAGATTTTTCGCAGCTACTTTTCGCCAAACTTGCTCTTATTGGACCCTTTTTGTTGTAATAGAATCTTTCTTAAGTTTTTATTCTCGTCCTGATGGTAACATCATTCAGTACACATGTGTTTAACTATATCGTCGTTCATTATTAACCAACCACCTAACTGTAATGCAGACCATACATTTGAATGCATAATTCAAAGCTAATGGAGCTGGCATGTTCAAAAAGTATCTTTTATCTATATAATGATTTTATTAATGAAATACACTAAATCACATCATTTGATGAAACATTCAAATAATTAATGTATTCAATATAAATGTTGAATGCAACACACAATATGCCACACTGATGAATATATAGACTATTCTATGGTCCTTTCTAATAAATTGTACCGTTAGTGTCCACTGATATTCACTAAAAAACTGCGTATTCATATTAACAATGATCACAAGAGCTTGTCTTGATGTGTCTTTCACACACTGACTGGTAGAAAATGATGGTCTTGATTTTTAATTTTGCAAGAAATTGTGCAAAATTCTCACAGGAATGTTTAACTTAATTCTTGTGTGCTAGATTTAGTGCAAATACCATCTAAATAACTAGTTTGATGGCTGCTTTACAGTGTCAACTTTACACTAAGTGTCCATTATGCATACATTAAATGCGTGATTAAGTCTATGTGGCTTACAACTTACATGAAAATGACGTCGATTGCCTTTGAATGAATGAATGAATTTAGGATTCAGCGGTATTATTATCTATCATGCACTACCACAGCAAATGCTCCAATCATGCTAATGTTTTTGTCTTCTGTATTCGTTGTGTACTTGACCAGTGCATTAAGCAAAATGGTCTACTATTATTACATAGTGAAACCACATTTAAGTTTTCATTATTAATACAGATTTGCGAATATTATAAATCTGTTATAATCTAACTAGAAAAGTATTTTTGTTTTGTTTCCGTTTACAATAAATAAAAGACAAACTCGTGTGTCAAGAGTGAAACATCCTCAAAGAGTGGCGTGACTTCATCAAGGAACAACAATGGCCACCGTAACCGTATGTATAATGGCACGCTATTTTTCCCTTTTTTCTTGTCGCAACTTTTATGGTTTGAGCTGAAAAACTGAATTGAATCGAGGAATTCATCTGATGTGACATATTCCTATAGTTTTTTGGGGGAGAGGTTTGATGGTGTGGTATGTATTGGGGTGGAAGGGGATTGGAGTTTGTTCAGATTTGTGTTACCATTTGATGGGCTCAATGCTCATAAATTTCTGATGACAATTCTGGAACTTCTTTTACTTTCAGAACTCTCAAGTCTTTACTTCTTTCCACATTTCGATTTTTTTTTTCTTTCTTCTGGTATTATATTATATGCTTTTTGTTTCATGTTTTTTCTTTTTCATTTTTACCTTACTTTTCGTCACTCATTTCATTTTTTAGGTTTAGATATTCACCATATTGGTTTGATGGAACGTTTTCCACTTTCTGATGTCTGTAAATTTGGTATTTGGACGTCTCTCTTTCAATGCCATTATTTTTCCCGTCTTCCCTTTTTTCACTTATTCCAACACACACATTATAGATATATCTCCTTGTAATAATTTTATTTCTAACCATTTGAAAATATTTCATGTGAAGAAATAAGAAGAAGAAAAACTATGGTTTAATGATTTTTGTGTGTGACGTTATCCTAATAGTGTATCCTATGTTTTTTCCCCTTCAGTATTTAGTTGAGTGGATAAATTGAAGTTTGTGTTGTTTGGGGCGGGTGGGGGAGGGGCATTTTGTTTTTTTCTTTTTAACAAAAAATTTCTAAGTTTGTCTTTCTAGGGACATGTCAAATGGAATTGATTTCTTTCTATTATAGTCGTTGGAAGATTTTTATGGTAAAAATATCCCTTTTTGGAAGAACATGAAGTTAGAGAGGAAAAAAACAACAACATACTTTGATGTTAAAATTGTCGTTTAGTGGAAATTAAAGTACTTGTGTGTTCGCCATTGAGAGCAAGTGGCATCAAGAAAAAAGAAAGCCCAGGTTTGTTGGGGTTTTGTAGTTACTACCTGAGGGGGTGAGTGGCGTTTGGGATTTCTTTTCAGATTGTATGTACACAGTCACACATACATAACATACACATGTATCAAAAATAGGTAGTAAGTTGTATTTCTATATGTATATAGGTAGGTAGGTAGGTCTATATGTGTTGTGTTTTTTTCTGGTAAGGAGAAAAACTGAAGATAAAAAGAGGTAAGATGGGCAAATTCAACGTGATCTCTTATGGTTCACGGTGACGTTTTTTTGGTTCAATCTCATGAATGTTGGATGACTTCCTTTTATCACTCCTGAGAGAACGAGATTTGAAAAAGAAAGAAAAGAGAGTGGGAAAAAAAATACGCAAGTAAAACGTAGAGACTTGATATTATAGTCATTGTTTTTTCTTCTTCTTGTTGTTGTTGTTCTTATAACAATTGGGAATTTTGGTTTGAAGGAATTATTTTTTTTTCTCATCCTCAAGTGTCAACTTTTCTTTCATCTATATTCGAATATATAAAGAAATAATTCCCACCTACCCACTTTTAGGTGTTTTTTTTTTACTTGACATTTCATTTTTTTTGGTTTCAGTTTTATTTTAACATTAAAACTGAACATCCTTATAGATTTCATCTTCTCCCTTCTGTTATTGTGGGGATAATCCTTTTGAGATCCGTGTGTTCCCCCCCCCCCTCCCCATGTGTTTTTATATGATTCATGTGGTATATTTGTTTTCTTATAGCCAATGGCCAATATTGATTTGTAACTCGAGAAAACAGTCATTTTATATATTATGATAAAAACAAATCAATTATTTTATGTCAATTGATATTTGTTTTCTTCTGATATTTCACTTTTTTGCGGTTTTGCTGAAAGTTGGAAATGAAAACCATTTTTTGTTTTGGTAGTAAAATGAACCAAATGCATATTATAATAGCCAAACGTGTTTCATAACTAGGACCTAGAAAATTAGGCAACTGTACCGGCAGAAATTAAAGTGCATTAGAATATTTTGCATATAATTAAGTTTGATTGCACTAAAAATTTAAATACTGATTTTCTAGGAACTAAAATGGGTTTCTTCCCAAGCACTCGAAAATGATGTTTTTATACCCGTTTTACATTTTTATCACTATTTTTCAGTTTTTTATTAAATTTTGAAATATTTCAAGGAGGTTGGTTAGAGGCTACAGTTAACCTGAAACTATAACTCAGCTGTATTTAAATTCGAGGCTAGTGAAGTGTGCTCCAAGAACACATTGAAAACCTAATTATTAATCGTTTGAAAATACCGATTTTGCTTTTATTTTTGACATTTTTTTCTTCCCGAATTTTTTTCACCCAATTTTTGTTTAATTTGATTACCGAATTCCTCCCGAATTAAGCTAAACCCCCATTGTTTTCCAACTCCCTTCGTTTGTAATAGGAGAAGAAAGGCGAATAATGTAATTAGTTGGAGAGGAGCGACTCAAACTGTAAGAAATCACAAAGAAAAGCATTATTGTGGGGAGTGACAGACCCTTGCCTTATTTATCCCCTTCTCCAATTCTTTGTACCCATTTGTTTCGTCTGTTTAACTGCACTTCAGCATTTACCAGAAACGTAAAAGTTGTTCAATTTCTTTCCTATTTGCTGTTATTATAATACGAATTTAGGCAGAATCACCGAAGAACACTGAACAGCATCATTGGAGCAGCAGCTAGACTCGGTGGGGATCGAACTCGATTTGACTGCAACTGTAATTAGTGATTAATTGGGTGTAAATAATGAAGAAATGCCGTTTCAGAAAGTGGAGGTTGCCATGCTCCAACAAGCTCCAATTTCAAATGTAACTTTTTTTTTGTCAACTTTCATGTTGTTTAAATTTCCCTGTTATATTTTTAGTTGTTGTTGTTGTTCATATTGGAATGTTAACGAATTATACGAATATAGGAGGGAGGGAGGCTGGTTCCCACTTCGTTTTATGTATGGTTGAATTCGATTTTTAGGATAGTGGGAAATTTTAGACCTGTTTTTTACATATATATATATATATATATATGTATATATATATTCTTGTGACTGAGAAACGAAACAGACAGCTTTAGAGTTTTAAAACTAATCGAAATGAATCGGAGTGTTAAATGTGCAAATGCTATTGGTTTACATTTAAAGAAAACATGAAAAAAGCATTAATGATAATGAAAGAGATGCAATTGATGAACCGTAATTTCTGTAACTTTTGCTATATACGGCCTATTTACTGTTCGCAATACGAAAACTATATGTACATACCCAATGTTATTTACAACTACGATACTAAAACTACAGTTACAGTAAGATAATGCATAGTTTACAACCTATACATTATTACCGGTAAAGTGGAAAATCAGCAATTCTGCAGAAATTAATTTTCCAGCTTTAATATAGAATTGGTGGTTTTGTACAATGTCTAGCAATTATTAAGACAGAATGAATGATGTTTTTGCAATCAAAAAGACTGGTTAGATTCAAGAGTTCTCTTAGTTATCCTATACAACTGACCTATTGTTTTAGGTTAACTATGGCTTCTAACCAGTTTCTTTTATTACAAAAAGAAAAAAGGATCATTAATTTTGCCTAAGTAATTATGCTTAATTAAGCTTAATAATCTAATTTTCTTCATTGAACAGAAACATTTCACAGTACATTACAACTTTATATCGGATGATTGAGACAATTGGATATGACGTTATGATACTTGTACATATATTAGATAACAAATGTGACTTTTGAATTTAAGGTTATAAGATGTCAATTCTTTGTGTTTTCTTATATTGAAAGAAAATATTTGGTTGTGTTGTGTGTGAAATATGAAAAAAAAAAATGATTGATAGTCTTCAGTAACAATAGATCAGTTGCTTCTGTTGCAAAAAAAAAAAAGAACATTGGCCTCACAGGTCCCACATACTGTACATAGTGAGTAGTAACAGATGAAAAATGAACCATTTGTGGTACCGTTCTTTTTTATTTACAAGTACAGTTCCTTCATAATGGGATATGTATAACAACTGTGTAAGTGGTGGAAGAAATATATATATATGTACCATGTATATAGAGAAAATACGCCCATGTTGAAAATAGGGAATGATTTGAACGCAACTTAGCTCCATAATGAATCTTCTTGAAATTAGTTTGACTTTAGCTCTTCTTCTGTGAACAAACAAGACAATTGTGTTGTCATTTGCTACTTAGATCTCGACGTTTTCTTTACTTTCTCGTGATGATGATGATGATGATGATGTCCAGCACACTATTGATTGTGAACCAACCAATGGATGTTTTTTCTTTCTTTGTCCATCCCATGTCCAATCTGCCCCCAAAAAAATCATTGATCGGGTTGCCTCTCTTGTATTTACGTTTTGTCACGTGTACAGCGTCGTATCACTCCTCTTATCTCATGTTTATAACCTTAATGGGCTTTGTTCAAAGACTTGATCCCAACTTTTTCTTTAACTTGAGGGGTGTTTTCTAAAGTGAGTGTTTTTCAGTTTTTCTAAGATGATTCAAATAGATCTTTTTTGTCTTCATCGGTTTATCCTATTCCCCCCATACACCCGTGTGTATGTTGGTTGATTACTTAAAGTTGTTGCAATTTTCCAAGACGACATTTGTTTTATTTTTTTGTCACAACTACTATACTCTTATACTATAACATGGACAACACGTCCTCGTGTTGTTTGTCAGTTTTATTTGTAAGTTACCAGAAAGAGAGCTAGAAAAGTGATTTTCAGGACCGTTTCTAACCTAATGTATTTATAGTCAATGTTAATCATTATTCTGATGATGTATTATTTCGGTAGCACCAGAACACATTGCGTTTGTCATTGGGTTTTGACATTGCTGTAGTTGGAATTGCTGTAGTAGTAATGAAGTTATTTTTATATTATTTTTATATTATTTTAAATATGTGATTGTGTTTTGGGTTTCAGTTTAATTTTCTTTTATGTTTTTCTGTTAAAGTTCTACAAAATGGCGTTTGTAATGGATACTTATAAATATTCATCATTTTCGAGTGAAATTTTTGTTCTTTTCGATTTATCTCTCTTTTTGCAAATGAAAATTCTACTTATGTGTATGAATTGAAGATGGTTTTTTTTATGTCTCTTCTGAAAATGATAAAACATTTAGTTGTAACTCATAACTGAAATTAGATATTTTTTTAAGGAAACAACATTCTTATTATCTTATAGGAGGTCCATTCTTTTGAGTTTTTCTTCTTTTGTTTGTTGAAGATGATGATGATGATGGTTAATCTTTTTTTTTGTTTCTTGTGATGCTAAGTTGTCAAGATAAGATGAAAAGAAGACAAAAAGTGTCTTGTTATAGAAAATGAAGTTGTGTCTTTTTTCTTTTCTTTTCTCTTTTTTGACCCTTTTTTTTCTCCTATCTTTTTTTTTTGGTGTTGGCTTATAAGTTTTTTCCACTCTTATATATGAATGTATGTTGTGTGTGCGTTGACTCTGAATGACAATTTTTGTGTGTGTCGTGTCGTCTGTCTAGTCTTCAAACTTAAATCTCCTGGAACTAAAAAAGCCGAGGAAATCTTATTTAGGACGCCTTGTTACACACTTTGAGAATTCCTTTATCTTTAGCACATATCCTACTTAAAAAAGGAAGGTTATTCCTGAGCCACAATATCAAAAAACAGGGTCCCCTCTATGTGGATAATAGGATCAATCTAATGTACATTAGTAGTATGGGAAGCTTTTTTATATATATTACAAAGGGAACTTTTACAGTGTAACCTCCTCCGCCTACTTTTGAATTTTGTCTTATTTTCTAAATTAGGATGACATTAATACTAAAAGAGAGGAGGACGAGCTCGGAGAAGAAGTGACCGTGCCCACTACCAACAGAAATGGAGAGATTTTCTTCATAAATAAATTCATATTTTTTGGTCATTTGTTCTAAGGGTTTATTCAGCAATGGAATTCACGTCACAGGGATTAAAGCATTTTAATACTTAATGAGATTTATAGATTTTTCTGATAAAATGCTTCTTAACAACTGATATCAGCTGCATATTGTTGATTTCATATTTTCTGATTGTTGTCCCACTGCCACCAGCCTTCATAATTACTTACAGAGAGTATTTTTTTTGCAAATTAAATCAAATGAGTTTATAAAAATAAAGTTGCGATTTTTTTGGTTGAAAGGAGGGGATAACATTAGACTGATTGTGGCCATAGTCCACCCTTTTTCAGGTCATTTAGCTTCAAAATTTCAGAAGGATCAAGAATCGCAATCGATTGAAGTCGATTTAAATCGATTAGTAAGAGCTAGACTGAGATTTTTTTTAAAATTGAATCATTGAACGGTGGGTTCAGAAGAAAAAAAAGATAACTCCATTTCGGTTATTTTTTTTTGTTGAAGCTGATCCTATTATCGTATAAAAAAACTGGTCTCTGAAGCGAAATGGCATGAAGTAAAGGGGAGAAGGGGAGTGTGGGGACATTTGGAATGATGATCGTTGGAGGAGGAGGTTGATGTTCCCAATTCTGGAACGAACTCTAAGAATTCCTTTGAGTGAAACGAAATGTGTATTTCACTTAGATTTTTTTTCTGCTTTCCTTCAAATAGAGGGAGAAAGAGTGGATCTTAGGAAAAATGGGTTTGACGGAATAAGATATGAGTTTGTTCTGCGACCAAACATGTTGTGCCCATGATTTATGGTCCAAACATTCTAGTATTTTTCATGTGTTATTGGTTGTGTTTCCTAAATATAGGTCCTATATATATACATTTTTGTACCATTTTCTCGTATAGATTTTCTATGACAAACCATGTGTTTTATTGCACAAATTTCTCTTCTTTTTTTTCTAGGCCAATATGTCGCACATTTTCTCCCAATATTATCCTGTCTTGATTCCGGCATAGAATATCTGACATTTTAGCTTACAATTGTAAACTTATATATTTCAAAATTCTTTTTTCTTCTTCTTCTCTTCGTTCACCGTTATATTTTTTTGAAATTCTAATATTTTATTATTTTTTCTTTCGAAAGTTTACATAAATTTTGACTTGAAATGTAATTTTTAATGATTAATATTATCTCATAATTCACGGTATTTGCTAGCTATGAAATTTTAGAAATTCGGAAAGAGAATAAATAGGCGTAGATGGATATTTGTAATCCGTTTGACATCAAAGGAAATTACGTTTGAAACATTAATTAATTTAAAAAAATAGACATGTAGTTTAATTGAAAATGTAAGGAACTTATGTTGAGAGCCTCAATTCGCGTTAAATTTCATGAACTAACTTGATTTTCAAAATCTTATTATTATTCAACGTTTTAGAAGAGATGAACTCGTGAACTCTTCTAGTTTCTAAAATAGTTTCAAGTTTTTTAACGCTTGAAAATCACTTTAAACGTTTCTTTCCTTTTCATTTAAACTTCATTTTGGACTCAAGTAATTCAGCCACATAATTTAAAAAAAAAGGTTCTCTGTGCATTATGTATGCAATAAATATAAACTTAATATGATATTGTTAAAAGAAACTCAAGGAAGTCTTAATATACATAAAATAGAAAGCTAAAAATACAGAATTTGGTTGCAATTGGTCACAAAAAACCATCTCTTATTTTTATGCCAGTTTCTTACCATTTTTTGTTTTCTATAAAAATGATTGTAACGTTGGTATTTTTTTTTTTGAAACAGCTGCTTTTTGTATATAATATAATGTATCATAGAATAAATAGATGATGCTTAAGAAGACTGTCTTCTCTTTTCCTTCCTTCCTTCTTTTTTTTCTTCTTCAAAATCGTGTTGTAACATGCATTTATGTGTAAGAGGGGGAGACATTTTTTTTCTTCTTCAGAAGAGTCCTAATTTGTGCTTTTTATTTCATAATACTGTATCAAGTTGGCAAGAAAAGGACATTCTAGTCTCTCTCTCTCCTTCATTCATTTCTATGCTAAATGGCATGGGTTTTTTTATTTAATAATAATGACATTGCATTAAAAATGTGGACCAAAGAAAACTGAGCCAATGACTTAATTAAGAAATTATATTCAGTAATACCTAAGCCAAGGCTTAAGATTTAAATTAAGTTTGTCAATATCTCTATAGGTGGGTGGTGTATTTGAAAATGACGAAAACTAATAGGTTGTTTGACAACATTAAAAAGAACCAATCATGTTGTTAGAATTCATTGTCACAAATTGTTGTTGCGTTACTTAATAGTGTGCATCAGGCCTATATGGACTTCTATAAAGTAAACATACATATTTTGCGGTCGAAAAGCGCCTGCCGATCCCGGCCGGTTAGGACCCGGCATGGGGATGGGCAACCCCGGGCCCACGTTTGACCAGCCGTGGTCATAAGTGGTCCGACGACGGTCAGAAGTGACCACGGGTGCCATTGGTTGGGTAACGGTAAAAAGAGTTACGCCTCAGGGGACTAAACCCCTCGCAAAATTATGACTTTTTTACTGTCGAAAAAGCGTCGACCGATCCTGGTCGGTTAGGACCCGGCAGAGTGTTGGGCAACCCCGGGCCCACTTCTGACCTACCGTGGGCAAAACTGGGATGACCGTGGTCAAAAGTGACTACGGGAACCATACGTTGAGAACGGTAAAAAGAGTTACGCCTCAGGGGAGTAAACACCCCCCCCCCCCGGGACAAAATTATGACTTTTTTAACTTTGTTGACTGTACTTAAAATATTTTCATTTATGATCTTTAAAAATAAACTTTTTATGGTATTTTCAATTTTATAGATTTGTTTGGCATTAAACTTTTGAAAAATTGTATTTGAAAAAATTTACAAAGAGATTATTACAGTTATGAAAATACTTTTAGCATACATACTGACTGAACATTTTAGTTTTTAACTGACTTTGACTTTTAACTTTTGAAAAGTATTATGTAAGTTATGTTATAACTGTGTTTCTAACATAGTTTAATAATAGCTCTTAAGTTTTACTTCCTCTTTAAGGTATAATTTAATCTTATAAAAGTCAACACTCATAATGACTTTGCTGCAAATGTGATCATTGTGATGTGATGTTGTAAAGCTTAACTTTGAAAGTTCAATAACATGATGATTCTATTGAGTTGATTCAAGCATAATTTTTAAAAGACAAGAACAGTGTTGTAGTATGTCTTTCAGCTTTTCTTTTTTTTTTTCTTTTTTTTCAATATATATGAATGTAAACATGAAATCGTTGAGTAAATATTTTTCGAAAGATGAAAAAGACTATTGTGTTGTCCACTTGGTTCTTCTCTTTTTAAGTCCTTCAAGCTGTCGTTTTTTGAAATCGATTTTTAGAGCCGTTTGTATGTTGTGTGTTTATTAAAACGGACGGACATAAAGAAAAGACATGTACTGAGGAGGAGAGAGACATCCCTAGTCTCTCTCAGTCCTTTCAAGGTTCTTTTGTCTGAGTCACTCACTGGGTTTCAGTTGAGACATTTTTGCTCTGACCCTTTACCTAAACTTACAAAGAAAGTCGCTTCAAATCGAGAGAACTTTTTTTTTTTTGGGGGGGGGGGGGGGTACTTTGCAACCAAACCTCATAGATTTTCTGCTTGGAATATGTAGATTGTGATATCGATCAACGACTTCTTCTACGTTTTTTGTTGTCACATTTTCTTTCTCTTTGTCTTTTTATGGCAATATAGACTATATTATATAGACTATAGAGAGGTTAACCTTTGAGTGTGAACCCTGTGGGTTTTGCTTTTTTTGTTGTATCTTTCTTTCTTTCTTTTTTTTTGTTGCTTTGCTTAAAAAGTCAGGAAATGAAGAACTTGCCTCACTCACTGTCCATCTTCACAGACACACACAAGACAGTGACACACAAGATACACACACGCAGGAAATATATTGTAATAAGTGTTTGTGTGGCAACCTCTTTTCTTAATATACCTCTGACACTCACTACTAGAGTGGTTCTCAAACTTTATTGGACTCACTTGCCTAGAGAGATGGTGGTGGCTAACACAATAGGTTCAGTGCGTACGTGTAATAGGAAGGTATTCTTATTAGGCATTTCTAATAAAGTTAAAATTTAATTAAAAATATTAAATTATATTCAATACATTCAATATATAACATCCAAAATTTTGTGGCACACCAAGTATAACTCATAGCTCACTTAGTATGTTCCGGTACACTGTTTGAGAACCACTACCACTACTATCAACGGTATTGTTTCGGACTTTTTTTCTTTTGTTATATTGATCTTAAAGAATTGGCTCTTTAAAAAGAAAAAAAAAAATGGTTGCCTACAAAACAAAAGGAGAAAAAAAAACAACAACAAACATTTTCATCATCACTTGATCCTATGAGGGTTTCACAACCATCTTTGTCCATTAACGGATCAAAGAGGAGGAGTTATTCCAATGTCTTCTTTTACGTTATTCACTCTCTTACATCTTTCTGTCTCTCTTACTCTGTATTCCCTATGTCTCTCTCTCTCTCCCTTTCTATCTTTCTTAAAAACATCTTTCACTTTTTTTTCTCTCTAATATTCTTTTCTGTTGGTATTTTTTGTTCTATTTTTATCTTGTCATCTCTATTTTTTTTACTTTAATATTATTTACATTGTTTGAATTTAAGATACAGGTATATATGTATGCAGTCGTTATTTTTTTCTATGTGTGTTTGTGTATTTTGTCATAAATAAATGCAAAATTGTCTCAACTCAATAACACACACACATCTTCCTGTCATTCAAATGACAACAATCAGAAATATCTCTTTCTGATTTTTACTTTCAGCAATTTTTTTTTCTTCTTTCTCTTTCTTTTGTTGTTTTTCTCTCTCTCAATTTAAAACTAAAGATTTTTTTTGTCATAAAATGTCTTCTTATAGATTGTTTCTTATATATTTTTGATGCTGGAAAAATAGTTTTGGCCTTTTAAATTTTTGGCTTCAAAAAAAAAGCAAAAAAAACTTTCTCACCATCTCTTGAGTTTAAATCTAAAAGCCAAAAAGTAATCTATCTTTGAACAAGTGATACATGGTGTATTGGATATTATGGTAGGCCTATATATATATGATATACACATTTTGTTTCTATTGGGAATTGGAGATATAAATGACTTTGAGACACCTTTGGGGTATGGAGTCATCAATGAAAACAAATTATACGGTCGAGATAGAGAGAGAGAGAGACGGGGGTTTTTCGAAAAATAAATTGCAAGTCTTTTCACGAATGAAAATTAGAAATATACCCAAATACATTTTTTCGCGCGTGTGTTGTGTGTATACTTTTTTTGTTGTTGTAAGTAACTAAGTTACTTTTGAGTCTTATTTATTAGACATTTATCTTGCTCAATTATTTAAAGGCCTAATTGAGGAGGAGGAGGTGGATGGCGCGCGGCGTTCTTCTTATTCGCTTTTCTAAAATGTATTAAACGAAATAAAATGACAGCACACAAAACGATTATGAAGTACTTTAAAAGACTGAGTTAAAGGGGGGGGACCTTTATAAGTAATATTATTTATTATTTATAACTTATGAGACATGATGTATTTTTTCTTTCTGTTGTCTCATAACTTGACTTACTTTTCTTATTGTTTTCAATATTTTAGTCCATTCATTTAATTGTCTTTTTGTTGTCTCCTTTTTTGTTTTTGTTTTGTAATAAATGTTTTTCAACCATAAGAGTCGAAAAAAGAAAGAGAAAAAAAAAACAGTTTTCATCGAGAAATGCTAACTAATCCTCGATGATAATGAAGTACAAAGGGAAGGATGGGGGGAAAAGGGCAGGCAAGGGGATTCAGGCAGGCGTGTTATCAATTTTAGCCTCAATTACTCGAACGTTCAATCGATGATGGCAAATGCAATGACAGAATTAATTCGAGTAGAAAACGGATCTTTTTTTCTTCTCTTTCTCTTCTCAACGCCATTTGATAGTAAAGAGACAAATGGTTCCTAAATTAAGGAATCAAGAGAGACAAAAAAAACTCACTGACTGAAAGATAGTTCGAGTTTGTCTTTGCTAATATCGAAGCATTGATATACAATTTCTCCTTTGGCAGAAATAAAATAAAGTACAATTTCAAAGAGTTTTCCAAAATTGATTTTAAATTTTACGAAAAAACCGAAAAAAAAAAAACAGTTCAGGTAAAAAAAAATTATAGCCTACATAATATATGTAATTTTCGGAAGCAACTTTTAAAAATAAATACAAAATTTATTATAAATTATAGTTGCCAGTGTCGTTTCACTAGAACTTGAAGCGTGTGACGTCAGTAGGGTAGATTAAAAACCTAGCATTGCGTTATTTTGTCTGATAGAAAAGTTTAAAATAAATGATCTCTTGGGTATTTTTGTTGATTAACTATTTTCTATCAGACAAAATGACACCTCTGACGCCACAAGTTTGTAAGTGCAGTGAGTTGACTATATAGTTAACATTGATGTGGAAATTTCATACTTTTAAAACTTAACTTTTGATGAAGGAATGTCGTTTATTCAAGGTGTGAATCAGCCTTCTTCTTCAGCTGTTTTTAGTGTTGTTATTTTTTGAAGTTGGTCTTCCTGTTATTTTATTGTTTTCGATAAGAAGGCAACGTTTATGGGACTAAAGTCTTGTTTTGTTAGTTTTTGGCGCTTTTAATTTGGACTTAGGCTCTCTCAATCCACAAGATGAGGAGAATAAAATGTGAAAAAAAAAGGTTGTTAGGTCCGCCTGTTTGGTACATTAATTAAACGGATAGTTGGATGGGTGTTGGTGGTGGTGGTTTTAGGTCTACTGTGCATGTATATAACCACATACAGAGATACTGAGACATTGTCCCAATGTACCAAGTATAAACCAAGTTAGGTCAAAATGTGCATCAATGAATTGCTGGAGCTACTAACTTCCAATTGGTGCTGGTTAACATCAAATTGGCCACAAAACCCCTTCTCACCCCCCCCCCTCAACCGCCCTTACTAAAAACTCCTGGCCGATTTTACGATATGCATTAATCCACTTATGGCTTTGTGGCTTTGACTGCCTAGGCCTATTATACAATGAAATTAGTCCTCCTTCTACTGTTTTCTGCAAGCTCAACTCTTTTGACCAAAATTTAAACAAACAGCGTGTGTTGTTTTAATTTTTATCTTCAAATGCCATCTAATATAACTGCAATTGCATTAATAGAACTATCAATAAATGGAATGATTAGATAAGACGAGAATTTTATTTGTTGCTCTTTTACATTATTAGGAATTAATGAAATGGATTGACCACTACTTACGTCGACTGACTTCGAAAAAGGCATTGTTTTTCTTTCTTTCTTGCAATCTCTGTTTTTGAGACCTTTGTTAAAGAGCAACTATAATTATATATGAGGTTAATAAAATATGCATATTGATTATTTCATATGATTTTATATTAGATGTTTTTTTCTGCACTTGTGGTTGAATCATTCGTGACCACTATGGAAGGCGAAATTGCCGAATTTTGTCTTTTCCAAATTCAATTACCGACATCCACAAATCATAGTTCACTTATGAATATCCGTAATTGGGACATTTTGATATGTTCAGCCTTGCATAGTGGTTCGACCACAAGTGCAGAAAAAGCGATACAAACCGTTATGATACAACAAAGGTCTCTATAGGGGGGTCCCTTGTTTCTTTTACAAGAAGGGGATTGTATAATAGTGGATGTATCTCTCTCTTTAATTTTGTGTTTCTCTAATAAAAATGCTTTTTGATGTTGTTGTAACTTGTACAAAATGAAAAGACACAACTCAACTGTGAGCTAATATAATATGTCTTGTAAGTTTTTCTCTCTTGTCAATGCTCACTGACGACATTAATTAAGGTGAGGGAGAGAGAAAGAGAAGGTTTGCATATTATCGAGACTTACAGTCACTTAATTCAAGTAGAGTATATACTATGTATATATATATACTATGTATATATATATACTATATATATGTACATTTATATATATATGGTTGTGTCCTTGTTGTGATTTTGTGTGTAATTTTGAAAACTAATCTTAATTACGGTGTGCAATGGGCTACCACAAATGAGAAATATAAACACACTTAAAAAGAGAGAGAACGCCCACAAATAAGAAATGTTTGAAACTTTCATTTTGAATTGTTTTCAGAAATTGATGTAAAATGTCGAATGAAAACTAATAAAATGTTGAATCTAATGAAGTCAACTATTTAACAACAAAAAAACTACACTTTTGATTTAAGAGAAGGCATTTTATCTCTTCCTTTTCTCGTTTTTCATTTTATTGTGTTTTCAAATGTCTAAAAAAAATTCAGTGAATGTGAACAAAGGAAAATAATGTGCATATGTGGGGCATGGTTTGTAGGCCTACGTATATGTTGTATATATAATGTATGTTTGCATAAGAAGGGGCCTGTTTTTTGAGACCAACCAAGTTCCTCCATTGGTGCGAACTTCCTGATTCCTCAATCCTCCTTCACTTTTCTTGCATTATTTCTTTCTCTACTTCCGCAATGACTTTTAAAGGCTTTTTTTTTCTCCCTTCGTTTCTCTCTCCATTGGAAATATATGGGGGCCCCCTTATAGTATTATGTATATAGATTTTGGCTATCTGCAGTCGACATGTCTGACACTTTGCTGAACTGTTGCCTAAGTAAACATTCGAATCCGGGGTTGTATCTAGGAGCCTAGCTTTAAGTTACATTGCCAAACTCACACACATGTACATACTGTATACTGTATATGTGTGTAGAGAAAGAGAGACAGACTGTGAATTAAAGATATTCTTTATATGTTGTCTAGATATGATGGTTAGAGCTCGGATTTTTATGCAATATCAAGCAAACGTTTCTCAATTTGTGGCTCAAGTGCCAATTTGTGAAGTAATCATCATCATCATTAGAGCAACTGCAATTACGTTTTTTCTCAACTGAAAAAAAGGCTGGTTAGAGAGGCTAGATTTCATTGGTTATTGTCAGTTAGGTTATTGTCAGCTAGAGAATTCTAGCCTCTAACCAGTGTTTTTGATTTAAAAAAAATCATAGTTGTTGGTTGATATAAACGCGATTGTTACTTCACAGTTGGCCTAACTGGGCCACATATTGAGAAACATTTGTTTGATAATGCATAAAAAGCCGTTGCCATAATGATGGTCTATATATATATATATATATATAGTGATGGGTGTCAGTCGTACACTAGAATAAATGCTAAGAAGACTAGAAGAGTACAATAATAATAATGATGATGATGATGATGATGGTGATGGTGACTGTTGCTGTGAATGAGTAGTGTCCAGATCAGGGTCATTGGATAGGGATGTTTTTACAAGAACTTCGTATATATGGTTGTATTATATAAAGGCAGTCACTCGTAGACCTCATATGTTGTCCACCCTTTTTCACTCTTCTTCTCCTTCTCCTCCCTTTTTGCTTGTCTGCCTGCAATCTTTAAGTCTTTCAAGATGAAACTCTGTTCCTGAGATTTAATATCTCACTCTCTGCCAGTTTATTCAACCATGAAAGGAAAACACAGACACACACTAGTATTATAGAAAGGACGTAAATACATGGTCGTCGTCGTTATATTGTACACAACTAAGAAATTGAGAAACTAAAACTTTAATACTCTCAAACTTTTGTTTTGTCAGTCACGCATTTTCGAATGGAAATTGTTTTTGTATATTTTACTTGTTTATTCATTTTGTATTGTAGGCCTACTTTTTTGTCGTTTTGTATTATTAAAAGGAATTTCATTTCTGAAAATATTACAGAAAAATCAGGTAGAACGTTTGTTTTGAAGCATTTTTTTTAAAAAAAACCTGAAAAAACCTGATTATTTAAATTCTTATGATTCATTTAAATAGTAAAAATGAAAGTAAACTTGTTTATTGTGATTTTCCAACTCTGGTTATATTCTTTTTCCTTTTTCCTTTCAGCATTTCCTTCCTTTAAAAAAATTTAAACAAAAAAACGCCCCCCCCCCCCCCCCCCAAAAAAAAAAAAGCTTGCTGTATCAATTCATCCTTTAGTTAGGCAATCACTGCTTACAATTTCCTATAGTTGTTTCTCGCCCTCCAAATAATTACTTCTTTAAGTGAATTTTTGTTTTAAGAATCCGATTCATAATTTAAAAAAAACTATTATCAGGTATATTTCAGTTGGTTTTTGTTTTTCTCATTAAACATTTTATTTTTAATTTTTGTTTTTAGGTTTATTTGAAATTTTGTTATTTTCTGTAGAAAGATAAATTTTTAACATCTTTTTCTATGGTTTTTTTCTTCTTCTTTCTATTGATTTGGATTTTGAATGTGATGTTTCTACCAACGACATTCCTGATTTTACTTTTTCTTTTTATTATTATTTTTTGGTGATAAGTTGGGATTTCTATTCTTTCATTTTTTGACAACCAATGATGAAAATTTTCGTTCTAGTTTTTTTAGACGTTTTTCTTTTCTCCATATCTTAACAAATTATTTGAAGAGGTAGAAAAAAAGAAGAAATTGAGATTGAGAAGAAGAAGAAGAAGAAAAAAATGCGTGAAACAGAAAACGTTGATCGTCGTCATGTAATAATAATAAGAAGCAGCAGCCGAGCTGAGATTGAAGACGACGACAAATTCTGCTCACTTGCATTTTTCTTTCTCTTTCAATCTCTTTCTGTGTCTTTCTCTCCTATCTTTTCTGTCTTTCAGTCAGTTTCTCTCTTCAATTGCATGATTTCTTTGCTTTTTTTTATTTCTCTAAGGAATTTAAACTTTTTATCTACCATAAAAGTCAGCGCCAAAACGACTTTTTTTTGCTTTAAAAAACCACGTTTATTCCATTTTTTTTCACCTGAAAAATCAGTTTCATGACGCATGCGTATTAAAGATTTTAGTATATATGAAAGTGTATTTTTATTAAGTCTTGAGATTAATGTGGCCTAACTTCTTAATTTTTTTTTTAAAATAAGATGCAATATAAAACCAAAACCAAACACCAACATTTTATAACAGATGTTCTTAAGTTGGATGAGAAAAAAGTCATGTTTTTCTTCTTTCTCTCAATCATAAGGGACTGTTTAGAGGCTAAAATATTTATAGAAATAACTTTCAAGTAACCTAGAGTTTTTTTTAATTTTAAAAGCCTCTCTGATGGCCTTGTTTGTATTGGGTCAAAATCAAAGGTGTAAATGAATTTTGATCGGACCAACTTTATTATTACCTCTTTTATTTTGACCTAAAGAGGAAGACGGGGTCACCCGAGGGTCATAAAGAGTCGTTTCAATTAAAAAAAAACAATTTTTTTTCCGCCTTAGTTATTCATATTTCTTTTCACCATGTGTTTGTATTTAATATTAATTATTAATGTATGACTATGATTATTATTATTATGTCTCATGTTTGCATGTATTAGAATTAGATATATTTAAATATTAATATTACAGGAAATGTTTATTAGGTGTGACTAATTTTAGGTTTTAATAAATTTTTTATTGTGTTCTAAGTTTCTTTTTTAGTCGTGATCATCTAGTCTCTCTCGTTTATATTAATTCGAATATTGTAATAATTATTATATATATAATATCCCAGATCTGTGTATGTATGTATGTATGTGTGTGTGTGTGTGTGTGTGTGTGTGTGTGTGGATGGACTAACGCTGTGTCGGAATTTATATAAATTTAAATAAATGAAGAAATGAACCTCTTTTTTTCTCAAGGTCAGCTATATGTTGCACACTCCTCATCCAAGAACCCCATGATATTTAAATGGAGAGGGGGAAAGGTTGGAAAGTGTAGAGGAGGGGGGAGAGAGAGAGAGAGAAACGTGGAGGGGGAAAAAGTGGGAGGGGTGACTGAAATTGGAGAGGGGAAAAGGTTGGAAAGTGTAGGGGAGAGAGAAAAACGTGGAAGGAGAACAAAGTGGGAGGGGGTGACTGAAATTGAATTGAAATGAAAGGAGTAAAAAAAGGAAAAAACGACGCGCATGCGCACAATTGCCTGTGAATTTTGCTCCCGTCATTTATGACGGGTTACCCCACTAGTTAATAATAATAATAATATACATGTAAGACACATATTAGCTTTAAAATTACTTGGAACAGAAATGAGATTAGTTTTTCTACAAAACGGCTATACCGTATTTGTTGTATTATGACTCTGAGCAAACAAAAATGTCCTGTTGTTAAATAAGTTTGGTTGTTCATCTCACACTCACACCAGAAATACTGTTTTCAGGTCTATAAACTTTGAATTAAAACACTGTGGACTTTATTGAAGTTTATTACTTAAGCTATTTTTTAAAAAATAAAGTTTATAGTTTTTTGTTTTTGGTTTGATATGAAATTTCTAACTGAACAAATATTTTTAGTTTGTTTTGAAACTTGGGTTATAAATACAGTCGTTGCATTGTAACTGCATGCTTGTGACGTCAGAGGTATTGATTAAAAATCTAGGATTTTGTCATTTTTTATAGAAAATGAACGATAACAAATGTTCTCCACAGTTGAAAACTCTCGGGGGGGGGGGGGGGGGGGGGGACACAATCTTAGGTTTTTTAATCAACTTCTGACGTCACAAGCTTCAATTTAAAGTGATACAATTATACATAAAACTATTATCTAGATACATATTGTAGGGATAATTTGGTGAATGGCAAATGAATTGTTGTATTGTCAAACCACAATTTAGATACATTCAAAGGTAACTCAACTATTTTTGTGTTAAAGAAGTTTAAGTTACTTTCATTACGGGTACAAAGTCCTAGCCTTTCTTCAGGGTTCCCTTTACCTTACATTTTTTTGTCATTTTCTAAAAAGAAACTTGTTTCTCGTTTTGCAGACCAAAATTGTTGAATTGTAGAAGGAATTTAACTCTAAATTTGACTTTTAAGAATACATTCTTAACCTTCTTTTGTGTTTTAGCTTTAAGAAACAAGTGTCGCCATCTAGTAGCCACACTCAGCTATCTAATCAAAAGCTACCTATGTGCTCCGTGTTCAAATACCACATCTATTGATTATGCATTTTATTGTAATAATAAATTATTACAGCTATCCATGAATACTAATAATATAAATATTTTAAAGAAACCAAAACTGAATAGATGACTTTTAAATCGATTCATCTATTGGCTAATTTACTTGAAATGAATAGTTTTATATTTTTTGTTCTGCTTTCTGATTTTCTAAATTTGGCTTACTGGTAAAATGTCAATATGAAACCACATTTAGGAGCCTGAAGATTTTTGTAACCTGCAATATTAATAACTTATTTCTAGGCAGTTACTTTGTATGGTGGAATAGGGGGGGGGAGGTGGGTGTGTCTTTTGCAATACTAACCAACTACACTATGTTATAATGTGTACATATGTACATTGTATCTTTTTGTCTGTGCGTAAGTTGTATATGAATATGTGACATATGTGCAATGTATATATATTTGTGTATTTTGTTATGTGCTTGAAAAATCTTTACTTTTGAAGCAAATATTTTGTTAACAAAAAGTCATATTGTATTTTGTAGACAAACTTTTCATATTATATGTAGTGCCATACTTCGTTTTCTGACGTTTCTTTTATTTGTTAAAGGTATTGTTTGTTACAAGAGAGGAGGAACATCTTATACTGTATATGTAAATGTATACACATTTGGTTGCCAAGACAACGGCAATGAAGAGAGATTTTTACCCATGCTTTGTTTGTTATTTTGATGACGATATTCTCCAGGTGTATTTACGATTTTTCAGAGAGAAAAATAGTTGACTATATAGAGCTCGACTTGTGAATAAAACATGAGAGAAAAATTGAGGGAAGTGTGACTGGAGATTCTGCCACTTGAATATTGCTCGTTATTTCTGCAACATTTTCAGCTGGTGAGCATAAAAATTAAGCCCAGAATTGATTTTTTTGTACTCTCTCTCTCTCCGTCTTTCTTCGTTTTCTACTCTTCTTCACACATGTAAATACCCGCGGCCAACACATCATAAACAGTCTATGAATACTTGTCATATACAAGGCATATATATATATATATATATATATATATATATATATATATATATATATATATACACACACATATATATACACATATATATACACATATATATATATATATATATATATATATATATATATATATATATATATATATACACATGTACTTTATCTATATTATATATATACATATATATATTTTTTACTGGAAGTTTTTCCCTTTCTAGCTCTTTATGCGTGTGTATATTATAATATACACGGCTCAAGAATGTATTCAACATACTGCCGGCACACATGTTTACTGATTTGTATAAATTTTGTGTTCTAAATAATTTTATGCTAAACAAAAAAAAAGATTTATTTTTTTACGAATTGCATATAGACGGCCATTTTTTTTATTTGTAAAAGGATTAGATCAAGGCGTCATTTGGAAAAACCAATATGTTTTACTGCTGCTACATGGTACGATATCTGTAGGAAATTGGTTGTAGCAGAGGTGAATTTTAAATTTTCACCAAATGTCAAGCAACTATTTTTAAAATTAAAGTTGGTGATGATATGTTTACCCGTGATGCATCTTAGCCCAGTTTTCAATTCAAAGACTCAAACAAATGTTCTGTTGTCCCTAAACTTCATACACTAGTTTAATAAATTAAAATAGTTCCACAGTTAACCAAATTTAAATTATTTACGAACACCTTAGAGGTAATCTTCAAACTACTTCTACAAAATAGTCTAATCTTGGTAACTTTTGCCTATCAGTGTAACTTTGCTCCATTATTGCCAAAAGAAGTTGTTACTACACTCCTTGTTACTGATAAAGTACAACTGACATTACACTTTAGATAATTTTAGGGCCTTGGCACACAGACCACTTTTGACCACTACATGTACTTCGACTTCGACTGTAAAATGAAATTGCAAGTGGTTGGGTTGAGGTTCCAATGTATTTTTCTATGGAATGACTCTAAAGTGGTCAGTTTTGGTGACAACCTGATTTCATTTTGCGTTTTCGGAAAGTGGTCTTTGTTTCAAAGGCCTTACACTAATGGCGGACATTGTTACCTAGATTGACTGTACCTAATGTTTTTTGATAATGTAAATGGAACTTTTCGGGATGTTTTTTTATGCAACATGGTTGCGACAACTTGTTTCAATATTTTGGTATTTGTTTCTCAACCATCTTTTTTTTTTGGTACTGTAAATAGTGTTTTGCCATCTTAAATGTAGTTAAGCATGAATTCATTTCCTGATTTTCTTGGATTCATTACGAAAGATGACGAACAATAATTCAGTTAATTTGAGTTGAAGTAAAAACTAAAAGAAAAAAACTTTTCAAAAGTTTTTCCGTCTTTTGAGTTTTTATTTTGTCGTTTTGTTTTTCTTTCACTCGACAAATTTGAACCCACCCCCAATTATTCAGGCAAATTCTTTTACCTTTACGCACTGTGTAAAGTGTATTTTATTTTATGTACTGTATATACAGTATACATACATTTTTTTTGGTAAGTTGGAAATTATTTTAAGACTGAAACTATCTTAAAGAGTTACCCGTATGTAAATTTCATCTCAATTCATTCGTGAGAAATACATTCGACAAATATTCTTTCAACAACTGAAAACAAGTTAAATTTAATTTCATCTGATGTTTCTTCTATATTTTTTCTTCTTCTTCTGTTTTCATTTTACATATTCTTTTTCTAAACTCTAAAGAATGAAAAAAAAAACGTTCTTTGAAGAAGATGAAGCAGAAAAATGAAGAGACACACTAACTAAATTAATATTTGAACGTACTCAAGTTAATCAACGTCTTTTCTCTCTTTATTTTTTTAAAAAAAGATTTCATTCTTTTTCCATTTTGAAGAAGAAGAAGAAAAAAAAAAGTCATTTAGACGTGTCAGATTTCAGTTGAACGCATATTAATAATTTTTCGTCGTTTTTTTACTTATATATTATTATTATATATACTTCTTCTATGTTGAATAAATGTTTTCGAACCGTTGGAGCTGTTTTTCATTTTGAACTGAGTCAATATTGTTAGACATCCATGAACTCAAAACTTTTTAAACTAAATTGATTGTGTCTTTTTTTTTACTTACTCAATTTTGAGTACTTCATAAGGGTATTTCTGTATATGCCTACACGTATGTACATGTATATGTGTGTTTGTTATCGCAATATGCATTACAGAAGTTAACTGATTCTATTTTTCCACAAAAGTAGATGTAAATATTTTATATATAAAGTCAAGTCACAAAGATAGATGACAAATATTTGTATTTCTCATCTTAGAAGACAAATTACATTTTGAGTAAAAGTAATAAAACAAAATTTGTGTTATTTTTTTTTTCCTATAAAACTTTTAAGTTTTAATAATTGATAATGGTATTAAGTTTCCCCCGCTTTTCGTTTCTTAAAGTGTGGCAACAATTTTTTGTTACTCTCTTGCCATTCTCCCAAAATATCTATTCTTCTTAACTCATTTTTTCCCACTATTTCTTAAATTAATTTACATAAACTTTTTGCAAGAAACTGACCTAATGAATGATGTTGAAAAACACGTTAAAAATTGTTTTAACCATCTTGGTTAAAACCATTTAAGGCTTATTATTATACAGTGTATGTTGTATAATATAAAATGTAAAAATGTGTAATATTTTTAAATAGTACTGAATTTATGCAGTGAATAATTTTTAGCACCCTTCCATGATTTAACAAACTGGTAAAAATATATTAAAAGATTTAATTCTTGGCTTAAAATTCAAATTAGTAAAAGGCAAAAAGTCTAATTATAACAACATTGTTATTTACTAATTTATTATGTAAAAATATTTTATTATTTATAAAACAGATCTAATGTAACAATGGCTGTATCCGGAAATTAAAGAACGAAAATCGGAGAAGCTTCGCCTGATCCTCTCAAGAAAGCAATCATGTAATCCACATACTTGTTTTCTCGAGAAGATTAAATTGAATATGGCGACCTTAGTGTGTAAGTCAGAATTTAAAGTATGTTTGAATCTAGACAAAATGGCCGCCTCCTATGAGACATTCAATGGTCTCATATTTGAGAAGCAAATGGCAAAATCAAGCACATCTGGAAATCCTTTTGTTTAGAAATAATTGTCTAGGAGGCGCTCCAAGCAATCATCTTCTTAGATTCTTTACAACATGAAGTAATAGGCTTTAGTTTTTCGGTTACAGACCATTTTTAGTACATTAAGAGATAACTAGATATTGTGGCCACCCCTGTATATACTGTACAATCTATATTATGTATGTACAATACGTTGTTACTGTATACATTTTATGGTAAGGATGGAGTTGATGAGTTTGTTTTTGATGCCCATGTCGTAAACCTTTTTTTTTTCTTCTATGAAGTTTTGCGTATCGTGTGTTCCTGATTCTAATAGGTTCTTATAACCAAAGTTAATAGACGACTAATTCAGAGAAGCCTAGTTTGTCTATGGGGTAAAAATACGGGTTTTTATGGGGATGAAGAAGAGCCAGAACCATCTGTGGGGACGATTCTTGACGACAGGAAGTGTAATTAATAGCTTAAGATAATATTGGAGAAGTTTGTTGGACACAAATGCAGATGAAGGTTGATGTTGTTTAGAAAACGTAAAAGGGGGACGTAAAATGCGTCGTAAAAACCCTTACAATATAAATGCATAGAATACATTTTGAAAAGATGGAGGGGAATTCGTAATTTCGTTCCCTTTACGCCACTTAAAATGCAGAAAAAAAAACCCTTCCGTTTTTTTTCGAGGGGTGAGTTAAGACCTGTTTTACAACTTCGATTCACTTGAATTTGAAAAATTACTCAGCAAATAGCCGCGATGGCCTGTTCCATAGACACAAAAGTTCAATTGCAGCATGCAAAATGCATTGTCAAAATGGAAAGATAAAACACAAAGGGTCTAATGAAGAAAAAATTGCTCATTTTTATACTAAAATTAATTAAATTTCAAAAATTAAAAACAAAAAAAGATCTCTTTCTACTTTTCAAAGTTTTGAATTATATAAATTCATATTTGTATAATTTCAGAGTAAATTTGTTTCATGACTTTTGATAATATCAACTTATAATTTTCTTTTGATGTTATCATTATTATCATTATCATCATCAGCAGCACCATTCACTTAGATTATTTTATGTGTTTTCTTTAGAGAATCGTTTGATAATTATTCCATTTGATGAAGTGGATTGGTTGGCAGTATGAAAAATAACAAAGATCTTTATGTAATTAATAAATGATTGTAATATTTTAGTAATGTTTTTTATGACCCACTCTTTCTCTCTTTCTTTCCATATTCTTGCTGAGAGAAAATGATTTTTCTATTATGGAGAAACTGAAATGATGATGATGATGACGTTTGTGTCTTTCTTTATGTATACAGTATATGTGTGTGTCTCTTTTTCTCCCCACAGTTTCATTGCCCCATTTATGCAAATGAGGTGAGTTTTATCATCAGGAACAATAATTCTCTGAATTAAAAGTGTAGGTAATTACTTGTGACAGTGCTAATTAAATTTCTGACGCGAAATGAAGATTGACGCAAAATTATTTTCACACTTACGGCGAGGCCTGCCTTCTCGTATCTTTTCATTTGAATTACCTTTTCTTTTCTTTTTACAATTTTTACGTTGAGAAATATTTTTTTTCTTCTTCTTCTTCATCTCTTAAATAGTCGTCCATCAACTTTTATTTTTGATGCATTTTCTGCTTCATGACAGTTAATTTCAGTTTGTAAGCTTTTACTATAAAAGCTTGCGCAAGATAGTTTCTTTTAACGTGATTTTACATTGAGAGTATTATTAAGCTGCGATCACATTGCCAATATTTACAAACAAGATTCTAAAAGTGCGTCCGGGTTCTTAAGGGAATTGAAATTCTTACCGGGGAAAATGGGCGCAAAACCTAGAAAGGTGATTGCTCCACATTTCGCCTTCGAAATCTTTCAAAACTTGGTTTCTTGTATACTGGAACATACCAAATGCTTTTACAAGAAACTGTGGCAAGGTTTACTTGCAGTTAATCTTGCATGAAAAATAGTTATTGTAATCGCTGAGTAATACAGCTTACCACGTGTTTAGGTCTAATTTATAAAGAAAATGTCAAAAAAAGAGCTCCAAAACAGTTTTTTGCTTATTTTTAATAGTTCAAATTGAAGATTTTTCTGTTTTTGACTTAGAATAACTGTGTTTCTTGTGTTAAAATATAAAAAGAACAGCAAGAACTTGTGGCCATTAATTGTGTCAGATGTAACCCTGTTATGTGTTTTTCAAATTTAACTATTAAAATGAAATTTGAAATTTAGAATTCGCACACACGAAAAAATACATTTACTGCAAGAGAATGAATTAATTTCCTGAACATAAAAATACATCGCGTGTGTTTGGGAATGTTTCTTGTGTTGTTGATTATTATTGGAGAGGCTGCTGTGGACGCCAAACTCTAGGACAAAATCGCATTTAATTCTGATAATCCCCACTACTAAATCTACTTATTAGATCATTTTTTCTCTCTCGAAGTGTTTGAGCTGAAGTTATGTAGAAACCTTATATAGAAAAATATAGAATTATAGATACTTAACTTCTGTGAAAGAATTGATTGGTAAGAGTAAGACAGACACACAAAATGAAGTTCATTCAGTGTTACAACAAGTGCATGATGTGGAGTGAAAAGGAATTAAACTGCATTCCCCTATTGTGTGTGTCACTTGCTTATTGAGTTTAGTTTTATTTGGTTGATGAAGGTGGTTAATCTCACTCCATAATCAATAATAATACGCGTTCAGAGAGAGAGAGAAAGACATGAAAGAATAACACAATCACTTACGTACATACACACCAGTTGTCTTTTTCTTTCTCCTATAGTAAGACAGTAAGACACCTTTCATGATAGATTACTGACAGTACAGTGATAAAGCTTTATTTAGTAGAACTCTATCTAAACGGTGTAGTCCCTTCTACTCTAGTTGTCTAAATAGATTCTCTAGGCAACAAGAAGCTAAATACATTCAGTTACCATTGGCTTAGTTCCAGGCTTTTTTTTGTGTATTTGAGGTGGGGCCAGAATTGGACTTAAACCGACCGCATTCATATCGTAGCAGCATTATTAATTATTATTGTTGCTGCTGCTGCTGCTACCATGTCTGTGATGCAATTTGTAATTAAGCGTTTGTATGTTGTGTCCTTGTCATATTAATAGAGGTCTACACAATTCTCTAGTTGTACTATATGGTTAATTATAACTAAAGAGATATGAAAGAGAGAGAGAGAGAAAAAAAGGCTTTTATATAGATGTATTCAGCTGAATAAAATTTTAAGGGACTATGTAGGTATTATTATGTAAGTAATATATGGTGTATTATGTACAGTATGTCTGTGTGGTAAGAAAATGCTGCCATTGAGAAAAATGTGCTGTTGAGGCACCACCACTGCGCTATTTTTTTTTGGCAAACAGGTCGTTCTTCTGCGTTGATGCTTAACACATCCTGCAGTTTGTTGCTAATCTCTTAAATGTGCCACCAGACAACTTGAAATCTTTAGGTCAAATGTCCAATTTTGTTAATTGGTATTGTGGTGTTGGGTCTTGAAGCCAAACGCTTAACGCAGTTAACAGTTTATCAACAGATTTCATCAAATTACCATTTTTAAATTAGGCTTGGGTTAATTAACTGATTGATAGAATTTTTTTTAATATCTCCAATAAGATTTCAATATTTACATGTATTTCGTAACGTTTTGGTTATTTTTTTTCTCTGTCCTACCAATTGTGTGGGGGTATCTGGTTTTAGTCAGTGACTCTCAAATAGCGAAATTTCTGGAATGGCTGTATTTTCGAACCACATTTTCTGCCTAGAAATCTTGAGGCGTCCATTGGTGGTTGAGCTGTTGTTGCACAATTCTCTTTCCCTCTCTCTCTTTGTCTCTCGTCTTATTTCTCTCTTGAGTCCGGCATAATTACCTCACTCTGGTCGTAAATTCAATTTGTCACTACGATATTGCAGCAGAATGAAACGGAGCAAAAATGTATGTATTTTCTCCTCCTTCTGTCGGTTTCATATTATGGGGTTTCATGTCAAGAGAACAATTTCTTGGTCATGTTTGTGTAAGGCTTTTTTTATTGAATAAAAAAGTATTCAGGTGCCGATATAAGTTCCCCACTAGTCGACTTCATTTATAATTTAGCATTGCATCTGGTGCATTGATAATAAGTGAAAGTATTTTTGCTTTAGGAAACTTCCTTAACTTTTCCCTTAAGATGTTTTATAAACGGCTGATTTCTGGAATTAAGTGTGTTATAAAAATTAGAACGGTACCTAGATCACTTAATTGCAATTTTCAGGTTAATATCTTTCAAAATAAACTTTTGTTTAAACATAGACAAAATTTTTAAAAAATATTGTCTGCTTAACGTTGGGTCATTTTCAAAATGACATAAAAAGTTTATTCTAAACGATATCAGGACACGAAATTATCCTTATAGGCTGTCTACATCTAAAAAGTTAAATATATTTAAATATTAAACGTGTTGTTAAGGGAATTTAATATTTGAACATATTAAATTTGTATTTCATTATAATTGGTTAGTGTAAGAAAATGTTGATTTCCGTATTTCAGTTTGTTCTTATCTTGTTCTTAACTGGAATCCGTATAATTCAACTCTACACATTTAACTTGAGCGCATTTAGCTCGAGTGTGTACAGTAGATACAATATTAAGGTAGTATTGAGCTACTACCCCTTCTAGTTTCTAAAACACTTTCAGGGGAAGTTTCTTATGAAAGACGAGAATAATCAAGAGTTCTAGGGGCGTTTTTATTTTAAAACGAACTTAAGTTTCTTCTCTGTATTATGATTTGTAATTAGGAATCATGGGAATTGTTGTTCTTTCTCTCTTATTTGTGAAGGGGGGAAGGGCTTCTCTTTAAAAATAATGTCGACTATTTTTACAATGTCTCTCTATGTAATTTTAACGAGAAAAAAAAAAACAACACTCGTCTTGTGTTGCTTTATTCAAGCATATAAAAATATATCTGAATAATTTATTTTGAACTTAATGTGCAACTATTTTTTTTAATATAAAACGAGGTTACAATAAATGACTTTTTTTCTCTCTTCTTTATTAGAATTTGTGTGCAAGATTGCCCTACATAAAAACGAAAATGTTTTTAATATAATAATATAATTAGAAACTACTTTTAATTATTTGCATAAACCCCGCAAAGTTTTATTTTTTAGCTTGTGTGTGACACACAAAAAATGGTTGATGTTTATATCTGAATTTCTGTTTTGAGAATTTTTTTTCTACCGTTTTTGGTGTTTTTTCTTCCATTTTCTTTTTCTTTTTCAGGTGATTTGTGTTGATTGTAGCGAAGAAAATAAATTATTAATCAGCCACAATTGGAACAATTAAGAATTATGAATGAATTGCTAAAGACTATTTTAATTCTACTGTAATATTTAAAAATCAATAATTTCAATGGAGAAAGAAAAAAAAAATGAGAACCGTTCAAACAAGCATACAGATTTTTATTGTGAAAAAAAAGCCGAGGTTTGTGCCTTTTGTGTTGCCCCTTAGGCCTTAATTAAACTAGATATATATATATCCTATTAAGAAGTATTATAGAAAATAAGTTTTTAGATGGTTTTTCTCAATTTTATATTTTTCTAAAAGGGAATGTAATGAAGCCTCTTTTTTTTTGGCTGTCTTGATTGATTCTCTCTTTTTTTGCAAAGGGGGGAGGCTTTTTTTGTCTTTCTGAATGAGAGAGAGAGAGAGAGATAAATATAAAAGAAAGAGAAAGATGAAATTGATGCTTTGCAAAAATAAAAAAAAGTAGAAGAAGACAAGTAAAAAACGGTTTCGTCTTCTTTTTCTTCATATTGGTGTCTTTTGACGTCATTTCCATAGTTTTTAGGTTATGACAATGGGCTCTCTTGTCATTTTTAGTTTCAAAGAATTATGGTTACTGCCATCAGTGATTATGGGGGTTATTGCGTACGCATTCAAGCATGATTAAGAGATTTTAAACTGAGATTTTGTGTAATTCCGCACATTCCAACAACCGTCTTTTTCTCTTCTTCCACCAACCAACTACTACTACTACCACCTTACTACCTACTCCTACTATTACTACTGCTAAACTTTTTTCCACCCTCGAATTTTTTTTTCTTCTGCTCTTTTTTTTTCTTGAATGCACAAAATCTTGAGCTATATAATGTATATAGGCCTATATAATAGTTGGTTTATTATTCATAAGGTTTTGCAGTAACCACAAATTCTTGGAATTTCAAAGTAATGATGAGATTGAAAGGGAGAAGAAGAAGAAGAAAGACAAAAGACAGATTGAAAGTTCTGGTGTTTTAGAGGGTTTCACAAGATCTTATTTTTTTGTAGGTTTTTACTGGCTCATATAAAAAAATTATATTTAAGTTTATGAAAAAAGATGATGTGATTTGAAAGAAATGATTGTTTTATTATATATATTATTTCCCACTTGGTTAGTTTTTTTTATAATTTTATGTTAAGTTTCGTTTGTTAATTATGGGATTAACGAACGAACGTTCATTAAGACTCTTGGCACACAAACCACTTTCGGGTGGTCGATTTCGACTGCAAAATGAAGTCGAGTTGTCGCTTGTGTGTCAAGGTCTGGCTGTTTTGAGTTTTTGAATAATTAATTACTCTACAAGCAACCGAGAGGACCTGTGGAAGAGGGACTATTTAGTCCAAGAACAGAGTAGAAATGCATTGTCAAAATGCAATTCCCCATGCAAATATAATATTGAGATTGTTCAATAGCATTTCTACAGCTTAACTAAATCAAAACATTCCCCGTGCACAATCTCCTCTCTGGAAGTAAATTCCATTGTCAAATCACTCTAGGTACAAATGACCAATAATACGAGTCTGTACATGCAATGGCCAATATAGTGAAAGCTGTTTAACACAAAACCGATAATAAGAAAAATCGGCTAACACGACATATATACTTATCGGTTTGGTCCCTAAGGCCATTGACACACTGACCAATTTTTTGACTGCAAAATAGAGTCGGGTGGTTGTCAAACTCGACCACTTTGTTTTTTTCCCCATAGCAATACATTGCAACCACAGCCAAGCTACATGCGACAACATTTTGCAGTCGAAATCGACAACCAAAAGTGGTCTGTGTGCCAAGGGGCCTTGAAAAATATTCTTGATTATATTTTTAGAAATGGATTTATGTTGTGTTGTTGTTGGAGATATATATATATATAGATATATATATAGATATATATATATAGATATATATATATAGATATAGATATATAGATATATATATATATATATATATATATATATATATATATATATATATATATATATATATATATATATATATATATATATATATATATATATATAAGATTTAGCAGCAATAAACTTTTTCCAGTAAATCCAACAACATATATGTAAGAAATATATATATATATATATATATATATATATATATATAACTAATTAAATGAAACCTTTTGTGTATGATTTTGAAGAGTGGAGATATAGAAGAAGATGATTATAATTTTTGTCTTAAAATTAACTAAGAAGTATGATTACATAAATGAAGTTGCGTTGATTAGATTTTTTTCTAAAAAAGTAATTTCAAGTTAGGGTTCAGAAGAACTAAAAAAAAGGAGGCAGAAATGAAACGAATCAACGGTTCATTGACTTTTTTATATGAAACTTTAATGTTTTCACTATGATCTTGTCTTTTTTTCTGTTTTAGATTTGTTGAAATGTTTATTACGATATATAAAGACTATCATCATCATCATCTTCTTCTATGATTATTGCTGCTCCTGGATGACAGGCAATCACTGTTAACCTTATAAACTTATATCTTATAAAAACATCATAAGACACACACACACTTTCGTTTATCCACGGTGATAATATTACATATTTCATTTTTGTTTCACTCTTATGTTCAAAAATACAAGTTTCATGTGTTGTATTTGAAAAGTGAGATCATGTTTGGGGAGGGGAAAGGGCAAAGGGGAGGTGGAGGTCAGTACTGAATTATTTATACTCTTAGAAAATAACATTTTTTTGTGACCTCTCTCCATTCTATTGGTTCTATTACTTTTCTCAATAAATATTTCCGGTCCATGCTTCACAATCGAATGCAAATCACGACCCTTAGATTTGAGCTTCATGATAGTGAAATATTCTGATGCCATCCATGTTTTTGAATTTCCTCCTCCTCCCAGGTTCCTTCTTTATACAAGTTCCTATTTAAAGCTTGATCGATCTTTCGCCTTTTTATTTTTAAGTTGAATTCTTTTTGAATTTCTATATGTATGTGTATACAGGGTGAGCTTTCGTTATTTACATATTAATTACTATAGAAAATAAAAATAATCAAGAACGACAAATCAAAGGTTAATAAATACCAGAATGACATAAAAGTAATTTCTAAACAATATCTTTCAAAATAAATGTTTGAAGTTTTTCTATTTGAAACATTCATAAAACATTTAAGGTGGGTTTAAGCTCGAACTTTTTGATTGTAAATGAAAAGAAATTTGAATGTGTTTTTAATAACTAGAAGGGTAGCTCGATCACTTAAGGGTATTTTCATCTTGATATCTTTTTATGTCATGGTTTGAAAATAATCCAACTATAAGCAGTTTATAGAAAAAAGTTAATTTGAAAAAATATCAACATGAAAATGCACATAAGTGATTGAGGATAATACCCTTCTACTTTCTAAATTCAAAGTGCGAAAATCACCTATTCATAAGCCAATCTTAATTCGAGGTGACACTCTCAATATGATTTTTTTTACTCTAGTTTTTAACAACACATTGAATTTTTTCTTCTAAAAATCACTTCTAACTAGAAAGATGACTATGAATTTTCTTGTTTTTTTTTTTGCTAAAGTGCTCAGAAGAACATCCTCTTAATGCAATAAATACCATTCTGTAATAAATGAATGGTATGTCTCTCTTATTGGACAATCTTTGAAGTGTACTTAACCCTGAATGTTAAGAGGAAAAAGATATATAGAAAGATAGAAAAGAAAAGTTCTGACCATTATTGTTTTTTTTTTTGGTCACATGATTGTATATATTGCCGTTATGTTTGTCAGTATTACCTAAGTAAGTGTGTCCGAAAAGGATGAAGAGTCTTCTTCTCTCTTTTTTCTTTTAGTAAAAACACATAGAAATGTGTGTGTCTACAGTATGTTTATATGTTCCCTCATTTCAGCTTCCTGATAATAAAATATATTATATGGATGGGGTTTGTTTTATATACCCAAGTCTTGTTGTAATATGTGTGTGTATACATATTACCAGTGGTAAGTGGATGGGAATAAACGTAGTGTGACCAACTGAAATGTATTTGTAGGTTGTATGTAGATCGGTAGTAGTAGTAGTACTAGTGGTAGTGGTAGTGGTAGCCCCAGTTTATGGTAGAAAGACGATAAAATGTCCAGATAAACTTCAATATATTCTCTCTCTCTTTCTCTCATTCTCTCTATTTGAGTCCTTTTACTATTTCAACAACAACAAAAACATGGGCAAAAGCTCGTACTAAGTGCAAACACACGAATCCCGTTTTCGTGCTTACGAACAATGAAAAATCCATTTACTAATAGCTCTCTGTCTCTTTTTGAAGACGATGATGCCGCTCACTCACTCTTTCTATCCTATCAATGTACATCTATGTATATATGTAACGATGTAGGATGGGATCATGGGAAGGGGGAATGAGATAAAATGCATGAGAAATACATACAGGATGCAAATAATAATGTCTCTAAAGATACATGAAGAGATGACAAGATGAGATGACATGACAACAAATAAGGTCGAGTAACTTCCTTCTTCTCTTACCAAATTTTTATTGGAAAAAATAAACTTTTCAGAACATACCTTCATCGAAAACTATTCATTTCTTGATCTTTTAACTAAATTCTATACTAGCCTTTAAAATGATTTTCATGAGAAAGTCTGAAATTGAATGAAATTAGTTATTTTTTCTAACCCTAAACTCTACCAAAACTTCAAGTCTAACCTGACCTGTTAACAAACCGAATGTGGTTTAAAACCTTTGTTTTATTGTAACATTATTAACTTGTAACATGCGTAAAACTACATCTAAATTTTAGTTGAGGGATTTTTATTCGAATATAAACAAACTTGAATAAAGGTACCAATATCTGAAAACTCTGAAAAACATAGTAAAACGTTTCAGATAAACAAACAGGAAACGTAAAATTCAAATTTTATTTACTTATGTTTACATATTAAATAATGAATTGAAATTAATCAATGAATGGAGAGATTGCGAAAATACATTTTTCGTTATAATTTCGTGCAAATTGCACGACACTTTTACTAATAATGTTAATTAATCTTGCTTTGTGTCTGTATTAATTGTATAAATTGTATACAAAATGAATAGAAAAAGGAGAAAGAAAGAAATAATGGTTAGACGATTACAAAGTTATGTTTGTGGTGGTCAGTTGTAATGGTCAAGGATTCAAGTTAGTACACACTGTAGATGGGCTTCTCTGTGCAGTTTGCGTGTTCATTATGTTAGAACATTTTTTTCAAATGTTTTTTGTTCTTATTTATTTTGTTGTTTCTATGAGCAATTATTATTATTATTATTATTATTATTATTATTATTATTATTATTATTATTATTATTATTATTATTATTATTATTATCTATATCTGTCTAGAAAAAAAAAAGATGGACTATTGGAAAAGAAAATGTGTTTGTTTTTTTCTTTTTCTAAATATGCTTCTGGATAAATTAATGTTTTGTTTTTTCTTATTTGTTTCACATTCTAAAATTAGAACTGAAATAATGTTATGTTTCCGAGTCAAACCTACAATAGAATCTCGATTATCCGAACTGAAAGGGATCGCACCCGGTCCAGATTACCTAAAGTCCAGGTAATCCGAAAAATTGTCGTTTTTACTTTTATTCTTTTTGACTGTCGTGAAGTCAAAAACATTTATCCGGTTCGGATTGCTCAGAAGACTGGATTACAAAATTCGGATAATTGAAATTTTACTGTGTTTGTATTTGACGTCAAACAAATGTGTGTCATTAGTGGTCATAAAAAGACTCCTTCCTTCCTGATGGACGTTATTTTTTCTGTTTGTTTGCAATTTAAACTTGTGTCTTTTTACCGTTTCCCTCTTAACAAATCGTTCATTTATATAAACATGTTTTTTTCTTCTTCAATTCTGATGACATTTATTTTTATATGAAATGGATTTTGAATTGAAAAAGCAATTATTTTCAAAATTACAATAATTTCACTTTATTGGGGGGGGGGGAGTTCCCTTTAAAGATGTTTTCTAATTTCTTTTAGTATTTCATTTTTATTAAATTTTCGTGTTTAAAATGTACAGTATTTGAGATTTTAGATGTTTGTTTTTAATTTTCTATTTAAAAACTAGAAGGTACGCAGAAATGTCTTTTTTTAGTTATGTTTGTGGATACTTTTTCTATTTAAAAAAAACATTTCATTTATTTCTACTGAGCTGTTTTTGTTTTTAGAAAATATTTCGTGTTTCAATCTTATCCTGTTCAGTTTATGGGGAGAGTTGAGGTGCTCCGTTTTAATTTAAAAACTAGAAGGTACACAGACAATTTATGTTTATGTTTGAAGATTTTTCTATCTAGTTTTTTTTTAGTTTTCTTTTAGATTATATTTTAGTTAAAAGGTTTCAGCGTAAGTTTACATTATAAGGGCTTCATAAATGAAATTAAAATTAATATTCATCATAACATTTAATGAGTTTTTTTTAAATTGAATTATTTTCCTTTTCTCTTTCAAGTTGTTGTTGAATTGAAATAGTTGTTTTTACTTTTTTGTAGAGCTCTATAGGCCTATATAAAAGGCAAACGAAAAAATGAAATACAATAAATACTGTAATGATTAATACCATTTTTCATGCTTTTCTTGTGTTTAAATATGGAAAATGACAATGGTCATGCATATTAACAATAATTAGGCTCATCATTTATAAAGAGACATTTTTTCTGTCTATTTAGTATTGGAAGTCCTTTCTAGTTCATAATCATTTTATTGGTTAAAACTAAATTCTTTCATGTTGATGGTGTGAATAGATAGATGTGTATGTAATATGGTGCACGATTGCCATCAATTTAAGTTGTCACATTGAGTGTGCATATTATTCAGTTATAAGGTACATGTATGTAGGCCTATATTACGCAACCTATCAAGTAATGGCCGACATTCACGCAACACTTTTTTTTTTACAAAGAAAACACATTTTACCCATGTATTTTCATCTATAAATCAATATACGGTCGAACTTTCTTTTTTTTTTTGTATGTGTAGGTCTGTAAAACGTTGAAATACACCTAAACAATGGCTCCAGTGAAGCATGTCCATATTTTGTCTGTGTTTTTTTATGTAGGCAATAAGATATATTTAATAAAATATCAGACAAATTTGCTTGCAAGAAACATTTTGTATGTAGTTTGTATGTATTGCGATATTTGTCGTTTCTGGGAAACACATACCCCATTTACTTCCATCCACCCACTCAAACATCCTTGTTTTTCAGTGGTTTTGTCAAGTTATTGTTTGTAACATTATACATTACAATTACAATTAGTACTCTACTAGCAGCCAAATAGGCCTATGGCAGAAGGACATAAAAGTCCATATGCAGCATTAAGCATTGTCAAGCACATATACATGCACAATTGCACATATATAAAAACAAAATGAATATACAAATGTCAATCCCACAAAACAAAATTATCCCCATTCACCACTGCCTCAGGAAGAGAGTTCCATTGTCTTATAACTCTAGGAAAAAAGACCAATATATAATATGAATCTGTCCTAGCAAAAATCTCCCTAATTTTCTTAAGAGTGGTCAGCCCTGCCAATATATAGTATAGTGCTTTATGAATATCACTGGGCTGTGGTTTAGGACAATCACCACGTGTAATTTTTCCAAACAATTTCAAACTTGACTCAGCCCTGCGATGTGCCAAACTTTGCCATTGTAGCACTGACTGCATCTCAGTGACACTATTTGTAAATTTGTGCCTGCCACAAACATAAAAAAATGCCTTATGCTGAACCATTTCAACTGAATGTATGTGTGTGTGTGTGTGTGTGTGACAGAGTGAGGATTCCATACACTGCAGCAATACTCAAGATGAGGCCGAACCAATGCTTGATAGGCAATAGTTTTAACTTGTGTTGGGCAGGTGCCCAATGTCCTTTGACTTAGAAATAATATTTATTTCCAATAAACTCTTTGTTTTCCATATTTATTTGCCTACAAAATAAGTAATAAGTTCATAACTAATTGTAAAATTAAAAAAATGATGCTATTTATGATAACATGGACTGCATAGAGGTTAGAGATAACATTTAGTTTAGATTTAATATATATTCGAAATGATTGCTAATATTTAGTAAATTAGCCAAAGCTAATGCTAACTGCATCAACTTTGAATGGCACTTTCTATCAAAGGTTGATGACAATGATGAGTTTAGCAGTAGCTTTGCTTTATACTAACTGAAAATTAGAATTTTATAGTTTAAATAATTCTAATCCAGTTATTTGATAGAAAGCAGGAAGAAAAAGAAGCTAAACCCTTTTTTTCTAAAATAGTTAAATTTTTGTTCTGGTGGCATTTTCAGTTGATGTTTCCTGCATTTGGGTTTGAAACTTGAAAAAAAAAAGCATATTTTATTCTCCTGACCTGATTGAGTAGAACTGTATTTTATTTTTGGACACAAACTGTCAGTTTTCTTAAAACGTCCAAACTGTAAGCTAGACTTTTTTATATTTTGAAAAGTGTCTTGAGACGCGAAATACTGTAATTTAATTGAGTGTGATGTCATCTCAATGGACACTTCGTTAAAGTTAATGCAATTGGTTATTGTCCTCATGGGAAGACTCACTCTCAATTCTCTTTTTCCCTTTTGCATAAATGACCAAAAACCACGTGACCAACCTGTCTTGAAGTAAATTATAGGAGGAACTACTTGTAATATGTATGTACTGTACATACATAAAGAAGAAAAAAGCCCAATACACAAAAAGACCCACCCACAAAACCCCGAGTACAGTGACAACTAGAGAGAATTATTATATATAGCCTCATATACAGTGGTCATTGGAAGGTCAAGAGGACTTGGTCCACAGTGAGAGCTGTCAACTTATTAAATACAGCAGACAAGTTGTCACTAGTAGTACTGTCAATGATGGATTTATAACGAGTTTAATATTTGATCACTTCATACTGTTTGTTGTACGGCGCATGCGCCAATATGTCTTTTGAGATTAATAATATTGTGGGGGTAAGGGTGGGTGGGTCACCATATTTAACACAAATACAGAAATTACATTAACTTTTAATAAGAACTTGTCCTCGTGTTTTTTTTATTGATCACACTCTTAATAACGACCACCGCATCATTTAAAATCGACTAGGGTTGGAGGTGGAGGCTAGTAATGCTTTTAGTTAATTGGGTTAGAGTAGGATGTTCTCTTGATTATTCGTTCAGGTTGAAACTAGAAAGTGTTTTAGAAACTAGAAGAGTAGCTTAATAGCTTAAGGGTATTTTCATGTTAATATCTTTCAAAATAAACTTTTTTTATCTATAGAAAGTTTATTTTAAAAGATATCAAAAACATGAAAATACCCTTAAAGTGATTGAACTACCACCCTTTTTTCTAGTTTCTAAAACATTTTTTTCTAGTTTCTCTTAATTTCGCTTATGAAAGACAGATAAATCAAGAGTTTAAATATCAGCTGTTGATAAATCATAAGATAATTGGGGGGTGGAGAGATGGTAAGGTTCTCTAATATAAGCTCTTAATAGCCGTCTAGCCTCCACCTCCAACCCTCGTAGTCGTTTGAGATGATGGGTACAGCTAAAACGGAAAGTTTTTTTTTCATCATCTGTGTACAAATGCTGTTATAATGTTGTACGTCAGAGTGAAAGTCAGTGAACTCATTATTAATACGTCAGTATAAAATGTACACCGTTCAATAATAGTTGAATGCAGTAGACCATTAAAAAAGAGCTGAGTAAACTGTTGTTTGTAAATCATCAACAGTTAACTAAATTGCTTCAGATTTCGTTTTCCTCAATTAGTAGTAAATAGACAGATAATTAACATGGAGATAACTATATACAATATATATTGGTAACCATGTAGATCGTCTGAAGTCTGTAAAAAACGGCTAAAATAATAAATGAATATGCTAAAAGTATCTTTCAAAATAAACGTTTATGGTCGTTTTTTTTTCAGTATAAAACAGCAGAATTTTATCACAATTTCTGAAATTTTCATGACTCAAGAAACATTCCATTTTTTTAAGATTATTAGATTTATTTATTATTCTAGTTTTTAAGGAGGTATATGAAGTGTGATTTTAAAAAGTATTTTGAGAACATTTATTGTTTTTGTTGTGAAACGTTTGATGGCTTTGTGCCACAAAATGAAAAGAATTACAGACAACATTTGTGTTTTTGGTCATCGGGTCACAGTAGTTTATATTCATTCTATATACCGGTACCTAAAATGACTGTTGAGTTACTTTTTGAAAAATATAGTTAAAGAATGTGTCTGATATTTAGTAAAATAAAAACTTTAAAAAAACGACTAATTTCTGATCGATTCTAGTTTGCATTTTTAACTATGAATCTCTGATATAATCTTGTACACTTTGATGGTTCCCTTTTATGTTGCCTTTTTTTTGTCATTATCTATTGTTTTTAGAAAATATGACTAAAATGTGGTCGAGTGGTTTTTTCTCCCCAATTTTTTTTGTCTTTTGGTTGAAATTTGTGTCTGAAGGCATTTTGGAGGATCTGAAAGAAAAAAAAGTTCGTTAACCGAAGATCCTTCAAAAAGTATTCTAAGGGGGAAAAAAAAACGTCAATTCTTTCTTGTTACCCTTTTTGGTACATTTTTCTCTTAAGTTCCTCCCTCGAACACATTACGGGTCTCTGTTGGAGAGATAATTGAAAGGTGGCAAAGCTTCCATATATATGTATATTGTATATATACGGTACTCTATGGTACCGTATGCAAGGCAAATTGCCATTGTCATATATAGCTTCTAGAAAGGAAAAAAAATGTAGTCTTTCTAACATCTGCCATAACTTATTTTTCGATCGATTCTTTCTCTACTTTTTCTTTCTTGGCAATATACACACACACACACACACATATATATATATATATATATATATATATATATATATATATATATATATATATATATATATATATATATATATATACTGGAAGAAAATAATTGGCGACTAGATCGACACTTCCACATAACGAATGCACGCGCAAATATACTGAAAACCGTTTAACACGAAGAATCGGAGAAGACGAAAATATGTTTTTGGCTGAAAAGCAATTTTTTAAGAAAAAAAAAACATAAACATTTTTTAACATGAAATTCGTTTTAAGTAAGTTTACCAAAAAGCTGATTTTTGAACTGTTGATTATTGTGTCTTTCAAGGAGAAAATGTGTAAGAGAAATAGTGCTTTAGAAACTAGAAATGTAGCTGAATTATCTAAGGGTTTTTATTAAAAATATAGTCTACAAAACGTCGTTTGCCTAAATTTGGATAATTTTCAAAACTCACATAAAAAGCTTATTTTTGGATAGTTAATTTTGAAATGATTCACTTACCCTTCTAGTTACATTTTATAATTAGACATATTATAAATATAATTAAAATAATAAATTAAAAATAATAAATATTAAATTATAATTAGAGTCCATGAAAAGATGCGTTTACATTTTAAAATCACCTTAAATTGATAAAAAAAAATATTTTGGTCCCATTGTTACACATTCCTGGTTGAAAGAATTGATGGAAATGAATCAATGCTTAATTAGCTAGTTAAATATTGACGAATCTTTTTTGTTTTTGTTCTGTTTTTCTTCTTCCATTAACTAAATGGTTTTATTGTGTTTTTGTTGTTGTTACTACTATTTTATATTTGCATTTGCTAGCAGTGATTGCGTACTCTCAGGCGGTGCTGAATATTGTTTTTTTTTGTCATTGTTGTTGATGTTGTTGGCATAAATTGAAAGATTCCTTCTTCTACTTTTTTTCTGTCTTTTTTTGTCAATACAATAAACTAGAAACATGCAGTGAGAGAGAGAGAGAGATATATAAAGAAATAGAAGCTCTTTAGTATCGACCCCCTGTGACGTTTCTATAATAACTACAATGCTTAATCTGTCTATTTTACTACATATATATTGTGTATATATACATCCATATATATATATATATATATATATATATATATATATATATATATATATATATATATATCCATATATATATCCATATATATATCCATATATATATCCATATATATATCCATATATATATCCATATATATATCCATATATATATATATATATATGAACAAGAAATGAATGTTTGTGACTTGGATAAAAAAAATGACTATGAAAAAAGACATTCCATGAAGATATTTCCACTAAAAATCAGAATTGTTGGTTGGTTGACTATGGTGATTCAGATTATTTCTTCAGTTTTGATGGGAAGTCGGTAGGGATGATGATTTATATTAAGGCCTAGACGTATAGATGTATTATAATCAAAACACCGAATTCGAATAAAACTGGGTTTTAACTTAGAGAAATAGAATTGAAATTGGGACCTTCTATTTCTATCAAGTTAAGAGTTGTTTTGAATCTGACCGAAAATGACTTCTAACTTATATATCATTCTACTTATCACACAGACCACTTTTGGTGGTCAATTTTGACTGCAAAATGGTGTCGCAGGTGGTTGGGCTGTGGTTGCAATGTATTAGTATGGAAAGAAAAACTCAAGGTGGTCGGTTTTGGCGACAACCCGACTTCATTTTGCAGAGAATTCTACCGCCAAAAGTGGTCTGTTTGCCAAGGACCTATTCTTAAAAATGTTTACCAACAGCTGATTTTCGAACTTGTCTTTCAGGAGTCAAATTAAGAAAACCTAGAAAGTGTTTTAGAAACTAAAATCACTTAAAAAGTATTTTCATGTTTATATCTTTCAAAATGAACTTTTTAGGAACAAAAATGGACAAAATATCGCCTGCTAAGCGTCGTCTGCTTAAAGTTGATTTTTAATTTCAAACTCACAAAAAAACATATTTTGAAAGATATCAAAAACACGTTCAAGTTTCTCTCCATTTCGTACATGAAGATAAAAGACGTTTACATTTTTAAAACTGCCTTAATTATAATTATTATTCACTGAATTTGTGTTTTGACTGTAACCTACATAAAGATGTATGTTTGACTAATAAGATGAGAATTCGCCTAGGTAACCGAATATTGTTGAATTCTAAAAGCGAAAAACCTTAGATTTTTTTCTCTCAATTCTTTCACCATGGAGATTGATGCTAATTAATTTTCTTTGCTCAAATAGAAGAGAGAAAAAAAAAGATTCATCCAAAGGACTTTTTTTATTTGCTCAAGATTGTGATTTTATTTTTTTCAACTTCTGTCTTTATATATATAAAACATTTTTTTCCCGAGCTGTAAACATTCATGTTTTTAATCAGTGCAAATGTATAATATATATATTTTGTTGTGTGGCAGTGATTAAATAATCTTAATAACAGCTGCGTGCATTATTTTCAATATAAAATATGTGCAAAAAAAATAACTTATTTATTTGTAAAAGTAATTTTTGAAGTAATAATTGAAGTTCATTGAATAGAGATTTGAAGATGTCACGCTATAATATGCGAATTCATCAGAAATATTTCAACAAACGTCATCAATTTTTATTTCGTGATTTTTAGGCACGGGATTCGGTAGAGCAAAATATTGATTATATTTGCTAGCATTGCTGTTAGGGATGTTCCTATCTCAAACGACGACGAGGGTTGGAGGTGGAGGCTAGATATTAAGACGGTTTCATCAGTGTCCTATGCTATATCATATCTGTGTGATGTATTAAGATTTTCGAATTATGATTATTCTGTTTTTCAGAAGAGCAAAACTAAAAGAAATTGGAAAGTGTTTTAGAAACTAGAAGGGTAACTCACTCACTTAAGGGTATTTTCATGTTGATATCTTTTAAAATAAACTTATTATAGAGAAACATAAAAAAATATTGTCTGCTTAAAGTTAGGTGGTTTTTCAAACTGACAGAAAAAGCTTATTTTGAAAAATACCAATATGAAAATACCCTTTAAAGCCACCTTAAACTAACTTTAAAGGAACTGCTAACCTCTACCTCCTACCCTCGTTATTGTTTGAAATGGATCACAAATCTGTTATGGGTTTCAGCTCTAAATTCGTTAAAATGTAATAACGAACGGCGAATAGGATGTTACTGCATAGATAGACATTGTGTCTATCAGCATTTTAGGATGTGTCAGAATGATTGGAATAACGATAGAAATTGTGATAAGAAATGATGACACATATCATGTGAATGTGCGATGCAAAGGGAGCAAAAATAAAACAAACAAATCAAGTTTGATTTGTGATATTTTATATTTATATTTGTGACCGCCATTTTTTAGTTTTCTTGCAATTTGAACCGTGATAAGAAAAAAAAAAAATATGAGAACAAACCGTGAATGTCAGCATTTCCACACATAATTTGGCAGTTACCGTTATACTGTATGGAGCTATTGTCTTTGTTATTTATTATAAAGTAGGTATTGTATTTATCAAAGGTAATAATATATACAATATATTATGCCATATTGAAACAAAATAATGTTCTTTTATTGTTGTCTTATTTATTGACCAATTTATAGTTTTATTTTCAGCTTTGTGATATCAGTTGATAACTTCCTAGTTTATATTATAATGTACTGTACTAATAAAGATAAATACGGTAATTACTTAAGTGATTTTAATGATTAAATTTGCATTTAAAAAAGGTGAAAAAATCCATCCTCGCGATAAAAAATGAAGTAAAAATAAGGCTAATTATATTTGCATATCTTAATTGATTAGCTTAATGATGCTTCTCTTAAGATATAATATGAAATCATTTTATTTACTTAAAAATTACTTTTTATTTTTTTTATAAAAATGTTTGCTATTTTACTTGTATTTTTGAACATAATTTAAAATGCATTATGAAAAATATTTCAAATTCTACATAAGAAAATTTTAAAGTAGTTTGTAAAGAATAGGGCTCGGATTTTCTATACAGTATATCAAGCAAATGTTTCTTAATCTAAAAAGTAATTATCATCATTAGAATAACTGCTATTATGTTGTTTTTCTAATGAAAATCCTGATTAGAGGCTAGATGTCTGGTTACTATTAGTTGTGAACTACAGTTCTAGCCTCTAACCGGTGTTTTAATTGATAAAACATAATTGTTGATTGATCTACTTGTAAATGGGATTGTCATAATTGGCTCTTGGGCCACAGATTGAGAAGCATTGGCTTGATATTTTGCATAAAAATCCGAGTACTAATGTAATTCCATTTTTTAAAAGAACCCTACGGAATGTGGTGGTAAAATAAATGGAAAGAACTGTTATGTGTAGATAAATAATTTTTTTTTGTTAAAAAACTAGAAAAAAATGACTGTTTTCTTTGGGTTGTCTTTAAACTTAAGTGACATTAATGATTTTGCTGACAAAGATAATGAGCCGCTGTAATTTCAAGAAGTTGATGGTGAAGGAAGGGAAAAGATACGGTCGTCGTCGTCGTCACACAGAAAAAACACACTTAAATACATAACGAAAAACATGTATAATATTGCGTCTTCTAGTTCGTAATGACATGGAGAGACCACTTTTGTTATTGTTTTGAGAATATTAATCTTAAGTGTGTGTAATGGAGTAAGTGCCATATGAGGAACATTCATTAAAGATACACTGTACGACTTTATATTTTTCTATATTTACATATATACTGTACAATGTACAATGTACATACATACATGTACATGTATGTAATGGTATTTCTTTACTCATTCAACTAAGATTTCAATCTAATGATCTTGATATATAATGTTAGATAATATTACGAGAGTTTTCTGTATATTTAGATTTAATTGAGACGTCAGATGTTTTGTGGAGTTTTTGATTCATATTTTAAGATAAACTTAGGTTCTTAATAGAAAATAATTTACATAATGCAAAAAAGGCACACGTTTTGAATAAGTAGATTCTTCTTTAAGGTGGTTTTTCTGCGTTTCAGAAGAGCAGCAAAATGAAGAAAGTGTTTTAGAAACTAGAAGGGTAGCTTAAAGGTATTTTATGTTTTGATGTTTTTGTAAATTAAGCTTTTTATGATGGAAAAGTTTGAAATTAACAACTTTAAGCAGATGATACTTTTTTCTTTATTAAAGTCTATTAAAAGCTTATTTTGAAAGATATCAACGTGAAAATTTGTCCTTAAGTGATGAAGCTACCATTCTAATTTTTCTTATTTTTGCTTTTCTGAAAAACGGAATAATCAAATTTTGAAAATTAGCTGGAATTTTTGTAGTTTTTGCACATTTGTGTCGTTGTTTTGCTTCTTTTTCTTATTTAATGATCTACATTGAAACTTTTTTGAAATGTAAGCTAAAAATTACATTTAGTTTTAATGTGATTGTGATTTTCTAAGTTGTGATTGAAAGCTAGCCAAGAAATTTCATTTACATTATATAATGTATTATATGCAAGATCTGCTTTTATAAAAATCGCAGTTTGGAAAAGGGAAGTTATAAAATTAGTTATTATATGAAGTAAGAAATATGAACAAATTTAATTACAAGTACTACTACCAGTAGTAATACTGTTGCTATTGCTGTTATACTTGGGTTTTCATTTAATTATGTTGTATGATGATGATGATTGATTGATTGATGTGACACATTTACATTGTACAATTTTTTTTTCAAGAAGAAATAATGATAAACTGTGTTTCAGATGTGTGTCTAATATAAAAGTTTTTATTTGATATAGAAAATGGGGGGGGGGAAGGGGAGATTTTTGTGTTGTTGTTGTTGTTATATAGTTGAGGTGCATGCTTGCCTTGTGCCAAGGATATTTGTAGAATAACATTTTGGCTGGGCTTTTGTGTTGTAGAAGTTGTTACTGAAATTCCCTTGTGAGATTCTTTCTACCCATTTCTTGCTTCTTCTATTCGTCCATACACACATAAGACATTTTGTATCGATTGGACACAACCCATAGAAAAGACGTTGATGGAACGAAATGAAAGCCAAAAATTTTTTGGAAGAACTAGAGAAAAAAAGGTCGCAAACTGACAATTGTCTTTTTTTCTTCTCTCTACTCAAGTCCTTGAAATTACTGATAACTGGAACTGATACAGGGCTAGAAACACACACACACAGGTTTTTTGTGTCTTTATTTCATAATCAGCGACTTCGTTGTAGAAAAAGTAATGGAATTGTGACAATCATACCTTCTGATTCCACTGCTTGTGATGTTATCATTGTAAAACTGTCGTATTATGCTGTATACTAGTTAATGGCAATCATATGATAATATTCTTTGTTTTGCTTTTGTGTCTTGTTACAAAATTATAAGCTAAATGTGACAATTTATAGTGACATCCCAGGTATTCCAATTGTTAAAAGTAAAGTTTTCACTATTATGTGTCAGATGCAAGATTATAAAATTATGTAAAATAAACATTTTAGAAATGTATTAGGTAGAAAATAATGCTATTTACCCAAACTCTCAAGCTCAAGTTTATTTTCTCGTATTTATTTTCTTGCTAATAATAATATTGTCATATGACTGCTAATATGACAGTCACAAAATGATAGCACGCAAGCATCAGGTATAATTACCACAATTTTTTTTTACTTTTTCTGTAATAAGGCCCCATTTATTCTATAATATTGTACATAAATCGACTCAGTAACAAAATTCTTTTTTGATTTGTTTGCAGTTTGATCATTTTTTTTTCTGTTAAATATTTTAAATATTTAATCCTCAAAAGACATTTAAGTAAAAAAAAGTGTGTCACACTTTTATAAACTCAACTTTCATTTGTTGCGTTGTTACTTTTACATATAATTTTCTATGTGAATTTTACTGATGTCATTTCAGATGTTTTATTTACTTTTAAGGTCCTTAGGGAGTAGTTATTATTTCTAATTATTATGGAATGTGGGCATTTGTGGATGAAAAACGCAAAACACATAAAAGTGGCCAAAGTAGATCAAACCACACACAGGTTTTTCAAATATCCCAATTTTTCGATCAACATTGATGCAATTAATGGCTATCTATTATATACTGCATAGAACTGTGTGATCGCAATTTATTTAATCCTTCTAGTTTTTATCACTTGTGTATGTATGTGTGTGTTTGTATACGTGTATAGTTTTAATATTGTACACAAGTGTATGTATGTAAAGGGAGTTCGAAAAGAGATTTCGAAGACACTTTCTCGGGGTCAGTTTGGCCAATGTTTGTCAGTGTTTCGTCCTTTTTTATCTGTTTAGATGATGGGGCTACAATTAACCTTGTGCATTTTCCGATGGGTTTAACACCAACAATGTTGTATTTCTAGTATATAATGCAGATCTATCTATGTGTTCAGCTGTGTAAATATATATATATATATATATATATATATATATATATATATATATATATATATATATAATAGACGTAGTAAGAAGAAAGTGTGGCGCGCTGTGTTTTTGCAAATAGTCGTATCGTGTAGTTGAAATGGGTTTTGATACCGTTTCCTTGGCAACTAGATTATTGTGACTTATCGACGAATTCTGACATTTTCTCTTTTTCCTTCTTATATTCACATTAACCCTTTTTTTTTGGGGGGGGGGCTTTTTTAAATTTTTCATTTCTCAAATCATTTGACCTGATTTTTTGTTGGTGACTTTTTTATAATTTTAATATTTCGATTTTATTTATTTATTTAATATAATTACTTATTGGCTTCTAGTACTGTCCACAAACTGTTTGGCAGCTGACCAAGTAATTACAAACACTGCAGTTGCAAAATGTTAATTGGAGTTTTGTCCCATTTCACAAGAACTCCAATAGCGCCAACTACTTTTAATTATCGTGTCTTTTTTACCGGGAAAAACAATTTGTAGTATTAATTTTGCATATACAACAGCTATTTTTGACAATATACAACCGGAAATACCAACATAAAAAGCAAACTTCAGATGATTTTGATCTGATTGATTTTTAACCAGCATTGACTGGCGTTTTTCTCCAGTTGAATTTTTTTTTGTTTAAAAATTTTCGTCAAATGGAAACAGGGCCTAATATATAATTATAAAATTTTCAAGAAGAGTTAAAAAGTTAACCACAGTTAATTTTCTAGTGGAAACAAATGTGGCTACATTAACCATGGTTAAATTTCCAAACAGTGGAGTTCATTCAACTGCATTGACACAAACGTAGTTAATCACATTATTGAATGGTTAAATGTGTCACTTCCTGTGTTCAAACATATTTAGTCTATAAACAGCATGAAGAATAGTGACTACAATCAGTTTTTGACTGAATGAGGAATGAAGATTTCGTAAAATGCAACAGGAAATGATGCGTAGTCATTTTAACCCCATTTAAAAATGGAAACCCACGATTTTTAGCTTGTCAGCAGTTAAGTATATAACCTTGGTTATTTAAGTGCAGTTAATTTTTGTAGTTTAAACTAGGTATTAAGACAGATTTAAAAAAAATGAATTTCATATTCTTTATCTAATGCTAGCTTAGCATTTGTTTAATGTCGAGTCTAGTTTAATATAGAAAATGTCGTTTTTCAATTCTTTTATTTTTAGATTAAAAATTTTTTTCCTTCTTTTTAAAAAAAAATTCTATTGGCCCCTACGTTTTCTAATGTAACAACATTTGTGCTGTAAAATGACATGGCGCATCATAGATAGCAATGAACTTTTAAGAGATGTTTTTCTTCCATAGGTCGTCATCATCATCACGCTTTTTTTTTTGAAATTTTACTTTTAAATGCCTTTTTCAACATAGTTAATGATTGGCACAACCGAACCATTTTGCATTAAATGGTCCTGATAACGTCGGCTAGTTTTCTAGAACATCATCAAAGTGTATGCCTCATTGTGCACAGAACATAAAATAAATCATGAAATGAGCATTGTTGGGAGAGAAAAAAAGCAGATTTTCAAACATTTTCTTCTTTATACTCATTCTAGTTAGTTGACAACAATTCTCTCTCATTATATGTCTATCTATATATATATATATATATATATATATATATATATATATATATATATATATATATTTATGTCTATAGGAACTTACACATGTTATGTGCATTTTTTTTATGTGTGTGTATTATTCAATAGAAAAATTGTCTCAATGATGTTACTGGAATGTGAATTATCTGAAAGCTGCTGTTGATTAGGGTGTGAAATTTCATAGTTGTTTCTAATTTATTTTTTGAAGAAGGAATTTTTATATCCACATGTTTAGTGTAGGACATTTTTAAAAAAAATCGTCCGATGTTTTTTTCTTCTTCTTCATTTTCCTTCCTCTTTTCTGAGTTTATATGTTGCGATGTCGTCATTTTAATGTAATTTTGTTTAAAGTTCGTTCTCCACCCCTTTAAACATGCAATCACTGCTAGCAAGCAGTTTTTTTTAAAGGAATTAAGTTTGAATTAATTGTTGATAAAAAAAAAAGTTGTATTGAATCAATGAATTCGTCTTTCAATGTGATTTCAGAATTAAAATGTTATCTAGAAAGAAAGGAAAAAAAGGTTATGCACTTTCTATTTGTTACCCCATTTTTTAAATAGAAATTTTGTGTTTCTGCGCCATTGATTTGAGGGTAAACATATTAGATTTTGTTTTTTTGAAATGTTTTCTTGTTTAGACATATTTGTATATAGAAAAGAAACAATTTGCTGTGTGTGTGTTTTTGGGGGGAGGTAGTTTATATGTTCAATGTGTGTTTTGAGGTTACTGCATTTTCTTTTATGCTTCCTTTATTTTGTATGATGGGAACTTGAACATTTGTGGCGCCACTAAAAAAAATCTTCCCTCCATTTGACCAACTGCAGTTTTGTATAAATGAGGATGATGATCGTCTCTTCTAAATCTATTTTTTCTTTGATTTAATGGTAGTTGACTAAGAGGGAAAGGTCATAAATACAAGTTGCTTTTTCTATCTTTTTGCTTTTGAAAGTTTTATATAAGTGTAGAAATAGCATCCAACATTTAGGATCCATTACTCTATATATCTACACCATTAAAGTGCTTTTTGGTACAAGTAGAATTGGCCCAAGGTAATGTTTTCTATGGTCATTAGGATGATCTTGGACATAATAAGCTTGCAGCAAGCAAAAAAAAATCAATTGATTTGATCGAGGTTGTTTTTTTGCCACTTGTTCTTTATTGAAATTTACATGAATTGTTTATATGGCTGTTTAGAGATGGACCGGTTATTTTGTCATTTTGTGGAGGAATTAGTGAGCAATCAGGCGTAAATTAGTGACGGACCGTTAAAGAAAACCTTCCTCAATACCTTATATATAGTGCTTAGTGCGCCGAGGCACACTAAGTGTGCCCTGAGATTAACTAGGTGTGCCACGAAGTGTTTCATGTTATATTGGAAGGAGTTAATATAATATCTTTAAATAAATTTTAATTTTAAGAAAAAAAAGCAATAAACATATAAATGGAAACATCCTGTAATTATTATGCACTAAACCAGTGGTTTCTGAAGGGTGCGTTTTGGCACTTTAGTGTGCCGTGAGTTTTGCTAGGTGTGCCGCATTTTGTCCAGGAAAAAATACTGTGTTGTGAGCAAAAAAAAATTGGGAACCACTGCTGTTAATGTAACAACAAATGAAGCGCTTAAAATATTCTGTCTCACTTTTTCCCCCCTTATTTCTAACCTAATGCCTAATGCGTTTGCACACCAGGCGTGTTGAAGAGTGTTGCGGTCCTCTTTTTTTTGTTTTATTTTCTGGAGAAAACATTTCAGTAAAGTGGGCGAATTAGGGAGATGGGGGAGAGGTACCTAGGTTAATCGTCTTCCCCCCTCCCCTTTTTCTCATCTCTCTTTGAACAAAACTAAACTCTTGGTTCTAGACTATAATTTATCAGAAGGATGTGTGTGTGTGTTGTACTCTTACTGGGATCGACTGTAATTATGCTGATAGTCGTTTTTACGAGAGTTTGGGGCCAATTTTCTATGCACAGCTGCTGTTGGCAATGTCGAATTTTTCACACATCAACTTCTCAATAAGAAAAAATTCACTACACAACTTTTCCTTTCTTTTTTTTTTTGTGTATTTTTTCTATTGTAATTTCAAACGGGGTAAAAAAAAATTTTAAAAGAAAAAAATACTACCCCATGTGACGTCATAGAGATTAATGAAAAAAAAACAGGATTGTGTCTTTGTCGGATAAAAAAGGGTTAATAACAAGTATTTTCAACAATTTAAATGAAATTGTGCTTTCATTATTTTGTTATTAACCCTTTGTATCGGATAAAAATGACACAATCATAAATTTTATAAATTCCTCTGATGTCACAAGCTTCATTCAATCTAAGAGAAACGTAAATTATGTTGGCTCGTTGAATGATTGTTTTTTGTTCAGGTATTTAACCAGGTGAATTTAAGATTTAACACTGGTAATGGTTGTTGTTTTGTATGTGTTATTAATAAGCACAAATTTTATTAATCACTATACATTTGTACAGTATGTATGTGGTGAGCACGCAATCTTCCCCCTTGTGTGTGTGTGTGTGTGTAATTTTAATGGAAGGGGAATACACCACGTGTCTTATCTGAGTGTTTTTATCTGTACTTTTATGACGAATGAGCTTGTTTTTACTTATGTTTCTTTTAATAAGTAATAAACTAGAAATAACCATCGTTGCTGTTCTGCATTCCGACTCCATAATGCTGCTATATTGTTTTTATTTGAGGAGGAATTTCATTTTAAAATGTTGATTATTATGAATACAATTGATTTTGTTTGTTTTTTATCTTAAAAAGTCAGTAAATATAAATATTTTACATTTTTGCATAATATATTCCTAGTTAAGATAAAACAGTGAAAATTTTAAAAAGAAACAACAAATAGAGGTTTTGAGTTACACTTATTTATTAATGTCGGTTTTATTGAATGAAAACTTCCGTTCCAGGTTGAAATTATGATATATTGTTTATATTGGAAATTATTTTTCTTACAAGGCTGGTTTTCTTGGTCATACACACACACATCGCCATTGATTAATTATTGGTTGCAGTTGGTTTCAGGATTTTCACATCCATCTATTTATATTGACACTGAAGTTACAACTGAAGAGCCTACAGTGAAAAAAAACTTACAAAAATCTGTGACGTCAACATGTGGCAAAAAAATCAATTTTGATACACTTTTGTCCGCCATTTTCTCTCTTATCGATGGATAAAAGTGGGTATATTTTAATAACGACTCTTTTTTGGGTAAATATGCACTACTGAAAAAAGGAAGAGCAACTTTTGATCTACAATCGTGAGTAATTTGAGTCGTATACAAGTAGTGGTCAACTTTTAACGTACTATGAAACTTATTGTTAGTGGGAAGTTTGATCCTATAAAATGTATAAACGGAGGAGCGTTTGTCGCCTATGGGATTTAACATGAGCTAAAAAATACGATATTTTAAAATGAAATTAAAAATAGAAAAACTAATTATAAATTTGTACCAATGTATCACTAGATTAGCAATATTGTTATGTACATATTGCAATTTGAATTTTGAAAATCACAAATTTTGTTGCAGAAAACAAAACATTTGTGTGAACCATGTATTTTTAAATAGGAATTTAACATGGGCTAAAAATACGAGATTTTAAGCGAAATTAAAAATAGAAAAACTAATTATAAATTTGTACCAACGTATCACTAGATGAGCAATATTGTTATGTACATATTGCAATTTGAATTTTGAAAATAACAATTTTCGTTGCAGAAAACAAAACATTTGCCTGAACCATGTATTTTTAAAATAGGAATTTCTCTTTCTCATTGGTTTCTATGGCTTAGCTGTGGGGCGCCACTAAATGGCGAAAAGTGGAACTATAATTGTCATCTGCTAATATTCAAAATGGCGTCACACATATAGGCTCTTAAACGAATATATAGATTTATCTATGGTAAAATACATGTAAGGTTGTTATACTGTATAAGGGTTGGAATACACAGACGTCTTTTTGACCACTACTTTTCGCACGACTTTTCGACTGCAAAATAAAGTCGAACAGTGGTTGAGCTGTGGTTGTAATGTATTTTCAATAGAAAGACTCAAAGGTGGTAGGTTTTGGCGACATCCCGACTCTAACTCGTATAAATTACATTTATGAAGCTTCCTTGTAGTTTCTCCAGTCTTGGCCCATTATATGATCAATGTTGGATATTTTCTCTAAAATATTACAGTATTTTTCTAAGAGTAATCTCATATGTATCACTTTGTCCCGAACTCTCTTGTTTCTTTTCTATGTGTTTCTGTCTCGTTTTCTCCCTATTTCTTTCTCTCTTTCTTAACACACACACAAACCCATGTAAAGGCTGTTAACCCTCTCTAAAGTCTTGGCAATGACCACGAAATTGGTCACATATTCGGTTAAATTACCTCCCGAAATGCTCATTCTGGTTCAACCAATATGTCCAAGAAGTCATTTTGATTTTTGTCACTGCAAAGGACCACCAAATATCAAATCCAACACTATAACACCTACACATGCTTCGTAATAGTATTCTTATGAAGTTTTTCTTTTTTATCTGACATGATGTAGGCTATATACATGTATGTGTGTGTGTGCGTGGCAGTCGTAATACTACTCTTATGTGTGCTGTGGATTTCCAACATTTGCTTTTTTCAATGAATGGAATTTCTACTTTTTGAGGTGTGACCATTAGGTTCTATTACTTAGAAATACTTAGAAATTACTATAATCCTAGTATGACGTTACTATCACTACGTGTCTTCACATGGCCACGCCCGTTGAGGCTCAAGACGCCCAAGAAGCGAATATACTGGTATGAGTATTTAGTTTTTTTAAAAGCATTTATTAAACAGAACTCATTGTCTTTTCGAAACTTGATGAATAAATTAAATTAAGCGAGTGAATCCTTTTTTTGTGACGTGTTCTGTTCAGAAGTAATCGTTTTATGACAGTTTTAAAACGCCGATTTTTGGTTTTTGCTGTTATTGGCGTTTTAAAACTGTTATTAAATAGTTATTTTCGAACAGAAGGTCACAAAAAAAAAAGAATTCACTCGCTTAATTTAATTTATTCATCAAGTTTTGAAAAGACAATGTGTTTTGTTTAATAAATGCTTTTAAAAACCTACATACTTGTAACCGGTAAATTCGCTTCTTGAACTTAGCCACGTCCGTAGAGATCTGAGGGATTGGCCACGAGAATTCATGTATCTCCATCTAGTGACATCATTTTTAATTAATTTAATAAAAACCCAGTGGTCACACCTTAAAGCTTTATTTATGTGTTGAAATAATTTTACAAAACGTTGCTCATTTTATTACATCAATTTAGACGACGACGACGACGACGACTGAACTAGAGAATTTTTCAAAACTATTTTCATAAATAAAGTATTCCAATTGATGTTATCTCTGTTTCTCGGCTCTGGTCGGAAATGAAGATTAAATTTTTAGTTTTTGTCGCTTAAAATGGACAAAAATGGTAGAATATAGGACAAAATAGAGAATGAATGAATAATAATTAAACAAACAAACCGTGTTGCCATGCACTTAGTATTATTAAATTATTAATTTTTGCAGTTCGTTTACAACGGTTCCCATATAAGTTGTTGTTGTTGTACTCCCATTTTGTACTGCGCCTTTTTTTGTATGTATGAATACATAGGAGATGGTGTGTTCTAATTACAAATGAATTTTGAACAATAACTTGGGGAGGAGGTTTTTGCTTTTCTTTCTTTCTCTAATTTGTTTTTTTCATTAATGGATTTGGTGCGTTTTTTTTTTTTTCAAAATGGCCATCAAATAGTTTGTCATTTTTTATATCTAATATGTAAGTTATTGAAAATGTTTTTTTTTATTTGCATTTGCGAAATTTCATATTTGCTTAAATTTTTTATGTTTTTAATTAAATCTGACCATCAATTTGATTGCCCATAAGTTTCTCTTTTTCTAACTTTGTTTCTGCCATTATTTCTTTTTTGTTACCTTGATTGGATTATTTTATTTTGTTAATCTTTCTTTGAATCGTTCTTTCAATTACAGAGTAATCTGCAACCAGTACCTTTTGAGTTTGCCAGGTGTAAAAGAAGAGAACAATAGCTTTTGGATTTATTTTTGGACACACAAAGAATAAGTGAAGGTACATATACACAGTATGTATGTAAGGGGGTTTTCTTTAGATATATTTTGTGTGTGTGTGTCTACATTGTTGATTCAGATGTGCTATAAAGCATTTATGGGTTTTTGGGGCTTATATGAGTGAACATTATATACACGTAGGTTTATTCCCATCCTAGTAAGGTTTTTCTGTAGATATATACGTATATATATTAGGAAATGTCTTAAGCAAAACATACAAGAGAGAGAGAGAGAGAGAGATATGGGATGTAATTTTTCTTCTACGGAACATTGTGTGTTTTTTCTTCTTCCGAGAGGATAATCATCTTGTTGGCTTTTCTCAAGTAAATGTAAATGAAGTTCACATGTATAGAAATATACATATAACACATATATACGTATACATATATATATATATATATATGTGTGTGTAATGTTCTTATTGAATACGTGTATCATATGCATGGCTTCTTTTCCATTAGACTACTACTGTATGTGTACCACATAGACTGCAATACCTAACAGACACAAGTAACTAAAACAGAATGTAAATTTTTCAAAGCAATTTCAACCCAAAAATGATTATCTGTATCTACATTCGGGTGAAGTCCTACTCTATTGGTGTGTTTGTACATAAGATACATGTACCACTAGGGTACCATTTGTGTTGTTGGGTGAATTGAAAGAGAGAGAGAGAGAGAAAGCAATGCTTTAACAAGGTTGTTGTTTGTTGCTTATGGGATTATTATGTTTTCTATTCATTGGATTTTGGATATAATCCAACTGTAATATATTTATATTGAAATATGTTTTTAATAGCAAAGTTTAACGTTTCATTTTAGAACAGGTACAAACATAATAGATAACAACCTTTGGTTTTTGCAATTTTTCTTTTACTTTATTCATTTTTTGTTGTTATTATTATGCAGACTTTTGTAGAGAGGGTCTCCTCCTCTTATTAATTAACGATTAGTAACGCTCGAATTTTAAAGTAATATTAAGCAAATGTTTTTGAATTTGTTGCCTAAGGGCCAATTGTAAAGTTAAAATCCTGGTATTAGTTACGATTGCTGGTTAGAGGTTATAACTGTAGTTTACAACTGATGATAGTAACTAGACATCTAGCCTATAACCAGCCTTTTTGATTAGAAACAACATAATTGCAGTTGTTCTGATGATGATAGTTTCACATTTGGCACTCGGGCCACAGATTGAGAAATATTTACTTGATATTGCATAAATAATCGAGTCCCAACGATTATTAATTACTTTAAGTCTTTAACTATAGTTAATAGAAAAGTAGATATTATGATATTTAGATTGTTAGTAAATTCTGTTAGGCATTATGTTAAGATTTGTTTTTCTTTCCCTTTTTGAAAATCTTAAGATTTTTTGTTTATTACAAAAGTTACTAATCTGTGATTTTCTTTTAATTATAAGACTTTATGGACACACAGTTGTCTGTCTCTGTGTATATATTAGAAGCTCAGAAATGACTCAAGAAATAATTACAACGCAAAACTCCTTATTTCATTTTGTTCTTTGTTGAGGTCTTTCTTTTTTACATCAAAATCCAGATATATAGTGACAAAAATATGCACAATTTCAGAGTGTAATGGCCCTTATAAAATGATTAAGTTAGCCTTAAATGTAGGCAACATAAAATTAACTGACGCATTTCTCCTAAAAAGAATTTTTTTTTACAAATGTTGGTTGTGGAAAGCATTTAAATTAACTTAGCTGTTTCTTCATAATAGTAAGTACACCGTATTTCTTCTCAGTGGACCTATGTAGATGACGTAATTAGTCGATTGGTCAAGTATTTCATGTATAAAAGTGTCACGACACCACCTGCAACCACAGTTTTTGTGTCTGTACTTCAAAGTACCAAAATATGATAGTAATAATTTGCAATATAATTTGATGTTGAAGGCAAAAAAGGAGTCATGCTGAAATTGCATTTTCAAACAAAAAAGGTTTGCTTGTGGAAATGGGTGGAATATATTTCGAATTGATTACATATAGACTGTGGAATTTAGTAGTAGACATAACGTCAATAATGGTTGTATGTGTGTGCATATGGAATGACTTTTGAGTGTTGTTGTTGCTGCAATGGTCAGGATTTTGATCGAAGACGAAGGAGGAGGTGAAGGAGGTTACACTATGGTGTGGTAGCTTAAAGTATACCATAGTGGGCGATTTGTGTGTTAAGGTGTAGAGTAGGTTAAAGGGAGTAAGTTAAGAGTTGTAGGTAAGGTCTTCTTACAATGTATAAGAAACTAGAAGACCTCTATAGATATACACTTTTCATGCCCCTGAGTATCGCTCATGTTTGAATCATGAGAGAGTGGAGTGGAGTGGAGTGGAGTGGAGTGCAGTGCCATGGCTAGATTGGGATCTATTCATGTATTTTGGGGCTTTTTTCCTGCTTTTTCTTCTGTGCATTTCATGCACACACACACACACACATACAATAGCTCACATTGGGTTGTTCTCTTTTTTTTTCTTTATATAAAAAAGGTAAGGTTTTTGAGACTAAGGTGGAATGAATTGTGACAGAATTCGATTTCGAATGTTGTAAAAGGTCTGTTGAACAATACCTGAGAACAAACTGTGTGTATGTTCTTTTTCTGCATATACTCAGTGTGTTTGAGCAAAAGGAAAAGAGGAAAAAAGTGTTATCAAAAGAAAAAAAATCCAGTTTGTCTCCATATATTATATGTATAGTAGGAACATTTTCTACAGTGTGTCCCATAAGTCAGGCATTTCCTATGAATGTTTCTTGCCAATTGTTATTGTTGCTTTTACTATGTTTACATGTGAGAAATTAACAGCTAATATTTTAGCTAGATAATAAATAAGTAGGAAATCTTTGCATCTAATTGCTTCAAGTTAGTAGCTAAATGAAGTAAGCACTTTAGAAATAAACTACTAAATCCCTTAGTTTATTTGAAAAAAAGCGACAAGAAACGTAGCTTACCTTGTCGAACGTTGGCATGTCACCATAGGAGGTTGCAGGTAAACACTTCAAGAATTAGTAGTTAAATTGTATGTCGTTAATATATGTAGGGCTCAGAGTTAAAGTGAACCAAATCCATTTTTGCCCGTTTTGTATTAAGATTTGGGCTTGATACAGTTCATAGTTTTAATTTTTATTCATCAGATGATAGAAGCCCAATTAACAGTCAATGGTTAATTAATTACACTTTGAGATCCATTTTGTCAGAATTGACTCTCATGGACTTGGTTCACTAACTTCACTTTTAACTCTGAACCCTCCATATTAGCTATTAATTTTGGTCATGAACCGAATCTTATGAAACACCTTGTAATATAATATGCACCTCTATATAATAAGATACTTCTATGTAGACAAGGTATGTTATTTTTTTTTCTTTCAGTATTGTCTTATTATGTTGCTACTTAAAGGTGGATATATAAAAAGCAGGGCCTATAAGAAGATTGTTGCCATTTTTTTAGTCTTAATCTTTAATGGAAACAAGTTAACAATGTACTTGCAATATTTTGCTACGTCTACGTTGTTTTATGCAAAGTGTAAACATTTTAATAGTTCTGACAGTATTTTTTCTATATATATATATATATATACGCTCGTACATTACGCCTAAAACCGAGTGTGCACTTAAGAAAATCACAGCAAACAAAAATGTTCACGGTGATTGCCTACTGGCAGGGGCTTAGTCTATTACTCTATCTATTGATTTAGGAATGTTAAACCTAACTTCTGTCTACGAAATATATCCATTTTTTTAAAGATTTTTCTCTTTTATCTTTAGTGTATATTTATATATATATTCAGAACCATTTTCTGAATGGCGTTTTCTTCTTTTTTAGAACGATTATGTTTATATCAACTATTCTGTTTTTTTTTTGCACTATATAAATTTATCGTGCCATTTAATCTTTCTTCACAATCTTTCATTTCATTAACTTTGAAGGAATAAGTTTTTTTTTATTTCTGATATTTTTCTTCTTCTTCTGAAGTATAAATATATAATCTTCAAGTTTGATTAATCCCATTGCCATTATTTTAATTAGCATAATGGTGTAATATAAGGCCTACATTATATAGGTTAGGTGTCTAGATTTATATGCTAATAAGACAATGTTCTCTGTTATTATCTCTGCTTTTTGCCGTCATTTTCTTTTGTAGATTGTGTTTTTTAGTATTTGCGGTAATATAAAACGTCCCAGGTACGACCATTATTATACAGATCCTAACTATATTATAAAGGAAGAAAAAAAGTAGTCCTTTATACATGTATTTCAAATTAAGAACATTAAACCAATGTTCGTTTTCTTGCGATTTTTTTTGCTGTGAGTTCAACTTTAACGATGAAAGTTTAACTTTTAGTAGCCTATAGTTGTTTGAAGAAAGTATTTTGCATTTTGAATGGTTCTATATATATATATATACATATACATATATATATATATATATATATATATATATATATATATATATATATATATATATACATATATATATATATATATATACATATATATATATATATATATATATATATATATATATATATATATATAAATAAAAATATATATATATAGTACAATTGAAGAAAAAGTGCAATGATCTTATTGATATATATGTATATAGATAGATATACATGTATTGTGCGCACTGCTTTCTTTCCTGTGTTTTGGGCCCTATTCCCTGACAGTTGTTCGGAATGAGTTTGGTTCTCTTGGCTTTTTTTTTTGCAATATTCCCGGTTCCTTGTCATCATTTACTGAGCAAATTGAGCAGAAGGACAGAAAGCATAAGAGGCACATGTAGGTTTTTTTTTTGCAACTCGAAAGCCTAGAAGCTGTTTGCATTGATAAGAAAAATACTGTAGCTTACAAGTTAAGGTTTTTGTGGTATATTTATTTATAATACAACAACAACAACAACAGCAGCCGTAGACTTGAGTCTTCTGGTAGATATTATTCTGAGAATCTATCCATATTGCGAATAAGCCTTATATATATATATATATATATATATATATATATATATATATATATATAAATACAGTATATGTGTGTACTATACTTGGGAGTCTTGTCAGCTGGGAGATACTTTTATATATTCTTTTATTAAAAAAAAATGAAACTCCTTCCACCTCCCCCCCTTTTACCCCTCTAGTTTTTTACCCCTGTATAAACTTTCTTGCTATAAGATTTCTTTGGTTTTTCTCTAGAAAATAATTTTGTCTGTGTTCAGCCGCGTGTTTCAAGATAAAAAAGACGGTTGTGTAGTTTTCTTATTTTACTTCATGCATTGTTTTTATTACAATAGTACACAAATCTGTTGTATGTTAGGAAAAAAATAGTGTATATTGCGGGGGGGGGGGGTATTTATGTGTGTGTTAGCTTTTAGCTGTATGTTAGTCTTCTATCTTTTATACCAATAAGTTTTGTGTGAGTACGAATTTTTTTTGGAAGGGTAGGGGGGATTTCGATCGTTTAGTTGCGCACGCACGCACGCATGCACGCACGCACAAACCGTCTATTGTTTTATTCTCAAGTTAATCTGTCATAAATTTTATTCCCTGCTGCGCTTCGTTTCTTTCCTTACGATTTTTTTTTCTGTTGGTTCTTTCTGATTTAATTGCAGGAGGGTTTTTTGTTTTATTTTGAAATATATAAAATCAGTTAAGCAGCAGAAATATTTAAGTGAACGTCAGTGGGCGCTGTTGTTGATCCTTAAATATTTAAAAAAAGCGTAATCTACTTTTTTGTATTTCTAGTTTTTAAGCCATAGACTTGTATTTTTTCATAAGGACCCCATGGATTAAATTCAAGAAGGACACTTGGCACTAGAACTTTCAACTTCCAAACCATGTGACCAGAGTTCAAACATACGTTGCATAAAAAATATTCGGTTCAAAGTTACTAAATGGATTTTTATACGTTGGAAGTTTGAACTCTTGTTTAGAGAGTTCAAGTGTTAAGGTATGAATTATTATACCTTGTTTTCACTATACAAATTAACTGCAGTTAATAAAGTTAACCGCAGTTCATTTTCTAGTGGAAACAAAAGTGGTTACATTAACCATGATTAAATTAGTGTAAACGAGGTATTATGGTCATAGTTTTAATGATTGCTAGATGAAAGGTTGTACTAAAATAATCAACTTTTCATTAAGATTAACATTAAGAGAGTCTTATTCTTAATGACTGCTAAGTAAAAGCTAATGTTAAACTCATCAACAATAACCTGGAATTTCTTATCACAAATCGATGAGTTTAGCACTAGCTTTTACTTAGCAATCATTAAGAATACGACCGTAACAAAGTTAACTTCTTAACTTTGAAGATAATATGTTTTGGAACACATTATCCAATGAAATTCCTGCTATATATATATATATATATATATATATATATATATATATATATATATATATATAGATAAATATATATATAGATAAATAGAGAGAGATTGATCTTCGTTATTACTTTATTAGGACGTCCCACTTTAGCATGAATTTCTCTGCCAACGTTTTATGACATGTCTTTTTTGTCGTCTTCTATATATTTATGTTGTATTCAAGCTGTTTCACAAGTTGCAATTCTGTCATTGTTTTTGTTTTGTTAATTTTGTTGAATATCAAAATTGTTTTCCTCTATACATTTTATATTTGAACATGTTTTGAATTGATCAAAGTTAGAACTGAATTTCGCTTCTTCTTCTTCTTTTCAATTATGTAAAAAAATAGCATTAATTTATTAAATGAACGTGTCTGATTATGGTCATTATATAAGGACCATACTAGAAACAAAACTGAGCTTATTGTATTTGTGCACCCATATTAATAAATTGAGGGGTGTAGGTTGATGTACTGATGGGAAGCCATATAAGAGAGGGGAGGAGGTGACGATTTAATTTTGTATTGCATTTCTTTTCAGCCTTTTTTTTTATTAGTTCTCTTTTCTTTTTTAGCTTTTCAAAGGAAGCTGTTTTTGTGTTTATACTTAAAACGTGACGTGAAAGAATGAACGTTCACTGATTTTTCATCCAATTTCTACATAAGGAAGGGGATTCTTTAATAGTGTGTATAGTAAGACATATACAGTGTGTGTATATACAGTAAACTGTATGTACTGTACATACACAATAGGTAATATAACCTAGGTTCCCACCTGTGATTTACTGCTATTTCAGGCTGTTTGTTCTTTCTTAACTTTTCGTCCATTTTCTTATCTTTTTGTCTTCTTTTTCGCAAGATCTTAAAATATCTGCATTCTTTTTTTAGGTCTACCTAAGTTCAGGGTACTGAAAATTTTTATTTCACATTTAAAATGCTTTTGAACTGATTGATTTTTAAAGGTGAGAGAGAGAGAGAGAGAGAGAAAAAAAAATTCAAATATGTGAAATAAGATTTTGTTAAAAATGTTCTTTGCCGAGGTTTTTTTTCTTCATATATATATATTTTTTTCATACCGTGAACGTTTTTTTTTCATTTCCGTTATACTTATTCTGATTTAATAACGATAAGGCAAAAATGTTTGTAAGGAAAGAAGAGTTTAGAGAGCGGATTATTATCTTATTTTGAAGACCCTTACACATCTCTCTCGGTGTACACATGTCAGGATTTTTTGTTTGAAAATAACAATGGATGGCAAAAGCTTTTTAACAAGATTTTTTTCCTGAGTTAACTAAATGTAAATTGTAATAATTTTAGGCAATATCAAGCAAATGTTTTTATTAATCTGTGACCCAATTTAACCAATTGGGAAGTAACAATCCCATTTAAATCAAACAACAATTATGTTTTTTAAATCAAAAACACAGGTTAGAGGCTAAAATTCTTGTTGACAACTGATAATAACCAGACATCTTGCCTCTAACCAGCCCTTTTTTATTAGAAAAAGCATGATTGCTCTAATGATGATGATGATGATTACTTCCAAATTGGCACTTGGGCCACAAATTGAGAAACCTTTGCGTAAAAATTCGAGCCCTAGTAAGAGTTATTTTTAGAAAGGGTCATTTTTGCTTATAATATAAGCGGGGATAACTAGACATCAGTCAGTTTTTCACACAAATGTGTAGGGCTTATTATTATTCTTTATATTTCTGAGGATTCTACGAGTTTCTAATACGTAAAGAAGAAGAAGAAGAAAAAAAAACCCGTAGATTTTTAACGGTTTGTATAAATTTGGAATTTGTATTGTGAAGATGAAAAAAAGGAGGAAGGAAGATTGCAATTGTGTTTTTTTCGCATCTTTATGGCATTTCTATGAGTACAATGAAAGTTCACATGTATTTTTATCAGTGATTTGAAAGGGAAGAAGAAAAAAGATTCTAAAAAAGAGAAAAAAGTGAGGAGACTGAACTTTAAAAATCGCATAAAATATTTCCAATAAAAGAATGTTGGTGATGTGTTACCAGAATTCAGTTGACATTCAGGTAAAAAATATTGATTTGTTATTTCTAGGTTACATATACACAATGTAAAAAGTACAATCAGTACTTACATGTATAGACTATCTAAACCTGCCTCATCGTATGTAGAAGCTTGTGACGTCAGTGGGGTTGACGAAAAATTTATAATTGTGTCATTTTTGTTTGATATACATATATAATAATAAGTACTAATAACAAAAGAATTCAGGAACTTCTTTTGTTAAACTGTTGATAATGTTTGATTTTAATTTTTACGATATTCTAGGCACCTATTTCGTTACTTTTGATGTAATTTATCAGCTTAGTTTTAATACCGTCATTTCTTCAAAATATATTTATTTGTATCAATGGTTATCACTACCATCACATCTACGAGGAATCACAAAAGTCCGTTCTTCATATTACACCATAAGGTTTATTTAGATTAGTTATTCAAATGTTAAAATTTTTCTCTTATCTTCATGTGTATTCATGCACTAGTAAATCCGTCGGGCAATTTGCACGAAACGAAAACGAAGGAGGTGTTGTATGGAAACAAAATAGCACTTTCTAATCGAAATTGGATTTTGCATTTTTTGATGATGATGCTTTAGTAAGTTTTCTGAGACTTTTCTCTACATTTTTTCCGTAGTTTTCAGGTGAAAAGTTGAAACCCCTCCTTTTTATCAATTAATTTAGTAGATATACTGTATTTTATGATAATGCAGTGTACATTCTGAGGCATCCTGTATATATAGACACTTGAGCAATTAATAATAATTACAATCCCGACTTCAAATTATAATAAATACATGTTTTGCCATAACATAACTTACATAAAGTACGAAAGAAAATTTCTCTGCCTTAATAAAAATTAATTGATATGACCTATGACCTATTTTTGTTAGCTAGATGATCATATATTCTTAATGTACACTTTCTTATTGTGTGTCTTCATCTACACATAAAACGGGGATGAAGGTATTTTTATATTACGACTCCTATAACGTCCATTGGCTTCTTCTCCTTCCCTCATATTTCTGCATGGTTATAAAAACTTCTAATAAAACCCTGCGTAGAATTTACCATTTTTTCCTCCTTATTTTGTAAAAATATAAAACCGGAGTTTCATATTAAAATGTTTCATGTGGTTGTTTCCTATGAGTTTATTCGTTTTTACGTGGGAACAAGAAAAGTTTTTTCCATGTTTGTGGACACACATTTTTTCTGCATAAAAGGGTTATAACATTGCTTCATATCCCAACCACAGACATTTAAAGATCGGCGGCGGCGGCACAGGGAGAAAGGGAGAGAAGTTCTTATTGTTGGAATAATTTTACCATCCATCAGAAACCATTTTTCTTGGACTTTCTATTCTTCTATTTCACGCTCACAGCATGTAAAAAAGTACATAATATGCCATTTTTTGGTGGGCTATGAAAATAGAAGTAATCTCTGCTACTACTTTCTATAGGCAAAATCTAAAATATGGAAGCAGTAACTGTGCTAGTTTTTAGTTGTGTTCCATTCTAATATTACACCTTCTATAGTTAAATGCATTTAAATATGGAGCCTCTATGGAGCCCCCTGTTACGGACGTGAAAAACATAAGCACCGACTGCATGGTCGGTGCACTTCTAACGAGTGCTCAAATCTCCATAGAATTTTTCAATTTTAACATTTTCTCCAATTATTATATGAGCATCTGAAAAATTGAATTGAATTTTCTATGATATTTTTTTATGGCCTTAACTGGACTCCGTATAATCAATTAACTTAAATACACATTTACCTCGAGTGTCGACTTATACCTTAATCTAGTACACGTAAGCTAAATGCATTCAAGTTAAATGTGTTTAGATGAATTATTAATTACATAAACACGATAAAATTGATATTATTACTTAATATCTGATTAAATTGAAATGCCAAATCAATATTTTGTTACACTAACCCCTTTTATATTGAAATAATATCTGTAAATTCATTGCGAAATATTTTGTTTCAGTGGCCTTACAACAAAATGTTTAAGATTTAAATGCATTTAACTTTTTACACATAACTTATACCTTGTACACAACACATGAATTAAATGAACTCAAATTAAATGTGTTTAGGTGAATTTATACGGAATCCAGTTAAGGACATGAACACCAAATAAAAATTGACTTTTATTATTAATATTTATAAAATTGAAATACTAAATCAATATTTTGTCAATAGTTTATATTTTTTATATTTAAGTTAATTAACTCAATATTTTCAGATTATTAGATGCTTTGCGATTTTTCGTCCAAAAAATACACGAAATAAAATGAAAACGATATATTTTTAATTAAATTCGTTTTTTATTTATTTCGTAATTAAATTTCGTTAATGGTTTGCGTTCTGCCAAAACGAAAAAAATTAAAATAAAACACGAAATATGACATTTTTGGCTACAATTAAAACCTGAAACAAAAAGTACCTATGTGCATTACTAAAACCAGAAATCACAACGGCGACAACAAGGGATGGAAATCGTAATAACAGCAAATAAATAAAAAGTAAAAAACAATTAAATATTATAACCTGCCTTTAACCTAACATCTGCTGCTTTTTGTTGAGTAAATTTAATACTTTCCTGGAGATTACATGCACTAATTTCTTCAAAATATTCTATCGTTTGTTTGAAGTGGGAAAAAAAAATGGCTGCTTTTTTGACCAAAATGTCAACAAACGCGCATGCGCGACTTTTTCGTGGTAACGAAATATAAGAAATGTTTCGTCACGAAAAATAGAAAAAATATCGTAACGACACTCGTAAAATTAGACTGAAAATACGAAATAATTTTAAATATATCGTATTTTTAATGTATTTCGTGTTTTCTCACATTTCGTTTTACAGTTCGCAAAGCATCTATTAACTGAATAAATTGATTTTGAGATATTGTTTGTTTGCCCTTCACAGAGGGCTCTGTAGAACACGTTTATTATTTAAATGCATTTAAAATATCAGGTGTGTGTGTCCTAGGTATAAGGATGGCTACTCTTAACGAATGCTTAGTCAAAGATAATACTAAACTCAAAGTTTAGATATCAAGTTGAATGTAAAATAGTTAATGAGTTTAGCTCTACCTTTGACTAAGCAGAGTCATATTAAAAATACAATCCTGAATATAAGTCATCTACCTTTATTAAATAGAATATATTTATATTTTGTTAACAGTGGACGACAGCAGCAATTTGAAAAAGAACAATTAAGTTTTCTTTTTCCCCTTCCGGGATTTTAAGAAAAATGGGAGGGGAAAATATGTGTCTGGGCTCTTTGTTATTTTTCGAGCCCCATTATTATGACTCTACTTTGAAATGGGTTGTTATTCTTTTTGCTAATATCACCATTTATATTTATAACACTCTTTCTCATTGGTTAATGTCATTTCATCTAATGTACTTTGTTTTCTTGATTTTTATTTGAACGCACACCAGACTATTATATCGCCTATAAGAACAGACCTATGAATAAATAAGTTAACTAGTGCATTATAATAAGTAGCCTAATAAGAATAACATAAAATGAGAGAAAGAAAACCTTGTGGACGACGGTTTCAAGAAGATTCTACATTTTTTAGCTAGGTTAAGCTCATCATCATCATCATTCTAGCCTCTTCCTCCTCCTTCTTCTTCTTCCAATGGAAGGTGTTGAAATGTGTCCTAGATTTTTGCATCTTTCTCTCCCTCTCTCTCTCTCTCTTGTGTGTGTTTTGTAATAAATGTATATCTTTATGAGCAATATGAATTACAACTATGCTTAATGGTGGATTTGCTATTCAGTTATGAGGCCTCTGTTTATACATATTATGTGTAGGCCTTTTAAAGTAAGTTTGGAGTAATAAGTTGAAAGTATTACTCAACAAAGCAACCTCGTTACGGATACGTGTGTTGACCCTAGAATAGATCTCTAGAAAGGAGATGTTTCGGTGCGTAAGTGGGACAGAAAAATAAGAGAAATAAAATTTAAAATAAAAATTATGTTCCTACCATGAACGTATGGACTAGATCTATTGTTAAGAATGGTCTTTTTATAATTAGTCTCCATTGCAAAATATGCTAATGAATTAGAACAATGGATTATTAAGAACAACAAAGTTTTAGAAGAGTAAATAAATTTATTTAATGGGATTCTCAGGTTTTGATATCTTGACAAAAAACGAATCTTTTCATGGTAAATTCAGATTTCTAGATTTATGGTTTTTTCTCACCCTTTTATGTTGAGCTCAAAAATGTGGAAATAATCATCAGTCGTCTCTAACATGTAAAAACTTTAAACTTTGAACTGAATAAAATTATGGATATCACATGATACAGTCTTTAAGTGATTCTTTTAGCAACTCTTCAAGTTATTAAAAAGACATTTTCTTGTTTTTTCTCCTTAAAGTTATTTACACAAAGGTGACATAATGTATATGACTGTCATATGTCCGGAAAATGTCATACGTAGCAGTCACAAAAGCAAATTAAGAAACATATGACAAATTCTGTCATAAGTGTATCATTTGTTTGTGATTACCACGTGGTGTGGGCGCAGAAATAGGGCGCAAAGTAACTACAATAATAATACTAGGGTGGCGCCAGTTTTATTCTTGTCTAAAGCGCAAAAATGACTTAGTTAAGGTTCTGATTGGACTTACTGTACAACATAACGTAACATTATAAGGTATGACTGTCACATTTTTATAATGTTTTTTTCTTCTGTAACGAGGCTCCGGAGTTTTTGGTGACATGTTTATTTATACAAAAGTATTTCTAGTGCTTTATAATACAGGATTATACAATGTGTCTGTATTGGAATTTTCAGTAACTGGTATCTACTTGTATCAGTAGTAGGCAGATCCTCGTCTTGGTACCAATCACATTCGATATGATGTATGGGGAGGTACATAAAGAAATATGGCTCATATGCTAGTCACGCATATACTGTATGTGCAGCATAATATGGAAGATGCAGTACTTTACATATATATCTTGTGTCCATTACAACTAGGGTATCCGCCCCCACCCCCTTCCTCCTTACAAACATGCCACACTATTTTGAACACCACCCCATCCCACTTTCCTCCTATCAACCCCCCCCCCCTCCTTCCAATTCCCATCATTATAAGGCATGACACGTTTTCTATTAAACCTCTATACAGACATATTAATGTATGATGATGACTACCAACCAGGGTTTGGGTTTTTTGTTTCTTTATTGAATACACATTGTAGAGAGAAATAGCATTTTGTGTTAAATTAGGGGGAAAATACAGACAAACCAACACGCACACAGATTAAAATCCTATTATATTTGACTGTGGGTGAAATTCAGATTTCAATTTCTGAAAATTTTCCCCATTAATAATTTTCATTCGAAGATACATTACATATTTATCATTGTATGTTTGGAAAAAAAAAAGCGGGTTCGGAGTGGAAATGGAAATATTGATCATGACTGAATCCCTAGTTAGGCTTAAAAGAATATACCTTTTATTAATTGGTCAACATTTTTTTAAAGCTTATAATCATTAAGGATAGATAATGATTATTAGGTTGATTGCTAAAATTGCGATGCACTGTTTTTTTTTTAACTGGATGAAAAGGGGAGGATGGAGACTGGTTTGAAAAGAGGACTGGACAAAAATTCTAATGGCGTTTTTAGATATATATATATATATATATATATATATATATATATATATATATATATATATATATATATATATATATATATATATGAATGCAGTATAATATTGTTGACAGACTAGAAATGAATATTAGCCTTCCTTCCTCCCATCTCCTCCTTCTAAACCTCAATTGTGTAGTAGGTATGAGTGGAATATACATATATGAAATGAATGCACGTCCATTGCAAAGTTGAAAAGCATCGTAAAATTCTAATTGGGTTCTAATCCTTAATGTAGCATATAATGTGGATTATTGGCTGACACAAATACACTCACTCACTCAGTGAATATTATTATTATTATTATTATTATTATTATGCATAGAGACCTCCCTACTTTTACCCTCCATACCTTGCCTTAATTAGGAACATTTGAAACCACGAACATTATTAACTTATTACAAACACAAACCAGATATACCAGAGGCTGGTTGGTTGTGGTGGTTATGGTTAAATGAATGTGTTTTTTTTGCCTTTGTTTTCTACTCTTTTTCTTTCCCTCAAGCTTTGCTTTTCATATTCTGTCCGGTCAATTTCTTAAGTAGAAATATGCAAATGAATGTTAATGGCGAGAATTACCCCCTCATTTGAATTAACTCAGCATGAGTTGCTATTGTGGTTTCCTTATCTTTACACGTTTTCTCTTGTTATAATGAAGAAGAAAGTGTTTTCTTGTGGTATTTTTTCAAGAAAACAAGTTTTTGGGTTTCCTGAAGCGAAAATGGGGAAGGTGGAGGGCTGAGAGGGTGGTAGTACCACTTTCTCTCTCTCTCTCTCTCTCTCTCTCTCTCTCTCTCTCTCTCTCTCGCTCTTCACTCATATATTAAATTAGCAAATCTAAATAGTGTTGAATTTGAGATTGTTTTTTTCTTTCTCATTATTAGTCGAACTTGATTGCAGATTAATTAGGGAGACTTCTTAGTTTCACAAATTGAGTTTTTCCTTTTATATGTTAAAATTAGGCTACTTAAGCAAGTAGTAGGTAGGCATTTAAAACCTTTATATGATACTGTACATTGGATTTTCTAGGTTTATTAACTTATTATATATTCTACGGTAGTCAGTTACTAATTATTAGAGCTCGGATTTGTATGCAATATCAAGTAAACGTTTCCCAATTTGTGGCCCAAGTGCCAATTGTGAAACTGCAATTATGCATTGTGTAAATCAAAAAGGCTGTTTAGAGACTAGATGTCTGGTTAATATCAGTTGTCAACTAGAGTTCTAGCCTCTTAACCAGGTGTTTTTGATTTAAAACAAAAACAAAACAGTTGTTGGTTGATCTAAATGGGATTGTTACTTCACAATTGGCTTTTGGGCCACAGATTGAGAAAACACTTTGGCTTGATATTGCCTAACAATTTGGGGCCTAGTTATATATTCTACAGTCACTAATTATACATGGAGCACATAGGAGACACGTGACATGATTCATATCAAAAGTCAGATTGTAAATACTGCTTATCATTTCTTGCCACAACTTGCATGTAAAAAGTATTCTTAGCAAAAGTACCAAGTTAAATATAGATTTTTGCGATGCTAATACTGTATTACAATGAGTTAGTGTGTTGATTGTCATTTGGTGTGCAATTTAAAATTGGGTATTTTTTTAAATGTACAATTCTTTATTCCCGGTATGCCATTGTGAAATGTGGTTTCCAATTAAACAGATTGCGTTATATATATATGACAATTGCACATTATTCTCTGTATGTATGTGTTGGACAACAAAACCCAACGGATGGATATAGTTTTCTCTCTTTTTGAAAAAGGGGGAAGAATTGCCATTGTATTTGGATTTAACCTATTAGTTTGTGTTGTTGTTATTGTTGCTGATAGATTAAATTTTAATAGTTGTTATTCCAGGGCTTGTCTTTTTAATTGTACTATTGTATATCAGTACAGTTTATACTGTATGTATCTATAGGATTGTTGCATAGGTCGGATTTACAATGAATGGATATTTGATGTGTACTTAAAAAGTGGTTCTCTCTCATCCCCCCCCCCTCCTCCTTTTCCTCTTTCATTTTATAGATAGCAAAACACATACATAACATTGTGTAATTTGAAACATGGGTCCGTCATTGCTGTTTGATTCTTGACATTGCTGTTTTTGTTGGATGTTTCATCTTACATATTGTAGTCTCTTTATATTTGCTTGTGTTTAGGTTGTTTCCTATAGAAGATTGCTCAACAACTGTCATAAAGAAGAAGTTTTGTGCCAAACTCTAAATGAGACTCATTTCACTTGCCCTGTTTCATTGTCAAAAAGGGTTCCCCCATCTCCTCCTCCTCCTTCCCATCCTCATTTAATGTCTGATAAGGAGGTTCCTATCTATTTATATCGACAGTTGTCAATGAAGTCGAGATCCTGTTTCTTTTGTCATTTTGCCTTTTTAACTCTATATAATTGTATAACGTTTTGAGTCTTTATCTACGAGTGTGTGTATACATGATGTACTGTAGTGACTTCATTGTTATAGGCTCATATAGTGTATATGGGCCCTATGTGACTGTCTGAAGTTTTAATTGTAAAAGTGTGAGAGGAATATTTGGTGGCTAAGTTCACATGATATTACTCTACTACAGTACATTCTGGCATTTCTAATGTTTTACATCTCAAGTAACTGTAATTGTTTGTATAACTAGATCACACAATTCTTCTTCTTCTTTGCAAGAGTTTTATATTGTTTTAATTTTAATTGGAGTGTGTTTGTTCGTGTGAATGAATAACAACACTTTTAAATTGTAATTGATTAAATGAAGGCGTTTATTTCCGTTTTTATTATGTATAGAAGAAACAAAATCAACAATATAAATTTAAGAACCCCCCCCCCCCCCCCCCCCCACTCCCCCCCCCCCCCCCCCCCCCCCCCCCCCCCCCCCACCCCCCCCCCCCCCCCCCCCCCCCCCCCCCCCTCTTTCCTCTTTCTTCCTGTAATGTATCTTTACTATGCAAAATGAGTAAACGAATTTTCGGTTCTTATCACTTTTTTTGTGTCTACTTTATGTAGGCCTACTCTAGTTTTTAAGCATTATTGGCACTAATATAACTTGATTGCTATATTCTTTTTGTGAGTAAAAAAAAAGTTAGGCTACATTTAAAGTGGTTTTAAATTGAGAGTGAAAAATGCTTTTGAGAGCTACTTAAAATGCGCCCATTTTTTTTGAAGGTGTATAGTACACATCTGGGTTGGTACACACACACACACACACACACACACACAGAAAGAGAGAGACACTTTTTAAACCGGGGTTCATCCCTTTTTTTTCTTTTCTATTCAATTGTCAACACTGTTTTTATATATAAAATCGACAACAAAAAGAATATAACAAGAGAAAATGTCCCCACCTCTTCTCCTTTTTTTCTCCTAAATTGAAATGCACTTTTTTTCTTGTATTTTGGATCGATGTTTTTGTTTAATCAATATGATGCAAATTCCATAGAATTCTAATGTTGTCCTTAATTTTTATCTGAAATAGCTTAGAATGTGTGTGACGCAAACTTAATATAATGTGTATGTTGTCTTGTTTGTATTTGAGTTTTCTATGTGTGGCAGCAAAGTCTTTTTCTGTTTAAAGTGAGCTTATCTTGCAAGTCATATATGATTTTGTGTTTGTTTTTACCCATTGCAAAGATAATTGGATGGAATTAGAATAAAACGGATTATTGTAGTTAATGATGGCAAACCCGTGAAGCAAACGAAAAACATTGGTTTAATTCAGGCTTAAATTGCAGGCACTGTATTATTCATTCAAACACATCTTATTCCATTTAGATTGAAAAGACGTTTTCAGAAGAAGAAGAAAAAATTCTTCTTTTCTATATGTGAAGAAGAACATTTAGAAAAATGTCTTTAATTCTGTCTTTATGTTATGGTTTTAGTATGCACATTAGTATATACATTGCAATATTTAATCAATTTGGTCAAACTTTATTGTAATTCACATTCATTATGAAGACTCTTGAGGCTAATACCTAGTACACACACACACACACACACCTGATAATTTAAATGCATTTAAATAATAAACGTGTTCTACAGAGCCCTCTGTGGAGGACAAACAAACAATATGTCGTCGAATTCAATTTTTATTCAGTTAATAATCTGAAAATATTGAGTTAATACTTAAATATAGAAACTATTGACATTAAAATATTCATTTAGTATTTCAATTTTTAAATTATTAATAATAAAGTCAATTTTTATTTGGTTCCTGTGTCCTTAACTGGATTCCGTATAATTCACACCTAAACACATTTAATTTGAATTCATTTAACTCATGTGTGAGTACAAGGTATTAGGGTTGGAATACACAGACTACTTATTGACCACTTTTCGACAGTAAAATGAAGTGGAAGGTGGTTGGCCAACTTGAGCTGTGGTTGTAATGTATTTTCTATGGAAATACTTAAGGTGGTCAATTTTCACAACAACCCGACTTCATTTTGCATTCGGTAACCCGATATCTTTAAAAATCAACTTTTTTTATAGACAAAAATAAAAAAAAAATTATGGTATGCTTTAAGTTGGGTCATTTTCAAATTGATATAAAAAGCTTATTTTGAATTATTTCCAGTTTCTAAAAGTTGACTAAACACATTTAGACTTTCTGTTCATTAATGTGACCTTGTTCAATTGAATTACCATTCTTTAATTATATATGAACATTACTTGTGATATTAATAAGTGTAATAATTGAGTTGCAATTGTGTCGTTATTCTTGTTGCAATTTTCAGTCAGCTCAAAATGGACGATTTTTTGTCTTGTCACTTATTCTCGCAAATGAGCAATTTATGGATTTTGCAGATAGATATGGACGTGTTTAGTTAAAATTCCCCTTTTTATAAAGGATGGAGAATCCAGAAGACTGACTGACTAGATGGAGGAGATTTTATCATGGTGATGGTGATGGTGGTGGTGGTGGTGGTGGTGGCTGTTGGCCATTAAGTCAGCCAAAGAATCATTTGAACATGGTCGAGTGGTTTTCATGGTCAATGGCAGACAGGCATTAAATGCGACCAAAAATAAAAAGCATTTGTTCCACCAAAAGTATAAGTTATGACCATAAAAAATTCACAATTCCCTCAGGAGATATTTGAAGAAATCTTTGGGGTTCTTTTTGTAAGTATTGCTCGGACAATATATAAATATAGATGGGCAAATATGAATTGGAGTTTAAAAACTTGTTTAAATATTGTCTTTTGAAGTGGATTTCAAAAAAAGATATGATGACGATGTCTTCGAGAAACATGACTTCAAATCGAACATCAATTAATGTTCAACGAGTCAAATATAATTTCAGTTTCAGTAAATAAAAATGTTAGTCAAATGGAAGTTTAAATAACTAAAAGCCTTCAAAACCTCATCCATAGGGCCTAATAATAATAATAATAATAATAATAATACATCTTGTATATAGAAAAAATATACCATTAGTTCTAAGTTGATATAAAATCCATATTTTTGCTACATTTCTATTTATTTTCTGTATAGTCTAATGTATAGTCCATTAGATTATTTAGAGTCACTTTTCAAAGCATTTCTTCAATAATATTTTTTAAAACTCTTTTTAAATGTGTTTTCTATCGATTACACAAATATTTTTAAATGTTTCTTTTTTTCTTCAGAAAACCAATAAAAAAATTAAAATTATATTAGAAACTAGAATAGTTAAGACTGTTTAGATCAAGAAACTGTTGTATTATTAAATTTGTTGTTTTATTATTAAATTAACAAAAAATTACTTATGAATTACTTTCATTTGTAATTGACTTTTTGAAGAAAGAAAGAAACATTCTAAATTGCATAATCTCACAAGTGACAGACAGTCTTTGTTTCTCTGGCACGAATTGAAGATGAAAACTTGGCATTTGAAGTTTAACTTTTGAACCCTCTAAGCAGGGTTTCAAGTGCTAAATTAATATTCTCAAGGTTGTATTAATGATTGCCAACTCAAAGGTAGTTTTAACCGCGAGAATTTTAGATAGGAAGTTTCATATAAAAGTTTCTGAGTTTAGCACTGGCTCAGTCTAGCCCTCAAGAAGTCTTTTGGCCGTTTTTTCTTGAAAATAAAAAAGCCAAGTTTATATAAGATAAACGTTTTTAATATTCTAGTAAGAGGATAAGTTCTATAATAAATAATAAAGTTTCATAACCTCATATTGTCATTTCTGAAATGAGAATATCATTAAATTTGTGTGATTGCATGTTTGCAATTATTTTTTGCACCATTGATGGATAGGTATTTAGACAATGTTTTATTTTGTTTGTAATTTGGCTTAGAAGTAAAATGTCGCTTTAGCTTTTAAATTTTATGATGAATTAATTGTTCATTGCTCGTTTTTCTCTAATCGTGAGGAAAGGCTATTCTCATTTAGGAACGCATATTATTAAACTGTCTGTCATAATTTCTGACTCGCTTGAAAAAGCTGAGTTTTTTTTTTCTAATGCTGAGCAAGTACAAGTGACGCATGCGCAAAAAAGGCATCAGTTTTCAAACAGTAGTTTTTCTTCTTTAACTAAATAGCAAATGTGATAGAATATATTGGGGGGGGGGGGTTATAATGGAAGAAGAACAGCCTTTAGGGTTGCTGTATATATATAATGTATATATAGAAAAAAAAGGAGGGTAATGGATCTATTAGCGACGTCCCACAGACAACTTAACGTCCGTATTAGAGATGGAGCCTTTCACTCTTCGGCTCAAATTAAATGTGCCAAGCTTTTGAGCTTCTTTTTTTCTCTCTTCATTCTTCTTCACTTTTACCCTGAAAAACCACCATCACTTTATCAGACCCAGCTTTTTTCATCTTCTTCTTTGACTTCATTTGTGCTGCATTCAGCCTGAAATCTAATTGAACATTTTGTCACTGAGAGCTCTCGCTCTCTCTCTCTCTCTATCAGCCTCTCATGGACACTCCCTTGGAGTTCTTTCATTCTTTCAATTACATAAGGGTTTTTTTACTAAGGGGGCCAAAGACTATCAATCTAAAGTTCCACTGTGATGCATGCATATTTAAATTATAGGAGTAATATTAAAGAGAAGTCTATGAAAAATTGAAGTCATCTTATGAGAAAGGTGTTTATTATAATAATCTCTTTAATAGCAATAATATTTACAGTGCGATACAAAAGTCAGTTGATAAATTAGAAAAGGTTTATAGCACACCATGAAGTAATGTATCAGCAGCAATGTAAAGTCGATGTCTACTGCGCATGAGCATTTTTTAAACTTAACAACCAAAGTAGCTGAGACTTTGGTGACTGCCTTGAACATCTTGCATTGCTACTGCGTTACTTTACGATATGCGCTTTTCCTTACTGTTACTGCTTAAAATAGTTGAGATCCTGGAGGATCTATTTTGAAATAGACAAATTTAAAGTAGGCCTTATCTTAATGTCTCTGAAAAGCGACCAAGTAGGCCTACAATAAATATGCCCATACATACGTTATGTGTAGGATATACATGTATACATATATATATATACATATATATATACATATATATTTATATATATAGCTTTTCCGTTCATAACTTCAAGTAGAGAGGCTTTTGATACTGCTGACCAAATGACCTTTTTTTTTGGTATCACGAAAAGGGAGGAGTTTTTGAGTAAGAATGTATAGGGGAAAATGTTTTTGCTGTTAAAAATAATGTCAAACATGGTTTCTCTCAATTTACGACTACAGCGGCCTCATAGTGTGTGTGTTTTTCAGGCCTTTTTTATTCTCTTCCAGCCTTCATTCATCTAAATTGTTGGCTTGTATTTGGGGTGGAGATATAATTTCTAACCAAATTGGTTGTTTTGATGGCGAAAGCGGCCTTTTGTTACATTTTAAACAAGTAGGCGGAGGTTGATACACCAAGGGGGTTATAAGAGGGTGTAAGAAGAATTGCCCCACAGTAAATGAGTACGGGTATATATATGTGTGTGTGTGGCTTGTTAATATTGAAAGACCACCCTAAATATTATTAACATTTTGGGTTCATCTTTCTATATAGAGTATAATAAGCTTTGAAATGTTGTCATTTCATTAAAAATGTAACTTGTTCATTGTTAATTCAACATATCTGCATGTTACTCACACCGGGACTTTGTGTTTTTTAACCCCCTCTAAACAACACACACACACACACACTCTTTAGTAATATTATCTGTTTTCTGTGATAATATTTTTGCAATTCCATTTTTATATTAAAGTTAAAAGTGATAGGATTATATATTTCTGGTTGCCCCTGTTTTTTGTTGTTGTTGTTTTTATGCATAAATATAACATGAAGAAAAATTATCCTAATTTTCTTGTAGACATCACAGCCCTTTTTTCTGGTACTAATACTGTGTATTTTTTTACTTAATCTTTTTTATAGCTATAATATTTTCATCAAATTCGTTGCATTATTACTGAACTAATAATATTTTTTGCCTATGGCTGGAAACACTTTTTTTTAAATAAAAAATTGAGTTTTTGAGAAATGAAATTGGTGTTAAATATTTTTCTATATATATATATAAAAGATGCTCTAGCTTAAACTATAAAATTCACCGTTGTTTTGAATATATGCAGACATATGTTTTTGGTTATATTTCAATTTAGTATAGAAATTTTACCCCTCGAATGGAGGCAATCACACAATACACACGTTTTATATTCAAAAACACCTATTTTTTTTAGGTATAAAATATTGTATTATTATCTTTAAATTCATGCATTTGGCGTCTCTTTTACATGATTTTTTTTCTCTAGTTTTTATCTTCTTTTTTTTTCTCTAGAAATAGAGCTTTTTTTTACGTGTAACTGCAATAGTATTTGAGTTTTTGGAGGGTTTCTTTTGACAATGAAATGCGATCTTTTTTTTTTCTTTTCTAGTATCTACTACACAAGTACATTTCTTTTCTATATTACATTGAGAAAATACTTGAGAACTTTTGATCACTCCTTTAGGCTAATATTTACACACTGATGATTGTACAACATTTTCAGTTAGAAATGTGTATTTATATTTCCTCCTTCAACTTTGAAACCCAATTGCACATGAGCCAAAATAATAATAATAATAATAGAAAAAAATGCTGCTTACCTTAGAACATAAAATAAAAGTTCAAATTCCACTATTTCTATTATTTTCTTCTTAAATAGATTTCACCAAATATAACAAGAACTCCAACAACAAAACTTCCCAGTTTGTGATGCAAATCGAATCATAATTGATTTTATAATCCAATGTTTTGATTATCTTAGATTACAAGTTTGATTTTTGTTGCTGATTAATAAAATCCATTCTAGTTTTTTAAAGTAGAAATTCTGAACTTTTTACTATATTTAAAATTGAAACATTTGTTTTAGAGTTGAATTAATAAGACCGGCACAAACACACACAATACACAGAGGATACACTTATTAGAAGGCGGATATGACACAAGGATGTTTAGGGGTTAAAAAAGGGGGGTTGCATGGTTCCCATTTACCTCTTAATTTTGGTGGTTGTTTTTTTTTTTTTTTGCTGTATCGGATGAAACGCGGCTGAGTAAAATGTGCGAATGTGCGAAGAATGTGACGGCGTGTGTCTCTCTTTCTGTCTCTATGTCTGTATCTCGACTGCATCTGCCGCTGCCACAGCCGCCGCCGCCGCCGCCGCAGAATGTTACTTTTTACAATGCGCACTCTTTCGGCATTCAATCGAACTGCTGACACATACATTCAAGCCCAGCTTTAAAAAAAATTGTTGTAAAACGGTAACATATAGTGGCAAACATACACACCCATAAAGGAAGTTCATGGCTCGGTCGATTTTAGACCATTTAGGTAGAAAAAACACACATTTTACACATTTTCCAAATTGTTATACTTAGCTAGTCTTCTCCTAAATATATATACTGTATATACATTATATAGTTGAAATTAAAAACTCTATAACGGACATTGTAAATATCTCATGTTTCCACAATTAACAAGTGATAAATTAGGTCATATTGTTTGACATGTTTTTTAATATTATATATACTGTATACATAGGAAATGTTTTTATAGTTTTTATAAATTATTGTGTTATTCTTTTTAATAAATCAAAATACTTGATTTTATATACGAGGTCTTTTTTAGCCCATTTTTTGATGGCGCTAACGCATGGAGCTAATTTATCTCTCTTTTTTTTGTTTAATTTATATAGAATATTTAATAACTAATATTTGTTTAGAATTTAACAGAAATCTACTAGGTAGGCTTATAAGGTTAACAGAAAAATACCGATAGAGCTATAGGAAGAGAGAGGGAGAAAGAAATCGAAACAGAGTTCGTTAAGTGCAACTGTCTCTTTTATATTGATCTGATCCGATCAATTTAGTGGGCCCCTAAATTTACTCTTCCACTCTTTTTTTTTCCCTCTTATATAGTATGGTATATGTACACTATGTGTATGGTTGCTACAGCCCTGAAATTCGGCAATCACTGCAAACACATTTTACGTAGCAGATAATAATATAAAGATTCTTGTGTATTAATTACACCTTGATGGATTTATTATGTTGGATTTTTGGTTGCTGTTATTCAATTTTTGTTTGTTATAATATACAGTATATAGACATACTGCATACTACAGTATTTCTTATCTTTGTTTTTATAGGACTTTTTATCATATATATATATATATATATATATATATATATATATATATATATATATATATATATATATATATATATATATATATATACTGTATAAGTAGAATGTTGTATACATTTATTGAGGTGTGTTTCATTATCTCCCTTTCCCCACCCCTCAACTTGATTAGTTGGTTCGCTTTTCGTCCACAAAATTAAAATGATCGATTTTTTATTGAGATAATTTACCTGTTTTTGTGTTGTGTTTTTTATGGAATAAAGTTCAATATATAGGTTTATATTCTAAGTGTAAAAAGAGGTGTACAAATATATATATATATATATATATATATATATGTATGTATGTATGTATGTATGATGGTGATTGTGTTTTCCTTGTGAGGGAGGAAGTGGGTGAACGAGAGGCTACTTCTTCTTATCCTTTTGCCCTATTAGGCTTATACATTTTTCTTATATTTGGTGGCCATTGGTGGTGGTGTTTGATGATACAATAAATTTTGCTAAAGAAAAGGAGGACTTCAGCTTTTTTTTGGAAGTCATGGGTTAAAATTCAATCAAGCGCGGTTGTGTTTTCTCATTGGAACGCTGAGTCCGTCGTCTCAACATCGTCCTTTTTTATATAAAAGGTTCAATCAAAAAGTTCCTCGACTCTCTTGTGTTTTTACACAGACAGTCGAGGAACTTTTTGATTGACTTTTCGCTTCAAAATAGTTTCTTTATAGATTGATACACCAAAGCCACAGCTCCTGGATCTTCTTTTGTAGAACATTGTTGAGAATGCTCGTCATTGAGGAATTTTTTTCTGGGGCCAGGATGCGATTTCTTTGCTGCTTTCAACGTTGAAAATCGTCAATTTATGTCGCTTTGACAATGTCCCTGAAAGTAAAGCCAAAATGTCGAGCATTCTTAACAGTGTTCAACGAAAGGACTTCCAGAAGCACTTTCGAAAGTCGGAAAAGAGCTTGGTTTTGGTGTATCCATCCACAAGGAGGCTACTTTGAAGTGGGATGTACCATTAAAAAAAGAAATAAGCGAGTCACTTTTTACACCGCCAATCCGAGAACTTTTTGAATGAACCACGTATATACAATATATACTGTGTGTATATATATACATAGGTATTTCTGAAGGTCCTTCAATATCTTTGTCGTTGCTTTTTTATATATATTTTGGAGTTTTTTGACGCAGTGTCTAATATATTTTTTTACTGATTCTAGATTGAGAGTGTGAGGTTATAGGCTACCACAACCGGTATCCCACTCATTCCCCACAAATATACTCTCTTTCTCCCTCTCATATTACACAAAGATGACTTTTTTCTTCTCTGTGTTTTTCTCAAACATGGTTTTAAGAAATATGTCTCACCTTTGTTTTCTTTGCCAAAAAATAAAGATAGGTGGTGGAGGAGGAGGAGGAGGGAAGAAATGGTTGTCTATATTATAGTCAATATTGACCTGAGTTGAGAGAGATTTTTTTATATTAAAAGGAAAACCTATAAATTCTTTACATTTTTGCCTACAGTGGCTGGAGTATTTGTTATGATTATCTATATCTATATAGAAAAAAGGATAAAAAAACAAAAGTTCTTGTAAGATAGAACAAGGAGAGACAGACCTCTTAAATCAACATCCGTGGAAATTAAGGAGGCTCGTCGTATGTGTTTCTTCTTCTGTAGGCTAGAATAGAAGAGAAAGTAGATTCATAAACTCTTGTTACTTTTTGGACGTTATTTTTTCACCAAAATGATTGATTTTTTTTGTTTTACTAAACCATTAATTTCAAAAGTAGTGAAACCTCATATATATACACTATATAGTTATTAGATATTTGTAGGTGTATACTGTATGTCACAGAAAAAAACGTCTCAAGTTTATCACCAGGGGAGCAAAATCGTTTAAAATTGAATATCTCAGAAATTATAAATGCTACATACACGTATGTATGTTCTTCAGTTAATATCAAAATAAAAAAGTTACAATTTGTAAAAAAAAATTAAAATCTTATTGAATTTTATCTTAGATTTTTAACAAATTCACTAAGTCCAAGATCCCAACACGCTGAAAATGAAGTTAATGAATTTATTTAAAAAAAAAAACTTTTCAAATTAACTACATTTTGAGTCAGCGTTTTCTGCGTTTTTGACCATGGCCTAACTTTTTTTTTTAATAAAATTAATCTATCAATTTATTTTATATTTTGTAATAAGTACATTTTGACATGTTGTTAACAATCATTGTAATTTTTGGTAGCTTTGGTAGCTTTTTCTTGTTTCTGAGATAACGTATTAAAATTTGAACAATAGATTGTGCCATTTCTATCGAACCATACTATTATATACTATGATATACACAGTATATGAAATGTAAGTGGAAAATATCTTTAAAAAAGAACCAAGAAAGGTTAGGTTAGGTTTCATTTACTGAATTATGGTAACTGGAATAATACACTAGAAACGACTTATTTACATATAGGATGATGATCATCTTTGATACTTTTATGATGGATTACGTTCAACGAGGGGGTTTTATATATTATTATTTATTTTTGTAGCTGCTTTTCGTAAAGAAAGTAAATAAATATGTAGGTCAGGTTCACTTTATTTGTTGTTACATCCTACTGTCTCGGATGTTGCAAAATATAGCATCCATCCAAGTCCGCATTTCAATTTCTATGAGTAGTTTTAATATGTTGAGAGGAAGTAGGTGACTGGTGAAAACTTTTCTAAGTGACTTTTTAGATGAATGTGTCTCTGGGTGGTCATTGGACAGTTTTCGTTTTTTTGTGTGTGTGTTTTGATGATTAATGGATGATGATGATGATGCATGCATGAATTTAGAGATATATAATACCTTTGAAAGAGGGAGCGCTTAATGTGTGTTTAATTATTTGCATTTATGACAACAACAAAAATGAGAAAAAACTACAAAAGAATTTTTTATATTTCTTTTTTAATTTAACAAAAAATTCTCACCTTTTTTTAAATGTGGAATCATATATCATACTTATAAATTGCAACAACAAGATATTATGCTTTTTTTTAATCGATATATCTCTTATTAAAAACGTTGGAATGAATGGATGAAGATATATAATGGCATTTCTACAATTTTGGCTGTTTTTGTAATCAAACTTACATTATTCCTAAATAATATAGATAATTACCATCAAAGTAGATCGGGATTAGTTTATATGCATCAGGTAAACTGATATGTTGGATCTAATTAACGGCCCCATGTTAGATATATGTATGTTATTTCCAATGTGCAAAATCAGGAATTCTGCTGATGTTCTAGGCAATGTGCAAAAGTAAATTTCCCAAGTTGACAACATTTTAGGTAATGCGCAAAATTTCTGGAACAATTAGACAATCTTTATGTTAACTAAAACACTGGATAATCTGCAAAATATCAACTTATTTGGGCAATGTGCATAATGATCATATTAAAAAAACACCAAACAACTAGGCAAAGTGAGAATTATGTTACTAATATATATCACTGTAATATGATTCGAAAGTTAATTGGCTTTAAGTTTAGTCAAGTGTAAATCTAAGACGCTGACTCAGATTTTTTTGTGGGTGAGGATGGGAGAGGGTAACCTCTATCTGATTAATAGTAATGTTTTGTGTTGAAAGATTTAACCCTGATTACATTTTTTTTAAACATCATCAGTTGGAATACCACGTTAAGAACAGTATGGAAACCTGTAAAGGTTTTTTCTAATCTTGTTTCAACAAAAATGACTATAAAATTAACAGTAATAACTTTACGGGTACTTTTAGTAGGCTGTCTTATATAAGTTGCAACACTTTTCTTGATTAGTTTTTCAAATGCTCTGGTCAAGTCTACGATCTTGGCTTATGGGCTCATGACTTATGAGAGACTGATGATTAGTGACACCAAAATGCGGTCAAATGACTTTTTGAATAAATTTATATAGAATGTTATTTTCCATAATTTTTTCTTTAATGTAATTCAGGATGTAGATTGCCGTAGCTTTAGATTTTTTCATTTTACTAAAATGTTTAAAATAATGTATACTTAAAATATAATTCGCTCGTATTATTAGTTCTTGTTCAAGAATCTGATATTAATGCAGATTAAGGTAAGGTTGTTCCGTATTTCACCTTTGCATTGTTCAAATACATTAACACAAAAGCGGATGATACGGGGGGGAGGGGGGGTGACTGTATTCTGCGCATGCGCAGTAGAGAGTTGTTTTACCTTGACCTACATTAACTTATAGCCTTCTGCGATGTATGACCATGATCCATCCATTCATTGCGTTTTAATGTGGATGCTGAGCAAACACTTGTTTAATTACATGCATATTTTGCTCTTTAAAGTATGCTTTTAGAAGAAGAAAAAAAGGCATAGGGAACAAATGATCGTTTTCTCTTTTGAGAAATGAATGAATGAATGCCAGACGTTATTTGGCGTGATTTTAATATTACATAAAATAATGTCTGTCAAAGTTGAGTAACTTCCAAAAGTGAGTAAATCTGGGCCAACAAAATGTGGATCCATAATAGAAGGTGACCTTGTTCACCTTTTGTGATCGCATCTAATGAGTTTGCTGTTACTCTAATAAATCACAATGGTCATCATTAGTTCCGACTACACTAGAAACAGTGTATTAACATACTTTTAAAAACCATTATCATAATTAGGACTCGGATTTTTATGCAAATTTCAAGCAGATGTTTCTCAATGTGTGGCCCAAAAGAGTCAAAAACACTTGTTTAGAGGCTATCACTCAGGTTGACAACTGATAGTAAGTAACCAGACATCTAGTCTCTACCCAGCTTTTTTGATTTGAAAATTCATAGTTTCAATTGTTCTAATGATGATGATGATGATGATGATGATGATGATGATGATTACTGTACAACTGACACTTGGGCCACAAATTGAGAAACATATGCTTGATATATTACATTAGAAATTCGAGTCCTAGTAATTCTATAACATTTGTAATTTATAACAGAGATATTTTGCCTTCATGATTAAGAAGAAGATGGCAAAAATATATTGTGTACAATGATTGGGGTTTGTTGAATAAACCGGTAGCTGGTGGATGTATTTGTCCTAAATATTCAGTATGTATACTGTAGCAAAACATAACCTAATGCACTCACTCACTCTTAATATAACCACCATGTGTATGTATGTATATGTATACTTAGGGAACATGTAGGTGTGCTGTAAATGCACTTACGTTGTTTCCTTCATAATCGATTCATCATAACGTCTCTCTGAAAACCAATCAATAAAACTATGGCGTTTCCATCACAGCCAAAATGGGGAGAGAGAGAGAGAGAGAGAGAGAGAGAGAGAAAAACAGGCTTGAAGGATGTTTTTGTGGCTTGAAATAGTTTTGCATTGAAAAATAAGCCATTTTTGGTGCTTATCACATTTATGCTATATTTTTTTTTCTATCTGTCGCTTCTTCATAATGTCCAAATGTCACCTGGTCGCCATTATCAATTTTGTCATCTTAAATAAACAATGGAAAAAGCATATGTTATATAGTAAGTGAAGGGGAGGTGGCAAGTAAACGTGATGGAAAGAAACTCTTTAAAAGTAAATTATAAAATACATGTATACATTATTATTTTTGAAAAAGGTAACATTACCAGCATTGGACCAATTAAAAGCTCAGACTAAAAGATATCAAAAGTAAAATGTGCATTATCATAAACAAATATACGTTTTTATGATAGATTCGAATGATTAGATTCAAATTTATGATTAGATTCGAATTCCACATCTGTTTTCTGTAATTTAGTGGAAATTTTCCAATTTAAGCAATTGTGGTGGTGTAGGCCTATTACATACATTTTTTTTAAGTTTACCTTTCTCCTCCTCCATCGTCTTCTTTTATTATACTTTGGCATTAATAAAACATGATAGTAAAAAATAAGTAGCATAAAAATTCTATATACACCGTAATAGATTTATTTTTTCAAAATATATATTTTTTGGCTTTTATTATCCACATTCTACTTCTTAGACTGGATACAGGTTTTATTTTGAAAGATATCAACATGAAGATAATCCTGAAGTGATTCAGCTACCCTTCTAGTTTCTAAAACACTTAAAATGAGATGTTTTTCATGATAGTTTGAAAATAACCCAACTTTAAAACATATTAAAGGGATTCAACTACCTTTCTAGTTTCTAACACACTTTCAATTTCTCCTCAGTGATGTCGACATTTTGAAACGCACAATAATTAGATATTAGAAAATCACCTGTTCATAAAACATCTTAAAGGAAAACAATAGAATGTGCGGTACTTTTCAATTTGTTTCGAGATCAATTTAAACGTTATAAGCAGAATGTGCGCAAAATGAGAAATTTTGCGCGCACTTTCATGTTTTCGGTATTTAGATAAGAATTTCCTTTATATACAATTCTGTAGGTCTAACCTACTACGACTACTTACTACTTATACTATTCTACTTGAGCATAAATTGCATCTATTGTCCCTAAAAACCATTGTGTCTACTATTGTATGTACATTGTACATGTATATAAATATCTTGGTTGGATAAAATCGAAGATAGGAAACGATAATGAGGAAATAATGTAAGAGATCCCTTTTCATCTTGCACATTCATTAGGTCCAGGGCACAAATTCAAGAAGGAAACGTGGCACTTGAATTTCAATTTGATCGTTTCCGAGCCGAGTTCTGACAATTAAAAAAACAAGGGTTTTCCTCCAAGTTTTGAGGTTCAAATGTCAAATCTCTTGAATTTACCTGTTTTTTTGCGCAAGTTTCAAATTGGCTAGAATCTAATTCTATGCTGTAAGAGTAAGCAGTGAGCACCTACTCCCATTGTTGGTGTAAGTGCTCCGTTTTGTTAAGTGAACTTTATTCATACGAAAATTGAACACTACTTTGCTTTTTTTTTAGTAACTGCACGTGAGGAGTATATGCAAAGCAGACACAATCATCTCGGAGTTAACTCTGTTTAGGTTAAATTAACTTCAGTTGAAACATGATTTTTATGCCAATTTTACTTAATGGTTATTAGTAAAAACAAATGTGTCAACCACATTTTTAAATGTTTATGGAGTTTTTTTCTATTGAATCACGATATTTTTTATGAACGTCATCAGACTCCACCATCAAACTACAATTTTAATTGTTTGAACTTAGTTTATAATATGTATATGTTATGCAAATTTGGATTAGGCCATTTCCCATCACTTTTGAAAAATTAATAAAATTTTCGTTTTTTCTTGAACAAAAATCTATTGTTGTTTTCAATTGAATTATAATAGAATAGGGAGGAGGAAGAGGAGGAGGAGGAGGTAGAGAAACCTGGAGTTTCTCATTTTACAAAATGTCATCCTAATGTTTTTCACAATCAATTATAATACACACTTCCTGTTTTGTTTTTTTACTCTGAAAGTTCATCTTTTGGGTTCATAGATTCCATATGAAGTCATTTAGGATGAGTGAATCTCTCTCTTTATACAATATTAGATGCATATTTTCTCCTCACGTAACACCTAATTTAACTACAGGGGTTAAGAATCAGGGGTTTTCGCTCACTCTCTCTCTCTCTCTCTCTCTTTCTTTCTCTCTCTTCATTTTATTGTTAAGTCAGGTTCTCCACATGATTTGTTGAGTTTTGGCAAAGGAAATAATAACATTTTCTCAAATGTTAATAATATGCCTGTTGTATATTTGTGTGTATAACCACGAAATTATAGGTGGTTTTCTGTAGACCAATCCACATTATTGATTTTCTAGTATCATTCATTCATTTGAGAGATTTACTTCTTAAAGTAAACAAATGAAAAAGTGCAATTTACTTTCTAAGCAATGGTTATCAACTTATCACTTGCAATTGCACAAATCAAAGTCCAATTTAACTTTTTTTTGTGTGTGTTTTTCTTTTTGGAGGTTTTTCGATTGCTTTGTGATTGTTTGGTTTTCTAGAGAAGATTCAGGAACAATTCCAACTAAATTAATCATTTATTCGGTTTCGAATGGGGTTTCGCTTGTTTGTTTCTGTTTGCTGCAAAAGGGAAACTGAGAGTGTTCTAAGTAAGTAATATGCCAACAAGAATGCCATTCGAGAAGAATCTCTCTTTTGTTTCTTTTCTTGAAATTTTCTAGATTCAATCAATACTTTAATTTTAAACCTTTTTAAAGTTATAAATATTTTTGACAAACTACTTTTTAAAATTGTTTACATTTTTAATTAATTTGAATGGCATTGGCTGTCATTTTAAGAGGATGAAACATCTAACAGTGTTTGGCATTATGGTACGTGCAGGTAGCTCAACTCTTATGTTAGAGAAAAACGGTAGTAGATGAGAGGGCTTTAATTTTATAGTCTCTCTTCAAGGTTCTTTTTACCTTTATGGTATGGACTTGATATCATCTCGCTGGAGAAATCAATAAATAAAAAAATGTGCGGTAAATACTCCATTTAAAAAAAGGGATGAATAAACATTTTGTTTTATGTTACTTTTGTGGTACGTTTCGGCATAAACTGCGTTGAGGGTGCAATTGTATGCACATTTTATAAAGTTTATTTTAATACAGTATAGGCCTACTTTAATAATCTTTTTGTTTTTTTTCGGTTCTGTTTTAAGGCTATAAAAATGAATGAAATGATCAACGGTTGATATGGATGGTTAAAACATTTTTTTAAAAGAAAAGTGTAGAACTTATAGTTTTGCATTTCTATAATGTCTAATGTATATATATATTCACTGAGTGACTGTATAATATGGTGGTGGAGTGGTTACTCATTGCTCTTAAGATAAGATAAGGAACAAATGATTTTAATTATTTTTGTTAAATTGCACTTTTCTTCTTTCTGTTCTTCTTTTCTCTTTTCAAGCAGAAAAAAAGCAACAAACAGAACGCATTCATTCAATTGTGTTTAGTTAAAGATTGCAACAATGAATGTAGGTTACATATATAAACGCCATTTTCACTTACAAGTTTCCCATTTTCTCAAAATATATATATAGAAATTGCCTAAAAGTTTCATCATTCATTTTATTTAAATCTATTCTGTAAATTACCTTCATCAAAATTTTAAAACTTTTTATGTATAAAACGATAAAAGTTTACTCGATTTTTATATTATATAAATTCAAGTTGTAAATATTAATAAAATGAACTATAAACTTGTAAATGAATCTTACTAATGATATAATAAAAGTGGCCTAAAATGGAGGGTTTCTTTTTTCTGTTTATTGGTTTATGGGAAATTCTCAAAGGTTTCGTCAGATAAGGTCATTTTATTCCGGCTTTTTTTGTTGCAAACAGAGAGAGAGAGAGAGTTAAGATTTAATTTATGGACTGATGGACCTAGTTTTTTGTATATAGTGCCTATAGTGGACGTTGGTCGGTATATAGACTTTGAGTAAGAGTAAATGGGCTTACAAGATGAGAATAATGATCAATTATGGGTGTATGTGTGTGTGCGTGCATTTTGTGGGTTCTAAATGGGTTTCTACTTTTTTGTTCGCATTTTACTTATGTCCATTGTTTCCGGTTGTCCAGCTACTACTTTGAGGCGCATGCTTGATGGACGCTGCCACCGCAGTAGCAAACTTTCTCCATTGTCACTCTTAAGCACTGACCATTCAAAGTCTGGTTGTTATTCTTCTGTCTCTTTCACTCTCTCTTTGTATAAGAATATATATGGCTTTAGAAGATCACGTGTCCTCGTGATACGTTTTTTCTTTATGTTCTTAAACTCCAATGTGTCGTTACATTGGAGCTAAAAAAAAGAGCGACTTTTTTTTGGAACTCTTAAGTGATGTCAGCTGTCGTATCTTTTTAACTGGAGCTTTTCAGACGAAATTCTCCATTGATTTCTTTTGTATTTTCACTATTTTGTATCTTTAAGTCACTTTAAAATTGTTTTTTTTTTTGTTGAGATACTTCAGTTATTTTGTAGTTTTAGGTGGCAACAACGCTATAAGAAGAAATTGAAAGTGTTTATGGAAACTAGAAAAGGGGTAATTGAATCAATTAATAGTATTTTTATGTTGAGATCTTTTTAAATAATCTATTTATACTGAACATTACATAAAATTATAAGAAAAATATCATCTGTTTAAACTGTGACTATTACCTTAATCTGTGACCTACCCTTTCTAGTTTCTAAAAAAATATCAAGTTTTTCTTAATTTTGCTCTTCTGACAAACAAAATTAACCAAGAATTTGAGGGACGTTTACATTTTAAAACCAGCTTTAAAGGATGGAAGAAATTTTCTAAACTTATTGTTGGCGTTTTTTTTTTTGTTTTTGTTTTCAATTAATTAATCTCGTTTATGAAGCTCATAATTTTCGTTACTTTTCTTATCATAAAAGTTTGTCAACTTCTTAAGAAGAAATGTAAGAAACACATTGATGACGAGGTTTTTTACATATATAAGAGATTTAGTAGACTTAATATAGTGTGACATTGAAGATGATAAAGTGTTGATGTGTTAAATGTATATAATAGAAGAATGAATTTTGTATTTTGACACGCGGTACCTCGTACATTCTATTATTAATAATATATTTAGAAAATATTATAAATCGAAAAAGTCAGTCAAAAAATTAACGTTGATAATTTTTTTCGAAAAAAAAAAGACAAGAAAATCTCTCTTGGTTTAAATTTTTTTCCACTTTGTGGGTTGAAAGATCGCTTTATAAACTCCACTTTATTTAGGGGGGGATTTTAGGGCTGTGAAATATATATAACCTATTAGAAAATTAGACGACAGTTTCGATGGTCTTATGTATAATAATAAATACTCAGTGAAGAAAAACCCTCATTGAAGAAATTAATATCAATTTACATCTTTCCTATCCAATGAGCTTATATTTAAGAACAGTCAAAAGCAATTCTCACCATTGAAAAATGATGCATTCATATTGAAAGATTTATTTTAGATGTCAAATATTAAAATTTTTAGCTATAGCAAATTGGCTAAAGAAAATCCTTATCATCATCATCTCATTTTGCGCTTTTGTTGCCTGTGAGGCCTGCATGGACCATGGACCTGGCCTGCCTGTTTGTCTGATTTGAAGCTGCATTGACTGAACTGCTCATATTTTTTTTCTTCATTGTAACGTGTTATTTCTGGTCAAAAGCACATCTCTTATTGATTTTTTTTTAAAAAAAATAAGTAACTTAGTTTAGTCTAAACTAAGTCAGAAGAAAGTACTTGGCAAATTTTGTACTGCGATTGCGCCAAAATTGCAACATTGTGAACTTGAGGAAATCTTGCTCTGGGTTTTTTTTTCTTCCAATGTTGACTTGTGTGATAAATACCATTGTTGAACTTTTGTGCCAAACACAAAGCTAAGTCAAGAGATTAGTTTACGATTTTTCATGCATTTTTTTGCTCGTCTTTTTCTCTTTCTCTCTCTCCGTTGTTAATGCGACAAGTGAATAAATAATTTCATTTTGTCATTTAGATCCCCTTCAATTAGGCAATCACTGCAAACACACAAACTTCACATTTTTATTTAGAAAGATAATATCGCGTTTATAGTCGGCATTATTTTGTGATTACATTTAATTCTGATCTTTTGAGGTTTCATGACAAAACAAATCATAAAATTGCGACAGTCATACATTAGGATGTCACTGTTTATGTCTTTTATAATATACCAATTTATGACTATCATACGTGTACTGTATGTTATGTTGTACACCAAGGGGGTGTCATTACAGACTACAAACACAGATTACAAACTACATTATAACTTCAAATATTGTCATATGACTGGTGTTGACTAGTGTACAGCATATTGTGGATTTGTGGATTTTGTGGCTGTTAAAAGGTTATGAGCAACATAATTAGAACAATTTACTGTCATATGACAGTCTTATTATCATTCTATATACACTTGATAATTGCAATACATCAAATCAGATAGAATTTCATCACGAAAAAGAAGACTGTAAATGTGGCATAACTTGTTAATTTACATGTCTGAGTACACTTTTATATTTAATGTAGTAGGCCTATTGATAATATTTATAGTATAGTGTAATATACATTTTTCTTTAAAAAAACAGCCATTTCTTGACTGATTCGAAGTACAAAAATAGGCAGTACAAGTGTAGACTGGAATGCGCATGTTGTTGTTACCCATTTAGAAGATAATTTCATCTAAAACTCATTTTTGTCTGTGATTTTTCTTTTTTCTTGTGACACAGATTTTGTTCCGTTGAATTCTTTAACATGTTCTCGTCTCTCCCTCTCTCTCTCTCTCTCTCTCTCTCTCTCTCTCTCTCTCTCTCTCTCTCTTTGTCTGTATTTGAAAAGGTTTTGGAACATTTTTAACATTCTTTACTTTTTAGTGTTGAAAAAAAAAGTTTAGTTAGATCCATTGGACCCAACATTGAGAGTAGGAGGAGGAGAAATGGAGGTGGAGGGAATAGGCATTGATGAGTTAAAAGTACTTAACTTTGGTTGGGGTGTCTTTCATTCTTATCAGGTTTCTCTTAGAATTTTAGCTTTTATTTTACACTCTACAGCGTTTGTGAATTCTGAATCATAAGAATTTAATTATGTATTTGTCTTTATAAGCTCCACATTGCAGATTGACAGGTGAACAAAATACAAGTGTCTTCTTACGTTACTTTCACGGTTCTGGTTGCTGTTGATGTTCAATTTGTTGTCTTAAGGGGAATTTGTTTAGTGAATTTGAGACTAAGAAAAAAAGTACATTTGTTAATTGAGCATTAAAAAGAAGGGGATTTATCCTTTTGACATTTTCAACAGTGTGTTAATCCTTTTATCATTTTCAGTTCAGAAATAATATATTATCATGCCCGTGGTATATTAATTTACACTGATGCACCTTTAGGCCTACATGTATATGTCTACTGTACTGGACACCTAAATTGTGGGATTAATATATATATGTATATATATATATATATATATATATATATATATATATATATATATATATATATATATGTATATATATATATATAATATATATATATAATTTAGAAAGGAAATTGATTGACATTTTGTATTTCTATGTGTTTGTAAATGTCAAAAAATACTAGTTTATTTAATTCTTAAGTTGTCAGTTTTGTATCGTTTTCGATTCACAATTATTTTTAATAGTTTTTAGGATAGTTATATATTTTAGTAACTCGGACAGAACATCATGTACTTACTGTATTTTACCATTAGACCAAATTTAAGATGGAATTTTGGGTCGTATTCTTCAGAATAATTTTTCTTTAAAAAAGTTTATTCAAAAAATTATTAAGATTTACGGCTCTTAGTACTTGAACTTCAAGTCTTGAACCTTCTTCACATGGTTCAAACATAGCAAATTTTATCTTGTTCAAATGTACCTCAGTAAAACTAGGTTGGAAACCTGCTGTGATCGTTCAAAGTTGACGTTTAAGGGTCATATTAATGCTATTTAAAGTCAAAGCTTGTGCTAAACTCATCACCTATTACATCAAACTTCATATAAAAAGTTCAGGACTTTACTTTTTTATTAGCACTGCCTTTGACTTAGCATTCATTACGAATATGACCCCCGAATGCTAAAGTTCCTTCTTTAATTTGCTAATTCGCATTTTAGTCATTTTTAGGCGCATTACATTTTAACTTTTATTTTTAACCATATTTCTACTCTTGACTTTAGAAATTGATATCTATATTAATTGGCGGAGTCCCTCAATTTTAATTAGATATTCAGATTTATTAAAACTGATCGAATTTAATGAAATCCTATCTATACAATTTCCAAACCTAACTTATTATTTGAATTTGGAAGTTCTTTTTGAACTAATAAAATGAGCATAAATGTATTAATGATTATAATTATATACATGCATGATATGAATATCATGATTAAAATAGTCGGCATTAATAATGGATTTTCATGAGTTTTGTGGGGATGTCATTTGCATGTGCCACAAAGACAATAGTTTCTGCGGCGCATCTAAAAACAGCATTTCAATTAAACATAATATCTCTACTCTTAAATTAATAAATTTGATTCTTTTATTAATAATACTGTATTACTTTTCTGTCTAATAACAATTATGCTAGTAGTTAAAATCTGTATAATATATATTATACAGCTAAAAAAACAAGATGTGTTTTCAACATAACCATTGTTAGCCTCCATAGACATGAAAAATATCTTTAGTAAATTTCACCATCCTCATTCAGTAAGGGGGAGGGGGTTCGGTAAAGTGGGGGAGAGACCTAATTACACTGAAACTCAAAAGTAACTCTTGTGATTCTTCATGAATATTGAGTATTTAGGGGTGGTACAAGTAGGTGGAATGGCAATTAAAAGGGCATAAAAAGAGTTTCACTAAATTTCTTCCTGTAATTTTATTTTCACGGCTGAAAGATGCATCGTCTTTCAACAGTTTAAGAAAAAAAAAGAAGGTTCTTTTGCCCATTAAATTTCAATTTTCTACCCAGAAGGGTTTTTTTGTTTATTGGGGCGAGGGGGGAATATGGCGTAGAGTTAAATTATTTTTGCATGAACTCATATAATGTAAAATATTCTCTATTAGAGAGAGAGAGAGATAGATAGAGAGAGAGAGAGAGAGAGAGAGAAAATGAATATTTCCTCATATATTTTGTGTCATATAACAAGACACCTAACGCATTCCTGATTGATAAACTACCTTTCTTTGTTTTGGGGGTGGGGAACGAAGAAGACATTTTCAATTACAACGTTTTTTTTCATAATTCTAATAGACTCTATTAGAGACAATGGACTATTCATCTCTTTTGTTATGTGTAAGTATTAAACAAGAACTCATATTCACTAAGTAGGTTTTTTTTAAAAAATTTCTTCTTCCGTAATATCATTGGAAAGTTAAATATATTTTGAAGAAAAAAAAATCTTTTAAGTAACAATTTTTAGTGTTCATTTTATATTTTAGATCTGTGATTTAATTGTTTCATTTTTAAACTGTTGTTCGCCGACAAATTGTAGATTTTAATTCTGACAGTTCTGTAGACTTGTTGTCTATGTTAGCCATTGTCATAAAAGTATATTAAATTGAATAGGATAATTTCTATACACAATTGGAGAGAGTTGGTTTTTCTTTGTCTCTGTTAATTTATTTACAGTAATAGTAATTTGAGATTATAAACAACGGATTTTTTTTCTAGCTATTTGTTTATTATTACTCTAACTTTTTAGAAAATTTAACTTTTAAGTCTGAGGCTTATCTTATAACTTATATACAATTAATAGTTTACGTTATGTTGATCAAATAAAATGATTCGTGGTAGCTTTGTTTTCATTATCAATGTGATGGATATTTATACCATTTCTTATTATTATATTTCTTAATTTGTAACTCCAAATTACGTTTAAGACTTGACTTAACATCCAGTTTACAATGGTGAAGATGTTTAAATTTAGCAAACTGGTGGTACCTTTTTCAGTGAAAATACGTTGCAATATGTCGATGGCCGAATTTCTTTGTTAAAATTCTAAAGTTTGATTACACATTCTTTAGCTGCGTGTCTGTCTTTAAATTTAGCTCTCACAATTCCTTATATATATATTTTTTAAACATTCCAACACATCTTATGAGGAATTTAATATGTTGTCGTTATATTCTTATAGAAGAAACTGAACAATTGATTTTTTCTTCTTCTTCTACCTAAAATTTGACAATGTTGGTAAAGTAATTGTTTTTGAAACATCACTGGCACGGTAGCCTACATAAAAGAGGTTATTACTATTACTTATTACTACTTTCTTAGTTTAGCTAAGTTTAAAAGTAAATTCTAAAAATATGTGGTTTTCAGAGCTCCTATAGTTGAGCCACATACCAAAATATAACAAAATATAAGATCACCTTCACCCCACCACCCCCTGCCATGTAATTATTTTCTATACTCCGCGGAAAAGAATTTTTTTTCTTAGTTTCAGGAGACATTTCTTTGGCCTTTTTTTTCAGTTTGACATGAAGTAATGCATCATTGTCACTTCTTGTCTTTTTTTTCCCCCATTTTCTTGTACATTTTTTCTTATTTGTACACTTGTCTCTCCTAAAAGTGAACAGACTCAAAATACAGACGAAAAAAATGTCTTCTGTTGTTAGTCTCTACATTATAGTTAAATATATAAGGAATGCATTCTATCATCACATTATTTATGGAATTTATTGAGCTTCTATTTGGTTGCATTTTTACAAAAAAACTTACTTTTTTTTTCTTCTTTAAGGCCCTGTTTCCATTTGATGTAAATTATCAAGCTGTGGAAATTTCAACTACAGAAAAATGCCAGTTTACTATTGTCTAATTAGTTACTACATTGCTATTAGTTTGATAATAAACTGTCAAGTCTATTAGGAGAAAATGACAGTTTAAAACACATTTCCGCTATCATTTTTGTCAAGTGGAAACAAGGCCTAAAAGAAACTTAATCTACTTGTGCCCATTAAAGGCATTTTAGTAGTTTCTTTTTGTAGTAATTAATTGAGATAATGTTTTTTATTCTAATGATATTGAACTGTATTTTATTGCTTAATGTATGCCTAATTATGCAAACGAAAGGAAAATTTTCAGTTTTTAAGAAGAAAAAAAAACTCACTAATAATGTAATGGATCTAATGTGACAGTCTCTTTTTTTTCTCAATATAAAAACAATTTATTTGTGTCTAAAGTTTATAACGGTATTTATATGGACTACTTAGTAACTATTTGAACCTTTCGAGGTTTTTTTTTATAAAAAAGATTGAACAACAGATTGTGACTTATAAAGAATTACGAGCAGTCAACCAAGCAATTATTTCATACCTTATTAGGTCGTTTAGCCTCATTGCAACAGATTACATTTGCCGTGATCACAATTTGGAATATTTTACAACAAGATATGTTTGTGTGTTACCAATGGTGATAATACTCGTGCATCTTTAAATTTTTTGCAAGAAACTGTGCAAGAATTACATCAATATTTGGCTCATTTTTTAAAACTAAATTTTGCAAAGAAAAATAACCAGTGTCATCATTTGCTTTTAAATATTCTGTTAAAAATGTATGAAACTCTCATGATTATTTTCCGAAAAAGAGATGATTGCAACTTATGCAATTATTCTATTATCACATTTAGAAAATGGCAATAATGTTTTTTTTTCTGCATGGCACATAGCAGTAATATATTGTTTGCAATTTCAGATATTGCCAGTGTGGATGTTTGCAACTGTAGTTTGGAAGAAGTCTCTTTGTTATGCGTATGTCAAAAGGCTGATTTAACCTAATAAACATTTTGGCTTCAAGAAATGAATTTTACTTAAAATGATAATTATTTGTACAATACATCATCTAGTAGGCCCTATAGACAGTGTATATAACATAATGAGCTACATATGTGTTTTTCTACTTTCTAATGTTTGGTTTCTTGCTTGGTTGCTTAATTTTTCTTGTTGTTTTCTTCTGTTTTTTTTTTTTCTTTCATACCAGAAATTTAATACTGAGTCGGTTTTGAGATAAAAGAAGAAGTAGAAGATTGAAGAAGAAGAAGGAGATAATTAATTCATGGTGAGCTTTTAAATTTTGCTTGGATGAATTCGTGTTCGTTTATTTTTATTCCTGGTTTCACGATGTTCATCCTTACATTTAGTAAATAGCAAAAGAGATAGATATACAGATAAAAGAAATTTTCTTCCATATTTTCTTGTTGTTCCTTTGGAAATTTTCTTGTTTTACAACACAAGACGACTAGAAAAATAAGAGAACCTCCTGACTGACTCTTCAGTTGAGTGGAGCAGTTACATAGGAATTGAGGGGCCAACTTGTCATATACAACATAAAAGATGGACCTACCCCTTACTTCATCCCAGCACGCAAACAATACATACAAACATATACACCCCCCCCCCAATGAATTCACATGTTCACATAGTTGGGTTGACTTGAGTGAAAGGACAAAACTGCATCATTAAATTTGCAAGCTTGTCTGTGTCTGTTTGTATGTTCTTGTTCTACAATTGTGTGTGTGTTCGTTTTGCTTTAAGAGAGAGTAGATTATTTTCTTGAGAAAAAAGAAAAAGAGCTTGTAAAGTACATTCTACTTACAAGAACCATTATTCTTGAAAAAGGGAAAATAGGAGGAGGGATGAGACTGGGAGGCCCTTTTTTCTCTCTCTATATATCTGAATCCATCTCAGCCCCTTCTCTTAAACTTCTCCTCCCCCCTCACAACCACCACCAATTCTTACTATTTTTCAAACTCTTATTGTCTTTGCTTTTTCTCTTATTTTTAATGATGTCAGCTTGCTAATAATTTTTGTAGAGGATATAATTTGACGCGACGTCACTCACTTAGAAATGGAGAGAAAAAAAAGTCTTTTCTTTTAACGTCAATTTATTTAGAGAAATTCAACGATTGATTTTTTTTAAATATAAAAAGAATTGAATGTAAGGATTTTTTTTCTTCTTTTAGATTGACAAAACGATTTCTTAACTGTTTCAAATGGTAACAATCTAAGATAGCTTATACACGATCAATTGTGGCTTGTCCATCTTGGTTTATTAATTCAGGATTGTCTCTTAAAATCGACAATAGACCTTCAAGTCATTTCTCTTTAATTTATTGTTCCTGTCATCTTTTCAAAAAATTGTTTATTAATTCACTATTTCTCATAATATGAAACATTAAGATTTTTACACATTTTTTTTGTTTTCACGCTACAAAGGTTGTCATCCACCTCTTCCAGAATTTAAACGAAAATCTGCCTTTGCAAAAAGTTGAAATGAAGATAAAAAGCCAAGATTGACAAGCCATAATTGATCGTGTGTGTAAGCTGCCTTAAACTCTTTTCTAGCTTTTTTTTTTTGGTACCTTCGTTTTCAAACACAGGTGGAACTTTTCTTAAATGGATTCTTTTTTTTTACTTTAAATGTAGGTTAAGTTTGTGTGTTTTCATATAGTATGTGTATGAGTATGTACTATTTGTATAAGTACGTGCTTGTGTGCGTGTTGTTCCTCCAATGGTCTTTTTTAATATGAACTAAATGTGTTCAAAGGGATTTTTGATTGAAAATGGTATTTTTTTATTATTATAATTTGTTTGTTTGTTGTTGTCGTTTTCCAATTTTCATTTAATCTGCCGAAATGGATTTCTCCATCTTCTTTATTTATTTAGTACGGTTTTTTTTTAAAAAAATCTAAATGTTCCGAGATATAAAGAAGAGAGAATATCACGAATTTCCACCATTTCTAATCTGTTTAATGTTTGGATGTTGTTGTTTTTTTTTGGGGGGGGAGTTTTATCGACTATCGGATTATTTTTATGTGGGCATTTTTGTTCACATTACTCAACTGTTTAGATTATTAGTAAATTGGAATTCAAATAAATAAATGGATATTTATAATATTGATCATAATATTGAGCATCCATGAGCAGATTTATTCTTCTGAATAATTTTTTTAAAGTTTGTTTTTCATATTTTAACATGTTTTTAAAGATGTTTATTTAGTTTTTATTTATTGCATAATAGAAAATATATAATTAGTATTAGAAAATGCCTACCGAAAAAGCGACTGAAAACGAAAATGTTCTAATTTAATTTTATTGTTTATTCTTGTTGTTTTTCTGTCTACTTTCTGCCAAATTAATAGAATAGAAATATTTCAATTAGAGAAATTCTTTTTTTTTAGCAAAAAATAATTAGTTTTTTAGTCATGATCACTAAAGCAGAAAACGTCGACCAAAAAAGCGACTGAAACAAAAAACACTATAAATATAAATAGTTTATTCTATTTTTGTTGTTTTTCTGCCTACTTTTTGTCAAATAAATAGAAAAGAATCATAGTATTTTCGTTTCAGTCGGCGTTTCCGGCATGTGTGATCTTGACTTTGGACAAGATGACTTGATACCTGAACTTTAACTTTGAACCTTGTGAGCCAGGATTTCAAATATAGAAAAAACAACGTTCTTATAATTATAATAATCAATAAAACATTGTTTTCAAATATTGAAAAATTGTTCACTTAAGATTTAAATTGAAGTTCAAGTGCCAAGTTTCCTTCTTGAAATTGGACCTAAAATTTCAAAAGGGTTTTTCTTCTTGTTGTTTCTTTGTAAGGATTGTTTTTAAAAGACTTGATAGACTGCTATTAATTTATTGTCTTTTGTCTTAATCTTGATCATATGCTAATCATTTGTCTCTCACAACTCTGGTTTTAGTTTTTGAATGTGAGAGAGAGAGATTGTCTCTTTTGTTGTTTCTTCATCATATATGCCATTAACAAATTAAAAACATGAGCTGTAAACACGAAAAGAAAGGGGGGGGGGGGGGGGGGTTGGAGGCTGAAAAATGCAAGTTTCTTCTTTCTCCTTATTCACAGAGAAGTAAATTTTCCCATAATAAGTGTACCTTTTATATACATGTATATACTGTATATATGCGAATGGGCCTCAAATACAGACATCTTAAGACGAGGAGGAATTGCATTTGTATATATTAGACCACTTTAGAATAATTTATTTCTTTTCATTTGGATAAAAGTCTGGAAAACATATAAACGAAAACAAAATTAATTTCCATCCATGATTTGAATTCTGCATTGCATTTATTTAAATGTGAATGAATCAGTTTATGTTTGAGAAAGGGAATCGTTCTTTTTTTACTTGAAACAATTTTAACTTGTAATTTAAATATCGTATAGACATAAATAATTGTGTGTTTGTGTTTTGGGTTACTATTAGAATATATAATCTAAATATTTTGTAACATCCCCGTTTCCGTAGGGTTAGTAGAGAGATCTCTACTAGCCATCTAGAAGTGTCGAATGGATGTTGATGATTAAGTCTTTCGGTCTATTGGCTCCTGTGTTGCTACTTAACCACCAGGGACACAAGGGTCGGTACCTCAGGAGACCTGTGGTAGAGAATATTGTAGAGATGTCGTCTTACACTCGGCTGCTGGAGACTTCGTTGTCCGGTGGAAACATCGGCTACGTGGCGGCTATAATTCTAAGTCCCACTCCCATAAAATGACTGAGTCCACACATTGAATTCGTATGTTGAAAATGCTCTTTTATTCAATAAACAGAGAGTCCTGTAGATTGAGAGATATCGCATCGGTCTTAAGCATAAAGACGGTTTGTCCGATCTGCCTGATCTATCCGATCTGTCCTCTCAATCTACAACCTCTTGTATTTATACTCAAAATACAATACAAACATCTGATTATGATAACAAAGGCTCCAGGTGTGTCCAAGTCTCTTGGACACACTCGGACCTAGAAGTGAACTATCACTTAACAAGAAACGAAAACATCTATAAGATGTATAAATTATAACAATACAGAAGGATCTTCGTTGATCCTTCTTCAAAAGATAACAATACAATTTAATTACGAAAAGGACTTCTGTATCCTTTTCGTCACACTTGACCGGTGTTTCACTGGCCAAAAGTTCTATATCGTCAATTCTTCTAGGAATTATCCTATAAGAATTGACGATACAATTCATTTGCCGTCTTTTCCTCATCCTGTAGGGTAGGGAGGTATCGTCTGGATAACCTCCCGCCCACCCCCAAGCATGAGGTGAAACCCATCGATCAAAATACTTAAAACTACAGGGTGTTTCAATACAACAACGAATTCTGACGATGAATTCGTTACACCCCCCAACTAGTTTATAAGCACGTCCCTGTGCTTCCAAAAATAAGACCTTGCAAAAATACCCGTTGGTATAAAATTTAGGCATGCAGTAAAAATACAAAACGAAAAGTATAAAAATACTAGAAATGTGTTCCGAATAAATGCAGGCGTGCATAAACAAAACAAGTAGGGAAATACTCAAAACGATAAACACAAGTATAAAATAGTACTTAAAAATACAAAGTCCAAGGCCTCTAGTAGTCCAAAATGGCTCATCCTTGAGCAGGATCTTCTTTGCTCCTGCGCAAGTCTCTTTCCAGAAGGATGGCGGTTTCGGCAGACCTTCGGTGACTTCGGTGACTTTTGCGTTCCTCTGCATGACTGCTGGTCTCGTCAAAAAGGATGTAGGTCCAGGAGACGTTACAGAAGCCCTAGGACTCCCAGGAGCTTCCATGTTGCTCCTGGCGGTAGTTTTCGGCTCCGTTACTTCGACGTCGTCCTTGTATGTTGGCCCAGGCTCACGAGGGCGGACATCCTTCAGTTTTACTCGATTATTTGGCCCATGATGAGAGAAGCTGTGGATTTCCAACCTTAATTGATTCCTCAGGCCTCTGTTGAGTCGGTTTCGTTTGACGAGAGGCCTTCGTTGCCTCCAACGCCAAACTCCGCGAACCAACAGGTCTTCTGTGAGACCTGAGTTGGCAATCTCGACTGGAAGGGCAGCCCCCTTATTTTCCATAAACCGGCCATCGTAATCGCACACGATGGTAAACCAAATTTGCATAAGTAAAACAAAACTTTTGATGCTTTCCGTAATCGAGCGATAGAAATTTTCACAATTTTCCACGATGGATGGGTGAAAACTTTTCAAAACAAAAAGATGATGAGAAATAGTGCCTGTACATGTGCTCAACACATGGGCAAAGCTGTCAGTGATGAAGAACATAAACAATAGGACCCGGATCCATAGTGGTGCGAGGCTAGTAGACATTTCACTTAATGTATCCCTCCGCCCACGTGTTTCTTCCATGCTTGGTAGCGTCATTGACCGCTCCCTGTTTACTTCCTCATTTGGGACGTCATTTCCATCTGTGGCGTCACTAGCATCGATATCATCGTCCATTTTTGTTGTTTCATCGATAACTTCCGCGTTTTTCACCTCCATTTGAAATTCCATCGGCGAATTTACATCTTTTTCGTCGATTTCCATCGTTTCTTCAGGAATTTCGCTGATTTCTTCAACAAATCCAATGGTTTCCATGGTAAAATTCGTCTTATTACCATATTCTCTGGTGAATTTCATCGCATCTTCGCCAGGTAAGTATGAGAATTGCTGCTGGTTATCGTCTGCTGCCATTTTTCTTCTAATTTCGACGTTACGGTCAGAATGCTTTCGGATTGCTTTCGTAATTATCTCAATTTCTTCTTCATCCTCAGAAGATTCGATCCAAGCATTTTGGCATCTGCAGTGTCCACAACATCTCTTCTTACGCGAAGGTAAGTTTTTCTTCTTGACAAACGCTGTCATTTCTTTTTCTTTTACAGGTTCCGATTCGGAGTCTTCTGGCGATGAGTTACCCATGGACTCCAGGGTGTCTCCAGTCGTTGGAACATTGGGTCCGTCCTTTTGGTAAGTCTCATATAGTGGTCTCAGGTTTGCAACGTTTACAGAGTCCTCCACTAATCTTCCAGCTCGATTCTCGTAACTCAATCGGTATACGGTGTCCGATACTTTCGACACAATCGTATATCCCTGTCTCCATTTCGTTAAGAACTTCTTGTTCTGTCCAGGCCTGATTCGCATGTCTCGTACAAGTACTTTCTGTCCGATTTGGTACTCGTAAGGCTTCTTATGCCTTTGGTCGTAGTACTTCTTTCGACGATCATGTGCTGCTTTCAGGTTCGTCCTGGCTGTTCTTAGTTCTTCTTCTTGGCGTTCTTCCGCCTGTTGTCGAACGTCCACGAGGTTTCCTGCCTCGTTATCCACGATAACTGGTCGTTCTGGAACTAAGGTGTCTACTTTAGTTCTGGGCTCCCTCCCAAACATGAGTCTGTACGGCGTAAACTTCGTGGATGAATGTACAGATGAGTTGTACGATTCCAGAACTTCATCCAGTTTTGTAGCCCAATCAGTCTGGTTCTTCGCAGGAGTCAGATACTTTTTCATAGTCTGAATAATGCTTTTATTCGTCCTTTCGGCGAGACCATTACTTTGCGGATGGTATGCAGTTGTTGTTTCGTGCTCTATCTTGTTTATTTTCAAGAATTCTTGAGTGTTCTTCGCAACAAACGGCGTCCCTCGATCCGAAATAAGTTTCTCTGGTATCCCGAAGATTCTCTTTACATCTTTTGCTAGGAAGTTCATTACGATTAGTGCGGTTGTGCTTTTCACTGCTTTAGCAATGCAATATCGAGTGGCGTAATCGACTGCCAACAAGATGTGCTTGTTTCCTCCAACCGACGGTACTAATGGTCCAATGAAATCCATTCCCCAGCAATCACAAGGCTTTCCAATGGGCATTTCTTGAAGGAACCCTTCAGGTTTCTCCGTACCCAGCTTGTGTAATTGACAAATCTCACATGAGCGCACATATTCGAATATGTCGTGCTTCATGTTATTCCAATAAAATCTTTGCCTGGCTCGATTCCAGGTCTTAGTTTGTCCTTCATGACCAGCATCCGGCTCGTCATGGCATAATCTCATTACTTCAGGGATGAGATGTTTTGGAACCACATTCACGAGTGTGGGTACGGAACTTCCGTGAAACACACAAGCGAACAACTTGTTGTCGTAATCGCAAAACAACTTATGAAGAGGTGACTCCGGTTGGTTACGCAACTCCTCACGAATCTTCAAAATCTCTGGGTCCAATTTTTGCTCCACCTTCCAATCCCATTGTAAGGTTACATTAAAGATCACACTGTCATCTAGGTCTTCCGCTTCTGGGATGGCCTTCCAGTTAACAGGCACTCCTGCTGGATATCTTGAGAGGCAATCGGCTTCGATGTGAAGTTTCCCCTCCTTGTAGATGATTTTGTAGTCGTACTCCTGCATTAGCAGCTGCCAGCGACCAAGTCTTCCTTCCAGACGTGCTGCAGTCTTCATGTAGCATAATGCATGGTGATCCGTCACAATTGTAAAGGGCTTCTGGAACAGGTACGGCCGGAACTTGGTGACTCCATAGATTACTGCTAGGCACTCCTTATCCGTCGTACTGTAGTTCTTTTCCGCGTCCCTTAGAATTCTGGAGACACTTCCAATGATCTCCTTTCTTCGTTTATCCTCTGACTTCTGGTAAAGCATCGCTCCAATTCCGTATCCACAGGCATCAGTATGCATAAATATTGCAGCCTTCGGATCATATACGGCAACCAATGGAGATTTCGACAACATATTCTTTAGCGTGCGGAATGCATTCTCGCAGTCAACTGACCATTTGAACGGTATATCTTTACCCGTAAGGTCTGACATTGGCTTCGCTATGTTGGCAAATCCAGGTACATGCTTTCGATAATAACCCGCCAATCCAAGAAAACTTCTGATTGCGGTTACATTGTCAGGAACTGGGAAGTTCTTTATGGCGACAACCTTATCTGGATCTGGCCGAATTCCATCAGGCGAGATCAGGTGTCCCAAATACTTCACTTCTTGGAATCCAAAGAAGCATTTCATTGGATGCAACTTCAGGTTTGCTGTCCTCAGCAGGTCCAAGATAGTTCTCAGTCTTTCCAAAAATTCTTCGAACGTTCTTCCAAACACTACGATGTCGTCAAGGTAGACAAGGCACGTTTCCCATTTGTGCCCGGCGAGTAGGATGTCTAATGCACGTTGCATCGTGGCAGGAGCGTTTCGGAGTCCGAAAGGCATTCTTACGAACTCGAACAACCCTCGATGAGGTGTAAATGCGGTCTTCTCGATGTCGCTTTCTTCCATCTCGAACTGCCAGTATCCACTCTTCATATCCAGCGTTGCGAAGTAGCATGCTCCTCTCATGGAGTCTGCCTTTGTAATCGCGTTCAACTTCCGATAATCTACACAGAAACGGTAGGAGCCATCCTTCTTCTTTACAAGGACGATGGGCGATGCATACGGCGATTTCGATGGCCTTACAACCCCAGATTTCTTCATCTCCTCTAGCGTCTCATCAATTACGATGCGTTCCCCAGGCCCGCATCTTCGTAACGTGTCTCGAACAGGTAAATTATCTCCAGTTTCGATCTTGTGTTTGGTCAAATTCGTAGCTCCCAGGTCCTTAGATGAAAAGGCGAAGATCGGTTGGAACTCCTTCAGTAGGATCGTCAACTCTTCTCTTTGATCATCTGTCAGTTCAGGACCAAGTTGAATTTCTTTCTCAAAATCAACGGGTGCTTCTCCGATGTCTCTAAAGTTTTCCTCTTCGGAAACTTTGCAGGCTTGCTCTTCTTCTAGTTCTTCTAGAAGTTCGAAGTGTCCAATAGTCTCGCGGTCTCCAATCCCCACGGACTCCAGTGTGGTATTCAGGAGTTGGACTTCCAGTTGTGATGTCCCATTCCCTTGTAGCACACTGCTGGCCACAACGATGCCTTTTCTATTAAAGAGACTATCGTTCGTTTCAATCATGAGTACTTCGTTTTCCTCAATGATCCGCCCTGCAGCTACTTTGAGGTTCAAAGCCTGGCCCGGATTTAACGTAATCCTTCCTTGGGCTTTTACGCAGCTTTCCTCTCTAGCTTTTATGGCATAGGAGTTATCCAGATGGCTATTCTGAGCACATCCCTCCTCTTTTAACTCTTTGAAGAAATTCCAGGGAAGGCTACTACGCGCACTTCCTTTCTTCAACAATTCTCGTGTTCCTTCGTAGAACATCTCATTAGCAAAGTAGATCTTGGAGGTCTTCATGGAAATGATGAGATCAAACGCAGCTCCCAGGTCTCTCCCCAGCAGTGCTTCTCGTTTTCCATCTATGATGAGCATCCTTGCCGTTACTTGCTTTCCGTTCAACTCGAACGTTGGCCACAACTGACCAAGTACCTTAATCGGTACCCCTCCTACTGCGCCTAATGCAGGTGCGTTCCGGATTGGTCCATATCGAAGTCCGTACTCTTTGGCCATTGTGCCTGACAAGATAGTGAACCCAGTTCCGCTATCCGCCAAAAATCGAACTGGTGTGCCGTCAACCTGAATGGTAATCTTGGCAACACTTTCATCGGGCGTAGTATCTCCTACCTCGATGAGTTCGCATGAGGTGAGTAGGCTGTCTACAGTGATTTCGACACTCTTTCGACAACAAGCCCTACTTCTCAACAAATCTCTAACTTCAACGGATTCAATAACCTCGCTGTTCGCAGGGATCCTGCTGGTATCATCTCCTCTACCGATAGCTGCGTTTACAATAGCCTTCTTGGATTTCTTAGCATCAGTTTCGGCCTTGCCCCAGGCAATAACATTGGATGTTACATCTTGAGGGATTTCCTGAGCAACATTGCTTATCCCCGGTATACACGCCGCAGAATTCTGTTGGGTCCTTCCCTCAATTCCGACTGGCACCGCAGAATTCTGTTGGGTCTCTCCCTCAATTCTGTCTTGATTAACTCCAGTTTCCATGGCTTCCACAATTCTCTTTGCTTCCTCCAAGCTATTCGCGTAAACTACCATAGCTTTCGTAGGTGACCAGATGATGGGTTCCGGAAATATCTCCTCGATGATTTCTCCCCTTCGACCAGTATCCTTTCGCAGCTTCTTATATTTTCGTGAATTCCGTTGTCGTTTTCCATTCGTAATGCCGACTAACAACTCCGACGATTGCTCAGGGAGTCCTTGAGTGTCCAAATCACATGGTCTCTTCGGTGCTCCAGCCTTTGGTCTAGTTGTGGCGACATTCGAAATGCCGACTAACAACTCCGACGATTGCTCAGGGAGTCCTTGAGTGTCCAAATCGCATGGTCTCTTCGGTGCTCCAGCATTCCGTCTAGTTTTAGTGACATTGGTAGCTTCGCTCACGCCCCTATTCCCCCCCAACAAAGCTTTATCCACAATGTTTCGGGAATTGGCGATCGCTGTTTCGTTTCGATTTTGTCGTTTTCCAGAGGGTTTTCCGTTCTTAAAGGGCGGTAGGCCCCTCTTTACTGCCACCCTTTCTAGTTTAAATCAGCCGGGTTTTCCTCTCGCAGGAACTTCTTCTGCCCGTTCTCGCTGACGACAAAATACTGCTGGCCATTTTTTCCAGTGGCCATTCCATGTTGAACAAGTCCAACGGTTCCATCCGCAACTACTTTCTTTGGGCAGTTTCTTGAAAAGTGACCCTTCTCGTGACAGTGATAACACTCTACTGTACTGAGATCTTTCAGGGTTTTACTTCCATCTTGCGTTTGCTGACCATTGTAGTTTTTCTTCTGCGGATATCTTTGGTTCCATTTACGACCTTGTTGCTGATTCGAGTTCTGGTTGGTCTTCTGTTGCTCTTGGTTATTTGAATTTGATGGAGTCGAGTTGTTCGTTGGGTCCGCTTGATCTTGAGTAACAACCGCGTAAGAACGTCCTCCGTCCATTACTGCTTGCGTCTGTTTGGCATTTTGGCGTTGGTTATTCTTCTGTGGACCCTTGGAGACCTGGGTCGTCGTTTGTTGACCCATCGTTCCTTCCGGTATCCATAACCCATCAGCCATCAAAACTTCCTCGGTATCCTTGATATATGTCGTGTACAGCTTCAGATTGCCATTCGGTGCATTCTGTGTAGCATTACGTATAATCGGATGAAGTTTCTGCCGAAATTCCACAATCCGGTATTTGTCGGTTACCCCAGGTAACACTTTCCTACTCAAGTCAAGGTAGCGACCCAAAAACTGATTGGTGTCCTCTCCTTTCCTTTGGAGCATGGTATCCAATCTCAGCTTCAGTTGCACTAACTCGTCTCGACGTCCAAATCTTTCAATTAACTCGCTCCGTATGAAGTCCCACGTGGTTTTCCCTCTATTCTCTTTGTAGAAATTGGATAACCAACGTACTACGTCCCCTTCTACCGCTTTACGTAGGTAGTAGGTCTTGTGGACGTTGCTCCAGTCCTCCAGATCTGCGATACTCTCGTAGTCCTCCAGAAAGGTGTATACAGACGTCAATCCTTTGAAGGTCTCCAGATTCCGGAGTGGGTGAAGACTCTTGTACTTCCCATCCAGCTCCTCACAGGTCCGATGACGATTGCAAATTGGATTTCCTTCCAGCTCTTCTACGCTGGGATCCTCACTTGTTAGGCTTTCATCCTCTAGCTGGTCAGGGTTCTCTCTCCGTAGAATAGGAGTCTCAGGTAGGCGACCTCTCTGGGTCCCTCCACTCTTCTTCAGCATGAGCGGCGTCTGGAATACATTAACCTGTCTTAGGTTTTCAGCGTGGGCCGACGAGGGCTCCCCTTCAGTGTCCAATCCAGGAATCACTGTATGACGCTGAGATTCAGCGTGGGCCGACGAGGGCTCCACTCCGGTATCCACTTCTCGGACTACCGTATGACGCTGAACTGTACTTACACCACGCCCGCTCCGGAGTAACATCGATCCTGATGGTTGCTGGGCTTCGAACCAGGCCATCAGTCTCTCCCGTCTTTCAGCACTTAGATTTTGAAGGATACCTTCAAGTGGATCTTCTCCACCCATTTGGTTTGTATCGTCCTTCTCCCGTGTCTTCGACTTCGATTTCGGTCTGCCTTTCTTTCCTTTACCACCTGGTGTAACTCCGACATCATTGGTATTCTCTACTGGATCTGTAGTGAGGTACCCCGCACCTCCACCATTTTGTAACATCCCCGTTTCCGTAGGGTTAGTAGAGAGATCTCTACTAGCCATCTAGAAGTGTCGAATGGATGTTGATGATTAAGTCTTTCGGTCTATTGGCTCCTGTGTTGCTACTTAACCACCAGGGACACAAGGGTCGGTACCTCAGGAGACCTGTGGTAGAGAATATTGTAGAGATGTCGTCTTACACTCGGCTGCTGGAGACTTCGTTGTCCGGTGGAAACATCGGCTACGTGGCGGCTATAATTCTAAGTCCCACTCCCATAAAATGACTGAGTCCACACATTGAATTCGTATGTTGAAAATGCTCTTTTATTCAATAAACAGAGAGTCCTGTAGATTGAGAGATATCGCATCGGTCTTAAGCATAAAGACGGTTTGTCCGATCTGCCTGATCTATCCGATCTGTCCTCTCAATCTACAACCTCTTGTATTTATACTCAAAATACAATACAAACATCTGATTATGATAACAAAGGCTCCAGGTGTGTCCAAGTCTCTTGGACACACTCGGACCTAGAAGTGAACTATCACTTAACAAGAAACGAAAACATCTATAAGATGTATAAATTATAACAATACAGAAGGATCTTCGTTGATCCTTCTTCAAAAGATAACAATACAATTTAATTACGAAAAGGACTTCTGTATCCTTTTCGTCACACTTGACCGGTGTTTCACTGGCCAAAAGTTCTATATCGTCAATTCTTCTAGGAATTATCCTATAAGAATTGACGATACAATTCATTTGCCGTCTTTTCCTCATCCTGTAGGGTAGGGAGGTATCGTCTGGATAACCTCCCGCCCACCCCCAAGCATGAGGTGAAACCCATCGATCAAAATACTTAAAACTACAGGGTGTTTCAATACAACAACGAATTCTGACGATGAATTCGTTACAATTTGTATTTTTTTTTTAAAGGCATCTTTGTTGTTGTTGTCGTTTCCGTTAGGTGCAAATGTAGCAATTTGTCTATCGAAAATCTGTGATTCACCCGTTTTGCATTGGGTAACTTTCGAATAGAGTATCTCTCTCTCTCTCTCTCTCTCTCTCTCTCTCTCTCCATAGATCTGAAAACATTCCTGTATTGAGAAAGTCACTTGTCGCTCTTTCGGTTTACATTAGCGGTAACCGCCAATGTGTCGACTTTTTAGATTATTTATTATATTCATCTATTTTAAAACATTTTCCAATAATATATAATTATATTATAAATTTTTAACTCTTTAAAAGTTGTATTGATATTAATTTTAATTGTTTGTCGTCTAAGCAACAAGATTACAGAAAAAGGAAAGAAGATTCTTTAGACACTATTATAGAAATAATAATAGCAGTTTCTAAATTGGTGGGATTAAAAGGGGTGGAGTAGGAGGAGGTGGACAAAGAGATGTATTTCAATTCAATGTAAGGTTGAGGTGATGGGGTGGAGAAGAGCGTTGTTCGTTGGGAGTAATGATGATGTCAAAATGCTTTTGTCGATGAATGTCTAAGTGGAACAATGAAATCTGGAAATCTCCAGAGAAAAATGCATTGCAGATTTTTTTCCTTCTTCTTTAGACTCTTTACTTCAGAAGTTTACACTCTTTGAGTCTTGACTGACCATTCACTGTGTGTGTGTGGTTGATGTTTATAGAACAAGGTTTATCATTGCCATAGATTCTAATTGGAAGCCATAAAGGCAAACTCAGGCGCATTGAGCGTGCCTCACCATAGTTTAAAGGTCACCATCCCCACCCTCACCACCACCACCACCCCCCCCCCCCCATCATCAATACAGGAGATTCTGAAGAACCATATTATGGGAATAGAAATACAATTACTGTTTTGATGATTGTTGTTTTGGTCATCAGGAGGTTTACATAAGTGGATGGGCATAAAACTAATTGAAGCTTGGAATAATATCGAACTCTGGTCATTATATCGCTCAGAAGCAAAAATGAAGAGGTACTTGAAAGGATTTTAGAAACTAGAAAGGGTGGTAGCTTGATCACTTAAAAGTATTTTCATGTTGATATCTTTTAAAATAAGCTATTTATGTCAGTTAGAAAATAATTCAAAAGAAAATGTCAAAGAATATCAGAGATATATCAGCAAGATATCAACATGAAAATATGATTAAGTTATTCGACTACCCTTCAAGTTTCTAACACTTTCAATTGCTTGTTAGAGTAGATCCTGAAACACAGAGAAGAAAAAGAAAAAAACACCTTAAGCTGCTTTAAAACTGCTTAGCAACGGAATGCACCCATCTTCTTAGAATTTAACTCTTGAAGCAGCCAACAAGGCTTATGGCAGAGGGTAAAAAAATTCAAAATGCGTTCTTAAAATAAAAAAATGAAAAGCCGAATAACAATTCAATATGTTCTGAATTTTGAGTTATTCTAGTTATTAGTTCTGTTATTTTATTTTACATCTTAAAATTCTGAAGAAAATAAGGCCAAAAAAATGAAAAGATTCCAGATTGTTCTCAACAGTTATTACTAATATTTCGTTAGTATTTTGGAGGCAAGGGATTTATGGTTGTGAATAAAATAATGGTAACAATTGGTGGGTCTGTAGTTTTGTTTGGTGGTTTTTTTTCAAGACTTGTTCCTTAACTTTTGCTTATGATGTGGTTAGAAAATATACGTCTAATACAGCAGCCACTACTGCTAGTTTTCTATTTTTTTCTGGCCTTTTTTATCCTCTCCTCCTCCTCCTCCTTCTTTTTCGTCTATATAATATATAAGTGGTTTCCACAAATATAATTCAATTTCCTCCACAAATGCTTTTCACAAAGACATTTTGTTCGCCGTAAATGTCGAATTGTAACGGGGGTGCCTCTCGCTTTCGTTTTTACGAGCTTTAAGCTCAACAACCGGGGATGACTCAGATGGGAAGAAAAAACTGGGGGCTTGGTGTAACCTCAGTAAGCTTACAACCCCCTACACCCTTTCGCCTCCTCCGATAATGTATGACTTTGGGACCGCATTCGTGGAACGGGTCGACAAAAATGCCACGATCATAATTTCACTAGTTTGAGGGAACAGCTAAGAGTTGGTTACACAGGGTTGAGACTAGAAGGGGCCTTTGATGGGGAGGGAGGGGGTGAGGTGAACTTGTATCCGTTTAGTTTATATATAGAAAATAAAGAACGCAATGCGGATGAAAGAATTTCACGATATATTTATATATATATAGGTTCGCAATCGACCCAAGACGATATTTTGCGAATTCCGGTGTCCAAATTGTCTTTAATACAGGTTTTATACCAGTTTTTTTGGGGGGAATTGTAATGAATAGCTGGGAAGGGTTTCTTCTAGAGTCCTCTCAAAAACCCACAAAAGGATTCTAAAGATTTGTTATGTATAATGTAATTTACAGGAGGAGCATGTCAATTGATCTGTTGGTTAAATCGTGGCTTACAGTTGCAGTGTGAACTAGCTCTAGACTGTTACATAATATCACACGAATGAATAATAACCTTTTTTTTTACCATTTCTACTGTAATCTTCCTCCTTATGTTGGAACAAACTAATAAATAACTTGAATTGATTTTCAAATGACACTTTTTGTATGTGACGAGTCACTTGAAGATTTATAAATTTTCTGGTGGTCGTTTTCCCCACTCGCAACTTGAACAAATTCGACGATTGAGGGAGGCATAAATTATTATTAGGGCTCGGATTTTTATGCAATATAATTTAAGGATATGTTTTTCAATTTGTAAACCCAAATACCAATTGTGAAGTACATCATCATGATTAGAGTAACTGCAATTATGCTTTTTCTAACAAAAAAGGCTGATTAGAGGCTAGATATCTGGTTACTATCAAGTTGTCAACTAAAGTTCTAACCTTTAACCAGTGTGTTTGACTGAAAAACAATATTGCATAAAAATCCGAACACTAATCATAATAAAGTCTAAATTCAAGAAGTAAACTTGGCATTTGTAATTCAACCTAAAGTCTCTAACCAGGGTTCAAGCATTATAAAATGTTTTTAGAAAATAATTTCAAGCTCTTGGATTGAACTGGGCTTTTTTCTATGTTGAAAACCAGGTTTAGAAAGTTGAAGTTCAAGTGTCAAATGTTTTTTTTTCTCTTTCTTACTGCTAAAGGTGCTTTTAAAAAAATGCTCATCATCATCATCATTTCCTGTACCTTATCCCGCAAGCAGCAGGGTCGGCCTTGCTGGTTCTAACTCTCCACTCGTTCCGATTTTGCACCAAGCCCCCAGTGACCCCACATGCCACCCTTGTTGTTGGTGCTGGACTCGCTTCTTTAGCCCCACCCGTCCACTGTGGGGTAGCCCTTGCCAATTTGTCACAGCCACCGGGCGTTGCAGCTGCGCGTCGCTTATGGCGGGGGACGCCCTAGCCATATTCGGAATACTATTTCGAACCAACATCATATGTTTTGGCAAATCTTTACAACCGGCTGCCAACCTGACGTCGACCCTCCACTTTTGCACCCGGGCTGGGGGACCGGCAATGGCGTGGTTTGGTTTTGGTCTGCCCTGAGTATTTTATGCCCTCAGTACCCTCCATATCTGGCGGGCATTCCCCTATCCGCCACCTGGGGAGGCACCCGATAGGGGACCAACTACCCCCACGGGGCTTTTTAAAAAAATGCTATTTTATTTATATTCTACTGTTATGTAATTAATTATTTATGTAGCTCTATTTTATAAGTTCAATCAAGGAAAAAAAAAGATGGAGAAGGGGGGGGGCGGGAGGTTAAAGGTGTATTTTTTTATATTCAAGTAACTTTTTTTAGCCTGAACTTCCAAGAATGGAAAAAATGTATATTCAATTTTATGCAGCGGTTTCTTTTTTTGTAAGATGAAGTCTTTAGGGGGGAGATGGTGGAATAGTCCCCTTATTTATGTAATATACGAATATAAAGTTCACTCTTGAATGAACATTTTACTCAATGGTGGCCAAACTTTCTGAAAAGTGTTTTTAAATACTGGTAGTAAGGAGTAGTAGTGGTAGTAGCTGTTGGTAGTGACTGACACAAACACACTTTCGCATATTGTATGCAAATGCAACAAAGAGGTTGTTAAATTTTTGTATCCTTTTGAATCGCCCACTCAAAAAAATAGAGAGGAATTTTTGCTTTTTACATTATCTTCACAACGTTTTTCGCCGTTTTTTTTTTCTTCACAACATCTTGACTGAAAAACGTCACACTCGACTGACTTGGCTTTTCAGGGAAGAAAAAAAATCTCATTTGCCAGTTCCACCAAATTTTGGAGCTTTTAAAAAAGAGGAGGGAGGTTTTTTTCTCTCTTTCTATCTGTTTCTTTTCCTATCTCTCTTTTTTCATTCTTTCTGTCTCTCTTTACATGACGACGGTTTTGACTTACATACACTTTTTTTTGCTGATTTTCTGGTCCCTTTTTTTGGTGATGGATTGAGTGATCTTGTCACCTTAACTACAGCCTGAGTTTATACTTAAGTTCATGAATATAACAAAATAAAAAAGAGCTGACGTGTTGTATAAAGTATTGAGGTGTAATACCTGCATATGTTGTGTATATTTCAAAATAAGAAAAAAAAGAAAAAAAGGGGGGGGGGGGGGCACCGCTGTTAATGTTATTTTTCAAACATTACTTCCTGTACTATAATTTGTCCTACTTGTTATTTTAAAAATTGGAAGTCGAATTTGTGTTTGATAACGTATACACGATCAATTTCGGCTTGTCCATCTTGGCTTTTCAAAGCCACTGTGTAGGGTGTGAATTTTGTTAATTATATCATTTTTAATTGCCTTTTTGTATATTTACTGGAACAATCTATTCCGCTAGATTTTTGCTTCAATTTTTGGATGGATTGAATGGATCGTGTGTGGAGTGCATGGCAATCTTTGTATATGTGAGAACAACAAAATTGTTTAAAATGTAATATTTTCAATGATGGGAAAATGTGAAATAGAGAAAAATAATCCATGGAAAATTTGAAAAAAAAAATGACAGATGCAAAATCGTAAATTCACATAAAATCTCAAAAAATCAACAGGAATTAATTGATAGAATGTGTCAATTTTAAGAGACAATGCTGGATGCATAAGCCAGAATTAACAAGTCAAAATTGACTATGTATAAGGTATCTTAGACTATACAGTATATTTGCAATAAAGAAGAAGTCAGCCACAATCTTTCCTCCTCATCCTGAATATAGGCAATCACTGCAATCACTTGTGTGTATTTTATTTCGCTGCATTGACTTACAGGGGGAGAGAAATAGATTGTGTAGGCCTATTATTATTATTCTTATTATTATTATTAATATTATTATTATTTTGTCGGCCTGTTGCCAGGAAAATACTCATCATTTGAAATTGCAACTTATTCATGTACACACATACATATATATAAATATATATATATATATATATATATATATATATATATATATATATATATATATATATATATATATATATATATATATGTATGCTTCGTATGCTAATAAGTCGTAATCGTGCCGTGCTTACGCAAACGTTTTTTAAACTTTTCTTGAAAGCTTTTTATAGTATTTTTTACTCTCTCTTCCTTTCTCTCTTTTCTTTACATTTTTTGAATCTTGAAAAAAGTAGGGGGGAGGGGGGGTAAGTAGAGGGCGGGGGTAAAAAAAGGGGAAGAAATAGTTTAATATTTCCCTTTTTTCTTTGTGTTATTTTTCTTATATTATCTTTTTTGTCTGTTTTTTATTGCAAACTCGAAATCATCATTTTTTTTTTGGTTCTTCTTATCTTTTTTTTTCTTTAAAAAGTTCCTTCTTATTTGTGTTTTTCTTATCAGTTGTTGAATAAATATTGTACTATATAATAATTGGCTAATTCGTTTATATTTAAAAGGTAGTTTTTATTTATTTTTTCCTATTATTATTCACAATTATTTTGTGTTTTGTGTGTGTCTGCTTTTCTGTTTTTCCTCTTCTCTTTTTCTATCTTTTCTAAATATAAATATCGACTTTTTTATTACAATATAACGTATTCTATATGTTACGAAATTACTGTTTTTTATTTTTGGCTTATAAATATACTAATTATTATCATTATTGCAATTACCTTTTAAGCTACTATTATTTCATTAATTCTACTATAATTATTTTAAATTAATTAATTGATGAAAATAATCACACCTCGCTTAAAGTTACATCTGAGAATAAATACCTCGCTATAACGTAGTTGACCAAAGAAAAGCGCCTTTAATTGTGTTTTTATTCCAGTGAGGATTCGGTTAAGGATGATTCAGTTAACTATAAAATTTATAGGAATGAATTAATGTCGTTAAGCGAGGTATAGTTATGTGGTATTGAGTTATCAGGTAAGTTTTGGCACTTCCAACCTTCATAGTTTTATACCTAAAAATTAAATTTTCATTTTTTTTTTTTTTGAAAGAGGCTACAAAATATTTTAATATCACTTCATAAGCAAATGTTCCTTTAAAAAAATGTTTCCCAGAACTTATTAGAGAACCGAATAAAACATACAACTGAAATAAACACAAATATCTGTTGTGTGGATTACTTTCTAAATTATAAATTTCACGATGTTGTTGGGGTATACCCGAAATAAATGTGGTTCAACTGGGGATCTTTATAATTGGGGGATGATTTCTGAAACTGTCAATTTGAGTGTTTGCTTATATAAGGAGACAGGAGACTAATGACACTTGATTGTCGATTTTTAACTTTTTTATTATTTGTTTTGTCAAACTGTGTGTGTGTGTGTGGAACTTAGAACAACAACAAAAAAATGAAACATTCCTAAGATTAATGTGAGCTATCGGGGGTTTGTTATGGAATTTGTACATCCCTTGAGTTCCATCATTATTTTTGGCTTTTCTCTTTTATTTTATCATCATTTCCTATGATACATTGTATTGAAAAGTTGAATTTTTGTTTGAAACTTCTCTATTAAATTGTGACACAATAACTGACACATTACGTGTCTACTTTTCAAAGTGTACACAGTATTTCTAGTATATGAAACACACTGTGTTTTGTTTTTTTTCTATATACCTTTTTTTCTTCTTCTGTTTTGTCAATTGGTGAGAATATTACATTTTTGAATGTCACCCACTATGTGACAATTAATTGGAGGCTCTTTTTCACTTTTTCTATTTCTCTTTTCCACATTTGTTGATGTATTTTTAAATCGTCAATAGAAAAATACGTTTGTCACGTAGTTAAAAGTTGCTTTCAGTATTATTTACACATGAATCTAATCAACCTCATTAAAATAAATGTGATGTGTAGGGAGACTTTGACTGAATTATGTTTTCTGGTTTCAAGTCCCAAAAGCATTAAAAATCAATCCACAGTTTTATAATTGTTGTAGTTTTTATAGGTTTTTTCCTGTGTAGATTATTGTATTTTTCGGTTTAAAAATTACACATGTTAAATTTATACTATACAGTATGTATAATAAGTAAATATGAAGCATACAATTCAAATATTTACATAATTACTGTTTTGCAGTTGATTGTGTTACGGACTCTTTTGTGAGTTTATGCCATTGTTGGAAAGTAATTTGAGACTTCCAAATAATGACATGACTTTTTAAAATAATTTCTTATTCACAACATTAATTAATTAGTAATTGTAATTACAATTTTATATTAAAAAATATAACTACAAATGTTATTACACTTATTATTGAATTTTTATTAGTTAAAGCTAACTCAAACCGTACTTCAGTTTTATAATTAATGTGATTCGAGAGGGGGGGTCATTACAGAAATATAGTAAGACTGTCATATCTAACGGGTAACCTGGCAACAGTCATAAAAGCAAATTTCAAAATATTATTAGAACAACTATTGTCATTGTCAATATACAGTGCTACTATTGAATGATGTACTGAATGATAGAGGACAGTCATAAAATAACAGCACACAAGCCAGTGACATCATGATTGTCCCAATTTGATGATTGTTTTTTTTTTCTGTAGTGAGGCCGCAGATTTTTTAAATATTAATTTGATAGTTTCAAAATTCTTTTTTATCTCTTCATCTTATTTGTAATTGAAAAGTAATTAAAAATGATTTAATTGTAATTTAAAAAAAAAATTGGATTTGTCACTAATATGATTAGTAATTTAAAATAAATAACTTGAAAATAGTAATTATTTTTCAACAATGTTGTATGCAGTTAATTTTTAGATTGTTTTTTTACGTATGACAAAACGAACAAAAAACAAGTTCTTTTGAGAAGTGTGAATTAATTAAGAACGTGCGCATTGAGAATGATTGACAGACAGAACCTTTTTAAAAGGTGTCACTTGCAGTAAAAATGCAAATGTTGAGAAACCCATATTGTTACTTAACAAAAAAAGTGGGAGGAAGGGGGGGAGGTGAGTTCCATTGTTTTATTATTATTATTATAATGCTATTCTTATGAAATCTTTTGAATTTCTTTCTCGTGTCATCTGTCACGACAGAAATAAAAAGTCAGTCCCCCTTTAAAAAAACTAATCTCGGCAACCAAAAGAATCCAAGTTTTGTTGTCTTTTCAACGTCAGAAGGATGTTTTTTTATTATTGATTTGAAAAAAAAAAACATCTGTATGTTTATAATATTTTTTGGTGAAATTGTGTTCGTGCATTTTCAAACATCGTTTTGTTAGGGTCCTTATAGATATTTTGCTAGTTGAGGTATGTGTTTTAACAAAACATCGAAATCTGTATAGGTATTTTGAGCTACTTTTACCCCTTCTAGTTTCTAAAACACTTTCAGTAATCAAAAATTCATGAGGGGTAGCGTTTACATTTTAAAACCAGCTTCCATGTGAGCAAAATTTAAAAAATTGTTTTAGAAACTATATGGGAAACTTAGTCACTTAGATGGATTTTTTTTTTCATGTTGATATCGTTCAAAATAAGCTTTTTTAAGCGAGCTTGAAAATGAACCAACTTTAAGCTGACAATATTTTTTTTATCTATAAAACGTTTATTTTGAAAGATATATTCAACATGAAAATAACCCTTTTACTGGATGAAGTTTTAACCCCTTTTAGTTTCTAAAACACTTCCTAGTTTCTCTTAATTTTGCTTCTGTAAGACGGAATAATCAGTTGTTGATAAACCATCTTAACTCAAACCAGATATACCTTTTGTTGGCCAGTGACCAAAATTAATTTGTAATATTTAAGGGGTGAAGGGAAGAGGCTTTTCAGTTATATAATAAACGCACGGGTACCACTCCCTCTTATTCCATCATAATAATAACTAGAAAAAACAACTTTGTTAGATATGACGAGTTCTATGATGAAGTTTGTATAGATTATGTATTTTGTTTGACATATATATATATATATATATATATATATATATATATATATATATATATATATATATATATATATATATATATATATATATATATATATATATATATAGTTATATATCGAATAATACTGTTGTCTGTAGTTGCAGAAGAAGAAGAAGAAAACTATTGATTTTTGTTAAAGGTTTGTCAAGGTTTTGCGAATGTTTCTCATCAAATAAAAGGATCATTCTTGATGTTTTCTTTGATTTTTAGATTAAAATTGCATGAAAATGGGAGTGCAATTGACATTCGTGTTTTTATCTAGAAAATGAGTATGGAAAAGGCATCTTTTATAATTTAAAATAAAATGTCATTGTTATTTCTTTAATTAGAAATTTGGCCTTTTCCTTCTAACTTTTAAATTATTCTTATTTACTAAGGCTTCATGTTTCCGATTCAAAGTACTCCTTAAAGTTAAATATTAAATTTAAATGATGTAGGGGATTTTTTTTGTCTCGTTAGATAAGATTTATTTTGTCACCGGTCTTTGTTTTTTATCTAATTTTTTTTTTGCATTGTTCGTGTCTTTTTTTCAGACAGTTGTGTCTTTGGTAAAGTAAAGAACAATGAGTTCTTCACTTTTTCTCCATCAGTAACATGGCAGACTGATTGGTTATGGTTAAGAGATCAGTGTCACAAAAGGTCACATATAGGAGTCTATTAGGGGATGCCAATACAGTTGTCAAGTGTTTTCACGGTTACTTTTTTGGCACCTTTTCCATCTTCATTTTCATGTTAGGGTTGAGAAAAATACACACTGAAAGAGCAATCCATCATTCGTCGTTTGATATGTCTTTTGTTTTCTGGAATGGATCATGTCACTTGACCATGTCCCATTGTTATTATCTATAACTAGTAAGTTCTTACAGAGTCGCAATGTTCTGGCTAACTATAACCTAAATAAATGAAAAAGAAAGGTCAGGGCTGTAACTATAGTGGGGTTTACTGGTCCTCAAGACCAGGAGGGCCTGTCTTAAAGGATGGCCCAAAATGATAACAAAATATTAATGTATGAAAATTTTCATCAAGAATTTATAAAAGTTTTTAAACATTTTATGATTTACAAATTATTGTAACGTTTTTAAGTTGTTTGAGATTTTATTCTGTATGTTTAATTAAAACATGAAGACAGTCAAAGAAAGAGCAGAAAAAGAAGGCGCTAAAGGGGGTCGTGCAAAATATTTTGGACCATGGCCTTACTTACCTTTCGTTACGGTCCTGGGAAAGTTTAAAGAAAAGGTACCATTTTGTGGTAGATAATGCGCAGGACATTCGATAGCCATTCATTCAAGACCATCTGGCGTCATTTTGACGTTTTGGAGTGCTTTTGACTAACTCAGTTTATAGTTAGCCAGAGCACTGCAATAAACTAGAGTATACTACAGTAATCAGACTATCACAAGTCACCATAATTCGCTGAATAAAAATAAGTGTGGGTTGTTTGCTGTAATTGAATAATGTGTATTCACTTTTTTTTAAAAAAAAGCTCTTGAGTTGACACAACATCATCATCAATATTTCTTCCTTTGTATGCCTAACGTCTTACGGTAAAGAATTTTAAAAATAGAGGAATCAGGAAAGGGGTTGGGACAGTTAGGTTTTTAACAATTAATTATGTTTGTTTTGATTAGAGTTTTCTTAAGCTCTCTCTCTCTCTCTGGTGGTGGCGTTGGTCGAGAGCATTTTTGAATCCTATTGGCGATATTGCAATATAGGTTGAGCATCCCCCCTTCCCCACAAATTGTCTATGTGAATGTTTAAAAAAGAACTTTGCGAATGTTATTCTTTTAAAAACAAAACAAGTATATGCTTAAACAATTATGTAAATTTTGTAATTTTAGGTTAAAAAGCCTGGAGAAGTAAGAGTGATAGATTACATACAGGCAGTTTGTCATTTGAATTAGAGGAGACAAGTTTATTTACTTTGTACGTGTATGGACTTAATGTTAATATCATGTTATGCTTCCAAAAATGTGCCCTAAAGCAACAAAACATTTGCCCAATCTCGCTCTCTCTCTTTCTATTGGTAACTTTATTTAAATGTCTTACAAATAATTCACTACTGTACATGTTTATGATTGTATCTCAATCTATTGTAGGGATGTGTAGTCAGTGAGACAGAGAGAGAGAGAGAGATGCAACTTTGCAACTCTTTCAACTAAAAATGACCGTCAAAACTTCTAACCATGAGTCTTACCGATGGGTAACATGAACTTCTTTGGAAGGAAATGGATAATTGAGTGCCATCTATTGTTGTTTGATGTTATTTTAAACATAAAACGAATCAATAAATATTACAACGAGGTAGCTCAACTCCATGTTAAGAGACAAACGTGGTGAATGAGTTAGCTTTTTACCCATTCCCACAACTTAAAACCTGGAGATCAAGAAAGTGACGACAAGTTTGCAGACGACCCACTTATTGACTCTGTTTCAGTGAAAGTAAAGGGGGGAAATGGTTAACGTTCATGTCTTTTTTAATAAAAATGTTATTAAATGTTCATGGTTCATCCTAAATTTTGTTTTTCTCTTTTTAAACCACTGTGGATCGACTTGAAACTTTGAAATTGTCATTCTGAAAAATGAACAAAAAAGGACTCTGATCGTTTTTAGCCATACCCTTTCATATTTATATTTCTAAAGAGGAACTTTTGAATATTTTGCAAGGCTTATCAGGTTTGAATAGCAAATCCATTAAATCAATTATTTAACTTAATGTAGAAGAAGTTTTGCTTTAAGTAGTTGGTGGCCCCAATCTTAATTTGTAATTTGACGTGAGCTACCTAAATGTATTTACCATAATAATTCATATTGCATTTTTGTATGTGGATTGATGGTTACATTTTTTAAGATACCATTTTTTATTGCAGTTTTTTTTGTTGTTGTTTCTCATCTGACCGGAACCATGTTTTTGGTCTATATACATTATGTGGGTTACATTTGTGTTTTTATGTGTGGATATTCTATAAATTCGATTGAATTGATGATATCATTGCTTCTAAAAAAAAATTCTCTCTGAAAAAAACGAACTATGATTGAAATTTTCTCATCACGTGAAGGAAGAAGAAGATACAACATTTATTCCCTTGACACGTTTTAATAAAAGACAGCAGCTAACTCGATAGAATAACAAACATGCTTTCTCAACGACTTTTCAGCTGACTTATTATTATTATTATCATCATCATCCATACTCTCCTTCCTCTTAGTTTTCCGTTTATTTTAGAAAACTTTTTTTTTTTTGCATTAGACTTATTTTTATATATAAAAATTCTAAACTTTTCTTTTTACTAGAATGTGACAAATACACTATTGTATTATTTTTTCCGTCTGTCTGTCTGTGTCTGAATGAACATTTTGTCAAGTTGTTGTTATTTTTGTCGTGTATTAAGAGGTAGACCAATGAGATGATAAGCTTTGCTCAAGACACTTTTTTAAGCCTATTCGTTTTTACAGAAAGGATGAAACTGAAGACAAAGTCTGGGCTCGTCTTTTGTTGACTTCCCAAAAAAAAAGAGCTTTTGTTTTTCAAAACATAAAGAGAAAAGGGAAGTTGAGTGAGTCAGTCAGTCCATTACTGGAATTGACTTTTTAGTTTGTTCAAACGAATTCTAGCATACTAAGTCAGTTGAAATAGATGGACATAGGAATCATCAGTATTGAGTGGAAATGTCTTGTCTACTCCTACTCCTCCTACTTTTTTATATTATGCACTCTCTATGAAAAGTCCTTTTTTTTGAAGGGTGAAATGAATTCCAAGTTGATGGAAGTGGTAGTTAAAAAAACTACAATATTCTATTTCTTGAGTTCGTGTTTGTACAAATACATTTTTACTTTTTGTTTCTGTTCTTAAAAAGTAACTCAAAAGTTACAGACTTGAGAAAATGTACTGCAATAGAAATAAATATTTGGTATTGCCATTTAGAAGTTCACGTGTTTAGTTTCGAAATGGGAATGTTTAGAAATCTTTTTGTTAAGTGACTGTGACTAATTTAAGTATTGCTTATGAATATATAAATTCCATTAACCATTTATATTCTTAATGATAATTGCTAAGTTAAATTTATCCGGTAGTGCTAAACTCACTAACAAAGTAAATGTAAAAGGTTGATGAGTTTAGCATTAATTTTGACTACGCAGCCATTAAGAATACCACTCTTAATATTAAAACCATGGCTTCATGGGCTGTTTTTTTTTGTGCGAAGTTTAGCAATAATAATTGTCAAGGTGGACGACCATTTTGAAAACTTCCATTTATAGTTCTCACATTCTTAAGTTGAAGCTTGTGACATCACAAGTGTTGACCAAAAATTTAGGTTTATCTGAAAAGAAAGGGATAATGACAAAAGTTTTAAACTTTTGAAGAACTTTTTTCTGTCATCCATTTAATATTAGACAAGACAAGATTGGTTAAGTCGAACGTTTTGGTCAACCCCTATGACGTCACGCTCTTCATTGAGGCAAATAATTATTATATTATGACTGATGATGATAAAGTATTAAATACTTAATATTACAAATGGAATGTATGACAGAAGTCTAATAGTAACTCATTATTAGAATTTACTATTTCTTTATGGATTTACTTTTTAATGTCTGTAGCATTTACTAGACTTATTTTTACACGAAGATGGACGTTTTCTTAGACACACGCAATCATTTCATTCTTTTTCTTTAGTTTTACTTAGTGTAATTGCTTACGTAATATGTTTTTTCAAACGTTCCATTTTTTTCTTATTTTTTGCTTCTCTTCTGAATATTTCTTATTAATATTGGGTGCAATCAAAAACTAAAGATTTTTGTGTATAAGTAATCTAGAATTGTAATTTTTCCGTCCCCTAGACAGTTCTTTAAAAGGAAAGAATTACCGGATGTGCTTGATTTTGCCATTTTCTTCTCAAATATTTTCTCATTTACATATTTTTTACATTTCAGACTTTGACACTGAAGGGCGCCGCTCTATATTCAATTTAATCTTCTCTAGAAAAACCAAGTAAATAAAGTATCTGGATTGCTTTCTGGAGAAAAGGTAGGCCTAACAATTATACAGATAATTAATAGGTTTTTTTCAGTTTTCGATTGTGCTCATTATAAGGACAATAAAACATTATTGTCTTAATATTCCTTGCAGTTGTTTGGTAAATGTGAAGAAACACTTTGTAGATTTCCGCCTTTGTCTATGTGTGTGATTGTTCATTAACTTGATTTCTTACATTATTACGAAAAACTTTTTTTACTTTTGTTTTTACGAATTCTCATTCTCAACGTAATTACCATTATTATTTATTAAATTATTAACAATAGGTAGCTTATTTGCTTATTGCGTCTCCAAAAAAAGATTTCAGTAAATTACATGGTTCCTACTTAGTGTCCACTACTACTACTACTACTACTACTACTACTACTACTACTACTACTACTACTACTACTAACAGTTGTAAGTAGCCGTATGAGTGGATTTTGCATATATGTATAATAAATCCAATAACAGTTTGTTTATTCGAGTGCAAAACATAATTTCCATAAAATATGGAAATTTGAAATTAGATTAAGCTTAAATTTCAGATGCGCTAACACACAAAAAGGGCCTCTTTTTGACTGCTCCTCTTATTTTATCAATTGAAAACACAATGTAGGAGTTCCATACATTACTACAGTAATATTGAATTACAAACGCAATCACCCTGAAGCTTTTTTTTTAATTTTTCAAGCATTTAGATTGTTACTTTTGTTATTGGTTTATGATTATTTCTTGAATTTTATATACGAAAACCACTGACCACTTTTTGACTACAAAATGAAGTCGAAGGTGGTTGGGCTGTGGTTGCAATGTATTTTTTTATGGAAAGATTCGAAGTGGTCAGTTTCAGTGACAACCCGACTTCATTTTGCAGCTCTACTGGACAATACAGTCACTGAAGTACAATCTTTTTTGGTATATATGTATTTGCACAAGTGGACACGCGCAGTAGAGAGTGATCTTACCTTACACTAAGTTTCTTACTTTTAAAAGTACAAAAACCGTTTTTTGTGTATTGTGTGATTGCGTACGTTCAGGGGTTTAACGTTTTGACCTATTGCACTGAGAAAGTGTGCAATAAATTCTATTTAGATTCTGTAATTAGACATAATACATTGAATGTGTTTCAAAATGTTTTCTTGATGACTTGTGTGTTTTATCTTGATTGTGTCCTCATCTTTAACAGGACTCGTTTTTTGTTGTTGTTTTAGTTAAGCCACATGTTTTTTTTATCCAATTTTGTGAGGTCCTAATCACATTTTACCAAAAGCAAGTTAGTAGGCGTTCAATAGTAATCATTTCATTCCTTAGTGTTCTTGTCTTTAGGCGGCCCTAGCATTACATAAAATCCACTAATGTTGCTTATTAGTTGTAATAATTAGGAATGAAAGAGAAGCAGAAAAAATCTTCCCCATATATTTATGTGTACCTATATATATATATATTATGAAAAAAGTGTGATCTTATTTTCTTTCAACTGAAAGGGAGAAAAGGCCCCAAAAAAAGGAGAGAGAAAATGTTTCTTAATAAAAAAAAAGGCTTATGAAATATGAAATGTAATAAAGGAGGGAGATTTCTCTTGACATTTGGTCTCCATCGATCATAATTATCAGAAGAAAAAAAAGAAGAAAAATTAGAAACTTTTTGTTTCACTCTTTTCTGATCAATGATCATTAAGAACAAGTCGACTTTCGAAATTCTTATGCAATTTAGCGCTATAATTAGGTGTCCGAATTTTACTTCAACACTCTGTTTACACTAAATATATGAAATTAATTAATGGTAAATTAATAAATTTAGAGATTTTAGGATTGTGTGTCATTGGTGATATTTTTGTTTAGTATTTAGTATTAAAGTATTAAAGGTTTACCCAGAAAAAAAGGAACAGAAAATGTTTAAAGTTGTATGTATACAGATGTTCAATTTTGTCTTGTACAATATTATTTTTCCATCATTGCAAAACATTACAATTTGAATAAATGTGTCATGTTCTCACAAATAAAAAAAGGATTGACAAGCCAGGATTGATTTCTGTACCCAGCTTCAAACAGTGTGCTATATATATATATATATATATATATATATATATATATATATATATATATATATATATATATATATATATATATATACACAGTATGTGATTCAACACTTGCAAGTGATGAACAATCAACTCATGTAAACGCTTGTTTACATTAGGCAACAAAACGTTTTAATAGGTTGCACAACAATGAGGCATACATTGCCATGGGCCATAGCTCACAAGAGAATGCCACATTTTGTGGCAGCGTCGTAGCCAATTATTAGGAAGCAAAGATTGCTCTTCAGCAACACAAAAGAGGTGCAACTGAATGACCACCGGCCAAAATAAATAGATCTGCTACTTGTTATAACATTGTATTACAGTATAAACACTTTATGTGGTATATCACACTGTACAACACATGTTGCACAATGTATTGCTACAGTTATGTTGTCTGATGTAAACCCACCTTTAGACACATAAATCTACATATAGACATAACGAATTTCGTATATTTTCTGTGTACATATAAATATAATGTACCTGTGGTTTGAGATTTTACTTCAAAACAATTCTAAACTGCCTGACTATTTTAAGAAACAACATTTTTTTGAGATTATGTTTTCCATCCTTGTTGTTTCCGAAAAAAATGAAAGAACAAGTTGCAGACATGATACAATTATGTATCCAGTCTGCTTTTTTTTTCGTGATTTTAATGACAGAAACATACTTGGAAATAGGTTAGAAAAAAAACGGAAGAAGGAAAAAACACACAAGATGGCTGACTGCTAAATTGATTTCCTACTTTGTTATCTGAAAACAAAACAAAAAAAAGGTCATCGTGGTCTACTTAGTTGAGCCAGAGTTAAAGAAGAAGCCTAATATTGTATATAGGTATAAAATTGATTTCCCAGATGGCTTTAACGGATTCAATTTGTATAGAGATTTAGACTTTATGTAATGTTACAGTCAAAGTGAATAATCAGTTATTTTGCACATTTACTGGCCAGTTAGCAAGACCACAACTTTGATATTAATTGTTAAGCGTTTTAGGCAATGTGGCTAAATGCCTAAAACAATAAACCAATCTACATAATAACATATCGTCAATTTTATTATCTAGATTGGCTATTTGTTGTTGGCATTCTGCACATTGACTAAAACATTAGGTAAAAATGGGTAGGTTTACTAATAATGTATTTAATTGGTGGTTTTGGACATTGGTAAGTCACCAGTGAATTTGCAGAATGACTGAATTTTCACTTTGGCAGTAAGACACTTTCATATAAAGGGAAAAGACCAATAGTGGACAATGGAAATCCTGTTCTCTTTATTATGTGGACCATATTGGAATGTGGAATTTAGTAGAAATACCCACGAGAATTTCTATTTTAAAAAAATGAATCTTTGATATATTTTTGTGTATGTTCGTATTATGGTGGTCAGAGAACGATTTCACATTTGAGAAAATAGTTTCTCTATAAATACGTTCGTAAGAAAATCATTTTTAAGATGAAATGTGAATTTTTTTACTAAAAGACCATCATGAATTGATTTTTTTTTTTCATAAAAAAAAGTAACCAAAGAAATTCTATCTTATAATACAGTTTGTCTCTGAAGTGGTGCACTAAAATCGTTTAAAATTGTGAATATCTCAGAAATTATAAATGCTGCATATTTAAAGCCTTTCTAGCCATTTTCTAAAAAAAAATTGTGGTCAAACTTCTAATTGAAAACATGATGCAATTTCATCTAGACATCTGAGCGAATTTAATTTAGTTCTAAAATGCTACAATTAATTTCAGTTTCTCAAATCCAAAGAAAAGAAATAAAAAAAACTGTTCCAATTTGAACTTTTTTCTTTAAAAAAAAAGTTCATTTTAAATGAGCGGTTTTTATATATATATATATATTTAAATTGATTTCCATGTTAATGATTCAAAATATTCATCATTTTCATTGCTCTTTCTTCAGAATCTCCAATCTTTTATGAACTTTTTTCTTTATATTATTATAAGATGGGGGTCCTTTTATTTCCTGTTTCTCACACTTAATTCTCAAGTTAAAAGCTCAGAAAAAAAGAGAAAAAATCTTTCCACACTCATCAATTTCGTGAACCGAATGAAAATCTTTTCTTGAAAAAATTAAACACGAATATATACTGTATATATATATATATATATATATATATATATATATATATATATATATATATATATATATATATATATATATATATATATATATATATTGTATCGTTTAGCTTAGGGTTTTTTTTATTCGGTTTTAAGATTTTCAATAACTTCTAAGTCGTTTCACTCACATGAATTCTCTCTCTATATATACATTATATAACCCTACAGAGTTCTTTTTGTGTTAAACTTTCTCCTTCATTGAGTTTATAAGAAGAAGAAGAAGAAGAAAAAAAAGTATATATATTGAGATTGAGGGGTGACAAAAGTGGAGAAGAAGAGAGGGTTAAGTTTTAACACAGAAAATTGCTCTTTTTTTTTCTAGAAAAATCAGTAAAGACTTTTTTTTTTATTATTGAACTCCTTAACTGATTTGGTGCTTCTATAATTTGTTCTACTGCAAAAATATATAGGCTATAAGCCCAGGGTTCGGATTTTTCTTTTTCAGAACGATGCCACAGAAATTTCAAATTTAATGTTTTTTAGGATTTTTCTTCTTCTTCTTGAAAAGAGTGTCAAAAGACGAAAAAGTATTGAACTCAATCATGCATTTGATTCGGTGAAACAGTTTTTCCACAGCTTCTTTTTTTTTTTTTTCATTTTCTCGTTTAATTCCGCTACAATAACTTCAAACCCACCTTCCTTCCTTCCTCTCACGTTTTCTCTTAACCTTCTGAAAATGAGAGAATTTCACCTTTTTTATTTCTTATTTGAAGAATGTTTTGCTACAAGGAGAATTGAACTTAAAAATTCTCATTTTAATACTTATCAGTTATTTTTATTATTGGCGTTAATTGCATATTTTATTCTGAAAAGAAAAGAAAAAAAAGGAAACAACAAATCCAATGATGCTGCATTCGATGACAATGAGATTCAGGCAGATACTTGACTACAAAATCCTAAGTCCTCCCTACCCCCCTCCTCTACTTAATATATATTTCTTTCATTTTTTTATTTCACCTAAATGCTGGATAATTTTAATAAGTGATCATATGACGATTGGACTTCAACTTACGTAAATAACAATCACCAGCAGAAATTATAAATAACAAATATACTTAAAAATATTAGCAAAATTCCTCCTTCTGCATATCTACTAAAATAACTAAAAACTAGATACTTATGGTTGATAAAAAAATAATTAGTAATAATAATAATAATATGATATAAAATAATACTTGGGTACAAGTTCTTGACCTCAAAATAATAAAGTAGAGTAATAATTCCTGGTTTTAAAATTATATTCCTTATTTTAAACCCTTGTATTCACCTTTTGGTGTGGTTAGCCCTGAAAATGAGTTATAATTAACTCGAAATGTCGGCTTCATCTTTATTGTTTTTAATGTTTTCGCTTTTACCATCATTATTAAATTTTGACCCTTTTAAAAAGAATTAAAAAACATTATTTTTCTACTTTATAAAATAATACCAATATAATATATGAAAAATAAAAATAACAATATATAAAATATAACATAAGATTTATAAATATATTTTTATTATTATTTAATTTATACAGAAAAAGAAATTCGGTATAACATAGAAAAATTATTAACACACCCTGTACAAATAAATTAGTTTTATATTATAGCCGGTAGATGGCAGAACTTTCTTAACAGACGCATTTTACAATCGGCGGCTAGAAAAGTTTTAACCAAGCGGCGGCGGCGGCGGCCAGTTATGATGGCGTACTCGTTGTTATGAAAGGACGTTCCAAGGATGTTCGTTATTGCGGATTTTATGTGTGAATTTCGTTTAATATTTAAATATTGACCAAAAAAAATGTGATACATGAAAATGTTGAAAAAACGTAAGCAATTCGGTGAGTCGTTCGTCAAAAATAACCATGATAATAAAGATATCGGCGGCGGCACAATGAAGAGGCACGATCTCGTGTCGTTACCGATGACCACTGGTCCATCACCGATCCCTGTTTTCAATGCTGTTTATTATGGTTCGATGTGTCTTGACCGACGTACCACTCCGACCATGTTGCCTTGGTTTGTTGCCGAAGTGAGACGTCGGTTTCAGCCCGGTAAAGTGGTACGATTGGAAGTGAACTTATTGTGTGGTTTTGGCGGCGGTCCATCGTTAGTAGTGACCGATCGACGTCATCCGGACGTCGTCTTTGTCGAACATCGACTTCATCACATTTTTCGCTTCGTCCAAGCTGCTTCCTGTCCGAACTCGACCTCCACGTCGATTGGCGGCGGCCGCACTTTCGCCTATCTTATGCGAGGATCAGGAGGGGATCAATCGAACGCGCAACAGTGTCACGTGTTCGCAGCAGACGACGAAACTACGGTACGTTAATTTTTTTTTTTAAAAAAAAGCACGTGCGTTTGTTTGGATGGTGATCGTAAACCCAATAGGAAAGTCCCGGAAAAAAATCGCGAAAGTCATAAAAATAAAACGTAAAAAGCCACGATTCCATTAATAAAATGAACATTTCTTAAGAATAACGAATCACCGGCTGCTTCCGGTTTTCTTTGTAACATATAGGTGAACCATTATGGCGTCGAAACACTATGTATATTATAGTGCCAGACGCCATCTATGTACACTTAATATAGCTTCAAAATTTCTCTATAGTAGTCATTGCTTCTTAGTATTACTCTTGTTCCTTTCTTTTCGTGAAAGTTGCACGACGGGTTTACTTGTAATATATTCATGTAAAATAGAGAAATATAAATTTAAATACTAGAATAGTGAACATTCCTAATAATAAATGACAACAGAACAGTCACAGTGCAGCGCAATGACAGGGTTTAAGTAGGCCTTAACCTGGGTTTTAAACTCCGTGTTAGGGTTAATCTCTATTTCAGATGGTTTATGCAAAACAGATTCTTTCTCTCTATTTCAGAAACAAAATGAAGAAAACCTTGAAATATGTGTTTTAGAAACTAGAAGAGTTGGTCATTAACTTAAAAGGTAAAAAATTTCATGTTTGATATCTTTCAAAATAAACTTTTTTTTGTTATCTCTATTAAAGTTTATTTTGAAAGATATCAAATATGAAAATACCTTTTAAGTTAACAACCAACCCTTCTCGTTTCTAAAACGCATATTTCAAGGTTTTCTTCTTCGTTTTGCACCTCACACAGGCAGTTAGAAATAGGTCAAAACTTCAGTTGGCTCCACCCTTGTTATGACGACTGGCAACTTTAATTGGGTTGGTTATGTAGTCTGACGTCACATGCTCCGCCCTTTTCAACGTTGAACCACGCAACAAACCAATTAGAAGTTGCCGGTCGTCATAAAAAGGGCGGAGCCAACTGAAGTTTTCACCTAATTCTAACTGCCTGTCTCTCGTAATCTTTCTAATCGGTTAACAAATTAGTAATAGTTTTAAATTATCATTTGAGAAAACTAAAAAAGGGGGGGGGGGGTTTGATTATTTATTTAGTATTTGAATGAAAAGAGGGTTGTGCTTATTTTAAATTGGTGCGTTTGAAAACTACGACCGCGAACACATATTTCAGTAAGTATTTTTCTTAAAATAGTCTCCTTACAAAAGAAACTCGTAAATATTTATTGAGTTGTTTTTAATACGATTGGTTTACGTAATGTGTGTTTAGTTTGTATTGCTGAACACAAATGGTGGTTGTGGTGACCTTGAATGATAATTACATCCTGTAAAAATATCTCCTGAGAGAACGAAAAGAGCAGGCTGTCAATTGTTATATTTATTAAATAACTTATCTCTTGGAAAAGAGATTTTTATTAACTAGACTAGTCAGAAAATGAGCCAATCAGAGAGTTTTTAAAACCTTTAATAACTTTAGTGACAATTTGATGACGAAATCACTTTCCATCTTCAAGTTGATGGTTGGACAGTAGCTTATTAATGGTTTAATTTAAAAAAAAAAAATTGAAAAGTTTATTTTGAAAGATATCAAATATTGAAGAGAATTTTGAGAGAGAAAATTGTCAGGTCCTCCGGTTATTATAGCTGGTTGTAGACACCTAAAACGTGCAGGAGAAAAAACACATTCTTAATAAAACATTGGACACAGTGGCGCCATCTATTCGATGGAGTAATTGTTTGTTTTTTTGTTGGTCCGTATTCGTATCGGTAAGTACTTGAGTAGTTTCTACCTGCTTTTTCTTTCTATTCCACTTTTTGAGTCCTTCTTCAACATTTAAAATTAAAGCTGCATAAAATTATGTTTCAAATTGTAACCAATGGATGGCACCACCTCTTCTATTTAGCTAAGCTTAAATTCTTTCTCAGTTAGGCCTATACAACATTTTCGTAATTACGCAAACAGTGTAGAAATGACAGGCATCTGTAGACAGCTTCAGAATTTCTTTGGCTGCGCCCATTTATGAGCGTCATGAATTTCTAATTGCTTTGTTACTCGGTCTGAAGTCACATACCCTCTGCCCTTTTTATTTCTAATTGGTTGATATTTGTTCTGAACTCATAAAAGGGTGGAGCCAAAGAAATTCTGAAGCTGTCTACAGATGCCTGTGTAGAAATGGCCTTGTGAAAGATACTCAAGGTCCTCCTCCTTTATAAAAAAAAAAAATGAAGTTGAAATTATACAATTAAGAGGTAAGATGAATACAGAGAGAGAGAGAGAGAGAGAGAGAGAGGACCTTAAAGAGAGGCTATACAAAATTAAAGCTCACTCACAGATGTCTGGTTTGGTCGAACATGAAGTTGAGCTACCTGTTTTGTATGTAACGACAAACAAGACTAGTTTGGTTTGTGACGTAAGACAGTGGTGAACTCTCAGGTGACATATATTTTAAATAATAAGTTTTCAAACCACACCCTTCCTATTTCCTTTCTCTCTTTGTTCCTCCTGTGATGTAAAACATCACGTGTGTTGTTCTTTGGCCAAAAGATTACGCAATACTTTCGTTTACATATTTTTTTTCGTCACTTTTGCCACGTCTTTTTTTTTTGTTATGCATTTTTTTTGTCTTTTGAAATCTCTTGTTTGAAAAGAACGTCTACAGGAGTAGTAGGAGTGGGCAGTAGGAGAAGCAGCAGCAGAAGCAGGAGGAGGAGGAGGAACAGGTGGTTAATTTGTTGAGGGGTTTTTTGTATATAAAGAAAATTCGTGCGTGTGTTTGTTTGTCGCACGTTATTAATAATAATAATAATAATAAAAGTATGACGAAAGAGAGCCAACTATTCTTAATAAATATTAAAGTAAAACGCACTGACGAATTTCTTTTTTAAGAAAGTTGTGTTAAAACACTAGAACTAAGTTACATAAAATAAGACACTGTGTGTGCGTGTGGACGGTCCTCAAGTGGAATTCTTTTATTGAACATTGTTAAAAGTGTGTGTGTCCTGTTTTCTTTTTAAAAATGTGTTTTAACATATTATTGTGACGTGTCACACAAATGAAGTTATAAGTCAGTTTGTGAGTCATACAGCTTCCTCCTCCTCCTCCTCCTCCTGTCTTTGTGTTGTTTTTTTTAAAAAAACTTTGAGACAAAGTGAACAGCAACTTGCTCCTCTCTCTACATGATATATTAAATGAAGAAGTGAGTGACCCACCCAAAAGAACCGGAACATGAACAACACATGAAGAAGGAAGGAAGGATGTCAAAAGAACGACCCACGAGTCTAGGTCTTAATCATGGTCAGGTTCAGTGGCCCTCATCGTCATCTTCCATTTTGGTGGTTGATCCACCTACATCTTACATGAGATTTGTAAATATATCCAATTTATAATTAATAATATATCAAAGTCAGTCATTCTAGCACACAAATTAGTGAATATCCATTAATTAACTTTTCTTTACTTAACTAGTGTGTAGATTAGTAATGCACAGATTAACTAAAATTAACCCAATCTTGATTTTTTAAAAAAAAAGCCCCGTTTACATCGAAAAGTATGTTGAAAATTGTTTTAAAAAAGTGTAAACGGCTCTTGAATTGATTATTATGTCATTTCAGTATTAGTGCAAAATGAAAAAGAGAATCTTGAAGAGTAGATCACTTATTTAAGGGTATGTTCGATATTTGATATCTTTCAAAATAAACTTTTTATGTCACTTTTGAAACTGACTCGTCTTTAAGCAAATAATATTTTTTTTTTAAATTCCCATCTATAAAAAGTTTATTTTGAAAGATATCAGCTTAAGAATATACCCAATGATGGAGTTACCTTTCTAGTTTCTAAAAAAAATACATTTCAAGTAAGTATCGTCTTGAAAGACAAATGGAAAATGAAGTGGTTTTTAAACCATCTTAAAATGTAGAGAAGATTAAACACAAAATTGGATGAACACATTCCGTTAATCATCGATTTAGCCAGCAGAGTGTGTGACGTCACGTTCATAAAAATGTATGAATTGATAGTTAAATCGATGAATAACGGAAATGTGCTGCTGATATTTAAATTGTTTGTGTACTGCCACCCTCTGAAATATTTTAAACAAATTCCCAACTGCAAGGGATTGTGAGAACCCATGACCAATGGGCTGAAACACTAACCAACACCAACAAGACAAGAACAGATTATATTTTGTGTTTTTATATTTAAATTGTTTGTACACTGCCACCTTCTGAAATATTTGAAAATATGATCCACACTCCACAGGGGATTGAACCCATGAAAAACATTACCAATGGACTGTGAGAGCCTCCTGAGACAGTAAGTAACCACTTCACCAAAAAATACAAGAGGGGATTACATCTAGTTTTACTTTTTAGACCCTTTTTTATAATAAAAAAAGCAAATATCACAAAAACGTGTTTTTTGTTTAATTTTTTTCTTGGTTTTTTATAATCTTCTCTACATTTTTTTTAAGATAATTTAAAAAAAAAACACATCATTTTCGACATAAAATTTGATGAAACTTTATTATTGTAAGCTTTGTTTTGTTGCTTTTGTGTTTCAGGCAATAAAAAATGTCTCCTTATTCTGTGGTAGATTAGACCAACCACAGAATAAGACATTTCTAGTTTTTAGTTAGATGAACTTTTTTTGAGAGAGAGAGAGAGTAGTGGGTAGGTTTTTTTTACGTCTTTCTAAAATGTAATCGTGAAAGAAGAAAGACTCTTTGAATTTTGTATATAAAATTAGTCGTTACTTGTTTACGTATATATTTATACATATGTTACTGTCAATCTGCGCAATCAGGCAATCTGCAGATTGCCTAGGCAACCTGCAAAACAACCAACATGCTAATGATTCGGCAAAATTCAATACATTTCAGGTATTGAATTTTGCAGATTCATTAGCAGGTTGGTTGTTTTGCAGACTGACTGTTTCCGGAGATTGACAGTAACGTATGTTACTGTATATATGAAATAGTGAATAATTTAAAATGTGTGTATGAGAAGGAACGTGAAGTGGAGTGATCTTGACGGGTAAAGTTTTTCTTTCTCTTCTGAGAAATTGGCTTTTCGGAACTTGAAATCAGAAGGAAGCAACAAAGTTTATTTTCTATTTATTAGAAGAAAAAAAAACTTAATTAAGATTTATAAACAGCTGATTTTCAAACTCTTGATTATTTCCATATTTTTTCAGTTTTTTGTCTATATATTAAAAGTTTATTTTGAACGATATTAGTATGACTATATTACTAAGTGATTTAGCTCAATGTTCTAGTTTCTAAAACACAAGACTCTCTTTGATTGTTTCTTCATCATTTTGCATATTTTGCAAATGGCTGACTTATGGAAAATATCTCGTCTCGATTCAGAAATTACCACAATGCAGCAGCAGCAGCACACACAGAACAGCTGGTTCTTGTTACAATTTTTAACTTTTTATCTAAATATAGATCAAAGTTAGGTCAATTGTGGAGGATGATGGGTAGACATTTAATTTTATAGAAAGCTACAATTTGAAATATACATTGAATTATACGTTTTTTTCTGTGGAAATTCTGAATTGATGAAAATGAACATTTTTGTAAAAAGAAGAAAGTATATTTTGAAATGTGATTATCAATCAAGAAGAGATTTCAACGCGATGTGGGTTGATGATGATGATTTTTCTGCATGGTTGGTTAGGTGCTTCAAATCCACCTAATTAGGAACGTATTGACAACCATGTTTCCTAGGAAACTCATGTCAACATTCTCCTGATCTTTTCCTCCGTTCTTCCTTTCTGAAAGTGTTTTTGAATTAAAAACAAGAACTTGTTTATTTTATGAACACACATTGTATGTAGTTTTGACTTGTTTTCATTGACTCGTGTGTTCACTTATATTTCAGGTACAAGATCTGTTCAGTGTAATGCGAGAAGCAACCAAAGAAGCCGGTTCTTATACGGGTGTTTCGTCGTCATGTTCGGACAGTGGTTCTCAACGTTTTGAATTGTTGTACGTTGGTAAGATCAAAGTGTCTCACTGCAAACCGCCACCGACCTTCATTGACGAAGCTGTCGATAGATTTCAAGTTCACGAACTAGAAAAACTGAAACATTATCGAGATTCTGTTGTACTTTGTGAAAGACAAAGGCACGGAAGTGGTAATAGTGTGGCGAGTTTACCTCCAAATTTAGAAGATCATTCGGTCGGTTTATTAGAAAACAATCTAGGAGGACAGGTGGAACGTCTAAGAAACGGTGGAAGCGAAGAAAACTCTTCTTGTTCGGTGGAAGGTGCATGCGATTTACGCGACGAGAGATTAACGACGGATCGGAACGAAGAACTCTCTTCGTGTTCGTATCGATCTAAGCGAGATGAAGATGGCGATGCTACGGACGAAGAGGGTGGAGATTATGACAGACGAAGAACCTGGTCCAGTGGTGTCGACCTCAATGTCGATTCTTCTTCGCCCGGTTTTTCTTCTGAAGGTCGATGTCTCGAACGTAGGCCGAGTTTCGGAAGCGATCGATCGTTACGACGTCGAGTACGCTGTGACTCTTTAGCTTCCGGACAGAATCGTACGATGGTCTTTCAGATCGGAAGAAACGACATTAGTTTTGTCAGTCTCGATAAGAAGTCGACTATTTTCAATAAGTCATTTAAGGACATTGCCCATTGCTCTCAGGTGGGCTTAATTAATTAATTAGAAGCTATTGTGTCAAACGGTGAAATGAATCTTTAAGGCCAGTGATTTAGTTGCTCAATTAATCATCATCGGAGAATGAATGAATAAAAAATGTCAAAGTTTCTTAGAAACTAGAATAGTAGAAGAAAGCAGGCAAAAGTGGTTTTGTCACTTTCATAATAAACTTTTTATGATAATTTAAAGAAAAAAAAAAGACGTCGAAATTTCAGTTTTTTTTGAAAAATGTCGTCACAAAGTTACTTTCCATGTGATTGTTTTGTTATTCTAGTTTCTAACAAACTTTGAAAATCTGTTTAGAACTCAAAGAAAAACTGAATAGTGTCAAAATTCACGATAATAGATTTCAGAATAATTTTTTTTAATAATTTAAAAAATAACACAAATTTAACAGTGGTTTTTAAATAATTTTTAAAGTAAACTCCAAAAATAAAAAAAAAAAAAAGCATGATAAAGTTATTTTGAAATATTTATTCTAAAACGTTTATTTTGTAAGTTATCATCATGAAGTCACCTTTACTCTTCTAGTTTATACATTTCTTCTTCTGATGAGTGAAATGGGGGGCAACTAACTCTCTTGGGGCCTAATTGACTGTTTAAGGGGGTGGTGTCCTCCGATTTGTAATTTTGGCTTTTGTTTTGTACTTTCTGAAAGGGAATCAAACATCCGGATCACTTTGGATTTATCTGTCGTGATGCGAAGGCAGACAATTATGTGGGTTACATTCTTCGTTGCCAGGCACGATCAGTGGTCAGTGGTCTTCTATTTGAGATATATACACTTTTAATACAATTTTCTAATATAGTGATAAATTGCCACATAAGGTGGTTTTAAAGTGTAAACGGGGCTTCTCAAATGTAAACGGGGCTTTTCAAACTCTTTAATTATTTTGTCTTTCAGATTCAAAATGAAAAGAAACTTGAAAGTGTTTTTAGAAACTAGGAGGGTTGCTCAATCACTTAAGGATATTTTCATGTTTTTGATATCTTTTAAAAAATTTTAAGTGACTTTCAACAAACTATATTTTTTCAATTTGTTTCTGTATTTTTATAGACAAAAATTGATAAAATATAGTCCTTGTTTCAAACGCACTAAAAAAAGCTTAATTTGAAAGGCATCAACGTGAAAATACCTTTAGATGATTGAGCAACCCTTCTAGTTTCTAAATCACTTTCAATTTCTTTCCTTAATGTTGCTCTTCTATACCTACAGGGATAATCAGTTGTTCGTAAAACATTTTAATTCGAAATGGTGGAATTTGAAAGAATGAAATTTCTTTGGTTGTTATTTTTATGTCAATCAAGTCGGGTTTTTTTATTTCACCGAGATGATCGAAACTTGAGAGAGAGAGAGATTATTTTGTCATCGAGTTGTTCGTGTCATTCATACAATTGAATCTCTTTAAATTTATTTCATTGTCCACTTTCATCATTTGTTTGCTTTTTTTTTTTTTAGAAATCGTACTTGTTTTTCTTTTCTTTTAACTTCTTATTGTTGAAACGACTTATTTTTGGAGTCGTGATTGAAATCTTGTTTTCGTTTTTTTCGTGATTTCTTTGAAATATTATGGTTTAGGAATTGCGTTTTTTTTTGTCTTCCAAGTTTCCTCATCCACAATGATTTCTGTTTGTCTCTTTTTTTTTTTAACAAACATGTCACCATCATCTTTGAGTATTTGTGAAAACTCGAAGAAAACAAGAGCGAGATAAATTCGAAGAATTCCGTTTTCTTATGAATTTTACTTTTGTTCGTTTTTTTCTTCTTCTTTTTAGACGGAAGAAATCATGACGACGTTGAAGCAGGTTTTTTCTTCGGCCGCTGCGCATCAGAAAAGCGCCCGTAATCAGTTTGTGATCTGTGAGGCTTGCCCCATGCTCTGGTTGCATAAACTTTGCGTTGATCTCGAGGGTACGCAACTTATGCAATGCACTGAGATTTCTCGTGTTTTAACTCTGAACTTTTACTTTTCAGGATTGCCAATTTCAAAGTCACACGGAGTCATATTGAGGCGTTTAGAAACACTGACTGTCGAAGAAAAGTCCGATATTCTGATAAAATTGGAGGTGCCGTCGTCAGTATAGTTTATATCTCTTATTATATCTCGTAATCTGATATCGAACATTGGGTCTTTGGGGGTGGTGTTTGTTGCAGGGTGCTGAGGTTGTTTCAACTCAAGAGCAGAATGAAATACTTATGATGTTGTTGAGAGCCTTGTGTGAAACAAAACAGACGAAACACATCCACATGGATGTCAAACATGTCAGTAGTAGTTTAGACACACTGCGACGACTATATTCTACAATTGTTAGATTTTGTTTGTTATGTTTTAGGGTGGTTTGTTTGAAAGGAAACATTCCTCGGCTTCTTCATCGTCGTCTTCAGTATTAGATGGTTTAAAAAACAAAGCAAGACGTTCTTTAACAAGTTCCTTCGAAAACATTTTAAAAGTTAGTTCGTTTTTATAGCTTTATGATCATTTCTATATACAGGGAGGGCTAGAAGAATTTTTTTCAAAGTTTCTTGTGTTAGAAACTAGAATAGTTAACGTTTATTTTAAATTTAACCGTTTCATAAAAAATAAACCTTTTTTGTGATAGGTTGAAATGATCAAATTTATGTTGTTTTTTATGGCAACTTAATGCTCTGGGCAACTATTTATGGACAAAGTTGAAGCAAACGTGAAGTAAACGGAGTTACAGAATGAGTAGGTGCTAGTGATATGGCCATTTTATTCATTCATTGCCATATGGCGTCACTAATCCGTGAGACGTAAGCTGCGTATACTTTGCGTATGCTGTGGGTGTTTTTGCGTTTCAGAAGCAACATTAAAGAAAACGTGAAAGGATTTCACATCAAACTTTAAGTTAAACAGAAAACGATTTTCACGAATAAAAGTTTATTTTTAAACAATACCATCATGAAATTATCCCTAATATATTCACCTACTATTCTAGTTTCTAAGAAACTCCCTTAAGTCTAGAATGAAAAGTTTATTGACCACTTTGTAAATCGTGTTTTGGTGTTTGTTATGAAAAATAACTTAATTTATTATTGAGTTACTTTTGAATGGTTCTGATTTTGATTCTTCGTTAATTATTCTAGAGGAAATCGAAAGAAGAATTAAGAGAAGGATTTCGAGAAAGAAGCAGCACTTTGGATTTTGATTCTAGACGAGTTAATAAACTAAGAAATAATTCAAATGTGTCTCTTAGAACTGTTCTGGTGTTTAACTTAATTTGAGGCTCGTTTTTATTTGAAAAAGGATTCATCCGGAACTTGTACTCCGGAACCGACTTCACCGTGCACAACTCCCGACAAGAAAGACGTAATTTATGAATTCCTCGATGCTGGTGGAGGACGAGACGATTGCGATCAATTTCGGAAGAGGAGTTCTACAATCTCTGGAACGAGAGACGTTCAGCAGAATTCGAAAAATGCCAAACACAGAACTAGTCCGATGATGAGCATGTTAGTGTTTCTTTTGTCATTTGATAACTTCCTTATTATGATGCATTTCTTAATTCATTGTTTTCTTTTTTTTTGTTTCAGTTTCATGAAAGTTGGCAACGCTTCGAAAGCTTCGACTCCTTCGTCGGACGACGAAAAGTCGACTCCCCGTAAGACGGGTTCTTGGAGACAGGCCATTTTCAATCGTGTCGTCACACCGCAACACAAACCGATTCAAGGTTGAATCTTTTTTGTTTTTGATGAGTTTTTCAGAGAGTGTTTATTATAAGTTGTCATTTCGATTGGCAAATTAAAGGAATGACGCCTGAGAAAAGTGTTTTAACTCCTGGAGCAAATTCAACATCTCATTCTGTGAAGCAGCGTTCTCCTGGGTCTTGGAGATTTCTTTGGAGAAAGGCGATTAGGCAACAAATTCTTCTCATTAGAATGGAAAAGGAGAACAAAAAACTCAAAGGTTTTTTCGATTCTTGTTTTGAAAGTTCTTTTTTAAAATGTGTAAAATGTTATTTGAATCTTTCTTTTGATATTTTGTATTTGATAAGAGCAGCACTAAGAAAAAAATTGAAAGTGTTTTAGAAACTAGAATAAATTTAAATTGAAGTGATTTTAATGGTTAATATCTTTTAAAATAAGCTTTTTTATCTTCAGTTTAAAGATTTTTTTAAGCAGTCGATATTTTATAATTTTTGTCAACAAAAAAAGTTTATTCTGCAAGATATTCGTTCTAGTTCCGAACACATTTTCGATTTCTTAGCGTTGTTTTTGTCAAGCAACTCATAAGAGACCAGAAGAGCAAACGAAAGAGCATAAATGTAATTTTAATTCTTAAAAATTGTCGTTTAATGATTGTTTGTTTTGAAAAAATGTCAAAAATGAAAATCGGCTTTTTTGTAAAAAATTATCATTCATTTTCATAGATATATATATATGTCATAAAAATTATTTGTACACTTTACGCTCCTCATAGTGTCAAGTAAAATCACTTAATTCTCTTGTAAAGTTTATTTAAAAAGATGTTTTTTTATTAATTCTGTTCAACAATTTTTCTTTTTAATTTGCAGCCAGTCAGGACGCGGCGCACGTAAAACGCGTCAAACTTAGTTACGAGGAATTGACTCCTTGCCTAAAGGACATTACAAAAGTGTGGGAAGATATGCTCCTTCTTCACCTGCAGTCCAAATCCTGCTGCATGTTCAATTTCGATGAGCTCGTGCAGGCCGTTAAGGCTGGTACGTGTAACAAAAAGAGCACGAAACTCGAAAATATAAAAAATGGTGGAAATAATTTTTAAAAATGTGTTATAGGTGTTCCGAGACAGAGGAGAGGTGACATCTGGCAACTTTTAGCTGAACATCAGCATAACAGATCGAACACGAATTCAAATTCGAAAGAGGAAATCGAATTTGATGATGAAGTTCCGTACGAAGAATTACTTAAACAATTAACGGCACAACAACATGCGATTCTCATCGATTTGGGTAAGTGCCACATTTATTTATTTTTATTTCTAGTTTGAATATTGGGAGGTAGGAAGTTGGGGTTTTGTACTTTTTTGCGTATAGATGTCGTTACTGTAGCAATTTGTTACTGATCTTGGTTGTTTTTATCAGATAACAACAAGAGATGAAATTTGTTTTCAAAGTTTGTCTTTAGAGGGTTTTTTTCTTGCAGAATTGTTTTTTTTTAATGTGGCCAATTTTGTGGTTTACAGAAGAAAAAACATAAAGCTAAAAGGTAAAGGAAAATTATATTTAGCAGTGAAAACTGTTCAAGCACGGAGAAATCGGATAACACAAATTAGTTCGGGCCTCAAAATAGTTTTTCATATGTTTTAGTTCGTTTAACACAAAATATCGGTTATCACAAATACATTTTTTCAGTTAGAAATCTATCTATATATTATAATAAACATAAAAATACTTTTTTTAAGTAATTCATTTTACTACTCTTCTAGTGTCTAAAAACACTTTAAAGTTTTATCGTAAATGTGACTTGAGAAAAGCAAAAAATATCTGGAGTTCTACGAAGAACGTTTTCACTTTAAACTGAAACATAAATTAGAAGTTTTTGATATCTTTGAAGAATAAAAGAAAAAAGGGTTTCTATAAAAAATATAAAAATGGATTTTCTGAAAAATAAACTTAACATGTTTTTTTTTTAACTTTTAGATATAATTTATAAAATGTTTTTTTTTTCGCGACATTTCTTCTTTTTTTTCTTTTCTTCGAAAATAAGAATACGGTTTTTTAAGTTTTTATTTATTTTAATATAAGAAGAAAGCGATAGATGGATAGAGAAAGAGACACCTGTCCCTCTCCTCCACCCCTCCATTCTTGTCAGGTATAAAGGTAAGTTCAAAGAATGTTTGTGATTGAAGAGGCACAAAAATAAAGAACAACAACGATGTTGTTGTTGTTGTGTAGACATCTCGAAGAAGAGTCTGCAAAAAAAAAGGGGGAACGATCACTCTACGCCGGTTGCGTGACCAGATTATAAATATTTATCCCATCATCGACCTCCACTTTTCCCCCCTTTGTACAAACCACCTCACCTTAGAAAGAGGAGGAGGAGGCGTGGTTCCATGCACTCATATAGTCATTCCATATATTAATAAGTATGGAACTGCTGTTATATAGGTGGGTGGAGGAGAGTAAAAAGGTATAAGATAATTTTGGCCTTTCTTTTGACCTTTATTTTAGTTGGCCTGGCTTTTGACCTGTGTTTCTTGGGGTCGATATAGTGGTACCAGGTGGTGGTGGTGGTGGTTATTGCAATATTACGGCACCTATATTATACACCCATAGAGCACGCATATAATATGTGTATGCATACTTAACTTTAAAAAAGATGATGGCGTTGTTGAGGGCGTTGTCGCCGTGACTTTGCCTTTGGCTTCAGGGGCCACTACTCCGCCGCATATTGAGGGGGGGGGGGGGTCGAGTTTTTTTTTGTGTGTGACTGGTTCTTATGCTCTTGTCGAACTCCATCTTAGCCTCTCTCTCTCTCTCCCCCCATCTATCCTGTCCTGACTATTCTTGTGTTCTGTTGTTGTTTTTTACTATGACTAGACGTATAAGAAGTATGAACAAACACAAAATGCCTTCTGTCAAATGATAAAAAGCTGTTTCTTGTGTTCTTTAGTCATGGACTTCTGATTTAAGGCCAAATATTTGCATAAAATGCATAACGTGCAGTTTCATCCCCTTAGTGCATTGATAAATCCATATTGCATATTTTGCATTTTTGGGGGTTTCATTTCTATTTGCATAAAACGCACAATACAGCTCTCATCCCTCTCTCTATCTTAGATTGATTAGCTGGTTTTTTATAGCCAACTAATGCCATAAGACTGTTTAATTTCCATTTATTAGGCAATGCATTGTAATCATATTTGATAAACCAAATTTTTATCTAAACAGTGCAATTTTAAGTTTGTATAATTAGCACTTTTTATTAGAAAGTGGCAAGAATGCTGGAATTCAAAATGGACAAAAATCAGGATTTTTATTTAAAAATTTAAAAAAAAATTCAATTTTATATTTCAGTTGAGATTTTTTTTTTAAAAAAGCGATCATATATTACATTAAAATTTAAAAATATTATTTTATATGGTGAACACAAAGTCGTGAATCATGTTTTAGTTTTTGTCAAAATTATTTTATAAAAATAACTAATTTTTTTAAGAATGTTTTTAATTAATTTACCCTGTTGGAATTGAATGACAATGTTTTTATTTTCTCTTATCATTCTAGCCATAATATAGTCACTAATATAAACACACAATATCAGAGTGAATTAAAAAGAAAAAAGGATTTGTGTTTTTGACACGATTTTTTTCAATTTATAAATTGGAAGTGTGTAGAAATTGAATTAGATTCAGATCATATAGAAATGCTCAATTGAAAAAGAGATTTTCTCCCTATTTTCTTTCGTTGTGTCATTTCTTCAACAGTATTTCTTCCTACTGTTATCTATTTTGGCTGCCACCATGTGTGTGTGTCACTGATTAGGCCTTGTTTCTGTGTGTCTTCACCTGATTTTTCTTTTTAAAATACAAAAAATGTCTCCTACTTACCATTTGCCAGATATACTAAAATTAAGATAATTTAATAGGTTTTTTTTTATAAATGTTGATTTACTATTAAATCAGGCGTATACCTCCACGCATGCACCATGTCATTCTTTTTCGGATTTATTTTTGTTATTTGTCTTTATTGTGTAAAAAATATATTAGAAATTCAGGAATTCATCAGTTGCTTTAGAGAGAGAGAGAGAGATAGAAGAGAGTACCAAAGAGAGAATGGTCTCGTTTTCACTCATTTTTGGAACTGGTCAGAACCGTCCGATTGTACGTAAGCTTATGCCATGTCCAGCTGTTCTCAGCACGCGATGAATGTGGATTGTCCTCTCTCATTCTTTTGGCTCATTCAACCATTTCTCCTTTTTTTGTTGTTGTTGTTGTAATGTTCATGGTTCTTCTTCATCCATTCCTTTGCCTTGCTTTTTTAATGCTTTGTTCTGCGTAAAACATTTAATTTGGTGACATTTGCTTGGTTTTTGAACCCTTATTGCACTTCATCTAAAGCTACGATCACATTTTTCATATTTACAGCTAAGATTCGCTGCTATGTGTGTATTTGAATAAATTGCTGTTGCCAATGTGATAAGAGCCTTTTCACCCGAATCACTTTTGATGCAAAATGTAGTCGAAAACGACCACAGATGGTTGGGCTGTCGTTAACAATACAATATTGCTATGGAAAGTGTTCGGACATTTTGCAGTCGAACTCGATGACCAATACTGATCCATGTGAAGAAAAGGCGCTAATTCTCTCTCTCTCAAGACTTGCAAATGGTTTCTTGCCACATTTTGCTTGCATACTGCAAGATTCACAGCAATATATTAACTCATTTCTTTCACTAAAACTTGCAGGAAGGAAGGCTAGTGTGAAATGTTAAAATAGTAAATGTAACACTGAAGTTTACCAAAACGAATTCATTAGATTCATTACTTTAATTTTATACTTTCTGTCTCATTATGAGATTTTTTTAGATTTAAATTTTATTCTTTGCGCGCTGCGTTTTATATAAATCTTTGTAAAGTTCATAATGTTATTTCTACTGAAATTTGGCGTGCGTGGTGTTAAGCTGTCATGGAATTTATGATCACGGTGGTGTTTTTTCTTGTTTATTTCAGTAAATTATATTTTAGTGCGCATTCTTTTGTTATATATACTTATGTAACGTCAACTTCTTTGTAGTTTTTATGTCATTAATTTCTTGTCGCTATATTTATACGCACATTCACACAGGTGGCAACATAATGGAAACATCCAAAACCAATGATGCATATAATGACAATGAGATTGAATCTATTTATAAAAGGACTATTGATCAATCATGTGCATACAACAAGTATTTTTTTTATTTGGAAATATTATTATTGCACTTGTGTCTGATTTCGTCCATATTCCAAATAAACACACGCAGTGTGTCAATGCAATTATTTATTGCGGACGTTTGTGGAAATTGAATGACATTTATAACTTACAAGTACAGTACTTTCAAAACACAAACTTGTTTAAAATAACATTTTCTTTTGAACATAGAACAAACTGCATTAGATCTATCTTAATTTTATTACTGTAGAATCTCATTATTTCTATTTATACTAAATGGGTCCATACCATGAATCCGGAAGACTGCCATTATTTTTCTTTACTTTTCAATACTAACTGAATGTTAATACTAAAAAATACTCATAAACTAAAAAAACACAGTATGATAAATGGAAGTCCGGAATACCCAGACCGGGATAATCAGTGTTCTACTGTGCCTGTTTAGGTCAATACTATTGCATGGATGGAGACTTTTTTTATAAATAATTTTGTGTTTTTAATTAATGAATCTTTATTTAACTTAAATAAAAACGTAGCGTATAAATTTCCCTTTAATACAAAGAATTGATAAGGAATAGTTTCCATATTTTTACACCCGCTGAAATTATTATTATACGATATTTTAAACACAGGTATTTCAAAAGAGTGACCCATATACCGTATATAAAAACGTGACGCATTAATTAAAATGAACGACCAAAAATGAAAATCAGTAGGTGGGTTTTATTACTGAAGTGGAAGTTCATATGGACCACGTCTCAAAAAAAAAAAAAAAAAAAAAAAAAAAAAAGATGTAGAAAACAATTTGACACGTGATGAATATTCATATTTCTTTATTATATTTTTCACGTTATTATAAGATATAAGAATAGCGGTGTTGTGTCTTCAATATTTAAACATAGAAATAATAGGAAAAGGTCTAAAGGGTAATTTCTTAACAAAAAAACAAGATGGTTATATAGTCAATCAGTTTTCTGTTTGCAATGGATTGGTTTGAACCTGATTTAATGTAAAACAGTATTTGATTGATTGTCGCAAATGAACGACAAAACCTAATTTCTTAGCCGTTATTTATTGAGATTTGACTGTAAATTTCAATCAACATTGAAAAAAGGTGGGTTTAAAGTGTAAACGACTCAAGAACTCTTGGTTATTCTCTATTCCTCAGGTGCAAAATAAAGAGAAACTTGAAAGTGTTTTAGAAACTAGAGGGATAGCTCTTAATCACTTAATATACGTATTTTCATGTTGACATCTTTCAAAATAAGCTTGTTTATAGTAGTTTCAAGCAGACGATATTTTTTTTATTTTTGCTATAAAAAAGCTTATTTTGAAAGATATAACCATGAAATTATTATTAATTGAGTTACTTTTTATTGTTTCTAAAATACCTCAAAAATAAAATAATCAAGAGTTAGAAAATGCTAAACCATCTTAACAGAAATGCAACAACAAAAATGGATTCAATTTAAAAATTAATGCTTTCAAAAGAGAGGTTGTGAAATTTCCTTTTAAAGATAAAAAGAACAACTCAACAATTAATTAATAATTATAATCTTTGAAAATTAATAAATTGCCTTTTCTCGGATAAATTTAGCGTTATATTTATTCCATTCTTTTTTAAATAACAATAAAGAATCGAATCATTTTATAAAATTATGCATAAGATGATATTTTGTATTGTGTATGTTATTGTTTTTGCCAAAAAAGAAATTCTCATTTTGTGGAATATTAAAATGAGAATTTTGTATATATGATGATGCACATGGGGATGCAATTATTATTTTTCCCACAGTTCAAAGAGAAAAAACATGAATATGAAGAAAAAAAAATAATAATTGTGAAAGCAAAAATACGAGGTCAATTGTTTCCGCCCAAATGGATTTATATATAATTATTAATATAATATATATAAAATGTATATAAAAGTAAGATATGGGAAATTTACAAGAGTCACCTCCTCCGTTTAACCCCATTGAATAAACATTCCATTTTATATATATTAAGACATCATAAGAAAAGATGATCGAAATTATTACACAATTGAGGGCGCACATTTTTCTTAAAAAATATTTAAAAGATAAAATTCAGGTCTATTATAAGAAACAATTGGAAATTCAAGCTAAGTCTAATCAATAATGTAGCGTAAGATGCTCTTATAATAATTTGCATGAAGACAAAATAAATTTTAATAAAGGAACCTTTATCTAGGCCTAATACACAGCCCTTTTTATACATTATTTAGGAGGGATTTTTTAAACATTTGTTTCTTAAGATGATGATAGTAAAAAAAATATAAAACCTTGCTTATATATATATATATATATATATATGGGTTTTGTAGGCGTGTCAGTAAGAGGCATGATTATGAGTAAAATGTATGGGCTTATTATTAATAAATTTCCTCATCATGTGGTCATGTTGGATGTTTTGAAACATTATTATAACATGTCCCTGTTTTTTTTTTTTAAGTTTTCACTTTTGAGTATGATGTTGATTATGATTCCCACGGATGGGAGGGGAACCAAAAAAAAACACACCACCCATACAACAGAGATAAAGTGCCATAACATATTTTACTAAACATCCTATACGGTAGAGCACCACAGGTAAATTACCTCTATAATAGACATTTTGACCCCTTCTATATAATATTATATATAAAGAAGGTGCTCTTTTGGCTCACGAATTCTTGACTTGGCCTTTGGGTGAGGTCTTAAGGCGGCGTACCACCTACTTATTTTCATTTCTAATGATTAGGGTTCGGATTTGTATGCATTTTTAAGCAAATGTTTCTCAATTTGTGGCCCAAGTGCCAATTGTGAAATAATCATCATCATCATTAGAGCAGCTGCAATTATGCTTTATCTAATCAAAACGACTAGTTAGAGGCTATATGTCTGGTTACTATCAGTTATCAACTAGAGTTCTAGCCTATAACCAACCGTTTTGATTAGAAAAAGCATAATTGCAGTTGCTCTAAGGATGATGATTGCTTCACTCTTGGGTCAGAAATTAAGAAACATTTGCTTTGATATTGCCTAAAAAGCCAAGCCCTACTAATGTTCTAATCACTACATACTGTATAACATATATGTATGTGGAAGAAATTCTAACCTTTCCATCTAAATTTACCTGGGGTTAAGAGCTGATGCTTCTTTAGCACTAGGGTTTTTTTAAAGCTAGAAGTGTCACCCCCTAATTTTTAGAACTTAGGGAGGGAATTTAACCTTTTAGCCCTTTGCCTTTCCCATAATTCCAATCTTAAGTTATTAAATATTCAATGTACAACCATAAATTGACCCTTTTAGAGTCACGACCGATTGACCTATTCAAAGTATTCATGTATCTATTTTATGCGAAACATATAATGCTTATTTTACATTCATATTTCATACAATTTTTTTTTAATTTCGGGCAATTGAAGCAGCAGCATCTCAAGATGTGTAAGATAGCCTCTATTTGGGTGTTTATCAAAGGGTGATCCTTACACCTACCTGCAGGCTTAATTATTTTTGTCCGGCATATACATTTATTGCATGTATATTACAATAGTGTAATTGTATCATAATCCATATTAAATATATCATAAATATGCCTGCTCTCATTTCGTTTTTCAGGCCAATGTCTCTTTCTGTAGATCCAGAAATCTACATTTTGTGTGTAGGTCTATATTATTGTATATTGTGCAGTATATATCAATTATAGAATTACAGTTTTCAAGTGGAATTGCATTGTACTAGTTTATGTTTTAAACTATATAACAATACTAAAAGGATAATGAACGTTGTTGCAATTGCAATGCCTTAGTCTGAACCACACCCGGAGCCACACCGGTGCTGGTTTTTTTTTCACTAAAAGAAAAGATCTCTTCGTGTCTTCCCACGCTCCCTCCGCCCCTGTTTTCATCACCTCCGGAATGAGAAATAAGAAGTACCATTTACCATAGTAAAAATGTGATATGTGCATTCCAATGTGTAAGATTCCAATCTTCATCATCATCATCATCCTCTTGCACATATGGCAGAGGCGCCGACAATGCAAACTATGCAACGTATTTCTATATCCATTTTATTTTCTATTTTATTACCGATGGGTATCTGTTACCGTCAAAGTAGGAAATCAGTTATTCTATATAATTGCCAGACAATGATGAAAAGTTACTAATTTAGATAGTAAAAGTCTGCACAATTACTTGCATTTTAGTAATGAACAGAATGATGGAAATAACGAGATAATCAATTGGTATAATGAGTAATTTTAATAAGACTCGGATTTGTATAAAGTATCAAGCAAATGTTGCTCAATTTGTGGCCCAAGTGCCAATTGTGAAGTAATTCTCATCATCATTAGAGCAAATTGCAATTATTGGACTATACTTTTTCTAATCAAAAAGGCTTGTTAAAGGTTACATGTGTGGTTACTATCAGTTGTCAACAAGGTGTTGATTGAAACAACCATAATTGTTGTTTTGATCTAAAAGGAGATTGTTACTTCACAATTGGCTACTGTGATTGAGACACATTTGCTTGATATTGCATAAAAAAATCCGAGCCGTGGTAATTAATTGCATTATCTACATGTAAATTGAATTGGTGAAGTACACATTCTGCCGTATTATTTATAATTATTGTGCATATTTCCTTCCAAATCGGTGATTAGTAGAATTACTGATTTTCGATTTTAGTTTCTAACGTGTTGAATGTGTTTTTGTATGATTTGCAGGGGGGGGGGGAGTCATCATTAAACATAATTAAAACTAAATGATTCATTATATTTATATGGTTAGTTTTTTTGAAAATATATTTATAGAAAAAAAGGCTTTAGAGATATGTTTTCAGGTAACTAAGAATGACTGTGGTCATGCTTATTATCATTTTTACTTGTAAAACATAACCAGAATTCTGGTGCGATTTTTGTTGTTTGTGGTACAAAGTAACGCGGGGAGCTAAAAGAGTGAATCTAAATTATTATGTGGCTCCGTGAGAATCAAAGAACCGGCTCTTTTTTTGTTGTTGTTGGTACCAATTTACATAAATAGACAAACCCTACTCCTTTATTGACTTTCTTACCTCATCTTTTACAATCTTACATTTGTATTACAATTTCTATACATGAGCTTCTCTACTTGGTAATATTATGCATTGTAAGAACAATTTATTTCATCTGTCAAAATGTGCAATCATCAACAGCGCCACCACCGCCACCCCTTATGTTACTTACATTTGCTCCAATTCTCATGGCCCCTCTATACAAAATCGCCACGGGGTACACTGCCCTTATTTACAATATGTATGTAGGGTGGACTCTTCTTCTTCATTACATTTTCTTAGGGTTGTGTCCACTTTCTCTCTCTCTCTCATTCTATCTCTTTATTATGCCTTGACCAGTTAGTTCATTAAGAAAGAAAAAAACTGTTTCTTATTGCCTTGTTTTTATTTAAATTTGAGCAATTCTACTTAACCAGTCCTCACTTTTTTCAGTTTATTATTCGATATATAAATTTATTATAGGCTAAATTATTATGGGCTTGTCTTAAATAATAATTTATATAGAAATTTTCTCACGGCCCTTTTTGTTTTTCTTTTATTAATTTATTTATTCTAATAAGATCTATTTCTGCAAACCCAGTTTAAAGCTAATTATAAGAAATGTTAAGCATTACGTTTTGATTTAAATTTATTTCTGAAATGTTACATTAAATAAATGCTCTTTTATTATAAAATAATGTCAGAGTGTGAAGTATGTGCCTGAAAGTATACAATTTATCAATAAAAATGCTAACCTTGGCTTCATACAGGTGGGTTTTTATTTGTATCCTTAAGGCTAATTAAAAGAATAATAAATGCCCTAAAGGAAGAAACCAAAGGGTCTATATTATAAAATTATAGTATTTTGAGCAACTTCTTCTTGAGCCTTGGAGCAGCAGCAACAAGTTTTAAGGCAATTTTTTATCCGTATGTCACAACCTCATCATTGTGATGCACGTTATTAGTTGATATGTCCATTATTATTTTTTGGCTTGCGGACATAATTTGAATATATAAAGAGTGTGATTGTTGTTGTTTATCTTTTAGATTTGCTCTTTCAAATTAAGTTTGTTCTTTCTCTGTCTAATCTAGATGTTAAATTGGTAGTTATTTAAACATAACCTTGAATAAGAATTCAATTTCCTCCTATGGGTTTGTAATTTTTTTATACAAAAAAAATAACAAACAAATATTGTACATTTTATATAATTGGATCCTTGAATTCTATTTTCTCATCAATAAAGATCCCAAAACACCCTCCATAAATATAGGCTTGGGTTTTATATTATTATTATTGCATGGAATTTCATGTAAAATGTGTGACCTCCATTTAAATTTCTAATAAGTATTTTTTGCCTAAAGATGAAGCTGATTATCTTTATCTGTGCTAAATTATAAAATAGAATCATCAAAAGTCCTGACAAAATGGCAACCATTTTTAAACGTTTTATAATCGTAACTATGGCAAAAAGAATTATGCCTTTTGCTATCAAAGAGACTGGTTAGAGGCTTGAGTTAACCTACAACCATAGGCCGGTTACAAGGTAAACCCTAGGAGAACTCTAACCTCTAGGCCACTCGGATATAAAATCGCGCGACAATGTATGGGGATTGAATAGCGACTGTTGAGATACAGTTGCGAAACTTAGTGTCTAATTTCGAAATCACTGTAACAGCCCATAGACACGACACTGCCTGAAAAGCCTTAATTGTCTCGCAAACAACCACACTCAAAGTGTCGCATTTTGGATGAGATACAAAAGACGCTGGAAATATTGTGTAGACGGTCTGTCGACTGTAACTCGACAGTCGTGTAGACAAGGCCACATACTAAGTGTGTACTAGGCCTAACTAGTCTTTGTGATTATTCTCCTTCATAACTTTAGGTGTTTTTTTTTAATCTTGGGGGGGGGGTATTTTTTTTTTTTTTTTTTTTTCAAACAGGTCGCACTTTTCCTGGTCATCCATATTTTGCTGATTCCTTGGGTGCTGGTCAGTTGTCCCTTTTTAATCTTCTGAAAGCCTATTCTTTACTGGATAGAGAAGTTGGATATTGTCAGGGTCTCAGTTTCATCGCTGGTGTTTTACTTTTACACGTAAGTGACCACTGGTATTATTTTTTCTCACAACAGCTACTTTTTAGCATTTTTGTTTCTTGAATTTGAGGTGTGAGATTTTTTAAGGGTGAGATGGGGGAGCAAGAACCCTCCTCCGGCCCCTTTAAAGTTAATTGAGAATTAAAATGGAACAGGTGCTAATTTATATGCAGGCTATATGGCTCTGTTGGATTTCTATTCAAATTAAGTATAAAGGCCATAATGTATTGAAAACATGTTGTGTCCATTTACATTAAATTAGAACCTGTTATGACATCTCTTAAGGCGGAATACTTAAATTTTAATTAAATTATACGAAGCCTCTGGAAGATTTTGAAAAGAATAATTTAGAATTTACGTTCCTTTATACATTGTGTATGTACACGTTTTAATTTACAAAACATCATCATCATCATCTTAAAAGTACGGCAAATGTCTTTTTGGCATGCGATTTATACATAAACAATTCATGAATAAACCAAATTCGATTACACTTAACAGGTTTTATGAATAGTTTGAAAGTGTTAGTAACTAGAACGGGTATTTTGAAATACTTCAATATTTTTATTGTCGATATAGTTGAAAAATAAATTTTCTATATAGACAAAAGTTAGAAAATATCATCTGTTTAGACTTTAAAAGTTTGGGTCATTTTCAAACCGACGTAAAAAAAAAGCTTGTTTTAAAGTTATCAACATGAAAATACCGTTAAGTGATTGAGCTGCCCATTCTAGTTTCTAGAAATACTTTCAAGTTTAACAAGAAATTGTGAGACACTTAAGGCCCTTGGCACACAGACTACTTTTCGACTGCAAATCTGAAGTCGGGTTGGCGCGAAACCGACCACCTTGAATCTTTCCATAGAAAATGAGAAGCAACCACAGCCCGACTTCATTTCGCAGTCAAAAAGTGGTAACTAAATGGTCTGTATATTCCAACCCTTACGCTTTAATACAAACAAGCTTAACGTTCATTTTACATATTAGCAAATACTGTAATAACATTTTTGCATAAATGCGGAAATTTCTTCAATTGATAATCACATTAGGGAAACATAATAAATTTCAAATGCGGTAAATGTTTGTGTTACCTTTTTTTTTGTCTCTTATAAGAAAGGAATTTAATGATTAGTTAGTCTTGTCAGAATATTTATTATTAATAGCTTCTTAAAATTCATGCAGCAGCCAAAATGAAAATATATAATAATAGAAATAGAAATATGAAAGCCTCCCAAAGGCAATCTTTTTTAAATCTTGACCGCTTAATCTAACTTATTATGATATGTATATGCAATTAGAAGTTTAGAAGCATCCCGTGTTAGCCTCTTATAATTTAAGATAATACATATGGAGATATAGACCCCCCCCCCCTTCCCCCAAAAAAAAGTTTCCTGAGAGGGGGGGAAAAAACGGACTCAGGTAATGGAAAAATGAGTTTTGATATTTAGGTTGTTAAAAGTGCTGCTCTTAATGAAACATATCTTTAGGTCTCTCTATCTCTGCGTGTACTATTTATTATAATAGTGAGTAATACACTTTTTTAATTTCATTTGAAAACATATTGATGTCTATGGCTTCTCATGAATTTTATTTATGCCAATAGATTTGATGGGCTATCTGTTCATACTTTACTTTTTTATTACATTACATTTACAAATGATTATATTCGCGTGATACCTTTTTTATTAATATATATATATATATATATATATATATATATATATATATATATATATATATATATATATATATATATATATATATATATATATATATATTGAATATAAAATTATAAAAGATATAAGATCTCCATTGAGTTAAAGGGGAGAAGAAGGATTTCAGGGTTGATTTTAAAATAAAGCCTTTCTTCTGAATTTATATAAGAATTAAGAAATATGTGGTTTAATTTAATTGTAATATCTCTGAGAGAGAGAGAGAGAGACGTTGTATTATTAGGACTAAGTAGCAAAAAAAGGAACAATATCCATGTATTTTTTTTGATATTGTTTGTTAAAACTACATTTGAAATTTGTGATGGTATGGAATTTCCCAGGAACGTCTTCTTATTCTTCCTTTTTTAATTCTGACCTTCTCTCTCTTTTTTTTATATTCACTTAAATTTGAATTGAAGGGGGGGGGGGGGTTCTCTCCTTTCTCATTTGTGTGTAAATATATATACTTACCTGGCTATCATGGTGATGACATCATCACTACCTTCTGATTTCAATATCGTCCTTATTATTTTCTTAAGAAAAGAAGATAAGGAGATATACGATTTAGGGGTGGAGTGGAGACAAGGGGGTCCACCGTTTCGCATAATTTCATTTTTGGCTTTTCTGGTATGATGTAATTTATATATACTGTATATACACGGGCCATCTTTTATAAGTTTTTTTTTTATTATTATTTTGTTGCATATCTGAAATCACGCTTTTCTTTTGTTATAACAAGGATCACGAATTTCTTTATAAAAAAAAGTTATAAAATTGGATTGTTTGTGTAAAATACACCCTTAAAGTAGGCCTATATAGGTTAGAAAATAATAAAAAAAAATATTGTGTAGGATTAGGTATGGTAGCTAGGTAGTAGGGAGAGGTACATAATAATAATAATAATATTGTTGAATTTTTTTATAATCTTCACTACTTTTGGATTATTTAATTGTGGGTCCTTAAACTGTTTTTCTTAAAGAAAAGGTCATCAAGCTAAAAAAAATCAATTTTGTGTGTTTTTGACCTTTTTATTACAATAATGATTGATGAAATTTTAACTTGTGATTTAAATGGTTCTGCGCCACTTTAGAATAATTACAGTTACAACAACTGTTTTTCATTATTTTGTCGTTTTTATGTGACATAAAGACGACGTTATCGTAGCTTATACAACGGTTGTTTTCGGATTTTATGAACTGGACATACTAGCGGGTAAATTTATAATAGAATGTGCTGTTTTTAACACCGATGATGCATATTGCTGCATAACATCTACACGACAACTATTTTTGTTTTAATTTATTATTATGAATTAAATTTGTTGCAACAACACATTTAACGTGGTGCAAAACCCGTATTTAACCTAATAAGAATATTCGCCATTGTTACATTATCCCATAAAAATTGCTCAAAATAGAATTGGTGGTTTGATTTGAAAGAAACCCATCTTACAAGGGGTTGCTTTATTTGTTTTACCTTCCATCATTTAAATGTGTGGAATTTTTTTTTTGTTAAGTATAATGAATTAATACAATGAATAAAATAGAGTCGTATTTATTTCTTTTCTGTAGATGGAAGAAGAAAATGCATTTCAAATGCTGAAACACATGATGTTCTCGTTGTACATTCGACGTCAATTTAAACCTGATATGGTGGCTTTACAGGTGTCAAAATCTTAAATATCTTCTTAAATCTTCTCTTGACTTCATACAGATTCATTTAATTCATTCAGATTCAAATGTATCAGTTGTCGAGACTAATTCACGATCAACATCGCGATCTGTATGATCATTTCGACAAACACGAAATCGCTCCAACTTTGTACGCTGCTCCTTGGTTTCTTACTCTATTTGCATCACAGTTTCCACTAGGATTTGTGGCCAGAGTTTTTGGTAAGCAACAAAATGCACACAACGTCATAAATTCATCACAATGTTTGATTTTTCTGTTTATTTTTTTTGGGGCACATCACATAGATTTGATATTTCTGTATGGAATGGAAGTGGCCTTTAAGGTGGCCCTGGTATTACTTGGAAATCACAAGGAGCTCATTATTCAGTGCAGTAGTTTTGAATCTGTGATGGATTTTCTCAAGATCACACTTCCTTCCATGGGTATCATACAGATGGAAAGAGTTTTCAATCAGGTGTTTGAAATGGACATTACGAAACAGCTGCTTGCCTACGAGGTAGAGTACAATGTTTTACAGGAAGAGATGTTATCAGGTCCACCTCAGTCTGAGGCAGAGGAAGCTGTTAAGCAGTTGGAATCAGTCAATAATAAACTCAAACGCCACAATTTAGAACTTTTGGAAGAGCTCCATTTAGCTCATAATAACGTGTGCACACTAGAACGTAACATCGCCTCTTATCAGGCGTGCACAAGTCGTCAGGAATCTCGACTCAAGACTCTGGAACTAGAGAGAACCACTTTGCGTCAGTTGGTGAATACTTTAAGAAAGAAGTGGCCCAGCGAATATTACGACGAATGTTCCGACATTCTGTCTGGTTATCAGCACGTATTGAGGTCTGAATCTCCTCCGTGCCACCACTTTTATCCGATTCCGACTACTTCTCGTACTTCTTCTCGTAGTCCGGTTCTTCGTGAAAGTTGTTCTGAAGCGGAAACGATGCCAACCGAGCTTTGTGAAGCGAATGGCGATACACTGTTGACCGTACGGTCTCTTTCTGCGAGAGTGCGTAACGTTAGTGGAGATTCAATTTGTAGTCAGGGAAGTGGCGTTAGTAATGAGATTCACACTGATTAATTTAATTAGTTATGAGTATTATTTTTTGTTTTAAAAAAAGTCGATTTCCGTCCCTTTAATGAAATTCGATGTGAAATTTTAGGTTCTCCACTTAATTTGCATAATAATAGTTTACAACTTTTGATAGTTATTTTTTTTTCCATTTTTCTTGGATGTGTTTTTTTTTGTTTTAATTCAGGAATATGATTTTCTTTAAATTCTATCAACGAGAATTAATTTTTTGTAGCCTTTTTCGTAAAAATAAGTTTCGGAATACTTTAAGTGGCAATTCTTAATTTGGTGCAATTTTGTTTTTTTTATACGAAATACGAAAAGAAATTTCTATTTTCTTGAGTAGAAATTTAAGAAGAAAAAAATAATCATGAAAAGATGGAGTCAGAAATAAAAAGAGATTCCGTAGTAATACGAAAATAGAGAGAGAGAAAGAATAAAAAACTTAAAAAAGATGATGCAAAACAAAAGTTTTAAGTCTCCTGCTGAGTGTTTGTTGAGTGTAACGACGACGACGTTTTCTTCTCCTTATTCTTATCCTCCTTAGGTTTTTTTTTTCTTTCTATTCTCTTAATTTTCTTTTAAGTAAAAAAAAAAATTAAAAATTTGTTTCACAGCCGTGAGATCGTAACCAGCTCCATTTCTCACCACAGCATACAAAAAAAAGCTGAAAAACAGAGGGAAAAATACAGAATATGGTTTGCAGAATTACCGAATTCGAAAATTTCACTTCTCTTAAGTGATTTTTTGTTTTGTTTTTGTCGAACTTTTCACTTCATAACTGATGATTGTCCACCCTATGAAGCATTAAGCTGTGTCCACACACCAAATGCAACAAGTGGAGACATTTTTGTTGCATTATGTCTCCATTATTATTATTTTCATAAAATTGAAACTAATAGAAACAAGTTGTGTAGACGGATATTAAGATAAACTTTTGTACATTCTTGGTACCCTTTGCGTAGACAGGTTTAATTTCTTAGGTGAAACCACCAAACAAAAAGACAAGGAGACAAATATCTGTTTCGAAAATTCATCTCAATACAGTTCAAATGTGAACAAGTGTGCGCTCGTCCATTGAAAAGTATAGAAAAGACTTTTCGCTGCAGATATTTGTCTCTCTCGTCTTTTTGATGGGTGGCTTAGTCTAAGTTAAGGCTTTGAGCCTTATTTTAAGTGCATTGCTCTCTCTTCATTGGGCAGCAGCATTTTTTTTATTATTTTCATCATCGTCTACGGCTAAGCACCACCACCAAGAAGAAGACAAAAACAATAATTGTAATTGTCTGGAGGAAAGAGAGGCCTACATAAGAGAAACGTCGCCAAAACAGCCAGCCAGCGCACCTTTTGAAAGGTGTTTCTGATCTCATTTGCATGATATTCATGCCGTCCTCATGTTAAAGTAGGCAAAAGGAAGTATCGTTCATTTTGAATATATGTTAATAATAAAAAAAGTGTGATTATGTCATTGCTATGAATTTCAAGTCACATGATGAAAATATTCATACAAATAACAACATGCATTTTTGCTCATTAATACACAGTTGGAGTTAACTAAATTAACACGTCTAAATTATCAACTTGATGTTATGATTTTTGCTTCTGAGAAATAAGAACTCATTTTTTGACAAAGAGTCAGGTTAAAGTTGTTTAATTGTTTTGTTACTTTTGATAATTCTCTCTTTTTTTGCTATTGTAATATTTGTAATATGATTACATGCAGAAGATTTAATATAGGCAAATGATAATTATTTCTCCACCTTCACAAATTATAATTATTTTCAAAAATGTGCGATGTTGACTTCCGCATATATATTATATAATACAATATTGTGCTTTATCACTTGAAATCTAAAAGTGAGTGAGTGGGTGTCTGTCTGGTGGCTATGTAGGATTAATTTAAGAGGACAAATCATGAGATGTAAAACAAGATTAAGTCATGAAGATATGAATATTTTTTTATTGGGTTAAAGTGCTTTGTAAAGTGTAAACGCCCCTCAAACTCCTTTTATTTTTGTCTTTCAGTCGGTGCCAAGTGTTTTAAAAACTAGATGGGTAACTGAATCACTTGTGAATATTTTTGCATTATTTCCTTCAAAATAGGCTTTTATGGAAATAAGTGATTTATCTACTTTTCTAGTTTCTAACACTTTGAATTTCTTGAAATTGTAGTAATATGTGTAGGGTAGGGAGAGGTGTGTGGAAGTAACGTTTTATGTTTGGGATGGACCAGACAGACACTGGTCAGTGGTCAAGCCTTTTAATAATGGTAGTCACGTTATATGTACAAAATGTAATTGTTGTCTATTATCTTTTAGACAGTTTTCTTGGTTCTTTTATTGACGTCATATTTATGATGTTCCGTTTTTTTTTTTTTTTTGTGAGTTTTCAATTTTCGTTTTAAAAAAGCGGATAATTGTTTTAAATGGATGGAGAAAGAACAAAAAAAAAAGATGAGTAAAACTCATTTTTATTTTAGAAACGTTTTTAAAGTAATTATCTCCATGTACCTTGTTTTTTTTTCCTTATAGAAAAGAGACATTGAAGGCTTTCAGTGAAGGAGGTGGAGAAACTTCTTCTGTTGTTGTGCACAGATTTCATAATATGTGTAATGTGAATGATACTTTTAAAATGTTCAAAAACATTACGTAAGTTGTCAGTCCCTTAATAATAAAACCTTAAACCCAACTCCCCCATTTCAATCACAGATTTCTATTAGCAGAAGAGAACAAAAAAAAAGTATGAGAACCTGTCTTGTGTAACAAATTGGTAACTTACAGGAAGATATGGAAATTAATAGAGGCAAGACCTCAAAGAAACATGTTTCTACTGTGTAGAAATATATACTGAAATCTTAGACAACGACATAACGTATATATACTAACCTAACCTTGTTTTACAGTCTAAACGCCGCCGCCTGAGCTAACGTTCGTTATTCCGTTTTTTAAGAAGTATAATGAAGAGAAACTTGAAAGTGTTAGAAACTAGAAAGGTGGTAGCTCAATCACTTTAGTCTTTAAGGCGGTTTCAAAGTTTAAACACCTCTCGAACTAAGCTTTTTGTCCTTTAGGATTAATATTAAAGGATGCCTGAATGTGTTTTAAGAAACTGGAAGGGTAGTAAGCTCAATCACTTAAGCGTATTTTCATGTTGATATTTTTTAAAACAAGCTTCATATGTCAACTTTGAAATTATGTTACAGTTGAAACTTAAAGTGGATGATTTTTTTTAATTTTTGCCTGTAAAGTTTATTTTGAAAGATATCTAACATAGAAATACTATTAAGTGATTCAACTACCGTTATAGTTTCTAACATACTTTCAGTTACTCCTTAGTATTGCTCCAGATAAGCATAAAATCAGAATTTGAAATTCAGCTAGCTGTTCATAAAGTATATTATTTTTATTAAATTATTAATAATATTCAGTTGTGTTTTGTGTCTGTAATTTTAAATTGCAGTCGAATAAGATAAAGATAAAAAAGGTAGACAGACAAAATATGAAAGGTAGTTTATCAATTTTTAAGTTATGAAATATTATTCTATACACATCTTATTCAGGGACTTGTATATTTTAGATTATTTTATAAAAAAATTGCTAAGATTTTTAGAGAGAAAATATAAAAAAAACTGGTTTTCCAAGTGTCATCTGTTAGGAAATTTGAGGATGGTTTATTTTTTGTTCAAAATCAGAAAGATTTCAAAGAAGAGAGGAAAGGGTTAGTCAAATGTATTTATAGATTCCATTTATGTTATGGGGGTGAAATTGAAGGCGTTGTCTTGTGTTTGTCTTCCCTAAAGATTATTTTTTACATCTTAAAAAAAATCAAATAGACGTGTCTATGTACCTGCTTCAATACAATGTGAAATTTGCATTGTCTGGTCGCACAACAATAAATAAATTATTCGAGCTGACAAATTGTAGAATTTGAGGGCGTACTTTTTTTTCTTCAAATGGTGTAATAAGAAATTTATATAAAGTTTATTTTGTAGAGAAATTCTTTAATTCAATTGAAATTTTAGAAGAGAAGAAAAAAAAAACGGGGCCAAATCTTTTCTTGTCATTTTTACTGAATTGTTCAATTTTTTTTTTATAATAATTTTCTATAATAGAAAAAATGTTGTTTCTCACGGAGACTTTACCTGTCAAAAAATTGTTCCACAAAAAGATCACAACAAGAAATAAAAATTCCTTCTACAATTCAATCTTTTTTATTTAATATAATATAAAAGTAAGATCGAACATCAGCAACTCCCTGACGACCTGATTTACTTTATTATTTTCAATTCCATTTTTTCAACACAAAAAAACTTTCAGAAGAAAGTTTGTTTTGTGTGTTGATATATATGGATTTGTAAAAATTGGAATTTTTTTTTTTCTGTGAATTTTGTTCTATTTTTATGTATTTGTGTAAAATTCTCTCGTTCCAGTTCTTCTTTCTACATTTTATATATTTTTTATTTAATAAAAAGAAGTGAAAATAGTCATATTTATTAGCAAGTATATTTGCTTCATCATAAGAAGAAGCTTGCGACGTCAGAGGGGTTGACAGAAATAATGCTGTTGTCATATTATTGTCTTATACAGTACAGTATAAGTGATAATAAAATAATTCAAGAACTTTTTTTGTTATATAATCTAATTACTAATTGTAATTAGTTTTTCACTAATGTAATTAGTAATTCGAAGTAATTACTTTGAAAAGTTATTATGTGGAGTTAACAGATATTTCTTAAAACAAAATCATCTTAAATTTGCATACTGTTTTTTTTTTGTAAACCTGACTTTGTCAGGTACAAAGAGGTCTAGTTAGTTAAATTCAGGGAGCGGTTCTGTTCTTTATTACCATTTAAAAAAAAATCATTGTCCTTGTGACTGAGGGACAAGGATTTTGGCTCATTGACTACCACCACATTATTATCTTTCACACACACACACCATTATGCACATATAAATAAATTGCAGTTGTTGTTACTTTTTAATAGTACAGTAGCTACTAAGCTACACTTGGTTAAATTATGCCTCTATTATGTTACTTTTAGCCCTTTAAAGTCGTTCAGGGGCTAATTGTGCTGTAATCTTTATCATGTTTAAGGATCAAACGTTCGTTTTTTTTCCTACTACAAACATTCGTGTCCACTGTTATCTTTGGAGAGAGAAAAAAAGTCCATTGAAATAACCTCCTTCCCTCCCTCCTCCATCTCTTTATTTTTTTAAAAAAAATCCCCTTAATTTTAAAAAGTCGCCATCGCTCAAGGGTAGGGCGAGGTACAAAAACTTGAGACAATAATTTTGCTTTGTTGCTTATGAACGGTGTCAGGTTCAACTTTCAAGTGTGTCTCAATGAACAACAAAAAAGTCCATGTCCATCGCAAACAATAGAAAATCATCATCATATTATATACTATCCTCGCCCTCCTTTCTATTTTTTTAATATTAAGCTTAGCTATTCTTGGTACAATCGGTAACAAAACACTTTTGCAGCTAATCTTCCATCCACTTATTATAAAAAGTAATATTGCACTTATTTTTTTCATGCAATTTTATACCTCGATTATTTTATACCTCGGATTTTTATGCAACATCAAGCAAATGTTTCTCAATTTATGGCTCAAGTGACTATTGTGAAGTAATCAGCTAGGGTTCTAGCCTCTAACCATGTATTTTTCATTGAAAAAACTATTATTATTGTTTGAATTAAATGGCATTTGTTACTTAACAATTGGCACTTGAGCCAAAGATTGAGAAACATTTAGTTGATATTGCATAAAAATTAGTCTGGCAATTTGCAAATGTAGGCCAGTCTAATGATGTCTAATTTTGTTTACTAAATTGGTTCTACCACTGAACACTAAACAATATCATCTATGTTAAATTATTTAATATATTTGTGTGTAGGATTCTCTCCTATTTTATATATATATATATATATATATATATATATATATATATATATATATATATATATATATTAAAACACCTGGGCCTCTTTAATTGTAGGCCTACCTGAAAAAATAATAATCTGGATAATAAATACATTTAAAAAAAAGCTTATCAAAATTCCAAGCTACTACACTTTAATCTCCATCTCTTTCTTTTTTCTATTGTGTTCTTTTTGTGCAGAGTCAGATGGATATAAAAAGAGAAAGGGTTGCCATGACTACTTGGTGCCTGGGTGGAGTAAGTAGTAGTGGCCAGGCCGACGACACCCTCCGGATGTTCGGGGCGTGGTAACAATCACCGTCAATGCAGCTGTTGATCAGTTTGTGTGTGTGGTTGGGTTTTTGAAGGTGGAAAGAGACTGAGAGATAGTGCAAAATTTCAAGGGGAAAAAAAAGAGGAAACGCGACGCCACTGACGACCGCCAAGTGTTGCTGTTGTATGTGTGCCTGCCTCTTCTTCATTTCTCTTTTCGGTGTTGCTGTTTGATTCAATTCACTGAATTTCACTCTCTTACCACAATCAGTGCCAGTGCCACACCTAACTCCTATATATCTGAGCTCTAAAGCCAAAAAAAGTGTTTTAACGAACAGATTTTGAATTTTTTTTTAATAATTTTGTGTGTGTGTAGAGCTCTGTTATATGGAATTAGTTTTCGATGATACATCAACAAAAGTGAACTATTCTTCATTATTATCAGGTGAACAATTGATATTTTTTCTTATAAATATTATTGATTTTATTTGAATTTATTTTGGGTATTTGTTGGGAGTTGTATAGCGGTGGTGGTGGCGGCGGCGTTTGTGTCGATGTGTGGACCGCAGGCTTTGCTTCTTCTGTGTGTGTTTTTCCACATCCAATAAAATAGAAATGAGGCATCATTGAACGAAGGTCGTCGTCTGCATGGAATAAAGTAGAAAGGGAACATCGACCGTATTGTATGCTTGCTTGCATTCATGCATGTTTTTGTGCTGCGGTTTGCATTCGTGTGACTGACTGGAAGGTCGCCTCATCCAAACTCACTTTCGCCCCTTTTTAGTCACAAACTCATTGTCACTTTTAATTTCAGCCGCTGCAGCCAGCTTAGCTATACTCTTCAGCTGAACCTGAAAATGTAGCTTCATAATATGTGGCCATGTGACTTTTTTTTTTAAATATTATATTTTAAATGTGTCATGTTTTTTTTTGAGGCGATTTTTTTTTATCAAATTGAAATGTTTCCTGTTTATGGTTGGTCTCATATTTATTTCTTCTTCTTCATAATTTACTCATTATGCAAACGAGTAATCTTTGAACTTTTTTGTCAAAGACGACGAAAAGGATGAATCTTAATTATTTCATAATCGGTTGTGTCTTTCAATTTGTTAGCAATTTTAAAAGATGAAATTACTGAACAAAGTGAAAAATGAACAAAAAGTTTTTTTTAGAAAAAAAAAATTTATATATGGCTATTTGGAATTGTATTTTAAACTATTTTGGGATGTCTCCAATTTGGCTATTGTCATTCTCTTTTCTAAACAATTCATTGGTCCAAATTTGCTTTTCCGTTTATTTCTAAAAAAAAATGGTATTCTCATTTCACCTTGACAAATTTATTTTTGCACAGGTGAATTTGATCATTTGAAATCAGCAGAAGCTTTGTATTTGTGTGATCGTTATCATTTTTGGTACCAACGCAACCACCACCGCCACCAAAAACGTCAGTGTCATTACCACCATCCGTTTGGAACCGTTCCATTAACTGGATTGTGGTGAGTAAATAGTTCAGTGGCTCTTATTCTAAATTTGCATATTCTTTGATTTTTAACTTTGAATTTTCAAATGGTGGCGACACTGAGACTGTTGAGGGTTGGAAATTTTCAAATAAAAGGGGTGGGGTAAGGTGGAAAGGATGAACGGAGGACACATTAACTATAAACTATACATTTGCCTGTATAGTTTTCACAATGAGGCTCTCAGGCAAGTGTTTTTGCGACTTTGCAGGTTTTTTTTTGTATTTGAAGGTTATGTGTTGATTCCGGAGGGCGTTCCTATTCCTTATTTCCTAACAACAATTATTAGTACAGAGAGTTCCGCGTTTTCATAGAACTTAAGCTCTCTTTTTAAGCCCAGGGTCAGTTCACACAAACACACACATATTATAAACAGTAGTTAAGTTTGTTGTTTGTTGGTATATTCGGTCGCCTCCTCCTCCCCTGATCGTTTTCACCCATTTCACACAAACATTTTCAGGTGCATATTTATTGTGTCTTAATAATAAGCACGTTTCTATTTTTTTTTGTGAGATGCACAGATTGAATTTTTTTTTAAAGTGGTGTTTGTTTCTTCCTTCAGGTTTTGTGCATTATGATTGTGTAAATTGAACAAACTAAACAAGGTCTACTTGTTTTTGTTTGTTTGAAATTGGAAAAAAGATGATGATGAAACTGATAGGAAATGGAATGATACACCCAGTGGTAGGGAGGGAATTATGTGTGTTGAATTGTCCTGAGAAAATATTTGATGTGTCCAACTTTTTTTGTGGTATTACCATAATATTAGTTCTCATGGTGACACTTTCTAGTTTTGTTCAATATATAACTTAAGGTGGTTTTAAAGTGTAAACGGGAGATGCCTCTCGCACTCTTTGATTATTTTGTCTTTCAGGTGCAAAAATGAAGAGAAACTTCAATCTGTTTTGAAGCTAGAAAGATAGGAGGGTCAATCACGTAAGGCTGATATTTTTCAACATAAGCGTTTTACGTTAAGTTTGAAAAGGAGTCAACTTTTAAACAGATGCTATTTTTTAATTTTTGTTTGTAAAAAGTTTATTTTGAAAGATATCAAAATGAAAATAACCTATCTAGTTTCTCTACTATACTTACTCTTTTGAAAGACAGAATAATGAAGAATTTGAAAATCAATTAACTGTTCATAAACTAACTTAACTAAATTTTGTTAGCATCATCGCATTTTATTTAGTTGTGAAGTTTGTAGTATCGAATTTTTGGGGTGGGTTTTTGGGTGTGTGGTTATCTTTTACAATAGAAATGAAAATCTAATGTAATGAAGATATAACTAAATGAGAGTGGGTCAGTTTTAGTTGATTGATGAGCTCATTTTTTGTGGTTCCTTTTTCTTCTCCGCTGAGTAGAGATGGACTTTATCCATATAATTTCACGTGAGGTATATATTGTATGGTGACGTCGTCACTTTGTGACGAATGTATAGTAGTCATCATGATTGAGGTTGTTCAGTTATCAATTATAATCATAAATAATAATAATGTCATATGATATCAATTTTGTGATTTAATTTCTAAATTCATTGTGTGTACCTGTCGTCACCAGTTGCTCTTATAGGTTAGAATGGTTCATTTTCTAATATATTATGTCATATTATTTATATGACAATAGGGTCAAATATATAAATTATAATCTATAGTTTATTCATAGCCTCCTTATACTATTCCTTATACTATATAGTATAAGGAGGCTATGGTTTATTCAACTCTTTTTTTATTGTATATTAGTTCATTTGAAGGAGAAAATTTTATTTTGTGATATATAGTAAAAAATTGTTTGAAATCCATAATTAAATTTGTTTGTTATTTTAATAGCCACCTGTGTATAATATTTTAAGAGGTCAGTCAGTGTATATATATATATACATATTGGTGTACAGGTGCGTCTTTTTTATTATTCTTTTTTCTCTCCTCCACCTTTAAAATCGGATTTGCTTCAATGATTTTTGCACTTTCTTTAAAATAAAAGTCTATTGTCTTTTTTAACTCCTTTTATTATTAAAGATCCTCCTCGCCCCCTCTTCTCCTCCCCCCTACATATATTTCTGTGTATTAATTTTAATAATAATCTTCTTTTGTGAAATATATAAAGTTGCATCGTTGTTACAGCCTGTTACATATTATTTCTTGGACATGTACAAATTCATATTATGACAATGACGGAATTGTGTGTCCAGGAGAATGAAATAAAAAAAAAGTGGGGAAGAATTCAATTTGGGTGTGGTTACCACCACCCCTACAATGCCCTACTCCATCTATATTTATCACTTGTTGATAATTATTCTTGTTGAGTGGAAACAAGGGTGGGGGAAAGGGGGATTTAACCACACCAGTTAGGTTAGGGTTGATGAAACAGGCCCCTCAGAACAGTGGTTCACAAACGTTTTTTTATCCTTAAGTACAGTATATTTTGACTGAAAAAAAAATCGTGGCACACTAATGTGCCGCAGAACACCTTTTGAGAGCCACTGATTTAGTGAATAGGGAGGCCAACATGTAATAGAACAACTTATCTTTATTTTGCTGTTTTTCAATAAATAAAATTAATAATTCTTATAAAAAAAATTCAATAAAGTTAAAATTTATTTGAAAATATTAAATAGTGTTCGGATTTGTATGCAATATCAAGCAAATGTTTCTCAATGTGTGGCCTAAGAGCCAATTGTTAAGTAACAATCCCGTTTAGATCTACCAACAGTTACGGTTTTTTTTCCAATCACAATCACTGATAGTAACCAGACATCGAGCCTCTCTAACCAGTCGTTTTAATTAGAAAACAAAACATAATTGCATTTGCTCTAATGATGATTATTTCACAGTTGGCACTTGGGCTACAAATTGAGAAACATTTGTGCATAAAAATTCGAGCCCTACGAATAACACATAATATTTAACATCCACAATTTGGTGTGCCATCACCTAGCAAACCGCTAGCCTAGCTGGGCCACATTATTTGGGAATCACTCACTGCCTTAGAATAACTTATTATAAGGGTAATTGTTTGCACTTTTTAATTTTTTGTTTGACTAAGGAGGAGTTTTAAACTCTTCTAAGCTGTGTTCACACCCTGTAGACAATCTTGTATCTTGTTACAGAATCACTGTAACAATGTTTGTATTTGTGTGTGCGTATTATTATATATATATTTATAATAAACAGTGTTGTTGTTCTTGGAAAGTGATGTCATTAAAAGAGGTCATAACTTTCATTGATATTGAAGAGTTCCTCTCTTTCTGATATTATAAAAGGTGTGTCCTCATTCATAATTCATTATCAAGAACAATGAACACTTGATTTGTTGTTGTTGTTGTTGTTATTGTTGTCTATTCATTTTCATTTGGGGAGGTGAAAATGATAAAGGTTGAGTTAAACAGAATTTCACTTCATAATAATAATAATGAAATAAAAAAGAATAGTTTTGAAATTGTATAATGAAGTAAGTTTTAAATTAATTAATTAAATAGGGGAGTGTCCTGCCATCCATTTCTGATTAATAATTAAAGAGACTAGAAAAAGGTGAGTTCGTGAAATGTAAATAAAGGATGGGAGGAGAGGATATTGGAGGGGGTGGGTGTGGTACTTGTGTTTAAGGTACTTAATTTTGGATGTTTACTTGACTGTTGTCGTCGTATTGGGTGGAGGTCTATTGTTATTTATATTGGTGTACTGGGCAGACATTGGTAAGGGGGGAGGGATGTGGCGTACAAATGGCGCACCCTTGTTTGCAATGTTGGGTCTTCTTTTTTTTCGTTGTTGCCTGAATTCAGCTTGTATTGGTGATGGATGATTGTGAACTATTAGGGTGGAGTTTTGCGACTTTTACAAACTGGCACATGTGCAATATAATTGTGCATTGTATATTTTGTACAATGTGGTTTGTGGTTGGTGGTGGTGGTCGTCGTTCGTTATTTACCTATTTAGGTTATATCTACTTTTGTTTTAAATGTATCATCATTTTTTGAATTAATTCCAACATTTTGGAATCTTATTTTTTTGGCACGTTTTAAGTTAAACTCAATTATTTATTCACATTTGGCAATCAAGATAATTCACTTGATATTTTTCTTTATCTATTACAAGTAAATTTGGCAGACACACTTCAGACAAGAATTTGCAAAGTATGTTTAGATACTAGAAAAGTAGATAAATTCACCAAAACTTTAAATAGTTCAGTTTGAAAAATATTTTCTTCAAACCTTCTGGTAAAGTAATGAATTACTGTAATTAAATTACTTTTTTCAGTAATCCACAAGTTAACGAACTTTCTCTGTTAAATGTCTTATTAGAAAAGATTGTTATTTGTATGATTCGCTTCGCTTGCCAGAATTTCTAAGAAAATAAAATTTAAAAATCCGTAATGAAGTTTATTTTTAAATGTAATTAAATTAAGTTCAAATTGCAATTCATTACTTTTAAAAAAAATAATTTGTTCTTACAGTGCAAAGTGGATTCTTTAAACTAACGCAAAACATTTAAATATATTATATATCACGATTATGCAATTATTTTTTTTTTTGCATAACAATCTACAGTTTTCTAGTTTCTAAGAAACTTTGAAATTTATTTTTCGTCTTAATATTGGTTATGAAAAATATTTACGCCTAAAAAAGGACAACTTTCATCTTTTTTTTCTCTCTCTCTCTCTCTCTCTCTCTTAACTATGTATAAAGTAAAGGTGTTTAAAGGATTCCTTTGTAAATCAGTTAACATTTTCCACTTTTTACATTACTGTTTTATGTAGTGGTGAAAATTTAATCATTTCTTGGTTTTGTCACTTTTTTTCATCAATGTGTTTTTTGTCCTTGAATCTCACCTATGTCATTATCATACATTTGCTGCCAATTTGCACCTTTTTGATATATACTCAGGTAAAGTCTACTTTTACCTACTTTTCTTAACACTCAAATGGTCTGCCTTTTTTTTTCTTGTTAAAAAACTCTTAAATTGTTCAAACTTTGCACACAAAAAAGCACTTTCAGTCTTGTAAATAAATGTACTTTTTTGTCTGCTTAATAATATCTAAGGATAGACTGAAAGAGAGAGAGAGATTCTTCTTATTCTTCTCCTTGGACTGACTGACTTCAATGATTGGGTTTTGCACGAATTGGCACACTTATCATTAGGTCTACCTGTTCAGTCAGTACCTGTACCTGCCTCCTCCACTCATCATCATCATCATCAATTTTTTTTTAGTTTTTACCTTTCGGGCTATTTTTTTTGTCTTTACGAATTTACAAAAGAAACAATCGAATGCTTTTATAATTTCACTCTCTCATATCTATCTCTGTATAAATGTGTGATGGTGGCTTCATTTTTTTCTGTCATGCGAATCTGGCGATTGAAAATCAGAAGAAAAAATATATATTTTTAAAAAAAAATACAATTAACCAACTTTCCAGTGCGTAAACAAAGGCGGGCGTAGTTTCTAATAGGCTCTACGTTAAGGTATCCCAAATCGATCTCGAGCCTTATTTGAAGCGCGATACCTTAACGTAGACTGTATTCAAAATTATCCGCCAAAATACTTGGATGAAAACCAAACCGTTTTTTTTTAAAAAAAAAAAAAATTGAAACCAGTTGAAATAATGATCGTAATTTTTATTATAATTCGGTGGTGGTTTTTTTTGTTGGCCAAATGTCTCATTCATTCATTTATTAGAAATATATTTAAATAAAAAAATCGACGTTTTGATTATAATCAAGATTGTTGTTTATATTTGGCCGTGCATCAAGTTTGATATATTTTATGATGGCCAAGGGCATTGAAAAGCAAAACGTTTTCATAGTTTTGCAATAGTTTTACAGGGTGGGGCTCACCAGATCAATTATGCAATTTTTATTTTAAATGTGTTTGTGTCGTTTTGTGGTTGCAGTAATGTGGTTGAGGGTGGAAACCAGGCAGTGGTTCTCAAACTTGTTTCTGCTTGCAGCACACTAAGCAAAATTTATGGCACACTTGTTTGGCACAGCACACACTTTGGGAACCCACTGGTATTGTAGAGTGAAGGGGGGAATTAAGAATTATAGATTTGTATATATAAGTCCTGAAGTGAAACGAAAATCGTGACACACCCTTTGTCAATTGCTATTTTCCCTCTCCCTTTTTTGTTGGTTGGGGACAACGTTGTGTGTGGTACTCTAAACATAAGAAGAAAAAGAAGAAAACGACGACGACGACTCCACAAAGTCCACTCATAAGTTCAACAGGTGGTCGGTCGTTCAGACAAAGGAAGGGGAGGGGGCCCCCTCAGAGGGGGGATGAGGTGTAGGCTTATGTATAAATGTGTGTGTGTCTGTTTGGGTGGAGTCCTGACCAAGAGATATTTGAGTGTTCAGTGGACCACATTTCCATGGGTGGGACCCTTTTAGAGAAAAGGTTGAGGGGGTTACAATGTATTTTTTTTATACAGTATAAGTGATCCACACGAACTCTTACTTTCTTCTTTGCAATTTACATTTACAATTTACATTTATTATCAAATAAATGTTATTTTTTTGGTGGAGGGAGGAGGTGGGTGTATTTAGTGCTACTGAATAAATTTGATATTGAAAGTGAAATTTTTATTTATTTCTGTTATTGTGTGGGATTATGGGGAATATCATAAAAAAAGTATAGATCCTGGTAAAGTTCTAAGAAACTCTCTCTCTCTCTCTTTGGTTCTTTTTGAAGGTTAACAAGTTCTCTTCATTTATTATTTGGATTCTTTTTTTTTGTTCCTTTTCTTTGAAAGAAACTTTTCACATTTTTTTTTTTCTCAATTCAATGTTTTTTTTTATTATTACAATTAAGACAAAATATTGTCTTCATTTTTTATGAAGAATTAAGCTTCATATATTTGGTAGAGATAAACAAAATTAAGTAGATAAAAGTATTCGTGAAACTACACACACACTTTGAATATTTATACTTCTTCAGGGGGTTTTAAAGTGTTAATCTTTCACGAGCAAAACTTGAAAGTGTTTTAGAAACTAGAAGAGTAGCTTATACCTAGTACACACCTGATAGTTTAAATGCATTTAAATAATAAACGTGTTCTACAGAGCCCTCTGTGAAGGGCAAACAAACAATATGTGGAATTCAATTTATTCAGTTAATAATCTGAAAATATTACTAAAAAATATTATTTATATAAACTATTGACAAAATATTGATTTAGTATTAAAAATATTAATAATAAAGTCAATTTTATTTGGTTCATGTCCTTAACTGGATTTCGTATAATTCATCTAAACACATTTAATTTGAATTAATTTAACTCGTGTGTACAAGGTATAAGTCACTTAATAATCTTATCTAAAAAGTTTGATACATTTATATATTAAACATGTTCTACAGAGCAACAAAGTAAAGACAACAAACAATTAAGTTGAATTCAATTTATTCAATCTCTCAATATAATTGAGTTAATATTTAAATATATTAAATGTGGATTTCAATATACTGTAATGGGTTAGTGAAACAAAATATTCATTTAGTATTTCATTTAGTATGTCCTTAACTGAACTCCGTATATATCTAATTCAACTAAACACATTTAACTTGAATGCATTTAGCTGAGTGTGTACAAGGTATAAATAAGCCTTATAAGGGTATTTTCAAGTAGGTATCTTTTAAAATAAGCTTTTTATCTCAGTTGCAAAATAACCCAACTTTAAGGAACACTATTTTTTTTTTTTCAATTTGTGTCTATATAAAGTTTTTTGTGTGAAAAATATCAAGTGAAAATGCTATTAAGTGATTGAGCTACCGTTGTACAGTAGTTTCTAAAAACACTTTCAATATTTTCTTTTAGTGTTGCTTCTGAAACTTAAAGTTCGAAAATCAGCTGTTCTTAAAACATCTTTAAGACTGATTTTATGTTCCAACTTTTAATTCCATGAATTTACATAACATTATGATTATGGTATAAAAAGTGATTGGGGATTGTTAAGTTTATTTGCCTTGGGGGAAAAAATGACCTATAAAGTGAGGGTCGAATTCAATCCCAGAAAGAAAAGAAAAAACAAACAAAAGGAAGCTTCTTTTATTATTTTTTTTAAAAAAAAGTGTGTAAAAATGCATTGAATCTATTGAGATAATAGGAGACTTTTTTGTTTTTCTTCTACTAAACATGAGTTGTAATAAGATAGAAAAGAAGAACACCTTTCAGGTAACACAAACAAGAAGCTATTGTTCAAAAGTGGATTTCATTATCTTTTTTTTGTTGTTAACATTGACCAACACCTACACAAAACCGCGACCGCACCTTTGTCCTTTTTTTAAAATTCAAGTAATGTATTTTGCCTTTGAGACTACACATCATCATATACTGTATTCTATTATAAAGGTGTAATTGATAGAATTCTTAATTGCGTGTGGGTGGAGAATAGAGATCAATTGAGTCATTCTCTATTTTGGTCGTTTACTTGGCCAAATTTGGGATGGGCTTCACATTTTTAAAAGATGTCTTATGAAAAGATGATTTTCATAATCTGGTTATTCTTGCAATTTCAGAAAAGCAACACTTAAAAGAAACTGAAAGCGTCTTATAAACTAGAACGGGTAGCTGAATCACTTAATAGTATTTTCATTTCTTTTAAAATAAAATTTTTATAGACAAAAAGATTGAGATATACTTTTCTTGTTTCTCAGGGTTAGAGGACACAGGCCACTTTTTGACCACAACTTTTCGACTGCAAAATGAAGTCGAAGGTGGTCGGTCGGGTTGTGGTTGCAGTCGAAAAGCGGTCTGTGTGTCAATGCGGAAAAAACCTTGTAATTATCAGAGTTCGAGATGCATTTACACTTTGAACCTATCTTAGGAAATGTTGTTAAAAAAATGGAGAATCTAATAATTTTTATGTAAATAGTCAACTTTTGTTCATTTTCATTGTTCGTTTCAGAATTAAGTCACGAATTTAATCGGCTGTTTGTTTGTAAATGCGTTGTTTTTTTAAAAATAATATATTTTAAATGTGAAAGCGGCGAGTTGACGACGGCTTTATGACCCCCTCCCTCCGGCCCTGTCCCACCTCACCTTTGTAATCTTTTTCCGACCCAGCTTCATCTTCATACAAATCGAGTTTTATACACCTGTCTTTGTTTTACATTTTATTTTTAAGTTGTCTGCAAGATTCTGTGATAAAACTGGTTTCTATTACATCTAAGCCTTAGATTAAATATATATTTATAATAATTTAATAATTAATAAGACTTATTTTTGATTATTCCATTTTTTTGTGTCTTTTATTTTAATGGTGAAATCTGGAAAGAGAAAAAGTTAGACATAAAATGTTAAGATTGACCGTTTCAGAAATGACGTTTTAGGGGGAAATGAGTCAGTGGCGATTGACCTAAAGTGGTGAAATATAAATTCGGGTGTGTCTGCATCACCTCCGCCCCATCTTTTTTAAACTTCTATAATTCTTAAGGGGACGGATGAGTATTTCCGTTTCTCGCTTTTGATGTTGTTTTTTATTGCATCTATTGTTTTTAACGGAAATGTTTTTTATTTATGTAATCATCAAAGGAGGGGGGTGAGGGGTGGGGGCAATCACCTCTATAATTTGCTATCAACAATTAAGCATCACACGTCAAGATCGTCGTCATCATCATCATCATCATCATCTTAACCCCTTTCTATTTTGCCAACTACCTTCGAATATTGTTCCGTTTTTTCCCACCTTGCACTCCTCCACTGGTGGTATTTTGTAACATGGACAGTAGAGTCTGTTACTCTGGAACGCTAGGAGAATGCATAGTTAATTAATTTCACCCCAAAAAGGATTTTTGATGATTTTAGTAAATTTGTACCTCTATTGCACTCCAGTTGTACTTTGTAACAGTAAAGTCTGTCACTCTGGAACACTGGAACCTTTTTCTTGTTGTCATTTTATGTGCACAATAATGAATAGTTTACGAATTACTCAAAAGGAGAAAATTTTTTTGGTTATATTTAAAAGGTTTTTTTTTTCGTTCATAGACAATATAATGCAGTTCCAATTTTTTTTTACCACCCTATTTTACTTTTTATTCGATTTTTTTTTCTCTTCATCATCATTTATTACAATTCCTCATGTTTATGATTTTTCTGTACATCATGGTGTTAGGATTTTTTTTTCTCCCATTCTTACTGAGAAAAAGAAATTGGGGTTACTCCTTCAAGTAATTTGTAACTAACTGGCTTTCACCCATTTTTCTTCTTTCTTTTGACTAAAAATGCTTATAAATTGAGGCTAAGTGCCATTTTGAAGTTTTGAGGATTTCAAATCTATTCAACATTCGATTTGCCATCATCCATTTTCTTCTTCTCTCCTTTGATAAGCCTTTTTTCAGTTTGTGTCAAGTTAATATGTAAATCTATGAAAGTGAAGAGATTTCTTTTTCTATACTGGAAATGAATTCATCCGATTTATATATACAGTATATACTTAATTCAAATCTGAACTGACCTGATGATATTTTCTGAAATTCTGATCTTTAAAGTGTCACATTGACCGTTTTAAAATTTTCTTTTCAATCCATTGTAAATTGAAGAAGTGGATTTGTTATCTTCTTTTTTTTTTGTATATATATTTCATTATAACTTTTCATAAATCAATTGAACTGAAATAAAGACTTGATTGTACTTTTGAGCTGTGAACTGAGAATGAACAAAAAAAAAAAGTATTTCAACTCCCATTTTTTTCGAATTTTCATTTTTATATTCATATCAAGTGAAACATTGTTTTTTTTTGTGCTTTTCTAAAAAATATATATCATCTTCCGATCCGTTACAATCCAATTGATTTTTAGTTTCAATTTTTTCTTTATTATCATTATGTAAGTGCGAAATTGTTATTTTTTGCTTCACACGCACAAATCCACTTCACGAATTTCTACATATTCTTTAATAATATGTAGGTGTTAGTATACATTACAGTATAGGCGCATTCTAACAAGATCCACAGGTAGAAATTGGTACGGCTGGCAAAATTTTAGATGTATTGATATTTCCATATAAATTTTGAAATATTTTAAGGTATTTTTTTTTAAAAAAATCTTACTCGATATATAAAAAAATTCTAAAGTGTCGAAAATAGATATTTGTTTTGTGATATTTTTGAATTTTTTTATCAGCTGTTATTTTCAATTTTTTAGATTTTTAGATTTCTTATCACAATATTTCGCCTTTTTTATTTTTTATTATAAAACGATATTTAAAAAAAAATATCTTGAAATACCGGTATTTCTTAATATCAGACCGTTTTCGATTTTTCAAAAATATCACAAGCTGTATAAATTCAAATGTTCATTGTAATATTTATTAGTTTTATTTTAAGTTAGTTTTTTTCTTCAATTTATTCTTTTTCTGAAGTTATTTTTTTATATTTCAATCTCATCCACGTCTTTGGCCTAATTTTCTCTTCTTTCTCTACTTTACCTGTTATCATCTCTCCTCTATGTTGTTAGCTTTTATATCCATCCATCCACCTCCTTTTATTTAAATTTATTATGGTCAAGCAAATCAGATGTGATGTCCATGTTCTATTTCGGACATTACCGTTTTAAGAGGTGGAGAGAGGGTGTATCTTAAAAGGTGGACTTGAGTAAGATGGGTGGACGCATGTGACCATCATCATCATCATCATCATTATCATTATTATTATATCCCTATTTCTTGGTGATGGTTGTGGTGGTGGTACACCTTGAACTATTTAGTGACCTGAGTGTGTTTGTAACTTATAACGGATGAGACCGGCGGCGGCGGAGGCCACAACCAAATTATTGTGAACCATGAACCGTCCCGGGACGTTCATCAGTTTCTTCTTGTCTTTTGTTTCGTTTTTTTCTTCTTCTACCTGTGTGTAAGAAAAGGGGGTTGCACTTTAATTTGATCAGGTGGTGCATTGCATTGTGTAGCAACAAAAAAAAGCATTATTATTGTTATAGAGTGTAGGTGTTAAAGAAGAAGCAACTGACTCAGTGCATTTTCCTTGCTGCTGCTGTTTGTTCTTTTCTGTACTTTGGTGTGGTGGCGTGCTTGTGACTTCTTGATGATAATCTTATGATATATACATACAGTTAGTTGCATTTTCGATTTGAAAAGTGAATTTTATGTATATTTTTGGAACATTAATATGGATTTATAAAAGATAATTTTTTTTTGGTGTTTTCTTCTTGTGTGTGGTGTGTTTTATTGGTGTTGTTTGTGTTGATCTTTGTTGCCTTTTGTGGCAATGTGGAACATGGATGTTCCAAATTCCACTGGACTATTTCGCTGGCTTCTCTGTTGCCAAAATTCAATGGACCAAGCTCAAAAAATGTTATTTACGTTAATGAGGTAGGCCCTATTATTAGTAATAGTATAGCCTATATAGATTTTTTTTTGTATTAACAAATGTTGGTATTTTTAGGTAATGACATTTTGTGTTGCAAGTTATGTTTGTGGCAATTTAGAATTGCGTGAGAATTTCATTTTATATGTATTGATTGATTTTGAATATGTACATTTTTTGTCAATTTAATATTGTAGTTCCGATGAGATTGATGACAGTGGGGGTTGTTGCGATATTGACGAGCGAATAATGCCTGACGGTAGTACCACTAAGGGGTCGCCGCCAGCGGTCAAGGTAAGATAACATTCTAAGTCTACATATTTGTATATGTACATTCGAGGGGGGCAGGGGGATGGGTACCTATTCATGTGTAGTTAATGGCCATTTACTGTATGTGTGCTCATTAGCTATTTTATATGTGGATGTCATTCATTTATATTTGTATGTTAATCTATGTGATGATCTTGTTGGTGGCCATGAGAAATGAAAAAAAAACATTTCTACTTTTTCGTCGGCAATGGGGAGTGTTTTTCTTTTATTATTATTTTTAAAGATCTTTAATGTTTTTGTGTATTCAAGAAGGAGGTCATCTTGTGGCCACATTTGGTCAAATACTCGTTTTAATATGTATTATGTTTTGTGTTTTACTGTTTGATGATGATGATGAACTCAATTTGAGAATATGGTTACATTATTCCATGTATAGCTCTAAGATTTACTCTAAAGTTAAGGTAAAAGAACTGCATTCTAGTCTCTAAAGGAAATTTTTTAAAGGTGATTATAGAGGGACCGCGGTTTGCTGTTTGTTTTGAGAAAGTTACTCGTAAATTTTAGCCAATGGATATCACAATTCTATAGGTTTTTTTAAAAATGTATTCCTATCGCCATTCATTTTTAAAGATCACAAATTGTGATTTTTCAGTTAACAGATTTTATCAGTTAGTTCAGAATAGGTTTTTATACAATGTATGATACATTCAATTTGTATTTGGATTGAAAATTGCTTATTATTATTGTTTCATCCAATTTCTTAACACTTAGGATGGTATCTTAATGATTTCTAAGTCAAAGTTGATGCTAAACTCATCAACTTTTACAGGAAACTTCCTATGAAAAAAAAAGTTCACGAGTTTAGCACTATTTTTGACTTTGCAATCATTAAGAATTCGACCCTTAAAGGGCGAAAATGGTTTCAGTTTTAACAAAAAAAAAATGAAATTGACCACCTCATTTCCAGGTCCCGGTTTTCTGTGTATTAGAATGGAATCGTTTGTAACTATTTTTTTTTTGGTGATTAATTTCAGATAAGTTGTTCAAATGAAAGAGTCGATCAAAGTTGTACATAATTAGAATCGAATATGAAATGTATTAGTTACATAATTCATATACATTAATATAGGCTTACTGTTCTTTTTTTTTCCTACTTGTTGTTGGTGAGTTATATTTAGTCTGAATACAGTATGTGTGTATGTGAGGGTGCTAATTCAAACACATGTGCAATCTCAAATGCGGAAGTGTCATCATCATCATCATTTTACACACACATAAAGTGGAAAGTACTCAACTTGTTAAGTTACTGTATGTGTATTAAATGTGATTGTTGGCATCGGGTTAATTTCCCTTCATCTTAAATTAGAAAGAGAATGGCGGAAGCTCAAAATGTGTTTTCAGTGAAACGTCTTCACAGAGTGAAGTTATAATTATAAGTTTATACTCCACTTTAAGAAACACTTGAAATGAACAATTGTCACTTTTTTTATGTTGTTATATCTTGAGAAAAGTTTCAAACTTTTTTATTTATTTCAATTCACTTGAAATTTTTTTAAAATTTTTTTTTTTTGCAAACTATTAAAAAGCAAAAAAAAATATTGAAAAAAATAGTATTTTATATTAAATTAAGTAAAAATTTAACAAGAGTTACACAGTTTTGTATTAAATATGATTCAGTTTTATTGACTAAATTTCATTAATTTAAAAGTGTTAAAATTGATTTTCTTTTTGTTTTTTTGAAAACGTAATCTCATGTAAATTGTTTTTTTAAATCTATTTTATAATTACAGTATATTAAACTATCATAAGAAAATATCGCTCATTTGCAATTGCGAGAATAGTGCAAGATGATTGTGATTAATGTCCTTGGCACACAGGCCACTATTTGACTAGTTTTCAAGTGCAAAATGAAGTGGGGATCTCGCAAAAACTGGCCCCTTTGTATCTTTTCATAGAGAACACATTTCAGCAGCAGCCCAACCACTGTCGACTTCATTTTGCAGTCGAAAAGTGGTCAGAAGGTGTCCTGTATATTCCTACTCTTAACAAGAATAAAGTTATTACACTTATTAATCGCAATTAATGTCGATATATTAAAATTAAAGAATGTTTTTAATTCAATTGAAATTTTTAAATAATTCTCTTACATTGTGTCACTCTTTCCACAAATGAGCGAATATATTCAATTCTAATTTTACTAAATTTGAATATATGAATAAATAATTTTGAAAAGGTTCATCAAGAGGGGTAACATTGTTGTGATAGACCTGGTTAAAAGAAATGGTCACGGTGACAAATTGTACTCTGAATTTGAAACAAGAGGTACAATATTTCATAATTTTCATAAGGAGGTGATTATCTTAGTTGGGGGCGTGTTAAAAAAAAGGTCCTCACTTCGGGATGCTTATCGTGAATTGATACATTAATACGGGGTACAGGTAGAGGTGGAGTGGGAGAGAAAGACCTGTTTTCGTGATGAACAATGTTATATAACCCTTTTTATTTTAAGAAGAACTTTTTTTAAGACATGATTCAGCATATATATGTACATATTGCTGATGCATATATATATTTACTCCTCCTATATTTATACATAATATATTGAAAAATCTTTCATATTTTTCTTATTATTATTTTGCTAGCTCATAGAGTTCTTTCTTTCTTCCTTCTTCATATTTAAACCTGTCTTTTTTATATCCATTTTCTAGTTTGCGTTAAAAAGTGCTGACATTTAACCTTTCCTTTAAATCATCTCCCATCATAAATATACACGTTCATAAATACAAGAATATGGTTATATGCAATAAGACTGAGAGATAGATAGATAGATAGTGCTTGTGTTTTTTGACCTCGATGAACCTCATAGACCTCACCCTCAAGGACCTTTGACCCCTTCACCTGCACTCCGTTTTCGACATATAGCCTAGTATTATTAGTAAGGAGAGGCACCTACATAAGAGAGAACATTCTTTTCTTTTGCTTTTTTGTTGCACAATTATTTTAAGACTTAACAACAAAAAACCCGCCTTTTCATCCACAGATTAAAACCATTATCCCTATTATATGACGGCTATAGTGTGCATTTTTCATTGTGTGTGTGTGCTTAAAAATTTTAAAAAGTTGTCTTATTTCCCATATATTATAAGATGTGTTCATAATTTTTTTTAGTAGAAGAAGGAGGAGTAGGAGGTCATTGTGCATTGTGAATGTTATTGTATAATAGACACACTATATATACTGTATATGCGGACGAAAAACTTTTCAAATTTAACTATTGGTTGCTAGCATAGATTTTTTTTTAAAAAAATTATCTAATCTTAACTTTTATGTTTAAAAAATCAGTACATTTTTATCGGCATTATTCATCTTTGAAGATGATGATGATGATGATTAGATTGTTGAGATCTAACAATTGAATTTTTGAGTGGTTGTTTTTTAATTTTTATAAAAAAGCCCTTATCTTGTTATACGATATTTTTCTACAGTTTAGGGATTTTTTTAGTTTAGATTTTAATTTTTTAAAATACAATATTAAATACAAATGAAACACACATGATGAAATTTTTGATTCATCTGTCTTGGTGACATATGAATCAAAATTTCATCATGTGTGTTTCATTTTTATTTATAATTAAAAAAAAAGAGAGAATTAGGTTTTTTTTAAGGTAATTTCTTGTGTAGGTCTAGGCTCTCTAGTTAACAGTTGATTTATTTGGCCCAAAAAAATCCTTAAAAACGCCTTTCGATTGATGTAAAAGACACGATGCGGATTCTCTTCATACCAGAATTCGTGATTTTCATTTTGAAAACCGAAATAAAAACGAGGTTATTAATTCAAGGCTTTTTTTTATTTTAAGGAGTTTTTTTTTTGTTTCTCTTTTCATAGGTCCAAAACCTACCTATAAATTAAGTATAAATATATATTCAATATTGGGATTACTTAGATGGGATTCACATTTGAGTCATTACTTTTTCTTTTTTTGGCTTGGTTTGGTTTGGTGACTTATGGTATAATACACCTTGTTGGATTTTATATATAATAGGCCTAAGATGATGATGATGATAATGGTGGTTTTTAAATAGTTGTTGTTGTTGTTGTGACCCAATTTTCCAATGGGTGGCCCACTGGCATTATTAAATTTAGATGGCATCGCCCAGGAACATCATCTATGTCAAACAGCTGTTTTTATACAATATACCGACAATTTCTTTTTCTTTTAAAATGAGTGTGTTTGTATATTTTTTATATTGCACGATCTTAGTAGCCATTATTTTTTTTTCTAATTTAAATGGAGAAATAAATAACATTTGCCTTTTTATGATGTTCAATGAAAGTGGTGTAGGCTTAACATGTTTTATGCATAAGCATTAAGATGGGAACAAAAAAGTGTTTAAGATTTAAGTGTGTTCTGTATACCGGTACCAAGAAAAAAAAATAGAATTTTAAAATTAATGGGGTTTCGTATTTTTTTGCCTTTTTTTTCTGGTTAAACTTATCGTGTTCTTTTATTTTGTTAGTGGTTAGCCCTTAATAGGTAGCGTGTGTTGTCTATTTATTTATGTATAGCTATCTCTCTCTCTCTCTCTCTCTCTCTCTCTCTTGACTTGAAAAGTGTATAATAAAATGTGGAGGGATTTTTTAATTTGAGGCTTTATCATAAACTCACTTATCTGTCACATAAAACAATAAATAGCCTTTAATAAGGGGTTAGAGAAATCGATATCCTCTGTACTTTCTATTCAATTTAACTTTCTTAATTTACTATTTTATGACCTGTTAACGAGTGTCGTTATCAAGTTAAATTGAAGTGATGTCACTGGTGGAGTTTCCAAAAAAAAAAAAAGATTACACCACGGTTTGGGATGATGATTGAGGATGAAATAAATTACACCTGTCAGAGAAAATTGCAACAGTAAAATGGCAAATGTTGCATTTTACAATTTGCCTTTACATTATTTTGCAGTTTTTTTCTATAATAAAATGCAATTCTTTCCATATTCGAATTTGCAATTTTTTATTAAGTGGCAACTAAACTAAGTGTTGAAATACACAGAACCACTTTCAGTGGTCGACTTCTACTGCAAAATGAAGTCTGGGTGTCACTAAAACCGACCACTTTGAATGTTTTCATACAAAATACATTGCAACCACAGTCCAACCACCTGCAACTTCAGTTTGCAGTCGAAATCGACTGCTAAAAGTGGCCTTGGCTTTTCCAAATCTGAGAGTTACCTAAATAGTTTTTGGTTAGTTTGCTATAAATATTAATGATAAATTTGTTGCCCTTAAAGGTTACATGTTTAAAAAGAAATCTTTTAAAAATATGTAACTCTTAGGGTCTGTCTGACTCTAACGAAGTTAATTGAGAAACACTCTTACTCAATAGTGTGTAGTGAAATGTATTCCTAGGGCGGTTCATTTTTTTTGTATATATCTCTACCTCTCAAATTCGATTAAGATTTAGGTTTGAGATCATTTTTTGTTTACTACTTGCGACAGAAGAGAACAACAACAAAAAAATAACCGCGCACCTGTCATATTCTTAATTGAAAAGGATGATGCACGCCATTCCCAAATTAAGTTTACCAACCTACCTAGCACCTCTCCCCTCGTCTTATCCTAGGGCGGGAAAGGTAAGGGTGAGGGGTGGGGTGAACAGGGTTGCTGTTAGGGGGAGTGACTAATAATAATAATAATATGGCTGTATTGCCATCGATTATTAATATTGTCATTTCTTATTTTATTATTGGACTTCCTGAGAAAAATGATACAAGTCCAGTTATGAATGTTGTATAGTTGTGTGTCTCATGTGTTGAATGAATGGTGACGTTCATTATTAATTAATTGACACCACTCCCCCACCCCCTCAACTCTTCATTTCTTGTTCAAATCGTAAATTACTCCTCTTTGTCCTATGAATATTTGATTATACAGACCATCTAGGTTGTTGGTAACTTAAATATTAATATTTCTCGCTCTATACCACAAGTGTTTTATTATTATTTTTCCCTGCAGTTGTTTCTCTCCCACCCCCCCCCCCCCCTTCTCTCTTTCTCCCAACCTTATACATGTATAGGAAAATGCCAAAATATCATTATAAATATATATGATTGATTTATCTGCTTTTCGCTTATGACAACTGTAGCTAGTTACTTATAATGGTGACACTGTGGCAGTGCCATCGTTGTATTTATTGTTAACAATGGGTTGGGCTGGGCTGGCCACGTTCAGTTAGTTACTCAACCCAAATGTATCAACCTAATAGTTGATACAATTGTATTGATTTTTGTGTTTCTAGTCGACAGTCACGACACAGACCAACAAAAAAAAAACACTTAGCCTGAAATACACACAAAAAAAAACTAAAGTGTTGAGAAAGTGTGTAACTTGTTGTTCAAGTACGAATTTGTACTATTTGCGCATCAGTGCTAATGTGGTGCATGAGAAACTGGGGTTAAATTTGGCGGAAAAATGAAATTTTTTTCACCATACTTTCCCTCGATATTAGTGTTTCTTTTTCCTCTGGTTTAGCAGGTTTCCGGGAGAAATGGACACGCCTTACTGGGAATGAGATTGTTAGTGAAAAAAGGGGTAAACGTTTAAGGGAGGAAGAAAAAAAAAGGCAAAAAGAAACCACCACCGTCGTCACGGGAACCTATTTTACCTAACTAAGGCCGCACAGGGCACCATACAAACACCCCCTTCATTTCTCTTTCTCTCCCTCCTTTTCCTTATCATCCATATCTAACAACGGAATCTATTCTACTGACTTTGAAAATGTCACGCTTGATCAAACCACTAATGGACTTCTTCACTTTCTCAATTTCCCCTCCTCACACTTTTGATTTTTCTTTAGTAAAGTTGTTCTTTCGTCATGTATACTAAGTATTCTTGGTACTTTACTGTAATGTGTGTTCTTCTTTTTTCTATCCTTCAATATTATATACCTACTTTATCTTCATTTTTACTCTTAAAAAAAGTTCTTGTTTGTTTGAAAAGTCCCTGGCCCCAATTCGTCGATGAGATTGTTGTTTTTGTTGCATTTTGTCGTATATTTGGCCAAGGTAATTGAATGCGTGATATAATTTAAAGGCAATAATTACAAATTTACACTGAGGCATCTTCAGTTGATGGCAGTGGCGGTGTTGGTGGCAGTAGTTGGAGGTGGTGGTAGTTGTAGTGGTGGTGGTGATGGTGGCCTTACCCTCATTTGTTTTTGGAATGTTGTTACTTGGCAAAAAACTGATTTTCCAAGTGGGTGTTTTTATTAAGTTGCAAGGGTTATCGTTTCAATCCTGCATGCTAAATTGCAAACATTGCAATATGGCTGTTTGTTGGCTCTAACAATTGTTTCATATACCGGAATATATACAGTATGTATGAGTGATGAGCATTTTAGGTGAGGGTTATTAGGGTCGCCATATAAATATAGGATTCTTTTTATTCTGTCTTTAAATAGGAAGTGTCTACAGGAAGCCCATTCTAGGTCTTAAGTTAGCAACTTTTAAAATATTTATATTTTATCATGCATAACTTATTTTTTTACTTCATGTGATTCTAAATTTACATTTAGGTAACATATAAAGTCAAGATTTAAATAAAGTACATGCAATTTAGGTAACTACCAACTCATCATAAAGAGAATTGGATGGGCAAAACTGTCCACTTGAAATTATTGTATGCTGGGGTTTTTGGTTAGGCAAATTTGTCAATAATGTCAAGACACTGTGACAGTTTGTATATACATGTTTTGTATATGGACAGACCACATGAAAGAACTAGTGACTGACTTTTCCATATGGAAAGTGTATGAACATAGAAACATCCCTATAGATCAAGATGATTTTTTATTGTCCTATTTAAAAATATTATCTTGTGTTTATTTGGAAAATAATTACTATATGAATTAAGATGATAATTGGTAAAATTCATTCATTGGTGTAGTGATTTTGAATCAATTGCTATATAATGTATAGGATAAAAACCATGCGTGTTGTCACAATGCCATCATATTGTTCATGATATTTATATAAAACGAAAGATGCACTTCCGGATTTCATTTCTTCTAAATGGATGTACAATAGTGGTGTTTTTCTTTTGTTTTTATCATATAGTTAATACTGTAGAACTGACCCTGTAATGACACGTGTGTTCTGTCTGTCACGCTACATGTCATCCATTTTTATACTGAATGTGACAATGTTGCAGTGTTGGGAACCATCACTTTAAAAAGTGATTGTAATTACTTTTGAAAGTTGTGTTTTGCGACAAATTACTTTAAAAAAAAACAGTTGAGTGTCTTTTTTGCATGTAAAGATTATATTCTGTGTAATGATATTGCAATAGTTAGAAAGATTTTTTTGGTTACCACTTTTTTTTAACCATGATTCATGAGTCATAGTAAGTAACATAACGCACATATGATATATATACGTGAGATTAAGAAGATAATCTTAAAAGGATATAATATGGAAAAGTGCATCTTGTAAATGATTCTATTGTGGTGACTTTCATGAGAACCGGAAGAGCTCTCTGGGTTCTTATTTTTCTCTTTGTAATGATGTACACATTATTGTATACATGTACATAATGGTATATAGAAGAAGAAGAAAAAAGCACTTTTCGTCAACTCTTGTGAGGTCAATTCGTGTTTTTAATCGAGAGATACACACAATGATGATGATGATGATGATGATTATGATTGTAATAATATTATATATGACAGATGAATAGAATAGTTTTAAGGGCGGGGACTAGGTTATTATTACTACCAATTTAAAGAGTGACTGATCCTTCTTTAGGATTTTATTTTGTCCTTTTTCAATTGAGATTTTGATTTCTTACTTTAAATCTGTTTTGAATAGAAACAACAACATTTGCAAAAAAAGAAATAGCGGAAATACGGTTTGTACTGGGGGAGGGAGGGGGTACTTCTTAATATGGCGATGTTTAATGTTGACCTGTGTGATTTTTAAGTGTTGGTTTTTAGTGAGAACAGGTCTATCTATCAATGCAATTTGACTTGTCTGTTTTTTTTATGTTATTGCATTTAGTGAATAGTACGAATGAAGGGAGAAAATATTATGGCTATATAAATGTGTATGTGTTTCAAAAAGAACATTGTGTCAATTGTTGAACCAAGATGTGTTTCTTTTTGATATTTCTTCCAAATATCTCATTGCAAACGCATACATTGGGTATGTTTCCAATAGGTCCCGCCAGCATGTTAAGATGATGGAACCGTGGTATTGTTATAAGTTCCCAAATTTTCTTCTCTTTTTTTCCAGTCCTGTTTGTCAAAATTATCAACGCATGTAAATATTTGGGTCTCGAGCATTGACAGAAAGTGAAGCGCGCAACGAAATGGATGGATGGATGAAAGAAGTGTTTAAGGGGAAAGAAGAAAAAAAAATGACATAGAAACAAGGGTGGAGTGAGATTGAGGATCAAGGGGGAAGAGGAGGGGAAAATAAGGGGCAAGGGAAAAATAAGAAGAAAGATTTGTGGAGAAGGGTGGGGTATCCTAGGTATACATATGCATGTATGGGGATGGCGAAAGAAGAAGAAGAAGGAGGGGCCCCCATGGTTCATCTCAATAGTCATGGTAGGAGCCACCATATATTGACGCATACCTTTGATTGTCGTCGCGTGAGAATCAAGATTCTGCACGCAGAAAGGCGACAGTCGGACGGTTAGTTGGTTGGAATGGTAATTGGGAATGTTGGCCCAGGTCTCGATCTTACTACCTACCTACAACCTTAAATTTATGAAAAAAGTAATTACAGATGTAATTGTCAATTGGGAGCTCATTTTATATATTTACTAGTTATCAAGTAACATTGTGGATTATGTTTAAGTGTTTGCTTATCCTCTAACCTGAGTATTTTTTTCAAGTGGAACATATTATAAACATATGAATGTTGTTACTATTTTGTGATTATGATTATCATTGGAAGCATACTTTTAAGCTAGTGTAATGTGAGTATTTACTTGTATAATATGTTATTTGACAGTGTCTACAAAATGCTGTGTATCGCTTTATTTGTATGCAACTTATGATAACATGAAAGTGCTGTAGATTTGTAAAAAGTAGTAATGTGTTGTGTTTCTTTGTGGCCATTACTTTCAGTTGTGTTTTGTCTTCATTCTTGTTTGCGTAACTCATGGCATGCCACTCAAATGTTATGCCACTCAAATGTTATGCGAACTTAGGACAATTAGTCAAATAGTCTAAACTTATGTGTTTAGTCTGATTTTTAATAACTTTTTGAGATTATATTATACACTTTATAATAGAACTTTTTCATTGACTGTTGTAATTCATCTTGAATTTTTAGTCTAATTACAAGTATATTTTAACGTCTCAAGACAATTAGGATTTTTATTGTTTCTACTTCCATGAATTGTGGTTGTTGTTACATGATTCATGAGTAAAATGGTTTAGAAATAGTATTCCCACTTTCTAAAGTTTGCATCTTATTGAAGGCTGAAGCATTATGAATTTGTGATAGATATATCTTGCGTCTTCCTCTGTGTAGTAAAATATAATACAGGTGATGTATGAGCTTACGGTGAAGTTTTAACCAATTCCATGGAAGAAGAAAAAAACTTGTTAGAAATGAGCGCTTTTTCTTAAAACAATAAATAGCAAAGGTAAAATAAGAAAAACTGCTCATTTGTGGTAATTGACAAAGCCACAAATGTTGCAATTTGCAATCTTTATCGTGATGAGTATGACGACTACAGGCATGTTTGGTACAAATGAGCTATATTTATTTTCCAAGTTATTGCTAAAGGTGTTACTTGGCTGTTATCAGTTTTCACTTTCCCCTGTCTTTTTTTCTCCTTCGTCTGTTGCATTTTATATTTTAAAATTCACAGACTCTCTTTAGACTGTCCCTCTCACCCTTTGGAAGAAGCCATTTCAGTGGTCCTAAAATGCGCTTTAGTATTGCGGCACGCCCTTTGCCAGCTGTTGATGATTAATGACAGTTGTACCGATCTCAAAGGGAGGGGTTTACAGAGGGTTTCTTGTGGAGGGTCCTTGTCCTCCCCCCCCCACTCTTTTCTCCTCCTAAATCCCAAATACTGAACATTGGTAAGGGCGAGGGCAGGGCGTGTCAGGCCGCAGCTGTGCGATCTTGCCACATCTTGAGGTCTTTTGCGCCATCTTTCAAAATGTACACCACGTAGTAGACCTCTCTCTCTCTCTCTCTCTCTCTCTCTCTCTGTATACCTAGAGAAGTTCAGTTTGTGCTGTCTTTTCAGTTTAGAACTATGGCGTTTGTGGGACACACAACAGATAAACACACCCTCTTGTCCCGTTTCTTTTAGTTCCTTTTACTTTTTAGTACTCCTACAATCAGGACCGCTTGTGCAGCTGCTTGGAACGACCCTGATGACCCAGGCATCTCTCTCTCTCTCTCTCTCTCTCTCTCTCTCTTTCTAAGTCCTGGGTTTTTTATTTTCTATAGGGGAGTCTCCTGATTTCTCTTCAACTTGAAAAACCCCCTTTTTCCCAGTTTATCTTGTGTATATGCATAATGGGGGTCCTCGGAATTAGATTGATAGGCGATTTCTACGTTATATATGCAGGCAGTGTGTACACAGTGAGATGAAAAAGACATTAGGGCACGTCTACATATACGGGGGAAAAGTGGTTTCAATTTTGTCACTGTCAACTATAGCAGTTTTTTGGGTGGGGACTGGGGGTTGGGGGTAGTGGCTCTAGTGGGGTTTTTAGTCTTCAGAGCGGTACCCATTGCATTATTAGGCTGTTGCAACATGTTGATGTGCTTGCTTGCTTGCTTGTTGTTCAGTTCTCAAGCAATGAACCAACTTTTGATTGATTTCGAAGTTTTTCCTCTTCTTTCTTGTAAATGTGTTCACCTATTTACTCATTTCATCCCCTAAATGCTATACAATGTAATCGTTATGGTCATTTTTTTTCTAGATTTTTTTAGTTTGACAAAATCATAGATTTCTATTGGATGAAGAACAAGTAAAATCCTCTCTAGACATATACATCATTAATTTTCAGCTAGATTCATTCATTTGATTTTTTTCCCAAGCTGTTCTGAATCTGAACAAACACATTCTAAGTGTTTTTAGTGTTGTTCCTGTAAAATATATCAGATTTAGGTGGGTCCTAAAGAACTTACGGGAATGATTGATAAATGGAACATTGGGTCCTGAATTTTGGGGTACTTCTATTCAATGTTTGTTATAGGACATTCAGAGACGTAACAAGGGTGTGTTAAGCCCTGGTCCAAAATATTTGGCACCCCCCTTTTTCAGTGTCTTCTTTTATGCTAGTAGAAAATTATGTGATACAAAAATGGTTTCGAAAATTAATCTTAATTGGTACATGTACATGTACATGTACATGTTACAATAAAATGTTGATTATAGAATGTTTCATGAACTTTTATAAATTGTTATGCATTAACATTGTATGTTGTCGTGTGGGGAGGGAACCCCTTAAAGAATGGCTCTCTTCTGGAGGACCAGTAAAACCCACTATAGTTATGGGCCTGAGGACATTTGTGACACACAACGGTTTTTTCCCCCATTTATGATGGCTCCATCATAAGAAAACAAATGTATTTTAATGATAAATAGATGTTTAGAAGCACGATTATACAAATATACACATTTTATTTTCTACTTTATAATTTATTCCACATTGAGGTTGAAATTCCTTTTTTTACTTTTTTAAAAAACCAAAAGAAAAAGGTTGTGACCTTTTTGCCAAGTCTTCTGATGAGAAGTTGGACACTTACAAGTTAAGACACTTGTAATTTTTGTAAAAAAAAAAATTCATGAAAAACACTTTTCTCGTTGTAAAATTCGGAATTCACAATGTGTACGGAAAATATATATATAAATATATATATATATATATATATATATATATATACATATATATATATATATATATATATATTCCAACATTGACTAATGTTTTTGACTGTCGAGAATAATTACTTTCTTAAAAAGTGTGGGGACGCCCACGAAACATTCTTCCATTCCTAACAAAATCTATTATACGACCTCGTAAGAATGGTTATGAAATTATTTATAAGAAACAAGACATAAGTGATATTTCACTTTTAATCATGAGTTTAAAAGTGTAGAAAGGCTCAACTAATACAAATGTGTTCATTTACTTATGTGAGTTGAGTCCCAATGTGTTGCACATTTTTTTTTCGAGTTTTTTTGCTCGTCTCTTAATTTTCATTTATCTTTGATATAAATCTTAAATTGTAATTCAAACATTAAATCTCACACAATAGGGGAGCATCCCCCCTCCAAAAAAAAATCAGAAAATGAATAAGTAGGACCAGTGTTTGAATTGTAGTACACAACTCTCTCCTTTCACTCGTCTGTTCTTTGTATACACCTGCCTGCCGCATCGTTGTGACGTCAGATGGATTGACATAAAATTTAAGATTGTGTCATTTAAGTTTGATGGAAAAGGGATGATTTCAAACGTTCACATCATTTTAAACAAAAGGGTTCTTGCATTTCTTTTGCTATTCAGACTTTTTAATCAGACAAAAATGACACAATTCTAAGTTTGTCATCAATCCTTCTGACGTCACAAGCTTCTGCTTACGGTGCTGCAGGTATATAATATACCTGTAAATGTGTTACCAATATAACCATTTATTTATTATCTTAACGTCAATCATGTGATGTCTTGCTTATATGTATTATTTTTTTTAAATAGATCTAGGCTTAATTGTGGACCCTTGATATAAACTGTATATTATTGCATGGGTTTCACGTGCGTGACTCGTGTGCAATTTTGGTAAGTAAAGTGACCGGTGCAAGAGGACATATTCCAAGGGCGTTTCCATTGAACCTTTGTCGGAGGGAAGGACGGAGGGAGGGGAGAAAAAAGAAGATGCGACCTTCCTCCTTTTTGGGGGGATGGGATGGGATGGGGTCAGGGTTCTAGTCCCTTGCTGTCCTCGTCACCCTATTTTCTACTTCATGGCTTGCGACTGTATATCAAGAATTATGATGACATTAATCTCTAAGAATATCTTCATAGAAGAAGGATATTATTATATAGAAGCACATCTTTACCACCACCCATTCATTTCGATGGTGGACTCCAATGATGGATGCTCATATATTACATTATATATATATATATATATATATATATATATATATATATATATATATATATATATATATAAAGTTAACCTTGTTGCACTTGTAAAATTCCAAAGTTCTTTCGCAAATACAATTTTAAAGTTGTATTTTTTATCTGGTGGCCATTAAGGGATATTTTATTATTTCTAGAGGTCTACCACTGTGTAGAAAGAGAGAGAGAATACACAATTGAATTTTAATTTTATTACCATTTTTAAAAGGTGATCTGAGAGTTTTTAGACAACGAAACTTTGATTTTATCTGATATTAATTAACTTTTATCTAGGCCTTATAGAGGGACAATATAATTACGTGATATTTATTTAGTGGGTGGAGTGGTCACTTGTGGAGGTTCGTCTCTGTTTCCATATTGTAAATACGAGACTGCCAAACATTACATGTTTTTATTGTCATAATGATGTGAACTTTAAACCCATTTTTATGGAGATGTTATGCAATTTGATGTGTAATTTTATTAGAGAGAGATAATGAGGGTGTAACGAAATGCAATCCCCATCTGAAAGTATTTTTTTGGGGGGGGGGGGGGTTGCGTGGGCTAAAAATGTATCTGATAAGAGGAATGTGTGATACAGTTTGTGGCAAAGGTCGTGGACCATAGGCCAAATTATTCAGTGAAGTTGAACCAATATAACCATCACCACCCATAACAAAAAAGGCTTTTTTTGTGTACTTGACCAAGTTCAAATGGTTGGGGGTCACTACAGCTACCAAAGCTCACAAGCGCTACTAAGGGGAGAACAGCTACTTGGGTCACTACAGCTACCAAAAAAATTAATAGACCTTTTGTTCATCAAAAGGGTCACTACAGCTACCAAAAAATAGGGGGACAAAATATAGACCTTTTTTTTTATCACTTTTTCGTCACTACTACAGCTAAAAAAATAACCCTTTCTCCCTAAAATAACCGAACCTTACCTAATAAAACCTTACCGAACCTTACCTAACCGAACCTTAACGATCCTAACCAAAAAGTACCGATACTAACCGAACCTAACCGATCCTAACCAAACCTAACCGATCTTAACCGATCCTAACCAAACCTAACTGAACCTAACCGATCCTAACCAAACCTAACCGATCCTAACCGAACCTTACCGAACATAATGAAACCTAACTGAACCGAATGTAATCTAAACTAAACATATAGATAAATAAAAAGGCCTATATTTTTTGGTAGCTGTAGTGACCCTCGGTAGCTGTAGTGAGCCTAGTAGCTGTAGTGACCCAGTTAGCTGTAGTGAGCCAGTCCCGTTCAAATGAAGCGGGGGCTCAGAAAGAGTATTTGTAATTTGGTCATATTATATGAAAATGATTTCTAGTAGTATTTGTTAACCAGACTTAAAATGGCGTGAAAATTTGTATTGCAAAAGTTTTTAAGTTATTTGCAGAATTAATTCTCTGTAAAAAGAGTTGCAAAATTGCAATTTACACTGATAAGTGTCTGGCATACAATTGTAGGGATAGCTGCATTGAATCCCATTTGTTATTTATTGTTTGCAGTGTGTAAACGAACACAATTTATTTTGAAATTTAGGACAGATTAGAGGGTGGGGGGGGGGGGGGGGGTTGTTCAATGTACATTTGTGTGTTGGATGAGTTCTAAAGATGTTTTAATGGTATTTCACGCCTTAATAGACTAGTGTAGCACACATGACTGGCTTCAAACAATAACACAGCACTGAATGGCCTTTTTATAATTATGCAACTTAAAAAGTGCCAATGTGTGTCTATATGAATAGCATCACAATGATGAGAGAGTACAATATGGGGAAAAACCAAGACAGGTGAGAGAGAGAGAGAGAGAGAGAGAGAGAGAGAGAGAGAGAGTAGTAAATCTGGAGACCGGTTTTTAAAAATTGCACAAAACTGTTTTCAGTGGTGTCAGGTGGCGTTAGTTTGGAGAAGATGCTCTCTCTCTTTGAATACCTTGTGTGCAGTACCCGCCCATGGGTAAGAGGTTTTTTTTTAATACGAGGACAGGATGCTTTTTTTACTGAATCCTTAAGTAGATACATATACTTGATGACCTTGTCGACCTTTCTCTTTTTCCTCCTTCAAGTATTTCTCATCATCAGTCATCATTCTGAGTGTGTCGTGTGTGGTGTCCACACAAAAAAAAATCATTAAACAAACAAGTCTCGTTTTTGTGTTCCTTTTGGACACATTATCAGTGTTGAGCATTTTTCATGCTAACTTGCTGTTTATATTTTGAATCTTGATGACGACAGAAATTGTGTTTGAGTGTGGTTGGCGGTGGTTGTTGCTGAGATTTTGGACGCTTGTTTCTCCCTCACTGACACCCTTCTTATAACTGGCTGAACACTTAACTATAAAAAAAGTATGGGAGGGCTACGCCTTTTTTGTTGTTTGTTGGAATGGCAGGCATTGAGGCAAGCCTGTCTTAATGCAAATTGATGACGATCAATTCCGGGAGAGAGTGCCAGCAACAACAGCAAAAAAAAAAGCTTCAGCATCATTTTTATATATGAATCAGATGGTTATAGGTGAAGGCACGGAGAGGACGTGAGGTCCAGAAACTCTTTTTATTCTCCGGGACACAAAAAAATACACTTACCCGGTGGTCAATACGTTTGGTACTTGGAATAATAATAACAGAACTGGAATATATTTGTCATTGTAAAAAAAAAGCAGTAATGCTTTAAGTGTTCCTCTGTTCAAGACTCAATGAACGCATTGTAGTTGGACATTTCTAAAAAGGAATTCCATTTATTATTATTTACTATTATTATTATTGTACTTCAAATTCAATTTAATTGTAATCCTCAAACTGTGGGTGGTGGTGCCCATCTGTGTGCTTCGTAATATTGGCTTCTACAGTAGAAGGGCCACAATTTTATTTTTGGGAAGAACAACTTTTAAACTGTTTTCATGTTGGTGTTGGTAAGTTTACATTTTTTTATGGCCCTACATTAATTTCTAGTTGTGTAAAAGTGAACAGTTGTTGTCAAAATCATTTCTTAGATAAACTTTGGAGGTTTGTTGCATACTAGAATAGCATAAAGTTGTACTAAACGTATTCTTATTGATATTGTTCAAATTAATGTTTTAAAGTTAAAAACGAGTTTTTCAAATTGCCGTTTTAAGTTTAATTTTAAAGTGTTGACTTTGATAAACAATACTTTAAGCATCATATTTCAGATGTTAAGTATTTAGTTTAGTGAAAACTTTAAACTTGTTTTAAACGTTGTTTATGAAAATCAGTTTTATATCTACTATTTAACTTATTTTGCAGTTTTTTTAATTAAATGTTTTTGTTAAATTATTCAAGATTTTAAAATGGGAAATTATTACTTTAAATGTGTGTCGTATTGGTTTTAATATTGATTAGGAATAGCTGGTCTTCGAACTCTGAAGAAGAGCAAAATGAAGAGAAACTAGAAAGTGCTTTAGAAACTGGAAGAGTCGCTCAACTAAAGTGATTTGTCTTCTTGTCTACATGTAGTTTCTATAACGTATTCAAGTTTCTCATTTGTTCCTGAAAGTTCCTTTTATAATTAAGAGTTTGAGAGGCACCATTTACACTTTTAAATCACCTGAAATTTCTTTATTAAAAATCAATTTTGTAGTTTTAATTTGAATAATTTGCCTGAGTGTTTTTATTCTTAAAATAACCTAAGCTTCGTGTATAAAGGTGGGGGGAATAATTTTTGACAGGTAAAAGAACTATCTAAAGAGGGGAGAAAGCGTTGGGAAATAGGGGAGGAGTGAGGTTTTTTTCAAAAAACTTGGATGGGATGAAATTAGGGGAGAGAAGTTATCGTGTGACGAGAATTTTGCATTCTTTAGCGGATTATGTAGGCGGCATCTTCTAGGGGAGGAGGGAGAGGTTGGAGTCTGGCGTCTTTTTGGGCTGGGCTAGGTCGATCTCACGGTGCGATACCTTCTTCCCTTCACTGCTGCTGCTGCTGCTCTCAGGTAAAGAGAGAAAGAGAGAGAGAGAGGCTACCTGTATGTACTTGGGCAGAGAGATAGGAATCTTCTCAAACAGAAGGGGGTGAGATAGGGGAGAGGAGGAGGAGGAAGATTTTTCTAACCTCCAGCCACAAAGTCAGGTATTGCCCCCCCACCCCCCCTTTTGCCACCTTCTTCAATTTTTACCCCCATTGTTTTCAGAAAAAAAGGCTTTATTTTTTAAAATAAAAAAAATGTTAGAAGTTTTTACTCTTTGAGGTCTTGAGAAATGAAAGGTGATCATCATCATCATCATCATCATCTTCCTTGTTGCATCCTCATTACCATTGTAATTATGGAAGGAGTGAGATTTTGAGGGGTCAAGTCATCGTCTTGACTTGCTAGCTAGTAAAGGTGCAGGGAGTGTGAACGGATATTGTCCTGGTTCTCATGCATGATGCAACATTTTATACACTCGTGTTTTACTCTGAATGCACCTCCCCCCTCTACTTAAATTCATTTTTTTACCCCTTTACTTACCTTTTTTGTTTCTTCTGCGAACGAAATTTTGTTACAATTATTATGATTTGCACAAAGAAAATGGTATTTTTTGCATAAGTTTATTTAAAATGATGGAAATAATTTTTAAAATAAACACACTTTAAAGCTATGGTTTTACATGTATTATAAAATTTATTATTAAAATAATAAAATCTATAAGAAAACTGTTGAAAATATGCAATGAATTTAGTAAATTGTGCAGGAAAGTGTGATAATTATTTTATACATTGTATAAATTTGCATTAAAATTGGAATTAAGTATAAAATTTCGATTTATTTGATTTTTTATGGAAATAATTTTAAAATAATCAAGTTAAATTTAAAAACAATGTTTTTTTTAATTTTATAATGGATTAAAATAATAAATTCTGTAAAAAGTACTGTTGAAAATTAGTAATATATTTAGAAAACTGCACAGAAGTTTGTAATAATTTTTTCCCATTTTCTAAATTTAAAAAAACTTAGGCCTATACTACAACTTAAGTTTTAAATTTAAAGTTGAAATCTGATAATATTCAATGATTTTTTTTCTGTCGAGGCATTTGTTATGATACTGTTATTATAATTAAGATTCTACAGTAACAAAAATAAAGATATTAAATTCTAAAATAAACACTTGATATTTAAAAATCATAAGGAAACTATCTGATCGAAAGTGAATTTCTATCTTAATATGCCACACTAAAACGTGGTACAACTAATGAAAAATGCAATGTGTCTATAAGTGCTCAGTATAGTTCAGTTGGACATTGGAGTCCACATGTGTCCAGTCTCAAAGAGCAAAAGTCTTGGCGGTCAGTTTAGATGAAGAAGAGGCGGCGGGGAGAGGAGAGGAGGCACGTGCCCCGACAGTGACGTCGTCACACGCACTTGGGAAAATCGATATCGGCCACGCGTGGACATTGGTCATTTACGCAGGGTCGATAATTCTAATGTACCACCGACGTCACGTGTTTTCTTACCAAGTTGCACGAAATGAACTCGTGACTATAAAATCTGGACTTCGGTCAACATAGGCCTACTTTTATACAATATCTCAGGCTTCTCATGTTGTTCAGTGTGGTTACACCATAATCATCATTATTATTATAGTAATACTATTGGTTTAATTACTGTTCACTCAATGGTGTCTATACATTTTTTTGTTATCATTATTATTGTTATTGGGGGGTGAGGGGTGGTCACTGGCAATAATTTAAAAATGGGCAGATTTCTTTTCTTCACATTGTGAATGACCACTACAAACTTTTTTTTAATATTGAGTTCTTTTTTCTTCTTCTAAAAAGTTTTATTGTTTGTGTTTGTCTCACGATTGTCAATTGATGAAGATACATCTTGAGATAAGATAATAATAATACAAAAAAATGAGATCCTAATTTATCTTTTGTGTTTTTTCTTGCATGTATTTAAAAAAATAAAGAAGAATCGTGTTTTAACCTAATCAGTGGATATGCAAAAGATATCATGTTTGTTTTGTGTTATTACAACATTGATATATCATAATGTAGCAATTACACTTTTATGTTTGAGAAAAAAACGACCTGATCTTACATAAAGAGAGATAGGCTTATATATATATAATATACTCAAGTCACACCAATGGATCACACACACTATGATTGTATAGAAATGAAAGGAAGTGATTATACTAGAAGGGTCACTGGCCGTCTCATCTATTTGTGTTTATTGTGCTCTTGTGTTATCTATAGGGATATATGTCAGAGCCAAATTTACACAAATTGCATTATGATCTCTCTCTCTCTCTCTCACACACACACACACACACATATTGTATAAGTTGAAATGAAATTATTAGGAATATAAATATGGATGTTTATACATAAATATGTGTGCAGAAAGTAAATATTGTTTAAATTTGCGCTACATTGGGTTTTGGGTTGCAAATCCTAGTTTTTCAACCCGGAAATACGTATATATGCTTTATATTGAGCCAAACAATAAATCTCTTGATTGTTATACCAATTTTTATAATAAAATATATTATACATTTTTATTCGTGCATTGGTTCTTGTTAAAATATGTATTTTGACTGAAAACAATGGCGTTGGTTTAGATTGAATTCTATAATAGAAAGCTGTAGGGCTTGCCTCCTCCTCCTCCTCATCCTCCTCCTCCAACAATATGAGAGAAAAATGCGCAAATTTCATTACATTTTTTACATTGTTACTCATCCGTTCTATGGAGGTATAGACCCCTATTAAGGATAAAAGGGAGGGATGGGTATAGGGGGAGGGGGTTAGAGTTTTTGTTCATCCTTCTCCACCTCTCATTTCTATTGTTTTTAACCACCCTCATCTGTACGGGTTCGTAATTTGATTTTATTCAAGGAGTAGGATTCCCCAATGTCCTTCTGTAAAAAAAACCTCGGGCTATATTATATAAAGAAAATGCAGGAATATGAATAAATGCATAATAACCCCTCCTCCCCTTACCCTATTTACCCTTACTCATAGGAACAATAACCCCACCCTTTTTTTCTTTCTCAGCTCCTTTCACTGAAGCTGGGTGCCCACGTGTGGAGTGAAGGGACCTTTCTCCCACTTTCCTATATTATGTATGTATATTTACAGAGAGCACTAGTTAGAACCCCTTCAGGCTCTTTTCATATCAAATTGGGTGTTATTCACTCTCTCTTCATCATTGCATCTGTCGCATATGTCACCGGTGTCCACCACCAGATGGTCATTTAAGGCTCCAATATCGTTTCTGCACAACCAGATTTAACACTGTTTTAAAAATCGATGTTTTATTAAAGATGAAACAAACATAATTAAGGTGGTTTTAAACAAGTGTAAACGCCTCTCGAACTCTAATTCTGTTTCTTTCAGGGGAGAAAAATGAAGAGAAACTTGAATGTGTTTTAGAAACTAGATGGGTAGCTCAATCACTTAAGGGTATTTTCATTTTGAACAATTTTCAAAATAAGCTTTTGTGATTTAAGCTATCTTTCTAGTTTCTAAAACATTTCTAATTTATTTTGATTTTGCTCTTCTGAAAGAAAGACGGAATAATCAGAGTTCGAAAATTAAATTAGTTAGCTGTTCATAAACCATCTTAATCAATTGATGAATTTGTTGAAAGGGGGGGGGGAGGGCGTCAATTTCATCAGCTTTTTTGGTTATTTTCTTTCATATCTCATTATGAACATATTTTGATTTTTTGAAAGAAATTTCGTCTGAATGAAATTCTTCCGCATTTGAGTTCATCATCTTTTTATTATTCATTGTAGAGCAAATTTAGTTTTTTTAAAATATAGTTTGCTATACAATTATGGTATATCTTTTTTGAATAGGTTTTTAAATACCAGCAATTGATGAAGTTTGAGACATTCTTTTGAGAAATGCCTTAAATTTCTAAACAAGTCATCATTTTTACCTGTTTCTATTGACTTCAACTTTATACATTGTACTTGTTCAGTAAACGTTTTACTTTTTTTTATGTATTCAAGTCCTGTGTTATTATGACATAATATGTCAAATGATATTTGTTACATGCTGTGGGTTAACTTTTAGGTCCTAATTTCTTCCTTGTAAGAGTGATTATTATGTTTTTAAAATGTTAACACTTGAACAGTCTTGAATTTTGTTCAAAATTGCCTCTACTTTTCATTTCTTTGCATTAAATAAATTGAATAGATGAATGAATATTCATGCAAATGAACGTAGTCTATCTAACATTACCCACCAGGATTTCCAATTTCTTGTCAAGTGTTTTTTTTTTTTCTTTAAATGAAACCTACGTTTGCACATATAGAAAGATAAATGGTATTTCATTTTAATTTTTTCATTAATACCAACACTAATATTTCAATTTTTCAAATACAATTTTTTTTATTTAAATATTTTCTTTTGTTTTTCAGAGCGAGTGTAGTAGCCAGCTTGGAGACAAGTGGAGGTTGTCCCCCTTACAGGGATCTCGTGTTCCCTGTGGTCCTGGAGCCCCAAATTTTCTTTCTTGGATGCAATACAGTATGACTTCAAAAGAGGTACAGTATTATTATTATTGTTTGCACCTAATATGTCCAGTGGGTATTTGTTGGTTTTTATGCTTTGCATTGCGATGATGTTTTTAATGATGATAATAAATACGGTTCGGATTTTTATGCAATATTAAGCAAATGTTTTTTAATCTGTGGATCAAGAACCAATTGTGAAGTAATAATCCCGTTTAGATCAACGAACAATTGTTTTTTTTTTCAATCAAAAACATTGGTTAGAAGCTAGAACTCTAGATGACGACCAGACATCTAGCCACTAACCAGCCTTTTTGATTAGAAGAAAGCATATTTGCAGTTAGAGTAACAGCATATGTGTAAATTAGCCTCTAATGATGATAATGATAATAATTATTTCACAATTGGGCACTTGGAGCCACAGATTGAGAAACATCTGCTGGGCATTGCATAAAACTTGGAGGCCTAATAATAATAATAATAATAATAATAATAATAATTGTAATAATAATAATAATTGTAATAATAATAATAATAATTGTAATAATAATAATAATAATAATAATAATAATAATAATAATAGGCAGAATGTCCACCCGTTCAGTTGGAGCCAGTTGATCTGTCTGTAAATAAACGTTCGTGTCCATCATCACCGTCTTCAATGAGTCCACCAAAGCGGTCATCTCCTCCTTTACTTCACCACAATGGTATCGATCTTCGTATCGTCAAAACAGGTAAGAGCTTATATTATTCACATTTGAAATACCTCTTAGGATTGGAATACACAGACCACTTTTTGACTGCAAAATGAAATCGAAGGCGGTTGCAATGTACTATATTTTCTGTAAAGAGTCGCAAGATAGTCGGTTTTGGCAACAAACCAGACTTCATTTTACAGGTGAAAAGTGGTCAAAATGTGGCCTGTGTGTCAAGGGCCTTAAAATATTTACAGTAAATAACATGGCGTGTGTTTCGTGCATTTTTGAGGCATAAGTGTTAGAAATCATTGAACGGTAGAACCAATTGATTCTTTTCATCAATCACAAATCAATGTTTGTGTGTGTTTCTGCCATAGTATTTTCTTCTATTTGGGATTTATACTTAGTATAAGTAAATACAACACAACACACATATTTGAGTTTTTTTCTCTCGTTGCTTTCACCTGCAATTTTTATGAATTTTTTAAATGTTTTTTTTTTTCATCTTTCGAAGGGTACATCAATATGTATGTATGTGTGTGTTAGGTGAAACAAATGCTGGAATGTGGGCATTATTCCGCCCACCTGACGATATGCCATTCTCTATTCGACAACCATTACATGTTTTTTTCATAAGTTGTTTCTTAACCTAACCCTCCCTTCTTTTTTTACTTCATTTTTTCTTAAATATCCCCACTTTTTTTCCTCTTCTTGGAATGCAAGTTCCATTTTCTTTAACGAATGGACAGGTGAACAAATACCGGTATAGGTGAATTTAAGGGGAAGGTGGCAAAAATATGAATGTCCATTTACGAAGTTGTATTACAGTACAGTATATGAAATTGAATCGTTGGACGACTTTTATTCCTTAAGATGTTTTATGAACAGCTGATTTTCGAACTCTTCTGTCTTTCAGAAAAGCAATACTAATGAGAAATTGAAAGTATTTAAGAAACTAGAATGGTAGCAGAATTACTTAATATTTAATTTCATGTTGACATCTTTCAAAATAAACTTTTTAGACAAAAATTTAAAAAAAAAATGTCATTGCTTAAAGTTGGATCATTTTCAAATACACAAAAAGGTTATTTTAAAAGGTACCAACGTGAAAATACATATTAAATGATTCAGGTACCATTCTTAAATTAGTTCCTGAAAGACAGAATATATAATCGATGTTTGTGAGGCGTTTTCACTTCAAATAAGTAAAGGACCCCACATGCAGTTGTGCAATTGTAACTAAAGTAAGAAGTCCTCCATTAGAGTAATATATGTATTCATTAATTACAAGTTGACCAAATCTTGTGGAAATCTTTAATGTCTAAATTGAAGACGAGTTTGAAATTTTTTGTGGGTATTATCAGTTACACTAATCTCGTTTTTTTTCTTGAATTTTCTTTCTTTGGGGTTTTTGTTGTTGTGTTATTGTTAGAAACCACTAATGTTCACCCGTAATTCCATAAATTCTTAACATATTTATTTGGCTCAGCATGAGACTTCCCCTTAATTCTTTCTCATGTTTAAGCTCAACAAACTATGATATAAATGACGTCCCATAAGCAATTTTCTGGAAAGAAGCCATTGGCGCCCATTTTTGGTGCTGTGTAGTCTAAAAGTAGTAATGGTTCCTCGAATACATTTATTTTTAAGACAATATTTAAAAAAAAACGTGCAACAAAAATGACCCACATCGAAGGGAGGAAAGGGTCATTTTGGGTGGCACCGGAATTAAGAAGGAGCCATCATGAGAGAGGGTCACTTGGAAAAGGGGGGCACACAGGGGCGGTGAGGGGTTAACATTTGAATGTATATCATGAAAAGATGGGGGTGTGCAATATACATTTTACCTTTAAGCCTTCAAGGGATGAGGCTTATAAATTGTTATTTGGAAACATGACGAACTTTTTTGTTTAAAAAAACAACAACAATTTAGGTCACTTAATATAATCCCAATGAGAGAGTCTTAATAGTTACGGGTTAAAAGAAACAGAAAAAAAATTTGGTTTGTTGGTCGACGACCATATTTTTTTTATTTCACCTTATCTTCTTGCCCAGTTTTTTCTTTTAATATTTTTTTCTGAAGAAATTTCGGCAAATTGTCATGAAGTGATAAATGTTATGAACTTGTCCTCAGGAAGAAGAAGAGTTGAAAATGAATAGACATGAAGACAGATTTTTTTTTACAAAAAAATTCTGACACTCCTTATATATTATGTATTCTTTTTAACTGGACAAAAATAGCCGCAACATTTATCTTCTTCTCAGTGTAATTTCGTGAGTTCACTTTAGGACACAAATGTAGCCTTTCAAATTGTGACAAGTTATTTTTTCTAGTTTGCTATTCGGTTTCAGTCTTCTTCATGGTGTATGCCTTATTATGTATTTTCTATAAAATTATCACTGATTAAAGTGATTTTTAATCAGTAGGGCTCGGATTTTTATTCAATATCAAGCAAATGTTTCTTAATTTGTGTAGTAATCATCATTAGAGCAACTGCAATTATGCTTTTTTATACACGAAAAGGCTTGTTAGAGGCTATTTGTCTGGTGCTTACTATCAGTTGAGATTGTATGTCATCTAGATACATGTAGTTCTTGCCTCTAACCAGTGTTTTTGATTAAAAAAAATAACATAATTGTTAAATTGTTAATTGATCTAAACTGGATTGTTTCTTCACAATTGGCTCTTGGGTCACATACTGAGAAACATTTGTTTGATATTGCATAAAAATCCGAGCCCTAATAATTATTAGTGATTTATTTCATCAAGAAATATTAATATTTATCAATGATTAATTATTAAAATTGTGTTTGGTAATCCTGAAGTGGTTTAAAACTTGAAATTCTAAAGCAAAAAAGTTGATTTTAACAAAAGGAACTTTACCTTACCTATAAAATGTTATCAACATTCATTTGTTTTTCTAATTGTAATTAATTTTTCTCCTATGTTTAATTTTCATCAGTCATCTTCACATTTTTGTTGATTTACTATAGATTTCTTTCTTTATAAGAACAGACTAGAAATGGGGGAAGGAAGAAGTTCGAAATTACATTGTGCACTCACTGTGTTGTTGCACTTTGATCAATTTGATAAGAATTGGGGGGGGGGGAGCTGCTGCTATTCATTTGAAATCTTTTCAAATCAATTGAATTGGTTGAATAGGTGAATAAATAATACTATATAGACATATTAATAAAAAGCTTCTGAATTTGTGAATATGTCGGCTTCATTCTTTGTCAAGTCTTCTACCTACCCGTCTTATTATTATTATTATTATTATTATTGGAGGTATGGAATCTGCATATTAAAATTATTCCATTCAGAGAATAACTACAAATTATAAAGAAATATTAATTATTGATGGATGATTTTTATTGTTTCGTGTTTTGAGATTTTTTTCTCATTCTCAATGAATAAAAGTGTGATAATGGCGTTATTTTTTTATCTTTGATTAAAACTGTCTTGTCTAGTGTAATTTACTAATTATAATAGTCGTCACTTCTTTTATAACACCTTTTGTGTTATAAATTCTTGTACATTTAATATAATATAATACCTCACAGATCATTAATATTTAAAATGTATGGATGTATGTTGAAGAAGGAGGAATGTATAATTTTGAGATTTTTTATTACTCATTTTATATATATGCACAATAATGTGTTAAAGGTTTAATTCACCATATTAAATGAATTTATATTATGAGGAAAAGGGGTGTGTAATACTCAATATGTTGAAAGTGATTATTGATTATAGGTCACACACACATACAGTGTATTTATATGAAACATACATCAGACTCCATATGGTATGATTTTTATAGGTCACCTGATTGTCTTAAAAGTACATGTATGAAATGAAATTCACATATTGTAGACCAACAACCAACCCTATCTTATAGATTCATGGAGTAGGTTTTTTTTTACCGATTTTATCTGTAATTATTTATAAATAATAAAACAATTTGGGTGGGTCAATATCATTAATATAGTGCAGTACTATATACGTTTGTGTGTCCCTTTTTTAAAGATAATTTTCTTTTCATTCTCTTGATATATCTGTTAATATAATTAATGGAGACAAAAATCTTGTTTATTTGATGTCACCATTTATTGTTGGCGCCAATAATGACAATATCTTCAAAAGACTTCAATTCATAATTATGATCTCTCTCTCTCCATTTGACCAATTTTCAAAAAGATTTTTCTTAGTCGGGCCGCTGCTTCTACTTGACCACATCAACACTTAATTTCACTCTCAAAAGATAAAGTAGAAAATTAATTTCAGGCCTCGTTTTTAGGGTGGTAATAATCATTGTGGTGGTCGTGGGGCATAGCCATGTCTAATTTAAAAAAAGGTTGGTATGTTACTATCTGTTTGTTAGGGCTGGACATAATAAAATAACAGACTAAACTAGTTATATTATTACAAATATCAAAAGAAAGTGTGTCACACATACACACTTATAATATTATATAAGTAAAAATAAGAATGTACAATATTTTCTGTTTTTGTGGTTGTTAATTTTAAATTTTGAAGCAAAACCCAAATGAAAACAGTTTTAATATCACATATATACATGATGCAAACAAAGGGAGTGGTCAACATGATGGGCAGAGTCACTTTTTAGTTATGATGAGGAGAAAAAAAACACCTGTAATTTTCGGTACAAATAATTTAGGCTAGAGAGACAGTATATTATGTTAATATTAAATAAGGATGACCACCAACACCTTATTTAATATAATATTAGCAAGTTGTTAATTTTCTAGTGTATTATGTAGGTATGTGTGATAAGGGGTGCTGGTGACATACTTTTTTGTATTGAAATTCCATTTCTCTGCAAATCTTTTAAATAATGTTTCAAATATATTTGAATAGATTAAAATGCGTGAACTTTTTTTTTCTTCAGAAGAAATTAATTAAATGCAATACTGGGGATGAGCTCATTCTGTGTAGAACACAGTAGAAATTATTGGATTCTTTAGAAATTTCTAGTTTTTATTTTGTAAACTTGAAAAGACATTCATGGGGCTGTATTTATTTTCTATTATCTTTGGTCTTAGATATTCAAAGTCAGTGTGGTTCCCAAACTTTTTTTTTTGGCTCAGGGCACTAGCTGGAGAAATTGTGGCACACAATAATATGCCACAGCAGACCCTTTTTAAATATTATAAACTCTAATTAGATCCCTTTGGAAATTATTGGTTCAGTGTGTACGTGTAATAAGAAGGTTTTTTTATTAATCGTTTCTAATTTAATTAAAAATGTTAAATTATGTTAGCCCATTAAGTATGACATCTAAAATTTCACGACAAACTTAGCAAAACTCATGGCACACTCTTTGGGAATCACTGTTTTAAGTCTTCTATTATCTTCCTTAAACACCTTTTTTTTACCTGGGTCTTTGTGGTTGTACAAATTTACATTTCAGTTTAATTTTTAGGTGGTTGGTAGGTAGCCTCACCTCCTTTTTTTCTGTACCTTCATCCATCTATTCTCATAGTGTGCTTTTGAATATGGTGCTGTTTTTAGGGGGGTTTAACCCTCGTCTTACCTGTAATACTCCTCGCTCGTACCTTTTTTCAACTTATCTTTGGTCGCATCACGAACATCTTTAATCTTAAGTAGTATTTCTCTTTTTGTTGTTCAAATCGTGACCTGTATTAACAACGTGTTGAACATCATGTGGCGATGGAATTTCTAATCTAATTTTCATTTATCTTTCTTTTTTTTCTAAATTCTATATAAATTTATTTTGAAATGTTTGCAATTTTTTTCAGTTGCAGAAATACAATTTTATGTAATGTCAATTTCAAAAATGAACATTTTTTTTCTTCTAAACTTACTCCTAATGTGTTTTTAAAAATCTGCCACCGTTCATTGATTCTAGCAATTAATTTTAAATCTTGGTATTTTAATGGTGTTCATTTTTTTAAAAATGACAAATACAAATTTAAGAATAAAAATAGTGAAGACAGAACAGAAAAAAAATTATGTAAGTCCTTAAACACGGAAATTATTGTTTAAAAACTTTAAAATTTTAAGTGCGTTTTCAATTCAAAAAGTATAAAGTTATAAAAAAATATAGTTTGGTCATTTTTTTGCAATTAGTGACCACAGTTTTATAACTGACATAATTTTATTACTTGTTGGGCAAAAAAAGTAAAAAGATTGTTGTAATTTAACAATTTAGATGGATACTTTTTCCCAGCCCATCCCATTGGTCCTGTTTTGTTTGTTTTTTTACTTAAAAAAACTTCAGGTGGTTTTTTAATTTAAACGCCCTTCGAACTCTGGTTATTCTATGTTTCAAAACTAGAAAGTATTTTAGAAACTGGAAGGGTAGCTCAATCCCTTAAGGGTATGAGTTGTTCATAAAACATCTTAAAGTTTTCTATTTTCAAAAAAATTGTTTTTTTTTGTGTTTTTTTTTAAAGCAAAATCTGTGAATTTGTTTTAAAGTTGTTTTGTTAAAGAGAAAGATATTTTTATTATATATTATATTATATACGCCTACCTATATATGATGATAATGTTTTTTTTGGTTGGATTTTACGTAAAATTTCCTCAACTTGTCTTCTTAACCTGTGTTTCAAATATTATAATATTAGGAGGAACGTAGAAATATGTTGTTGCACACTTCTTTTTTGGGTGTATATACGTTATGTGTATTTTTTTGTGGAAAAAAAAATGAGTGAGGTGAAATAGAAGTTCCGGGAGTCAAGGTAACAAACAAGAATTAAAGAAAAGATGATCGTTTCTCTCTTTTTTTTTGTTGCAAATTCGCAAATATTCTTTAATAGAAAGTTTTGAGGGGTTTGGGTGGGGGAAAAGAAGATGGATGTTTTTAAGAGTGAAATGGGGTTTCGGGTTGTCAGGTAGAATAAAGCACACACCTGACTAATATTACTGTATATATATATATATACCTTATATTAATATTATCGTCATTGAGATTTCTTGCTATTTGTATAAAAAGTGTTTTGTACAGTTCTCAGAATTGTCTCATTATAACAGCATTGAAAATTGCAATATAATTTCATCATAAGAATAACATTGTTACGATATTATTTATAAGAAGTGAAAAATAAATAAGAAATTCTCACAACTTTGAATATAATAACATTTATAGTCCTGAAATAAAGTGTATTTTCGTTAGTTTATAATATGAACGTAAACTTCGTTTTCCCAAAAGCAAAATTAAGTAATTTTAGCGTTAGTTAGAAACTAGAATTTATGCCAAAAGTATTTTATGGTATTAAAACTTTGATATATACATGTAAATAAAATTCAGAATTTTTTGTTATTTTAACATTATTAAATCTATTATCATAAAAGTTCGTTTATCAAAGTTGCTGTTCACATAAATAGGCCTATTTTTTGTTTCCCATTCAAATAATTACTATTCTAGTTTCTAATAAACTTAATACTTTAGCTGCTTCTAAATACTTTTTTTCTATGTTATTTATTATGTTGTGTATTATAATATTTTATGTAACATGTTAAAACAGCGAGTGTGGTTAGTAATGAATTTGATAGTTAATGGGCGGATTTATTATTTGATTAACTTTTACTTTTCAGACTATAATATATACAGGCATATTTCTAATTAATGTGTGAAAAGTTTCAAATGATTATTGAGACTGACATTCATGATGAGATTTAATAATTTAATAAGAAAAAGCTTGTTTTTATTTTTCATTATGTCGTAATGTGTATTTGTGCTCCTGTTGTTGGTTCTATTCTAGAAAAGTACCTTAGAAAGAAAGTAAAAAAAATCCCAATCTAGGAACTTAATTTATGGTGAAAATGGCTTAAAGGGTTATATGTTTAATATATGCAAACGAGTTAGTCAGGATAGAAAGAGAGAGAGAGAGAGAGAGAGAGAATCTTAAACTTTAAATGATTCTCTCTTCCTACGTAAATCACATTGTTAACCCGATTGAACCTCACCAAATTTTCCTAATCCACCCAACCTTATATCACGGTCGATGGGTTTTTATAGGCGTGTATAGGATATGTATTAGATACACCTGTTGAATTTCAGTGTAGGTAGTAGGTTCTATCCGTCTATACATTATAGTGTGGTGGTACACAAACAGTGTATTACAGCAGTCAAGTTAACCAATTGTTTCCCAGTTTAGTACTTTATATTTTAAAGGACTAACAGGGTTAATATTATTAAAATGAACTTAAGTTGCATATTACTTATTAAGATGGTTTATGAATATCTGATTTTCGAACTATTGATTATTCCTGTTTTTTAGGAGTAAAAATTAAGAGAAACTAAAAAATGTTTTTTAGTTTTTTAGTCCCAATCACTTGGTGGTATGTTGGTATCTTTCAGTCGGGTCATTTTCGACGTCACACAAAATTAGTTTATTTTGGAAGATAACAATATGAAAGTGATTGAGTTACCCTTCTAGTTTTTTAAACACTTTCAAGTTTCTCTTCGTATTGCATCTGAAAGACAGAATAATCGGAGTTCAAGAGGTGTTTTTTTTTTCACTTTGAAACCACCTTAAAGGCACCATCTTTTGAGTTTATTAAATTTTGAATTTTTGTTTGCTAGATTCGTTAGAATCATTGCTCATATTTTTGATGTTTTTAAAATAATTTTTTTAAAATGTATGTATGTTTATGCGTGAATGTGTGTGGTGATTGGCAGACATAATTATATTTGACAACCATACAAATTAAGATTTGTTTTGAAGTGTTGCCATTTTAAAAGTCAGAGATGATGATATTTGTACGATTTATGGATTTTTGCAACACCTAAACTCATTTTTTTTTTGTTTAAAATCTATTTTAAATTTAGAATTGAGTGTCCATTCTGACGAATCTCATGGTTCCTCATTAGATGGGATGAGTAGACCGGGAACCACCTCTTTGCTTTCACTACAAAGGATAAAGGAAGCATCTCTGTAAGTTTTTACCATATTTAATCCACCCATCTTAATAACATAATTCCAATTTATACCACAGTATCAATCTTTTTGTATTTATTATGCAATAACGAGAGGGACCACATCTTATATAATATAAAATTTGTTAGGTCATTAGTTTTGAACGTTGAATGTGTCAGCAGAGGACATTTTGTGCAATTGCATACTTTGAAATTTCTAAGGGTCCCCTATAGTGTTGGTTAACAAACAACTAAAGATTAGATTCTCGGTACAGTTGTTGTATGTATTGTAGAAAAAAAAGGTGAACATATTTTTACCCCCATTGTACAAGCGTTAATAAATCACGCCATAATTACGATTAGGTTCATAAAAATGTGAATTACCGCAGCGTGGCACTGAGTAAAAAGCTATCTATCTAAGGCTACATGTGGGGTATATACATGTGGTATGTAGGCCCAACATATGGTACAAGAACTTAGTTAATCGTACATTATAAAGTAGTGTATATGTGTAATGTTTGAAATTTGAAAATGTTCGGATGGTTGGTTCGTTTTGGTCGTATTTTCACATATTTAATGTTTGTACCATGAAGGAAGAAAAAAATATAAAAAATAAAACCATAAGATTTATGAGGGCCCTCCTTTGGTTATAGTAGCTTGCTGAGCAGATTAGCTCTTCAGCAAAAAGCTCTTCTTTTTTGACAGTAATATTTTATATTAGTTATTGCAACTTATGTTGAGGTGACTGATTGAGCGCCAAATTCAACAAATGTAAAAAAAAATGTGGCTGTTATTCAGTTTGGCGTTTGTTCAATCGTGTCGAGGTTTTTGCCTAAGAAACCTGCGTGACCTCATCAAAGTGACCATGCAGCTTCGGCATGTTACAAATATACCAGATACTGCTTTGTCGTTTCTACTGGTAAAATTATGAAAGGTTACATAACAGCGTACGTCCAATCGGGCAAATTGTGTCATAGAGCGAGGAAGTTTACTCGTAGTCAAGGGTTCTTGCACTGAATCGTACCTAGACTAAGAAGTCGCTAGTATGATAAAAAAATATTTTGGTTAATTTTAGCCTCTATATACAGAGTTGCTTCTTAATAACTCCACAGTTAATGCTTGGAGGATATTATTCTGGGAGTTATAAAAATGAATGAAAATTGAAAGAAAACTAGAAAACATAGTCTAACTGCAAAAAAGGAAATTCTTGCATTCTTTTCAGATTTTTTTCGCCAATTTTTGTAGCGAATTATGATCCTGGTTTTTATACATACATAACATGGCCCATATAAGTTTAAAAGGAACAAACTTTTAAGTGCAACTTTGTAAGTTTCTTGATGATAATTTTCATGTTGTATGCACAACATTGAAATGCAAGTAGTAAATCATGATGATGAGGATGATGAAGATGATGATGATGATGATGATGATATAAAGTTTTACTTGAAATGTAGTGTGTTTTCGCCACAGGGTTCAAACCAACGAATTTTAAATTTTATACATGTATATTATATAGGCTGTTAAAAGGTTGTGCCTCACGGGATGAAAAAGAGAAACCCACTTTCCTTTTAATGAATGTCTGTTTATATTTGTGGCTATTTTCAATATGTTAGTTATCACACAGGAATGACGAATTGGAATATCGAGATCTAAGGGCCAAATGTATTACTTATATTTTCAGCTGTGTGTGTTTCCAACATTTTTTTAAAGGGAGGATGATAATTCGTTTGTGGGATGGGCCCGAATTAAAAACCAGAGGGCAAAATAACATTTTGAGCGTGTGCCATCGTTATTACTGCCGCATCTATTTAAAAAATACCAACAACAAAAACATATACAGGTTTTATTTAAAACAGACTTTTTTGTCGTTTACAGAAAATAAAAGATACTCTTTAAGTAATAACTAGGGCTCGGATTTTTATTGCAAATTGAGGCTAGAACTCTAGATGACAACTGATAGTAATCAGAAATCTAGCCTCTAACTAGCCTTTTTTATTAGAAAAAGCAATAATGGCTGTTGGTCTAATGATTATGATGATGATGATGATTACATCGCATTTGGTACTTGGGCTCACAAATTAAGAAGCATTTACTTGATATTGCATAAAAAAAATTCCATTTTGTACTTTTTTTTTCGGTTTGGTTTCATTTGAGACATGTACAAAAACGAGTTCTTTTATTTATTCCTCGATTCACATTAGCCTGTTTTTAAAAACTTTGTTACTTATTTCTATTTGGTTTGCATCAAACACCATAACATGTTGTGATAGCCATAAAATAAGAGGATGGTCATTTGTTTTACGACTTGGTATCACGTTTAATATATATATATATATTTCTTTAAAAAAACTATTTTACAACCGTTTATCTTCAGGTGAATTTCATTTCATTTATGCAGAACACAGGCCGTAGAAGAAGATGAAAAAACCGCTTTAACAAAACATAGGATTTTTTTATGACTGACTGACTTGTCTTGTATTTTTTTTCTAGTTGTTTTTGGTTATGATGGTGAGGGGAGGCCTGCCTGCCTGCCTGCCTCACTCACTTTTTTTTATTTCACTGAATACATTATCATTATTTGACCGTTTTTACGTTGTACAACTACTAATAGTGATCTAATAAGCTAATTACATCGTGATTTCAATTCTACAAATTGCCATTTTTGATGGGACGTGGTGTTAAGAAAAAAGTACTTTCTTCTTCTTAGCGAGTTTTCTTATAGAAGAGATTTATTCATTTATTGACAGTTCCATGTCTAACTAGATTACAATTTCTCCTTTGTCAAATCAGAAGTAACTGTGCAAACCAAATAGACTTATAAACAGCAAAAAGAACCACGAACAACAATCATTTCAATTGACTAATTGAAATCGATTAAAAATTAATAAAATAAAAGCAATATTATAAAACTAATAAGAAATTGTTGAAAGAGGCAATGGATACATTAAAGGTGGTGTTGGTTAAAAATGTAGTCCGCTGTGTCCCAGCCCTTTTGCCGTTTCTTTATTTTTAAATTAAAAATTTCGAAATATCTTAACAATGTTGATTTATTTAATTAGTAGTGAATACTTTAATTTTTTTCATAGTATATTTTTTTCTTAGTGTTATTTGCATGTTTTTCAATATGCCTTCAACTTGAACCAACAATTGTTACATTGTTGTATCATCATCATCATAAAAGATTTTCCTGTTTTAGCTGTAGGAAAAGGCGTTGGATATTTTTTTCTCCTCCTCCTTTTTCTTAAGACATCTTCTGGACTCCACCAAGAATTAATTGATTTAAGTGATGTTGGCGTGGGTGGATTTCTACATATTTTCATTTCTCCCCCCCCCCCCCCCTTATATGCATATAAGATAATACATAGAATGTAATATTAGTGACTTTTTCGAGATGACGTTTTGAAGAATTACTCCCTTATAACAACAACTAAGATGTTCTGGATTCTTTTTTTCTTAGATATACAGAGACTCCACCCTTCTTCTTAGAGAGAGAGAGAGAGAACATAGACAATAGATTCCATCCACATATTATGAATTTGCTATTGGGTCAGTCATCCATTAGACTCTTGTATCGCACATAGCAAAGGGATACTAATTTAGTAATTTCTATCAAAAACGTTGTTGGAATTTAGGTACCTTTAGGGCCTGAGTATAAAGTGTGTCCTATCATTGTTGCTTAAGCTATAGGCGTGGTCCTACATATAGTCTTATTTGGTCAGAATGTTTTTGGACTTGTTTAGGGTTCTTACTTGATGATGATACATTGCACTATACAATATGTTTGTGTGAGGGTGTGGTAGGTTTATTGCTAAAAAAAATGGTTTAAGGAATTTTGATCAGAAACCACTTTTCTAACTCAGATGAAGTTTGTTAAAATGTGTTGAATTTTGCTTCAATCTGATTGGTAATTAAGACCAAAAACGAATTATGCTCTTTGCAATCAAAGAACATTGAATAGAGGCTAGTATTTCTTCTATAATTCGTTATCTCAGCTGAATTACAGCTTGATTTCATCAATAGAAGGAAAATGGTCAGTTGTGTGGGTCACGTGGGTGGACTGTTGGCGATTTTCTTTAAAAAGATAGGTCGTCCAGACGTATGTCAAATAAGAGGTCATGGTCACAACTGTGTGTGTCGGATGATGTATTGTGTCTGAATTACCTGAAAACACCTGCACTTATTTCCATATAGCCAAGCACCCTGCCATCATTTTATGTCATATAAAATAACATTGTATATTGTTATATGTGCGTTGTGTGTACAAGTAAAAATTGTATCTTTATAATGTCTTGTGTCTGTCTTTGATAGGATCTTTCTTTTTTTTTAAATGGTAAGAGTTTGAAAGGTGGTTTCTATGTATTGTGTGTATGTATCTTTAAATGGTGATGATGTACAACTTTTGTGTTGTACGTCTATTATTGTGTGTCTTTATGACTACATTCAACCTTTTATTTTTTTTTTACCAAAGATACAAAAAAGGGGTTATTTTTTTTATGAAATCGTCTTTTGGGTCCAGGGGCGAAGTGGGGGAAATTATTGCATTCTCCAGCGAAGCCGAGCTCCAGCGAAGCACAAGCCAGCGAAATTATTTAAATAATTTCCTACTTTTTTCTCTGAAAAAATGTGCCATTTTTCTTTTTTTGTTATTTTCTACTGTTAAAATAAAAACATTGTTTTTTTTTCGTTTTCTTAAATTTTAATCGCTCTTCATCTCGAAATCGGGCTCTCTAATTAAAAAAATCCGGCACTAAAGCTGTAAGCAGGGCCCCACCTGAAAAATGCCTGATAGGCCAGTTCGCCCCTGTGTGGGCTTCTTTTTTCAACCAAAATCCTTTAATTTCTCTTTTTTAAAAAATAACATGAAAGGCACGATTGTGGGAGGGTCAAGTTTTACCACTAACTTGAGTTCCATTTGAATAAATTGACCATAGATAAATTTTCTTCGTGATGTAATTGTTAATCAAACATGTCATATTATGTAGGTCTTATAAAACAAAGAAGAAGAAAGAAGTCTTAAATAAAAAAAGAACAAGAAAAATGAGCCACAAATTAGGGCAAAATATTAAAAGCAACAAAAACTTTTGTACAAGAAGAGATTCTCTTTATTTTTTACTTTTGAGTCGAGATTTTTGTTTGTCTACCATTTTGAAAACTTCACTTTCTATTGTGAGGCGTCATTAATTAGTAACACACCTTAATGTTTATTACATAAGCTCCCTTATAATAAATGGATTATTAATTCAAATCGGGGTTGAATTTGTTTAGCAAATGCAATGTTTCTTTCCTTTTTTAGTACGAATTAGTTTGAATTATTGTGCTGAAAATACTTAAATATATGCTAAAAATTAACCAATAATGTAGCCCATTTATTAGGACTGGATCTCTATCTTTATTTTTTAAATGAACACTTAAAATGATAGATTTTTATTATTTTCTTGATGTCCTGAATATATCTGACTATCACTAAACAAACACAACTGTATTTTAATATTTGTCATTAGCAAATTTTACTTGATTGTTTATTTTTCAATTTTAATTCAACTCAAGTTTGAATGGTCCAATTAAAGGGTGTTGCTCTCCATGTAGGCTACTTTTATGGCATATACCGAAAAGAAATCGGTAACGTCCGAAAACACCCATGTTTGTTCGCGGTGTGTTCCATCTCAAGGGTTGGAGGTGGAGGCTAGGAATGCTAAATCCTCTAAAGAGTTAACCTCCACCTCCAACCCTCGTTATTGTCGTTTGAGATGGTTACAGCCATGTTCTTTTACCGAACTTCCACCTCACCATACAAATTATAATTTTTTTTCTGTGTAGAATGAAATTTTAAAATGGGAAATAATTTAATAAACGAATGATGTTTAGTCATGAAAGAAAGAAAGAGGTCGCGAAATGAATTAAGTTTTTTTTTTTACTTATTTCTTTTGTTATTACTAAATATACTATATATGTCGTATCCATTTGGTGTAATTGTTCATTACACGAAATGTATGCCCATTTCGCGAAATGCACATAAAATTGACCTGATGCAAAACGCGAAATGGACATACATTTCGTGTAATGAACAATTACACCACAAATAGATACGACATACTGTATGTAGTCCATCTTGCAACAAGCAAACAATTAAACGAATAATTTATCTTGTTCAAGGAGTTATGTTTATAACTTAAAAAAAATGGAGGGAGAGAGAAGTAATTAACAAAATTTGAAGAGATAGAAAATGGAGGGGTTGTCCCCCTCCCTCTTTACATTTCCCCTTACCTAACAAACTCTCTTTTCCTTTCATTTTTTTTACTATATATGCAAAGTGTCCAAAAGAAATGTACATACACATTTTAGTTGTTAATACCTGTTTATACCATGTTAATACCATGTTTATTTTCTTAAATTTAATTTAATAATTTTATAATTAAGAGTAAATGTTTTCAATAAAGATTTAAGAGCATTCCATGTTTTATGTTTAAATGATGCATTAGTCTACCTCAAGTTTTCAAAATGTCTACTGTTGCCATCAAGGCATTGCTGGCATCGGTAAGAAACTGATCGACAAACATCAATTAACGTATATCTTGTAATTTTGCGATAATTCTTTTCGATTCCTTTGCTATAATTGTATAAATAAAAAAAAACTGAAGAGAATTGCACGCAATTACAACATATACACATTGCAGTTGTTATTGCGTTTTGACAATGCATTTGCGTGCTGCATTTGTTCCTCTGTAATTTTTCAATTTCATTAACTGATGTTTGGAAAATCAGTTTCTCACCATTGTCATCAGTGCCTTAATGACAATTTGACCATTTTGAGATTATGCATCATTCAAACATAAAATATGTAATGCTTATCTATCTAATCTTTATTGTAACATTTACTCTTTAATTATAAAATTATTAAATTAAATTTAAGAAAATAAACAAGACAGTTATTAACAACCAAAGTGTGTATATATTTTTGGGACAATCTGTATATATGTGTATAAGAAAAAAAAAAGTTGCAAAAAGGTTTTGTTGTGGTTATTATTTTATGGGAGGATTTATGGAAGTCTAATTATGCAAAATGGCAATTTATCAGACAAAAGAACACAAAGTGTGAATGCCGCTCTTTTCTTTTAATTCACCTTTTTTTTCTTCTTTTAAAATGTACAGAAAAAAAGTAAAAGTTTTGAAATCAACAACAATAACAACAAGTAGTGCGAAAAATGTTGTTTTTTTATCTCAAAAATATTATAAATTAAGAGAAGATGGTTTCGTGTGTTAAGAAAAGAACAAAAGGTGTACTCTTGAGAAATTATATTTACGTGCAGTTTTAAAGTAATTTAAACTTTAAAAGTTTTTATATCAAAATTTGCACTGTGAATATAAATTTTAAAAAAAAGGTTACCTCATTTTTATAATAATAATTTTTGTATTCAAAATTTTTTTAAAAAAATTAAGACAGTTTTAACGAGATTGAGGAAGAAGTGATAATATTTTATTTTAATTGTACAAAAGAAAGTTTTTTTTTTAATAAAAAACTTCCTGATGTAAAAGAAAAAAATTAAGTGCCATCATAAATACGTTTTTTTATATCATACAAAAGTTAAAGTTATTGTACGATTTAACTTAAATATGATTTATAACAATTGTTGTGGGTGATTTTGACAATTGACCTGAGTTAAGTTGAAGTGTGAGGGAGGGAGGAGTAGTAACAAAAAAATAAGATTATTCAAAAGAAGAAGTTTCTCTTAAGTTCCATTGTTAAAAATGAAAGTTTTGTGGAGTCATTTTTCTTTTAAAAGTTGTTGTTTAAATTAAGGTGGTTTTAAAATCTTTTTTTTAGGCCTATAAGGTATATTATTTGCCCGGTCATATTCTTAGAAAAGATTAGTATATATGAAAAGGGGGTTGGGTTGAAATGGGTTCATAATATGCAAATGACATAAAAGGATGGATGTTGAGAAGGATTTTAAGGCAGACACGTGTCGAAGATGGGAGGAGGTCGTCGGGTGGACGTCCTGGAACGTCGTGTGCCGGCCAACACCCAGGCCCAGAGGTCAAGGGCTGGACTTATATACAGCGTGTAATTGCAGCTGCAATTGTGGGTATATAAATTAAAACTTTAGTCTTTGGATTTTATAATCCATCCCAAACTGTTCCATTTGAAACAGTTTACATTTCGTGAAACTGTGGCATTAAGAGGGGCCTGGTGTGGCATAGGTGGAGTGTTTAGTGCTTATTCTCACCTTAATTTTGACAGGTCTATCAATGCAATAATTGTGTAAATCATGCAAATGATTGCTTATACTTCAACTTTTAAAACAAACTTTGTGGTGGTCATTTCTTACGAATTTTAATTGGAGAAATAACTTTTTGTTTTTAAATTTTCAAGAATTAAAAGTTATAATTTGTTTGTTTCTCTCTCTCTTTTTTTTTCTTAGTACCCTTGGATATCTTCATAAAAAGCAGGCAACAGTAGTGACACCACCTGTGGTCAACAATAACAGTAACAACAACAGTAACAACAACAACAACAACAACAGTAACAATAATAATAACAACAATGGTGTCCATGTGAGTCACAGCAGCATCCCAATGTTAAACGGAAGTGCTCTGACACAACCAGATTTATACACTGAGAGTTTAAGACGGAGAAAAGTACACAAGTGTGACTTTGAAGGATGTGAGAAGGTGTATACTAAGAGCTCACACTTGAAGGCGCACAAAAGAACTCACACAGGTGATTAATTAGAAAAAGTTATGCAAAAGAAAAAGAAAAAAACATTGAGGGTTTCGAGAGGATTTTTATTTTATATATAAAAAAAAGCAAATGGGAATTTCAAATACATTTTGGGGAACTGTTTGGTTCAGGGTGAGGTGTGGTTCTTTTTCTTTAAATTTTATGCTTAGTCATAAGGGGCGGTGGTTGAGGGCAAGGCCCCCTGTCTCTATGTTATCTGTGCACCCTCGCAAAAATTCAAGAATCTGTCATCATTTCAAGAGTGAAAGAGTGAAAGAGAGAGAGAGAGAGAGAGAGAGAGAGAGAGAGAGAGAGAGAGAGGGTGTTGTAAGAAAAATGTAGAAATTAATTTCTTTATGATTTTTTTGAATGATCTTTTTAAAACTCTCGTAATTAAAGAAAAAGGTGTTTAAATTATTTTTATTATTTTTGAACAGGGGAGAAGCCATACATGTGTACATGGGAGGGATGCACGTGGAAGTTTGCACGATCTGACGAACTGACCAGGCACTACAGGAAACACACTGGGCAGAAGCCGTTCAAGTGTGCGCTTTGCCAGCGGTCATTCTCACGTTCGGACCACCTCTCATTGCATATGAAACGACATTGACCAATGGTCTTTTTAAATAAGTAAGTCTCTCTTGCAACACCTGTTACGTAAAAATATGTAAATGCAAGAAAACAATGGAATGTGCAATAATTTTTTTAGAAGTAAAATTATGAAGAAAAATGAATTTGTTTTAGAATATTTTTACCCTTCTATTTTCTAAAACATTTTCAATATTTTTTTCTTCTAAAAATTAACTTTAAAAAAATTTAGAATGTCATGGAATATTTGGAAATTGGTTATGTAGTTGCTCAAACTCCATATATAAATGAATAATTACTGAGAAAATCATTTATTGAAGTACAGGGCAGAAAGTTAAAAGACCATTTTTAACAATTTTAATTAATAAATTATATTCATTCTCTCTTTTTTTTTTTGGTTAAGGCATAAATTTGAAAAATTCGAGATGAGTTCAAAACCACCACCGTTCCTGCGTTTTCGTGTGTCAATTATCACACCTCTGATGATGGATGGCTAGATCTATGTGATTAAGAGTGGACAACTCTGGTCTGGATGTGTGGACCCCGTGTCACTCACTCACTCACTGATAATTGTGGTTTTGAAATCCAAACAAAACTCACAAAAAAGTGAAAAAAAGATGGAATTTCAAGAGGACGACAAGATGCTGGAGGAAGGAGGTTATTGTGTTTGCCCATTAAGTGGCGCCGCCACTTTTGTTTCAGAGACTTGTGTACATTTAATTGCATGTACTAAAAAAAAGTGAAACAGTTGAGGTGGGTGTGAGTTTTTCAAATTGAAATAATGATTTGGGGTGGGGGCTCTATTGTTCCTTCAAAGACGTGGGTGACTTTGTATATGCGTTTCCTGTGACGGACACCTCCTTCTCCTCCACGCTCAGTTCAACTGGTGGTGGTGATGATGATGATGATGATATTTTTGTTTGTTTTGTAACAAGAGAGAAAATTTTATAAAATAGAACAGATTATAATTTGTACATAACAATATATATATATATTATATGTATAGGGTTTATGAGACCTAATATTTTGGTCCTAAGAGGATTTCGAATGAAATGAACTTGTATCACTTTAAAAAAAACCGTCCGAGCCAACAGAAAATATTTTTTATATTTATATAATTATTATATATATATTATTATAATAAGAATGTGTAATAAGAACACAAATGTACATTTTATACATTCCGAAGGTTATTAATTATTACCATAATTGATTGCGTTGACAATTATAATATACTGTTTTAATACAGTTTATATAAAATCTGAAAACTTTTTTTATTTTCTGAATGATGAAATTAGTTGTTGAAGACGTCATCAGTATTTTTTTCAGTTTCGATTCACATTCCGAGCCAATCTTTTTTTTTTTTTTTAAAAAAGTCCATTTTCTTCTATTTTTCTGTCGTATTTCTACTTAATTTTTGTGGTCCTTGTAAGAAAAGAAAATATTTGGAAATGACGTCAAAATTCAAATTTACCAATCATGGATCACAATTTTGTTATTCAAAATATGTCATTCATTCATGTTTTCGTCATAATATTATTTTTTCTTGCAAGAACTATATAGTTTTCTTTTTTCTGCTAAGATGGTCAAATTTAAATCCATCCATTAAAAAAAATACATATCAATTTTATGATTAAACTTAAAATTCTTAACTTTTCTTCAAAAATATTTTTTTTGAATATTAATAAGGAATGACTGCCAATTAATTATATTACAGCAGCAGTATTATTTATTTTCTTTTATTGAAAAATGAAAATTTCGACTTTTTTTTTTTATAAAATACTAATTGCTGTGAAATTTAATTTTTGGTGCAGGGTAACATATTTTTTTAATATAATAATATTAATTATAAATAAAACCGCATCCTGAAATGCTCAATTCATTAATTTCTAAAATCTCTTTTTTTAGTTAATTTTACAGAAAATCTTAAGAAAAATTGAAATACAACCCTCCTTTGATTTTATTATTATTATTGTAATGAATTTGTAAATTTTTGTTTGTTTTTTTTTCGTTTGTTACAAGATTCGAGAAGTTACTTTTTTTGAAGAGAGAGAGAAAGTAGACAAAAAAGAAAGAGGGGGTTGAATTATAAATATTATAAATATTAATTATGCTCAACAAAAATTTCTGAGCAAATTGTGAATATGAATTATTTTTCTTTATATATTATATAGAATTATATAAAAAAAATTATATTAATAAAAAATTAGCGGATTCTTTGGTGTGAATTGTTTTATAATTATTACTCGCTCCCTCACTTCAATATTAATAAAATAATATAATAAAAATATTAAGAAAATGGCCATAAATGGTCTTCAGTATCAATAAAGACGTTTATTTTTAAATAATTACAATAAATGAAAGAAAACGTAAGTTATTTTTAATGCTCAACGATTCTTTATAGATCGTTGTTAATGCTATTAAAATTTTAAAATCATTGATATTGAATATACAAAAAGTTATATTAATCGGCCACTTGGCGGCGCCACTATCTGTATCAAGGTTCTCTTCATAAAACAAGGTCTACTAATCGAGAGCGCCATTTGTCGACCATTGAGTTCAACTTATTTCTTTGAGTGTGTGAAATGAGTCGCTTAGTTAAAATTATTAAAACTCTTCGAAATCATTGGAAAAAGACGACTTTTGCAGTTGTCTTGACCGGATATGGCGTCAGCTACGTTAGAAGCAAATTAGAGTGAGTATAAAGTCACTAAAAAGGCTTTTAATTCGTTATATTCCGAGTCGAGCTTTTGAACATGAGGTTAAGAGCAGGACACTCTTGTTAGTGCTACGTATCTACATCTAGGTGGCGCTGCAATCGTTTTTGAAATCTTGATGCTGGCACGAATTAGTAAACGATGGCTGCGCCCCCTTTACGTCGATAAGCGTAACTAACAATTAAACATAGTTTCACATTACTTGTTTTTTTAATCGTATTTTAATCAAATTGTTTCATTTAATCTTTTATTTTTAAAGGATTTTTGACATGATGAGAGTTTATTGTGAAGAATCGAAGGTAAATTGGGTTGTTCTTTCGAATTGTGCGTACGTTACGGTATTCCGCTTCGAATAAGGAAGGTATTGCTTAGTGATGACGGAGGCCGCGAGAGGCCCGAGTTGGATTTCTCGTCTTATATCAATTAAACGGAGGCCACGATAGGCCCGAGTTTGACGTTATCAATGAGTTATTAAAATGTCTTATTTAAAGCGGGGTACCTTAATGTAGACCCTATTCGAAAGAATCTTCGTAAATTGATTATTGTTCTTGCGGAACTTTCGGAAAATTCACTCGTATTATATAATAATAGAAATTTGGAGATTGTTCACTTCTAAGTGGAACTAAACCTCGACACGTGACTGTTATTTTGAATCCGGCAGCTAAAGATGGGTTTGTAATTAGGAAACAGATTGATTATTCGTGCTTTCAGAAGAGCAAAATTAAGGCTAATTTAAAAGTGTTTTAGAAACTAGAAGGGTATATAGTCTGCCATGGCCGTAGCGTCTGAGGTTGGGGGGGGGCAAGTGGGCAACCGCCCCCTCCCTCAGCTCTGCCACTTGTTCCATTGAGCAACCCCTTCGAGTTTCTAAAACACATTTAAGTTTCTTTTAATTTTACACCCGAAAGATGTTTGAGAGGGGTTTACACGTTAAAACCAACAGTTATCGCATATTTTGCACAGGAAAGGATCGGTTCTGTTTGATAAGTACGCCGCTCCCATACTTCATTTGGCTGGCGTTCGTGTTAGCCTCATAAAGGTTCTTTTCACTGGCTCTTTGACGTTTTATGATTTTTTTTAATTGTTTACGTGGTTTCGTCTCGTAACAGACAGAACACGAAGGACAAGCAAAAGCTCTGATGGACGTTATGGACAATACGGATGCCGTTCTCGTTGCTGGTGGAGACGGGACATTACTGGAGGTAAGGACCAACTGATCTGAACGTCTGTTTCGAGGTCTCTCATGTTATAATGTATCGTAGGTCGTGACCGGTTTGTGTCGTAGGAGTGATTTGGTAAGTTACGATTTTATTAGCTATCGTTTGATGGTCGTAATTTCTGTTTGTATTATTCGAGGACGTTGCCGTTCGTAAGTTTCCAATCGGAATCATTCCGATTGGACGTTCCAATAATTTTGCAAAACGTTTGTTTTGGGGAAGTCATCTAGAAGAAGCAAAGTAAGAAGTTGAATTGTAGTTTCTGTAAGTTTCGTTCTGTAACGAGTGAGAAATTGTAGGTTACTTGCAGAGTCGGCAATGGCCGTCGTTAGAGGAAACACGAAACCTTTGAATGTGGTGGCGATAGAGGTTTGAGAATTTATGGAATTAATTGATTTCGATGAAACTTGTTGAAATTACTTACGTAAGATGTTTTCAGGGAGAATCTGGAAAACCCGTTTTTGCTCTTTCTAGTTTACAATGGGGAATTTATCGTGATGTCGATTCCAAGATTTCGAAGTGAGTTGAAGATGAAAGGGAATGTGTTTCCGCGTTTTTGTCTGTTATGAACTTAAGACCAAAAAAGCAGCTTTAAGATGGAATTGAAAATTGTTTTAGAAAGTAGAAGAGGCGTAAATAAATAATTTAATGGGATTTTCATGTTCTTATCTGTGAAAATAAGGGTTTTATTTTCAAACTGCCCTAAAAAAGCTTGTTTTAAAGGACATCAACGTGAAATTAGCTTTTAAGACACTTAGTTTCTTATAACTTTGCGAGCGAGAGTTCGAGGGGCGCCATTTACACTTGAAAAACATCTAAAATGTGAACCCATATTAGTTATTAAGGGAAATATTACTTGACTTTCAGGTATTGGTATTGGGGGCCGTTGAAATCCAGAATGGCTTACGTCTTTGCCATGTTTAAGGTACATTATACGAGTTCTTAATTAAAAAAAAAATCGGTACGAAAGTTTGATTCTGAATGAATGATAAAACGATAGAAACTGGAAACTCCGGTCGAAGCGCAAATTTCATGGGCTCCTCCTTGTGACGGTTGTTCTACATGTTATAAGGCGAGTCTTTCGGACGGTTGGTCCACCGAAATACAAGGAACCACCGGCGGCCGTCGCTGGTGGCATTCGTTTATTCCTCGAGGGCCATCAAAAAATAATGGTGCGTTTCTTCATATTTAAGTCGAAAGAACAAGAAATGGTTTCCGATTTTAGAAAAGGTTTTAATATTGCAGTTAATACGATAGACTACAGCAAAGTTATTAATGAAAATTGTGGGCACTGGGAGTCTTTTGATGTTTCCTGCACGGACCTCGTTGTTGAGACCAACAATGTCTTACCAGATTGTAAAGAGGTAAACAGTGCTAAGGCTTGGTGAAAATCCTTTCTGTTGATAATGAACATCGCTTCCGAATTATTGTAGGACGGATCTCCAAGTGCCTTAAAACTTAAAATTGGACCGGAGGAAGTTGGAAGAACGAGTTTTGTCTCTGAAGGGTGATTGTTGCTCTTTTTTAGGGGAGATTAGTTTCGTTTTGTATTTTTAACGTCAATTCTTAAAATAGTTGGCGAAGAAATACAGAATATAACGAGAATGGTGGAGACGATGGTGGAACTTGGAAACAAATTATCGGTGCGAAGGAAGTTAAGATTGACCCAAAGATCAATGAAGTAATTCAAAGTCTTTCTCGTACCTCGATGAAAACTCTCGTTAAGTTTTGACTTTGATGAACTTTTTTTTTCCAAGGGTGCCGAGAGTTGGTTTTCGATCGATAACGAAGACCACGAGGCTAAATACGTACACCTGAAATTGTTGCAGAAAAGGATCCAAGTGTTTTGTAAGTGATTATTTTGTTACTTACCTTTTTTTTTCTCTCTCTCTTTCCCTCTCTCTATGGCGCAAACTTTGAATGTAAAGATGTGGATCTACTGCGAAGGGAAATGAGGGAAAAAATGTTGTTTAGCTGTTGACAAATGAAGGAAATGAAAACTATTTAACAAATGTTTTATCTGCAAAAACGGATGATATGAAAAATATTAACAATTTTCTACATATTTTTTTCTCGTGTTTCTCTCTGGAAACATTATAATAAAAGTTATATCAGTGGAGATTTCAATGGCGTCGTTGAGTCATTTAAAGCTCATTTGAACAAATAAATGGTTCTTATTTGAAATAATTCAAACGGTTAGTTAGTTATTCTTTGAAAATAATCAAACAAAAACTCTTCTCTCAACAAGAAATGAAAAAACATTTAAAATCGAAACTTATTTTTTTTTTTCGTATTTTCCTTCCGAATGCATCCATTTCATTCATGGTTTCACTTACACAAACATATTTAACAAAAGGAACTGTGATACAAATTGTGTTCTCGTGTAAAAATTCAGTCAATTAGGTGGGGGTTTTTTTTTTGTTTGTTTGTTATTTGTTATCTATTTAAAAGATAGTATTTGAAAAGTATTTCATTGAAAATGTTTTTTTTTGTTGCATGGTTGCTTGCATAAGGTGGCATTGATATGAGCAGACAAAAGGTTTGAGGTAATTTGTCTCAACTGCATAATTGTCACATTATGAATAACAACTGAACTGATAAATAAATGTTTTGTGTAGGTAACGTACACGTACAATACACACATTCGAAACTAATCCGATGGTGGTTTCGTTGCGAGATCATAATTATTAATAAAAGGGGGAACTCTAGACCACATCTAGAGGTATAGATATTGTATCGTATTGTATGCAAGTTTAGAAAACCCCAGAATTTTGCATTCTTTTTTTATCCGTTATCCGAGACATTTTTAACGAGGTTAAACTGTAAATTTGCTAACACTTCAGACAAAGATTTACATAATGAACCGTAAACCCTTTTCTCAGAATGAACTTCAAAGCGTATTTCAGACGTACGATACATTGTTGCAGAATGATTATCTGGTTTCCAATAAGATGTTGCGCTCAACAGTATCGTAACTGTTCTGCAACAATATATCCTAATACCTTGTTTCCACTAGAAAGGCTACAATTAATTTTCTAATGGAACAATGGAGTTAACTCAACTGCGTTGAAACAGTGTGGTTAACCACATTATTCAATGGTTAAATAGATCAGTCACTTCCTGTGTTCAAACAAATTTAGCGTACGAACAACATGAGGGATAATGAGATGAGCACTCATATTTTTGTTTGAATGAGGAATGAATTTTTTTATAAAATCCAAAACAGTTTATCAGGAAGTGAAATCTGAACACCGGAAGTGACACAAAATCATTTCACCACAGGTAAGTGTCTTAAAAATGGAAACACACACATACAGTAAATGTAACTTCTAGCTTGTCTGTAGTTAACTATAACCTTGGTTATGTATGTAACTGTAGTTAATTTTTATAGTGGAGACGAGGTATAAGTCAAGACTAAGCTTAACAAGAAAATGAGGGTCATATTCTTAATGTGAAAAGGTAGTAGTGCTAAACTCATGAATGTAAAAGTTTTTGAGTTTAGCACGTAATTTTGCCTTCTTAATGATTCATGTTAATCATAAACCTTTACAGGAAATTTGATATTTAAAAAGTTAGTGGATTTTAAGACTAGCTTTAACTTTGAAATCATTAAGAATTCTGACCCTCAATTCTTATGAAAGTAGAACAGTGAATGAATTGTGTTAAATTTAACTTTTTTTATGATAGTTTGAAAATTGGTTTTCACTAAATTTTTATACAAAAATTTTCATAATTTACAAACTGCCAAAAAAAAAATAATTAATTTTCAAAGATATAATATAGTGGTACTTTTAGCACAATTGGTCCATCCACTATTCCATTTTTAAACAAACGTTGGAATTTTTTGATGTCTATTGAACGCATCCAATCAATCTGTGACAAACATAACATAAAAAGAATACAAAATAATTAAAAAATGAAACTTACAAAATAATAATACTTATCGAGTAAATAAATAAAAGTAATGGGTCCAACGAAAAATTTAAATATACAATAATAACTCAAAAATTTAAGAAGGATCTTATTGCCAAATAACTATTATTATTACTTTTGTGAGAGTACAATATGTGTACAAGTTGTTCTCTGCTGGTCACTGGTTGTCATCATCTATCTCATCATTGTTGTGCAAATTGAGCTTTTCAATTCAAAGGATTTTTGGTTCAAAATTGTTTGTGATTTTTACACAATTTTCGGTATGAAAATTAATTTTTTTTTTTTTACAAAAAACGTAAAAAAAAAATTGACATTGTTTAATTGTGTGGGACTACAAACAAACAAACAACTTTCAGTTTGTTTTAGGAACCGGTAACTTGTTCACTGGTCCAGATTATGTATTGAAAACATGTTTTGTCTCTTTTTCACCTGGAAGAGTGAGCAAGAAAAACAAACTGTGGAGAAATAAACCAAGTGAAAAGAATTCTTGTTGTTTGTTGGAAGGTGGGGGTGACAGGAGATTTGTTAGACTTCGGTGCCGTCTTCTCCTTCATCCTCTAAAGAATTTGGAGTTCTACTTCGAGGGCGCTTCAGAAGCATTGAAGGGACAACGAGCGAGACAACTTTGTCCATCGGAGGAGGATGTTGTTGCCTCTGTGGCGAACTAGGGACGGTTGGAGGATCTGAACTGCTACAAGTACTATCTCCACCTCCACCAGAACTACCACGTTGCATCGTCTGTCGATTGTGCCTTAGTCTGTCGTGTAGCGTAACACCGCCACTGATCAGTTCCCTTTCGATGGCACTAGGATCTCGAGGACACAAAGGAGTTCTTTTTTCCTGGTTACGTCTGTTTTTCTCGCGAAGACGTTCTTTGTCACTGTCTGCATCACTGAAACCACCACAACGCACTTCCATTTCTCTGCCGCGATCCAGTTCAAGGCCACTGTCATCACCCTCTTCCGATTCTCTGCTACCACCGATGCCACCGTCTTCTTCGACTATAGGTCGAAGACACGTTTCTTTTACTATGTCGTCCTCTGCCGAAGTCGGTCTACTGAGCCTGTGAAGTTCGTCTTCTACGACGTCGTGCCTGAGACATTTGGTTTCGTCTTCTGCGTCCTCGGATGCGAACTCGACGACCACGTGGGTCTTCCAGTGAGGATGAACGTTGTTTGGCATATATTCTACTTTGTCATAGTTGTCGAGGTCGACGGTGGGCACACCATGGTATTGTCCAAGCCGTGGTGGCTTCTGAATCGGATTTGGACCTAAAAGACTAAGGTCCTGCTCCTCCAGTTGCAGGAACGTGTCTCTATGGTTGGTCGAATTGGCCAGTTTGTGATTTGCGTCCGCATGTTTATGATCAAATGAATCTGACTTTGGAACATGTTTACACCTCATGGTCAGCACGCAAAGTGCTATGATGAGTAGCAAGATGACAACACCAATGCCCACTACAATCCCTATGATGGGACTGACGGTCGTGTCTTTGACTTCGGCAACTTCGCGTCCCACATTGAGAGTAACGTTTGCAGTCTCACTGCTAACTACATTCTCCGCCACACAAGCATACGTTCCAGAGTCGGCTTTTTCGGTCAACATTATACTCAGTCTGCTCACCTTCTCGGTCGTCCCCTCTTCGGACACTAAGTATGATTGACCACCAGCCGTCGACGACACGTTACTTATGGATTTACCTTGCCAAGCCCACCACACGTAAGGCTCTGGATTGGCGTTTACGTGACACGTTAGCGTCACGTTGTCGCCCTCGAGGAGTTCCGTGTTGTCTGCCTCGACGTACATCTGTGGTTCGCAAGCGTAATCGTTCAACTCGAGTTCGTTCCACGTTTTGCCTTGGAACCTCACTGGAAGCAAACATGTAGGAGGTACATTAAAGGGAACGTTATGTTTGGTAATCCACTCGCGCAAAGACTTCAGGTGACAATCGCATCTCCACGGATTATTGTGGAGAAGAAGTGCGTTAAGTCCTTCAAGCGGTTCCACAACCTTATCGTTAAGATTTTGCAACCGATTGCCATCTAATTTGAGCAGTGTGAGGTGTTTGAGTCCTTTGAACGCGCCCACTTCGATGGTCTCGATTTCGCACTGGCTAAACTCCAGCGTTTTGAGAGATTCCATGCCCACGAAGGAGTCCTCGGGGATTCTCTTGAGAGGATTCCAATTCATCGAGAGTCGCCGTAGTTGTGGGACTTCGCGAATGGCGGTCGTTGGCACGTAAGTCATTTGGTTGGAACTAATATCCAATTCTACGAGGTTGGAGAGACTTCGAAAAGCCTCCGTATCGATCTGACTCAGACTACAGTCCGACAAATAGATTCTCTGTAAGTTAACGAGCTTGGCGTTGAGAAAAGTGTCCTTAGGTAACATCTGCAAATTGTTGTTGCTGATGTCCAAAACCTGAGTTCCTTTATCCAAATCGTTGGGCACGAAAAGGAAATTGGCTCTTTTGCATTCGACTGTCTCTTTGCCACTCTTCCACTTGCAATCACATTGATAGGGACATTCTGCAAGGCACAACAAGGGAAACGAGGTGAGGAGGAAAAACAAACAGTACATGAGCAACATTCTAGACGATGATGGACATTGTCCATCATTTCCACCGCCGACGCTTCCGTCGCCCGGCGGTTGCAACGTCCTCCACAGTTGTCGAGTCCACGAAAACCATCGTGGTTTTGTGAAGGCTCGGGCGGCTCCTCTCGAGGCACCGATAGGGACGGGGAAGCAACACGGCATGCTGTCTTGTTCATCTGCATTCAGAACTTGAAGTGTATTTTACAGCAGCAGCCTTTGAAGATCTTCGAAGACAGTTGCTCGTACTTTGGAAAACAGTGACCTCAAGGTCGGTTGTACTAACTGTGACAGTTCTTCATCGTCAGAATCTGCAATGACAATATTTGAAAAAAAAAACACATCAGTAACTTTAATAATGGTTATAAATATGATATGGTAACTTGATGGGATTTTTATAAAATTCAGTTTTAAAAAAAGTTGGTTACTGCAAAGTTTGAAGAATGTTGATTCACTTTTTTATATCTCCTTTTATGTATATTTTTACATGGTATAGTATTTATTTATCTTGAATGGCGAAGCTTAAGTTGTTTGCTTGTCCTGGCTGCACTTGACAAAAAAAAACATAACTTGGTTTGAATGAAAGGATTTTTTCCGAATAGATTGAGAAATATCTCTCTTTATATGAATAAATGTGTAAGCTTCTGAAACATATTTTCATCTGAAATTGAATGAAATATGTTTTTGGGGGAAAAGAAAACACCTTGAAGAAGAAGCTTGAAGAAGGCAGGAGGAGCGCATCATAAACATTAGATAGATTTCTTTTTATGGCTGAAGCAACTTTGAACAATGTAATCTCTCTTTCTTATCAATGTTTTGCTTCATGATCTTTTCTTAGAAACTAGAAAACATATGTTTTGTGTGTGTCTTTAACAAAAAAAAAACCATATCCAAAAAAAGATGCTTAAACTTTTTTCTACTCTCTTCATTCTAAGGACAGTTCTTCATAGATATTAAATGAAGCTTACAGAGTCAATAATCTTTTATCTGCTACTTTTAACAACTGAAAGAAAAATATGCATAAATTATGACCTAAAAAAATCACCACCTTCTTTTCTTTTCTATTATCAAACTGTTTGCTTCAATAAATGTTAACTGAATGAAGGAGAAGTAAAAAAAAAACTCGGGGAAAGGGGGTTTTATATGAAGGTCTCTCTATAATATTATATAAGAAAAGCGACATACATACACACATATTGAGAAAAATGTCTTTGAAAAATGTTGAAGCAATATCTTTCGGTTCATTACTTTTGTGAACATAATTTCAAAGAAACACCAACTTTATGAGGTATAGAAAATCTTCTGCTTTTGATTCCAATAAAGAGATTGGGGGAGAGGGCCCCCCACCCTATAATAATGGGTTCAAACATGATAGCCGATTAGGTTTTCTACTTTTTTTTCTCTTCATCTTCTACTTTTTTGTGTGTGTGTCATATATAAATAACATTCTTGTTTTCTTTTGTGCTTTTTAAAAAGATAACTTTTACCTTTTTTATATAATAAGAAAATCAATTAGAAGGATTGTTAGCGGCTATTTAATAAAACTATGAACCTGACTTTAGCATATGTAAGTATGGTAAACCTAATGTTTTTTTAAATCTAATTTTTGCTAATTTTACCTTCATTCACGAAAAACAAACTGTCGCCTGAAGAAGTTTTAGGAACTGTTTTTATTCAGTGTTTTAGTAGCAAAATTAAGAGAAACTAGAAAGCGTTTTTAGAAACTAAAAGGGTAGCTCAATCACTTAGGGTATTTTTATGGAGGGGGGGGGGGGGTATCTTTCAAAATAAACTTTTTATATACAAAGAATTAAAATATATTGTCTGTTTAAAGTTGTTGAGACATTTTCAAACTCACACAAAAAGCTTATTTTGAAAGATATCAATGAGCTACCCTTCTAGTTTCTAAAAATGCTATAGTTTCGCTTAATTTTGTTCCTGAAAGGATAAATATAGTTCGAGAGGCATTTACACTTTAAAACCACCTTTTTGTTCTTTCTATTTTGTGGTTTTCACTGTTTCCACTTTACATGAATTTGTAGTAACAAGTTGCAAATTGAGAAATTTGTTACTTGGATAGAATATATAGGGTTAGAGTGGGGAGGGACTCTCTTGATACTGGTGATAATGGGAAGTTGTCATGTCAAAAAATGCCGGTTACAAAAAGACTAATAGCTATAGCCCGTGCTATTTGTTACCTTCTTAAAGCATCTTTGCAATAGAAATTAAGATTAAAGCTAAATCTTGACAGTTTGTGGAAGATAAAAGAAGAAAAAACACCTGGTGGACACATTCTTCTTGAACTTTCTTTTTACCTTTTCACACCTTTTATTTAGGAAAAAGAATTGTATGATTTCTTTAAAAAAACTCTCCTGGAAATTCTCAATTCAATTGAATTTTGCCATATAATTTAGGTTTACAGTTAACTTAGTTATAAGGTGTCAAGAACAAAAATGATGAATTCCTATTTTGCTCTTGTTTAATATTTGGATCATGGTAGTGAATTTTACACTCTTGTTAATAAACACTTCCAGCTGTGAGCGGAAACATAACTTCTACTTTTAACAGTAGGTGGTCGTACAATTTAAATGATATACAACCTACATGTACATATACATATATATATTTTATAAAATACCTTTTAAAAGGTCTAATAAATTACGAACACGTCCACATATGTTCTTGTAGGGGTTTTTTTTGCATTTCTAGCCAATAGGGTATAGAAGAAACCTATGATTAAGTCCTGAAGACGACTAAATCCTTATTTTTGGTTCATGAACTAAAATTAAGAGTTGAAAATGATGTTTCATGAATGGATTTTTTTTATTTCATTTCCATTTGGAAAAAAAAAATGATTGAGGGTTAGATTTACTAAATGCTGAAGTTGTCTTTCAATTACATTGATTGTAGCATTTTTGATTACTTCTAGAAATTATGGTTAATGATTTTGAGCTTGAAGTTCATAAACCATGATAGAAAGAAACACTTTTGCTGTAGATTGCACATTGTAATATTAGCAGTTTTTTATCATAAAGTGCAATCTCAATCTTTCTTTCTCTGTCTCTCTCTCTATCTATCTGAACTTAGGCACTTTGAGAAAATTTCAATTAAGAATTAAAATAGAAGGGAAAGGTTCTTCATCTTTTGTATAGGGGGGAATGGGTGAATATGGGGAGTTTCTTCTCCCCATGTGAATGTCATATTGTGTGATCCACAATTTGAGATCACATTCTTAAAAGTGGTGGAGAAAAGATATAGGAAAATGTTTTATCTTAACAAAACAAAAGAGGGCCAAAGAAGACGCGTTATAACAGTGATTATGATTAAGAAAAAAAAAAGGTTGTACAAAGTCAGCAATTTTTTTCTCTCTCTCTCTTTCTATCTCAGGAGACTTGTTTCTAACTTAAGAGAATATTATTTCGGAGACCTAATATAAAAATGGGTAACTGCTATATTTTTCTGTGCAAAGTTGCAATTTTCCCAAAGGATAAACTGAGGAGGAGATCATTTTAGATTAGAAACTTGTGAACGAATTGTATGGCAGCAACCTACTTCTTTTTTTCTATTTCAAGTGACACCAATCATTTGAAAAGTGTAAAAAGGGGTTAAAAGTTACTTCTTGTTTAAGAGTTTTGTTCAAAACTGTGGTGAAATGATAAAATACATGGAAAATAATTAATTGTATGGGAATTTAATCAAATTAGGAATGTTGATACTGTTGAAGAAGAAAAAAATATTATGGGATCTTTCTAAACTTATGAAATGATAAAATGTATAGAAAATAAATCAGTTTTAACAATTCTGTTGAAATTCCTATGTATCCAAAATATTGCGTTTTATTAGTTTATTGGGGGGGAAAAAACCTTCACCAGTAATTCCAAAAGTTTGCATAAAATGCATAATGAACCACTGTGTTGGGGAAAATTACTTTTAAAAGTAATAAATTATAGTTACTAACTACATTAGTAAAAAAATAATTACAGTTAACATATTTCAAAAAGAAATTACAATTACTCATTTTTCTCAAAGTAATTTGATTACTTTTCGAAATAGAATCTCTGAATTGACCTATCACACAGGAAAGTGATTGCAGATTAACGTTAGCAGCGCCATCTATTGGTTGACTTTACAGTAGACTGCGTACATTAAACAATAGATGGCGCTGCTAACGTTAATCTGCAATCACTTTCCTGTGTTAAACGACAGACGGTAATGCGCATGCTCACACCAAGTTAGAATGCTCAAACGCTAGTCTAGAAATACTTAAACTTATGAAGATAATGTAAAATTGAGCTTATTATTGTTGGAAAAGCATGATTGCAAGTTTTTAATTATAAACTTTTATCAACAATATTATTGTCACTCTTTGCGATGTGATTGAATTTTATTTATAATTTTTTAAAAGATTGGAACCAATTAGATTTGTTTCAAGTTCAACCTAGAGTCACTCTTTCGTTAAATTGAGTAAAGTGACCGGAAGTGACGTTCAAAACTGTCACTTCATTTTTTTCTTCTTCCAGGGTGTCAGCCATCCTTGGTCTCAACTTTTGAAGTGTTTTTTTTGTGTGTTTTCTGCACAATTCGGCCGCCAAAGAGCATTCTAAGTTTATCAGTGTATTTGTTTAAGAGAAGAGGGAAGTTGGCTGTAAAATGTCTCTAAATGATAGGTAAATATTGAAATTAGTGGCGTTAAAAATGTTAGCCATTGTTTTCAAGGTGGGAAAACAGGGGTTGTAACAAATCACACCTGATGTCATCTCATACGAATTCATCTTGCACGATGACGAGCGTTGGAGGTAGAGGCTTGTTATTAAGGGTTTTCAATAGAGTAACAATTGAGACCCAATTAACATCCAGTTAGCCATTCTGACACCGTCCAATCCCGAGACCAAATTATCATACTTCAACTTTATTAACTAGAATAATGCATTGTCTAGCCTCCACCTCCAACTGTTGTCGTCGACAGGCAATTAGAAAACGGGATAAACAGACGTTTGCTCCGCCCTTTTTATGACGAACGCAACTTCTAATTGGTTGGTTATGTAGGTCTGACGTCACATGCTCCGCCCTTTTCAACGTCGAACCACACAACAAACCAATTAGAAGTTGCCGTTCGTCATAAAAAGGGCGGGGCCAACGTCTGTTTATACCGCTTTCTAATTGTCTGTTTGTCGTCGTGCTAGATGAATTCTTATCAGATGGAATCGTGCGAAATGAATCACATTAAAATATGGAGGACTGGGAAAGGGGCGTTAAGTGGAGGAAATACTTGAATGTTTGTTAAGTATTTGTTTATTGGTGTTACAAAATTACTGGATTACAAGTTTAAAAAAAACACAATGATGATGAAATTGCAAACAGTAGAGAGAAAAGAAAAGATTTTCACTTTGGCCCGACAATGACATTTGAAGGTCGGACGGCATTCCTTCCTTTAAAAAGCTAGTTTCTGTTTTTTACACATACAGCTTGCATGGTGTAATATATTCAACATCATCAGCCACAGTTGTGGTTGTCTTTTTTTTGTTTTGCATTTTATACTATTTTTTTTTACCTTGGTGCTGTTTCTGACTGCAGTGTTTAAAATGTGAGCTAGACAGACATGCAAACAGGCAGACAGACAGACAGACAGATACGCACTAAATAGGTAGAACTGTTAAAAATTACAGATTAGAAATATGCAACATTCTTTTCAACGACTTTGAGTTCTCATCATAGTGAACCATAGATGACCTAGAAACCTAGACACGTAATTTGCTTAAATATTACACAGAGAGAAAGAGAGGGCCCTCCTCCTCCCGTTGTTCATAGTTGACCTGGCACAAACTTAATTTGTAACGCACACAAAACACACACACTCATAGGATTGCAATTGGATTGCAGTGGTTGGTGCTTTTTTATTTTTCTTCAAATAATTGCCAGCAAACAGCGAAATGTAATTTAACGTTAGAATGGAAGAAAGTTTTGAGTTTCAAGTTGTGACCTCGGATCATTTTGAAACATTTTTTTTTTAAATTTAAAGCAGCACTTTATTTCATTTATTTGTTGTTTCGAGCTTTTTTTAAAGCAGCGAAGCGAGTAAAATGTTTGACCTTTAAAACAAGGTACAAAGAAAGGTAACAATTTCATGGATCATTTGAAAGGGCATCAAATAAATTTAGCTAGAAAACTAACCAGTGTCAGAATTAAGAAAGCTGTTTTTCTTATGAGCAGTAGCAGCCATTTTGCAAAATAATACAAAATTGAAATGAAACATTTTGAGTTATTTCTGCATTTCAAAATGAACGTTGTTAAAAAAAAAAATGGAAATTGAAGTTGTGGGAGGAATTTTAATGCTCAAATTTCTTTAGATTTAACTTTTTTTTTCTTCTGTTTTTTTTCAGTTTAAGGTGGACAAAAATGTGCAAATATAGCTTATTTTAAAAGATATCAATATAATAATAAACACACTTCTCTAAGTGTTTGAAACACTTTTAAAAGATTTTCTTCAGTTTGTTTTTCAAAATGAAGTTTCCAGAATTTTAGTGACATTTTTGACTGTGAGAACATCAGCTGTATCATAAATGGAAATGTCAGAATAAATAATAAACCAAATATAAAGAAAAAGTGGACTTGAGAGAGAGGGGGGGGGGGTGTGTGAAATCGTCTTCAGTTTTCTAAGTTCATTGGAGACATTCTATTTTTTTTTTTTTGAATGGTCAAAGATCATGACCTCCATTTTTATCTCAAGTATTCTTTTGAACTAGAAAAAACACTCATGAAAGAAATGTCCAAATTTGGTGAACTTCATAGAAAGAGAGAGAGAGAGAGTGAGTGGTAACATTTCTGACGTGAAATCTATTTTGCAATATTCATTTGGACACAAGAGATAAGAGACTAGAAAAAAAAAAAGAGAAAGAGAGCTAATTGACAAAAAATATCTGAATTTACAAAATCATGTTTCAAAGTGAACAAGTTCTTTCAGGACTTTTCATTTATTCCTTTTTTAGATGAATCAGATATCTAAGATTTATTTTGTCAATGTGTGTCTAGTTAGTTTATCAATTACGTCATGTAAATCTAGTTTTACTTTTTTGAAGCAATTCAAGAATATCAAGTTACAAGTGTGAGGAGGCATTCTTGAAAAACGTTGTATGCACTTCATAATAATCTTAACTTGATAATCTCGTAATTTATACGACAATTGTGTTATTTATATGTTGTAATTTGTACAGAAAAAAAAAAGTTGTGTGACGTTCTTGTGGAACTTGTTCATTTCGAAGAAGTTCTTGGAATTGAAGAATTTCAAGTTTTCAGTAACAACATGTTGCAGCGTTACACACATATATATAGAGATAGATAGGCGTATTAATAATCAAAATAGTAAAGACTAATAACAGGGTGTTGGTTTCAATATGGTTAAGGACCGACCTCCTTCCACCCTTTAAAAGAAAAGGACATTAACCTGTAAATAAAACAATAATTGTTTTTCTTACATTTTGAGAGATTTTCTAAGGTGTAAAATTTGATAAACTAAATGAGAAGACAAGATTTGCCAGTAGATCACCTATATGTTATTAATTACAACTAATTATATTTTGAATCTCAGGTGTCGTAGGTTAATTTAGATTACCAGAAACAATTAGCAGAAAATCATAAGTTTGTGTAGAAACTTCAAAGTAGAATAATAGGCGAATTATGTTAAAAGAATTTTTTCATAAATCCCAATATTGTTAAAAATAAACTTTTTTATGTCAATTTTTGAAAATCATTTTATAATTAAATAATTTTATTTTTCTAAAATGACGCATAAATATATCTCCATAAAAATACTTTTATCTTAATAAAAGTTGTTTATATTTTCTGAAATGTTTCAATTGTAAATTTGAATCTGTTTTTCAAAATTCTAATCACAAAATGGCGCTGTATAATTCTATAGTTAATTGTTATTAAGATAATTAAATTAAAAACATTTGCTTATTAGAAATAATTAACGATTCAAGGTTATAGGAGGAGGACAAGATCATTACTTATCATTGAAGTTGAAGGGGGGTTTCTGTTTGTACTTATCCAACTGACCATTATGAAATGCTTACCTGAAATCGATTCTCTCTTTTGTGAATGATTCCAGTTGAAGATTTTTCGAAACAAAAATTCACTAATAATCCACAATTATTATTATTATGAGACACGCGGTCCACTTTTTTCTTACAGTGTTTGTTGAGTGTGACTTGAGTCAAAACTTAATATCCTTTATGTGATTTTTCTTAATAATGAAGCCAAGTTGTAGTTAGAAAATATGACTTGCACCTTTCTTCTTCTTTCCTCTTGTTTCCAAAAGTTTAAAACTCTCTGGGAAAATCAGGGAGAGAAAGAGAGGGAAGGTTATGGCAATCGTGATACCCAAAGGCGGAATCCAGTTCAGGACGTCCGAAGTGCTTGTTGCAGGACGTTCCAAGTTTAGACATCCATGGGTAGTGTGAATAACAACAGCCCAGCTGCTTTTGCTGCTCTCAACTCCTACTTTCGACTCGCAACTCCTAATATTCCTTCAATTTTGTACAGTAGCTTGCTTGCTCTCTGTTGAGCTCTCATCAGTTTTCAAATGTGAACTTGAATTTGGTTGTGTAGTGTGGTGCCACTTTTTGATGCTTTAAACTTTTCAAGTGGAAAAAATGGAACTAGACTTAAAACTTGTTCTGTTTCACGTGACTGATTTTCAAGCTTTTCTTATCTTATTCCTGTTTTTTCCCCCTTTATATCTCACAGGAGAAAAATAATTTCTTTAAGGAGGAGGAGGAGGTGTGAAGGGTGGTTGGTAGTTCGTTTACAAATACAGCCTCAGCCACTGTGGATATGTTTTTTTTTTCCTTCTTCTCTCCCAACAATTGGTGCAACTGAACTGAATTAGGCCATGTTCTGTATGGAAAATATTTCTCTGTCTCTTGGAGTCTCTCCCCAAAAATTCCCCCCCCCCCCCTTCAAGGCTTGCGGCTGAGAATTCCTACTTTTTTATGTGTTGTTGCCAGTTCTTTGTGCAATTTTCTGTTTTTCTCTTTTCAACTTGACCATCCTGTTTGGTGTTCGGAAAAAAGAAAGTGTAAAAACAAGTTTTTCTGGGACATAATATAACAGCTGTTGAGAACTTCGAGAGATTTTTAAAAGCAGAGGTCGCCACTTGACGACACACAAAAAAAGACACTTATGGTTATATTATAAAATAACATAATGTGTAGCATATATAATGTTTATTATTTATTTAAGATAGTTTATGAACAGCTAATTTTTCGAACTATTAATTATTCTGTTTTTCAGAAGAGCAAAATAAGGAGAAAATAGAAGGTGTTTTAGAAACTAGAAGGGTTAGCTCAAACACTTTTAAGAGGATTTTCACTTTGAATATCTTTCAAAATAACCTTTTTAAAAACAAAATTGTCTGTTCTCAAGTACGTTCATTTTCAAACTGACATAAGTTTATTTTGAAAGATATCAACATGAAAATGGCCTTAAGTGATTTCGCTACACTTCTAGTTTCTAAAAAAAAAACATTCAAATTTGCCTTCATTTTGTATCTGAAACACAGAATAATCAATCAAAGTTCGGCAGGCCCCGTTTACACTTTAAAACCACCTTAACAATTAAAACTCCAAATATGAAACAAGTGTTAAACTAAACTATAATACAAATAACCACAACCATATTTGTTTTATTTATTATAGCTGTTAACTACAATGACATCAGCTTTAAATATACATAAAAAAATTTTTGTTTCCTCCATTTGTTAACTCATATTGCATTATCAAAAAAGCCAGAAAAAATGTTGGTGACGTCACAGTTTAGATTCGATATATCACTCTTAGTCATAATATTAATAATTCATATCCCTGAGTGTGAGAGAGAGAGAGATTGTTTTGCGTCATCATCACATGTTATTTACCGCACAATGTGTTGGACTAATTTGTGAGGAATTTCAAACACGCACACAACTGTTTATTTTATGTAGCCCCCTCAAAATCACCACATAAATTGACATTCTTTTTTCTTATAGGAATTGCACACACACACCTACACGTAAACACGTGCAGGAATTAGATAATGGGCGCATTCGGAAACGAAAGAGAAAGTTCGTATGTCAAGTGAAAGCAAGTATGTGAATTAGATGATTGCTCTCTTGAGAAGGGTAGGTGGAAGCAGCACATTTACCGGACACTTTTTCTATACAGATGCTCCCACCCACATATTGTTTCTGGGCGAAAAGTGTGAAAGTAATATAAAGTAGTGTCCAGAAACAACATGTGATTGGGAGCATCTTTATTTGAAAGAAGTGTCTGGGAACTATGATAGCTATTCATACAATTCTCAAGAAAGCAATCATCTAATCCACATACTTGTTTTATAGCCTCCTCCTCATATGACTTTCTATGAAGTCTCGTACTGGAGAAGAAAATAGCAAAATCAAGCACATCTGGAAATTCTACTCTTTTAAAGAACTGTCCAGTTGAACTGTTCTAGAATTGTCACAGCATAAAGAAATAGGGGTTCGTTTCAGATTGCGCCCATTACTAGAACATCTGTAACTCACATGTTATAGAAAATTGTAAGCTGAGGAATTTTTCAGCGAAAAGTTAGTTTTTTCGTAGATGTTTCATTTTAGAAATTTTCTTTTTAGAAATTCATAAGAATCTTATTTGGTTTTCGTTTTTTCTTTCTAATATTGTGGTTAAAGGTTTGAAAATCGATTGCCATCAAGAAACATGATTAAAATGATAATTTTTCTGATTAGAGAGAACTTTTTTTTTCAAGAAAAGCCCTTCAAAGATTTCAATGAACTTTTTTGGTTTGAATATTATAGATTTAAAAAAATGTGGTCCTTCAAACATTTTTTGATGAATAATGATGATAAATCTTGTAAATGAAATTTTGCTAAAATTAATTTAGATTTCTTATATTTTTTTTTTTGCTTTTTCTAGTTTGAAGTCATTTTTGAGAACATCTGTGCTTTTATAAAGAAAGAGAGTCGAGTTTTTTTAAATCTTCTGCGAGTTCTTTTGATGTAACTCTCAAGAGGACTTCTTGCAGCTGTGTCTGACTTTTTTGTACAAAGAAGAAGAAACTTCCCCCCATGTTGAGTACAACAACAAAAAAAAACAAGATTCATTCAAATTCATCTTCAATGATTGACATCTGGTCACTGAGGTGAGGTATAAAGGTAATCTCTTCCCTAAATCCCTCCACTCTTCTTACTTACTCTCTTCAAATATTTATATATATATACATAGATATAACGAACGTTTTTCAATTACTTATTGGACAGTGGAATAATATTATTCGTTTTTTTTTGTGTGCTAACATTTGGCATTTACAAATATACAAAAATATTTTGGTTGCATTTTTCTCTTTTGTTATTTGTTAGTAGATCCTACAGTAAAGAGAAGGGAAAATGGGGAGCAAAATATGCGAATGAATAATGTCTAAAAAGGAACTTCCTTTCATGAAATGCATCATTTTTTTCTTTACTTTCTGCAAATGCATCTTTGAGTAATATGCAAAATGGTTTAGCTAAAAGTCTTTTCTATAGAAGAAGAAGAAGAAGACGACGACGACTTTCTTCGTTATTGAAAGATCAGGTATATAGAAATAATAATAATGGTAAGTGTGAATAGAATGTGTTTGTTGGCCAAACAAAAGGAACCATCATAAAAAAATCACATCAATTTTAATATTTCTCTTGTTTCACACGTCCTCGCAAAATATGCTAATGATTCATGGATACTAGAATATGATGGGTGGTGAGTGGAGGGGGAGGGGGACTTAAGTCTTATAGTTTTCTATGTGAAAATGTAAGGAAAAATGGAAAGAAGTGACGATGCATTTGAAATATGTCTTTTCTAGAGAGAACAAAAACAGAAAACACAAATAAGGTTGCTTCTATTTAACATTACTTTTATGAAATGAAAAATAACATCATTTGGTTTTTTTTACTTTGAAATATATGAGGAAAAGACTAATATTGTACGAATGTATAACAAAACCTCCTAACATTAATAAGTTATTAACTGAAGTAAAAAGTTTGAATAAAACTTTTATTCCATTTAATGTTATATATATATAGGATCATTGTGTTACCAAGAAGGATGGATAGGGAAGAGAGGGGGTGTGCTTATTATGATGAAAAATAAAATATATTTATATATATATATATATATATATATATATATATATATATATATATATATATATATATATATATATATATATATTCTGTGAGATATTTGACTTTTGTAAAGCTTATTATTTGTTTTGAATTGCACTGAGAGAGAGAGAGAGAGAGATTTCTCAGTAAGGAATCCGATGACATAAAAAAGTTTCAATGGAAATTGAAAATATTTAGATTTAAGTAAATCTGACTTTATGAATATAATGAAATTCATGGATGGACACAACAACAAATAAAGGATTGGTTTTTTCCTCTTTTGCTTGATTTCCTTGGAGATAGGAAACTGAGCTCAAGAATACTTTTGAGAAGTGACCAATGGGGGTTTACAGTTATTGCACTGTAAACTAAAACGTTGTGACGTCAGACGGGTTGATTTTAAAATTGATTTTTGTGTCATTGTTTTTTAAAATATTGTTTAAAATAGTTATTACATTGTTAGTAATAATGAGGTTAATATTTAATAAAAATCATGGGAGATATTAAATACAAGTAGAATTAATTAGGTGTGTGACTTACAAGTTGGCAGCGGCGCCGTCAGTTCCAAAAGCTAGGTCACCGTACTACAGTAGTAGTCCACAGTTTTAACAAACTAGAAAGGCAAGTAAGTAGAATAGTCGTTTATTTGATACGTGCTGCTTCACTTTTTCAGTATTCTATTATGACGACTTGTTAGTGAAGTGTGTGACGTCAATGAAAGAGAAAAAATGCACAAGTGTTTCAGCAGATGTTCTGTTGTTACAACGTGCAAAAGTTGCAAACATCCTCAATAGTACTTACGTGCAAAAACGTAGTGAACTAAACTGCCTTCTTATAATGTAATATATGCTTGGAATTATCATCTTTTTGAGAGTTCGGATAAATATGAACAGGAAACTTCATCATGTCGAAAGAGGAGGAGTGTTGTAACTTGTAAATGGAGTTTCAGTAGTGAAATGATTCTGATTTTCTGTAGTGTCAGGTCTTTTGATTCTGATGTAGGCGTACCAGAAAGTGTCATGACTGAAATAAACAAATAGATGTATGTGTATTTTGAAAATATTTTTCCACATCTGTGTGGTCATTAATGGGCTGCCACAGCTATGTTTTCAACAGCTTGAAACAAAAGCTGAAATATTTGGTATATATTTGACATTGGATTAGCAGTGAGTGGTGGTGAGCATGCTGTCATTTTTTGCCATCTTGCAGCTGGTCTATGTATCATTGAAAGAGATACATCAAACATGCAACTTTGGTGCTCGTTCAGTCCACTATTTTTATTTGGCACTGGTCACAATAAAAGGATGAACAGATGAACGTCGTGGGCACCTCTAAAGCCTGAAACAGACTGCATAATAGTGCATATGGAGTTGGATGAGCACAAAAACTTTGGGATGAACATGGGTGCCGAACAACCTGATCATTTTTTAAAATCAAATCATGTTTTTTTTTACATTCTGATGGGCTGCGCCCCTTGACCCCACATAACAAACTCAAAACCTTTCCCCCCTGATATAAAAAAAGTATAGTGTTCATCCAATTTTATATCATTCTGTTTCAGGTTTTAGTTACCCCCAATGTTCATCGGTTCATCCCTTATAATGGCACGCACACCAATTAGCTCCAAGTATTTCAATTATGGTTTATATGGAGGCTGGATTTTGTTTTGTAAATTCAGTTTCTGGTGCCAGACTTGAATTATGAAAATGCAATTTCTTTTTTTTTTAGTTATTTATAATGTTAGAAACTTGGAACAATTTTCGAAACAATTAGAAAGTATTTATTATATTTGGATCTATGCATACTTTACAACAGTTTTGAGTTGTTGTTGGCTTGACTATTTCGCTGACCACATGCCCCATGACCTTCTTTAAACGTTTTGTAGTCGGCCACAGCATTCCAAAAACTTCGTCATTACCAACAGATATATCTTGTTATTTCTTTCTATGTGAAAGAGAGGGTCCTTTGCAGAGCAAAACTCCATAAATATCATACTTGAAGATGGGGAGAAGAAGGTGGTGGAATACTAGAGATAAGAGGCGACATAAAGACGAAAATGGGGGGGGTTTGAGGGGAGGGTCTGTAATTTGGTTGTATGGTTTTAGCCAAATTTTCCAGATGCTGTTATGTTATGGAAGATTGCAAATTATTTGTACCAACAAGTAGAGAAAGAAATGACCTTTTAGTGGTTTGCCTACAAATGGTGTGGTGGCTTATGGAGAATCCCTTATAGTTGGAGGGACCCAATAGGGTTGTTGCATTTCCAACCTCATACCATAAATATAAATTGTAAAGTGCACCTTTCAACACTGTTATACATCAAAAACAGCAAAAACTGTTGTGGCATTTTGTTTTTAGCTTTTATACCACGTTATTTGTTGTAACATAAGTCAATTGGTTTCTTCTCGAAACAGTTGATAATATAGTAAATATGAGAAACAAATTGAAAGATTGTATAATCTTAATAAGAATGTCATTTGAAGTGGAGACCCCTACATTTTGTTAAAAAAAATGCTTGCAAAACTTTATAGCAAACACAGCCAATCAAGCCATCGAGGCCCAGCAAACCTACCGGGTCCATAAACCCACCAAGCACATGGGCTGGACTTTTCTTAAAAGCTCACAAATCTCTTGGGCTGGGCTTTTTGCAAGCTTGCCAGCCCATGCAGGTTTCGTACGCCCCTATCACACAAGCAAAGTTTCATGCAATAAAACTGGCGATGAGACTTGCGACTGCAACTTATTAGTAAACTTTCATTTTCCATATCATGTGCATGAATCTACTTTTGCAACAAATTTCTGATGGCCTTTTAAGACAAGTATCACAAAAAGTTTCTCAGTACCAGTAGTTGAACATGTGTAACTCCATGACAAAGGGTCTCACAAAAGTTTCAAAGAAAATTACATGAAGTTGATTGTCAATACAAACTTTGGATTTGCATGTCTCAATGTAAGTTTTATCGCGTGTAAGTTTAATAAAAAAGTTGTATGTGTCGTACGGGCTTTAATTGGAAGTGTCATTTTTAAATTTAGATCATGTTTTTTTTAGAAAGAGAGAAAAAAAAATTTCATGATAAAAATGTTGTTGAAATTGACCCATTTTTTTGTTTATAAAAATATGTAATGTCCGTACATTGCATATATCTTGACCTCAAATCCCAAATGATTAATAAAATGTTTGTTTGTCGAGGACAGTGTTCTTGAGAGCAACAAGATAAGACAAAAAAACCAAGACAACACTATTTTAGCTTAGTTTTAACCATGGCGCCATCCTACTCAGTTAACTAACACTCACATGATGTGTATTATAAATATAACATATATACACACAAGGGGTGGTGGGCTTATTTGGTTTATTTATGCACTTTACTTCCTTTGTTTTAAATGTGTGTGTGTGTTATCAGAGGAAAAAGAAAGTAAACACTTGAGTATTTATTTACAATAGATCATTGAGATGTGATGGTCAAAGAAAAACGAAAAGAGGAGGAACTCAATTGACAGGTGTTAACCAGGTTTACCTTTGAAAGTTAGTTATGTTCACTTCCATTCAAAGAATCTCACTTATACTTACCAAGTTTCACATCCGTTTTTTGTTGCCATTGTTTGTTTATTTTTTCCGTTTGAAATTATATACAACTTAGTGCTACCTTTTTTTTTTTTGGCTAAATGCGTGGAACATTTCAGTTGGAAATTGTAAATGTTGAAAGCTAAGATACAATTAAAAACATCTCCCATCCTCTTGAATGTTATTATTTTCTTGTGCATGTACATGTACATGTATATGGCATTACTCATAACTACATATATAAATGTAGTTTGCTAAAACTGAATGAATGGTAACAGAATTTTAATAAGTTGATAAACTGTTATGATAAGGGTGGGCTTATTATCCTTCAATTGACACTTTACAACCATTGTTCAAGAGTGTGAGATTATAAATGAGTCTAAGATACACAAATGAAGGAACTCTTTTGTGTCTACGTGTATATAGTCAATTCTAAACGATGTGCTATTAAACAAATTTGCATAAACAAAGTTTCATTATTGTGAGTAAAACTACTTTGGTGGAGATTCTCATAATAATAATAATAATAATAATAATAATAATCTTTTGATATTATTATATAAGCTTATCTAGTTGGCTATCTGTATTTACATTTTAAATGTTGGTGAAATTTCATCTCCATACATTTAACTCTGTAATGAGATAGAACAAGGGTTCATTAGAATAGTTTACGGAACTGTAATGAACAATAATTAAACTAGTTACAATAACTGAATTGCAAACTAAACTAGAATTTCTACACAAGGGGTTAATAAACTTGTTTGCTTATTGGCAGTTACTATTGCTGTATTTATCATACAGGGTGTTCTAAATGTTAGCATATAATTCATGAAGATGATTACCCAGTGAATTTCAGTCGCACCATAACACGTTGCAGTTATTGGGTTTTTATTCTTGAGTTTTGACAATGCATTTCACATGCTGCAGTTGGACTTTTGTCTCTACATCGGTCCAACGGAATACAAGCCTTCTTGGCTGGCAATGGCTACTTGCAGAGTAATTTTCAAATTCAAATAATATCAACTTGATCACACTGGCAGCTTTAAATTTTTGATGGAACACCCTGTATTAAGCAGTCTGTTTGTTAAAGAACAAAATATTTTATTTGATCTTCAATGCATTATATTTCTTAATGGAAGACTTCAGTTTCTGCTTTACTAATACTAAATTGGCTTTCAAGAGAGACAAATTCACTTATTCCACTACAAGTCACTTTTAAAACACCAAAGACTGGCCAACAGGAGGGTTATGGGGGTTGTTATACCTGTATAATAACATAATATATGACTGAATCTTGTTTTACTTGAGCCATGAAGGTGAAGGACTGGCAAAAGAGAGAAAACCCAATTGTGTTTCTGACCTATAAGGATTTTTATTACATAAATCTTTCACACAGCTTTTTTTTTGGTCATAAATGTCTATTGGTGGTAGGTCCTTTACCAGATATTGGTTAGCTCATACAAAAATGAATGATAGTTGATGGTAATGAAATGCGGAAATTATTACCTTCTCTATTACTGTTTGTTTAGGGTGACAGACAGACAAAATGACAGAAATCTTCCGGTAAACCTTTTTGCGATTTCCGCAATTTTTTTTTTTTTGAATGAAGCTATCAGTGCAGTTTGTTTTAGTCTTAACTTAACTACTGATTACATTAGCACAAATTGGTTGTTTAGTTTAGCCAACAGTATTGTCCCAATATGCCGCTTATTTTGATATTGTCAGAACTTCCGGACTTTCTTCTGTTTTTGTGTGGTTCAAAACATTGTGATTGATAGTGTTTATACGTCATGTAACTTGAGTGAGGGCGCCACTATGGATTATATTTATACACTTTGTGTAGGGACAGTCCGATATGTTTACATAGCCAATTACAATGAAAAATAACATTCCATAAATCAGACCAAATCTCTTCTTTTTCTTTAGCAAAAAATATATATTTATCTCTCTCCCCCCACCACCTCTTTTTGTACAAAAGGAAAATTTAGAAATAGCAAAAACTGTAATAATAGGCGAAAATAAAGCGTGGAAACATTAATTTTGTTAATTTGTAATTCTACCATGGCAAACAAACACAAAATAATCATCAATATCCATATAAACATAATTCACTTTAATTTTTTTTTAACTTGAACGATTACAGATTTTATTTCATTATAAATGATTCAATTATTTTACGAACTAAAAGTTTGTTTTTCAATGCAAAAAAAAAAAAATCAGATTAAACAATCTTTTCGTATTCGTTATTTTTGTCTAAAGGCCTTGTTAAAAGGCAATCATATAACTCTATTCAAAATTTTCAAACGCCCTATCATCATTATGTAATCATTTAATGATGGTTAGGCAAAGTTAAACAAACACTGATCTCGCTTATGTTTACTCATGAAAACATCTTTTGTATTAGTAGTTTAAAGATATACAATGTACATGCCACATTGCAAAATGCAAAATTTTGTTATCCTTTGTGAATGTAGTTATCTCTACTTAAGTATTCAAAGGTTTGAATTTTTTAAAATGCGATTAGCTGAATAAGATAAAGCTGACATTATTTCCAAAACGTTGTTTCTGTATTTTTTTAATAAAATATTAATGAGAATGTACAACTAAAGCTAGTTAGACACCTTTTTTATTTTACCATTTTTTTTTTCTACCTTAAAATGAGTGAAGTTTTTTCTACTCAAATTTTTAGCAAGATACAGTATATTACACAGTGGTAATTCTACTCCTTTTTAGAGAAAAATGTCATTTGTGAGTGAACTAAAATTGTAATAGTTTCTCTTGAAAATTCTCTTTATTCTTCCTTATTCTCTTTAAAAAGAAAACTTTGAATCTCTTATGTGGAATAACTGCGAAGGAATGTAGCTCTAAGTAGAGGTGGCGCCATCTATTGACTATTACATTCATCTATTGTCAATCATCTATTGCTCTTAATTGAGTTAGCTCCAAGGAGGTTGGCTAGCTCCCATTATATATATTTTTTCTTGATTTTTAGTAAATTATCTTTGTGGAAACTCAATGGTCACCACGTAGTATTTGTATCTATTTTTCGTTTTAGAAATATTTATGAAATCCAAATTTGAAAAAGACTTTTTAAGAATATGTTTAAAAACTATTGTACAATAAAACTTGGATGGAAGTTTAAGGCCGCCATTTACAGTGGATGCTTTTCCTGTTATTTTATATTTGCGTACAATTTTTATACAAATTTGAGAAATTACTATTTACTAGAATGCAATGACAATGAAAATTAAGAGTGTGAGTGTGGTACCCATCCATTTGTATAGTACAGTATGTCGCAGAAGTAATTTCACATAGATACGTGCGTATGAATGCACCCAGAAGCTCTTATGTGAATATGATGATGTCCTATGAGAACGGAATTTTTGGTCACATGCTGTACATTTAAAAAATCCTTTAAATTCACTGGAGATCTCATTTATCACTGGTATTAAAACTAGATTTTGACACGCCTGATGAACACACATTGACTTCATCATAATAATTATAAAAATAATGCCCACTGACTGGAAATTTTGTGGCTTTAACTATTTTTTTTTTCTCTTGTTTCATTGCTGTTTTTTTAAACACGCAGTTTGAAAAACGTTTTACTTTGATGAATGAACGTTTTCATTAAAAGTGGCAACTTAAATTGTTATTACTAGTGTTAACTTGCATCATGACGATGACGATGATGATGATGATGATCATCATCATCATAAAAAATATGAAATTCTAACATGAGAATAAAAGAAATCTCATTTTTTTTTGTTCTGATTGCACAGAAACACTTTTTATGTCATTTATAATTAATTGATTTTGCATTGTTCCTATTTTAATATTAACATTGATGGAGGTTTTTTGTGTCTTGTTTGTTGCATGACAGATCATGTTTGGTATACAATATATATTAGTAAAAAGAAGAGGGGGGAGGGTTGGAATTGTCATTATTCAGGTTATAAGAAAACACCTTTTTTCATTCTTCTGACACTTGAAGTTAATGATACTCAATGCAATTCTTATCTGTTTTCGTTACAAGATTAAGACTTAAAAGGAGAAAGTGACTATAAAAAATTAAGCAGTTTTGTAAACTTTGAATCTACTACTCTGCACACTCTCTTTTCCATAAACTTTAAGGCTTAAATTTCAAGATTCTTCTGAAGTGTATATTATACAAGAGGCAAATTAGGTTTCTTATGGAAGTTTTTTTGTTGTTGCCTATAGATATTGTTCTATATAATTTAACAAATATGAAGTAGCGTTACAAAGAAGAACAATAAATAATAGTTGTAATAAATTTATGTAGTACATATGCAAGCTTAGCCAATAGCATCAAACTAATAAACGTACAAGAAGACTATATTTATATATAATATTCGGATGCTGCAATCCATTAATAATTGTCTTCATTAATGCATTTTGTATCATAGAGGAGGAGAAGGAGGGAGGGAGGGAGGGTGGAAGAAAATTTAGAAACTAACTATGTTGGATGTGAGGAAACCTTTCTACTCTTTTACAACAATACATTATTTCATAAATGATTCAGACTTTTCGACTTTGTTTTTTTATTTCTCTCTTTTTAGTAACTTTTTTTCTCAGTTTCTCGTTTGTTTTAACTTTATTTTTCGTTTTTATTTCTAGAAGTTCTTTTAATAAAGAATTGAATCATGAATGTTACCTAGTAGTGAATTTTTTTTTATCTTAAATAATGTAAGGTCCTACTTTACTACTGGAAGCTTTAATGAAATTTGAAATGACATTCTTGAACTGTAATATAAGTGTGTCTTTATACAACATTGTCCTTGTTGTGTTTGTGTCACTAGTGCTGGAGTTCTAGTCTAGAGACGAAAACATATAGTGTTATTCTCAATATAAACATTTAAGACCCTTAAAAGCTCTTTATTTTCAATAAAAATAGTGTTGTCTTCCTTCCTATTTTATAGAACAGAACAATTGTTAGATTCATCATGTTGATTTTGTTAGGAACAGTGAAATCGTCAAGAAACTCATTTATATTTAAAATTTTAACTTAAATTTAAAGGAAATACGTAACAAAAAAAGAACTTAACAAGTTTTAAATCTCGATTTAAATTTTGGGGGAAATTAGATTTTTTTTTGTAGAAACAGCAAACTTTTCAGATGTTTTAGAAACAGCTGCTTTTGAAATTAGAACGGTAGTTGAATTACTTAATATTATTTTTCTTGTTGATATCTTTCAAAATAAACCTTTTATAAAACAAAAATTTTGAAAGTCATTATTTAAAGTGGCACCATTTTCAAATTGAGATCTAAAAGGTTTATTTTAAAAGATATCAACATGAAAATACTATCATGTGATTCAGCAACCGTTCTAGTTTAAAAGCACCGTAAAAGAAATTGAAAGTTTATTCGAAACTAGAAGACTTCCATAAATCAATAACAAATTATTTTGTAGTTGGTTTGACAGTAACTTTCTTGGGAGTCAATAAAAGAAACTTGCCAAACTCGCAATCATGCGTTAAAACACTTGGAAGTTAACTCTCCTGACACAAATATAAGTAGGCCTATATATGGTTCTACTTATTGCACACAATAACTGTCAGGTGTAAACCTACCTTAAAAGCTTTGAATTTCTTTTTTGAAGTTGCTTCTAAAAAAAAGCTGCCTCAATTTCTGTATATGTCCGAGTATAAAAATCTACTTATGGTTCTTGAATTAGTTATGTGTGTATATAGAATTTAATTATTTACATATTGATAAGATGTCTAATTAGTACGTTTATTAATTAGAAACACACTGTATATCCATATGAGCGTTAACGAACTTTTCCTCCCATTAGAGTTGTATCCACAAACATATTTGGATTTCTCACTTTATAAACATCCAAATCACAAACCAATCAAGTGTATACGTAAGTATATAAGCAAATTATAATTACAAACATAAGACGGTCTGTTGTAGACTAGAAAAAGAAAAGGCAGCAATTGTATTATTATTTGGGGGTTGATATTATTGATTAGTGGTTGGAACTCCTGCTGTTAATATCACAGTAACAATAATGGTTATAATGTTATTTTTTTTTTCTTCTTCTCTTGTTCGTTTTGTCAGTGTTTTTTTATATGTGTAACTTGGAATCAGAATTTTTTATTCCAGTTCGCCACCTCTATGTTTCCATTGAGTATTGTTGAAAATCGAAATCGATTTGCACAATGTCTATGACCGAGTTCAAATCAAGTGCCAATGAGAAATGAATAGTCTTTTTTGTGTGTGTGTGTGTGTGTGTGTGTTCTGTCTTTCAAAAAACGGTTGAAAAGAAAAGACAAAAGGCAAAATGAATATCACGTTTTCACAATAGGGGGACCCCTCTATAAGGTTCAATTGGGTTGTATTTTGGAGGATGAGGAACTTGGGAAATAGAAAGTTGAAAGAAGGAAAAGAAGGCAAAAGTCCACTTTGTTCTCTCATTCCTTGGTATATAGTAGGAAGTACTGGAAGTTCGGTGTTATCCAATTATAAGTGTAGCATATCACTTGGAAACAATAGAAGAAGTTCATCATGTACTAAATATTATTGTCCTTCTTTCTCTTTTACTTTTTCTGACTGGATCCTTCTATCTCATTGACTGACTGACTAAAGTAAATTGTATTCTGATGACACTAGAGACTAAGTTAAGACTAAAAAGTTGACTTAAGTCTGATACTGATCATATATTTGAAGGGGGAAAAATACAAGAGAGGAAGAAAAAGTTTCTAGCTGTGAAATGCCATTAACTTGAATGCAAAACTTTTTCTTTTATTCTGTGTGTGTATATTTTCTTAACCCCATTTTCTATCACCATCATAATCATAATCATCATCATCATCATAATGTAGGTTATCTTTATAGATTTACATTTTTTTCTCCTAGATTTCTTTTTTCCCAGTGTGTCTACAGGGTGCCTATTGTAAGTTTCAGCTTTTTATGTGCTGTTTGGTTACTATTTGGATATGACGATTGTATTCGTCAGCTGAAGTATAAATTTACTGGCAGCTTATGTTTGTTTTTTTGCCACATAGTGTTTTTATAAGCGAGCTGAAGATGAAACTTTTCAGCTGACACTGTAAAAATGCCAATTATACCTCGTTTCCACTAAAAAGAAATGAACTTCAGTTACATAACATTGGTTATAGTTAACTACAGACGAGCTAGAAGTGATACTGTTTGTGTGATTTCGACTGCTAAATGTTATCGCAGGTGGCTGGGCTGTGGTTGTAAAGTATGCAACACCCCTATGTAAAGAATCCGGACCCATGGTACACAAGCGACAACTCGACTTCATTTTGCAGTCGTTATCGACAACCAAAAGTGGTTTGTGTGCCAATGCCCTAAAAACTAATGTTAGTATGTTTGGGTGTTGAACCAGTGTCTAAAATAAAGGACAAAAAAGTGTATAAATGTCTCGTTTTGAGTTTTTTGTGTTTGTAGAAATGGCACTGAACAAAAAAAGATGTGTAGTGTATATACTTGTATAGCCTTTAGGATGTTTACAGATTACTTGAGTAAATCTGCTGTAAATCGTTTGTATACAAGAAGTGTTGAAATTGAGCAATGACTTGAACTTATTTCTGTTGTCATCAAAATAAGAGTTTGAGATCTTAAAAGTACAAATATATATCAAACGTCTTAACAGGGATTCACACTTTTAATAGGAGTTTTTTTCTTCTTCTTCAAAAATGCAATCTTTTGAAAACATTTTAACACTTGGATACAATTTTATTTATTAAAAAGAAAACTGTTTATTTTAAGAGATAAATCGTATAGTTAGTTATTTTGAAAATCGTCAGCTGTTCTAACCCTTAAAGCTCTTCGAGAGTGTCTATGGTGTAGTGGTTTTTTCTTCTTCCTCCTTTTCATGTCAGCCTAGCCCGTAAGCCTACTTGAAAACAGTACACAGTATAATAATGTATATTAGTATAAGATCTACGTCTTGAGAATAAGAATAGCTGTTTTAGAAAACTTTCATTTGCATAAATAAATTAAAACTAAATTATGTAGGCCTATATATATATATATATATATATATATATATATATATATATATATATATATATATAGGCCTACATAATTTAGTTATATATATATATACATATATATATATATACATATATATATATATATATATATATATACATATATATATATATATATATATATATATATATATATATATATATATATATATATATATATATATATATATATATATATATATATATATATATATACATATATATATATACATATACTTATGTGTATACAAATTCAAAGCGAATAGATTAAATGAAGTTTTGCTGTGTATAATTAAACAGTTCTTGAGTCACACACAGAATAGAAAAAAAAATCTCAAAGATTAAAGAAATGGTCTTAATTAGTTTATGACGTAAATGTTGTACTAGAAAACGATGAGTGTTTTTGTTCAACTTAGTATATAAATTTAGAAATTAAAAAAAAAGAGAAATTAAGTCATATAATGGGCGCATTTGGAAACGAAAGAAGAAGAAAAAAAGCTATTATCTGTAAAAAAAAACGGTATCTGGAAATGTTTGTTTTGCCTACCCTTCTCAAGAAAGCAATCATCTCTAATCCACCATGCTTGGAACCATAAATCGAATATGGTGGTAACCTTCAGTGCATAAATCAGAATGTGCATGATGTTTTCAAAATGGCCTCCTCATCAGGGGCGTAGCTGGGGATCTGAAGCGCAGAAGGTCTGGGGGCGGGGCGTATTTTGGGGTTGCAAAGGAGGCGCAATGTTTTAAGCAGCAAAGGGGCTTTGTGTGGCGGCTATGGCCTCATATTTGATGAGTGGCGAAATAAAGCACATCCGGAAATTTTTTAAAGAAAGAAAATAAGACAGTCATGTGACATTAAATTGCCATAATATTATCTAGCTCATAACCGTGTAGCAGTCACAAAAGCAAATTACAAAATATTATTATGAGAATTGTTGTCATTTTACTGCCATTGACCAGTGTCATAAAATAATAGTACACATAAGGTCACATTTTTATGATTTTTTCTCTAATGACGTGCTAGTACATCTTTAGTTTCCGATTGCGCCCACTGTTTTGCTTGTTCACATGACTTTAAATTTGTCTTAACTTTTTCTAAAGATGAAATAGTTTATTCCGCATTGACTTTAGTAGTAAAAGTAGGGCTAAGTAGCTCTTAAATGAAATCAACAAGTTTTTTTCTTCTTCTTCTCAATACCTATTTTTTCAGCATACAATTTTTTTTTAAAAAAATTCTCTCGTTAGAAGTGTTTTTGAGAAAATATTAAGTGAAGGTTTTTTTTCACCTTAATTTTTTTTTGAGAGCTTGATAAAATGTCTTCTTTTAATGACACCATGCTGTGAAGAAGATGATTAACGATGAAGGTTTTTTTGGGAAGGGGGGTTCGAGGTATATTTCTCCAAATCTTTTCTCATCTCCTTCTTCTTTTATGTAACCACTTTATACTATGATTGATTATGAGTTAGAAATCCTGTGTAAATTGAACCATGTTTTTGGAGGTTCGGAAAAAAACACACACACCGTTTCTTGTATATTCAACAATAAACAAACTAAACACCATTTCTGAGGTCTCTTTGAATTTCTATTAACTGTAAGAGTAACCAAAAAATGCGGGGTTCTTTTTAAAATATATATTTATAAGTTGTGATCGTTTTATTCCTTCGTGTGAAATTGAAACATTTTAATGACAATTATTTCTTATTCAAGAGTTTTACATTGATGTTGTGTTTTTACCCCCTTTTTGTATAAAATGTCTACTTTTGAAAATATTCTTTCGAAAAGATGTTAGCATTGATTGCCTGCATTCAGGAGCTACACAATCAATTTTTAATGACTGAACTTTTTTTCTCTAAATGAAGTTGACATACGTAGTACTTGCAAAGTACTAATGTATTATTAGTAAATAAAATTTAAACAAAATTACAAGGTGTATAAACATTGTTTAGTGTAATCAACAATATACTTCAGATTGGTTTAAACTGATAAAAAGTTTGTTTTCTGTATTGTTTAATGATTCAAGTGGGCTTTTTATATAAGCTCTTACGTAAATCGAACAAGAATTACGATGACAATGATGATAATGATAATGATGATGATTATGGTAATGATAATAATAATTTGCGATTTTTAAGTAGCAGTTATTTTTTTTAATAATATTTAGAAGTAATTCTATAGAGAATACATTAACAGAGGGAGAGAGAGATGTGTAATCAAGAGATTGGCAACAGCTGTTTATCGTTAAATTTGAATGATTTGTCAGCAGACTACTACACTGAATACATTAAAGATAAATCAATTTAGAAAATGCCAAACTGGCATCCTTTTTTTTTTGACCTCATTTGAATGGATAAAGGATTTCAAGTTTTTCAACTAACAAAAATCTGGATAGAAAAAAGAAAAGCTAAAAAAGAGAGAGGAGAGTGAGTTTTATATTGAAAATCTCTTTTCTTTATTTGCATGCCAATTACAATCCAATCAGCGTTTATCTCTTCTTTCTTTTCATTCTGCCATTTAAAATAGTATTTTCAAACTCATTCCCGCTGTTACAATGACGCAATTTTGCCTCAGGTTTTTAGACCCCAATGTAAATTCATTTGCTGATTAAAATTATCCTCTATTTATTCTCTATATATTTTTTTTTTAAAAAAGTATTACTAAAAAGGTCGTGACTTTTCATTTAAAATATTGTGTCATGTGTTTCTTGTGGTCAAGTTAACGTTTTGGTCCACTTAAGTAACTTTCAAAAAATAAACAGAACTTGCTGACTGTTCAATTTTAATTAAAAATTGTTGCTTCCGGCGCTTTTTTTAATTTGTGGATAATATTTAAAATAGTTTTGTTCAATTAAACGTGAACTTAATATATTTTCGTCTTAAACTTGTTTTAGAGGATAATCGGGTGGAGGATTTTTTTTCTCTCTCTTTTTCTTTGTGTTTCTTTGAATATCTTTTGTTTGTTAAATTGCTATGTCAGAAACCGAATTGAATTCAAGACAACAACAAACAACAATTGAAAAGAAGAAGAAGAAGAAAAAGATTGAGTTGATGCATTTGTGGCAGACAGCCATTTTAATTAAACAGATGTTTTGAAAATCGGGTCGAATGGGGGGAAACCAGGGTGCTTACTATATGGTAATTAATTTAAAACTGAAAAACAAGAAAGAACGAGGCATTTTTTCTCTTCTTCTTACCATTTTCTAAGGAGATAAGGTCGATTTGTAAATGAGAAAAGCTTTTTTTTTTACTAGAAGACTATTGCAAGTTTTCAACGGGATTCGGAAATTGGATATTCACGATTTCACATGCCACAAATTAAAATATCTAGAGAACAAGAGAAATGGATTGGGAGGGGAGGGGGGGGGGAGAGTTTTTTTTTTTATAAAAGTGCTTTTATTTTTATTGGAATTGTATTTTCCCCCCTTATATATACCACAATGTAAATTTTATGTGGAGGAGACATAATAGTAATAGAATTAAAATGAAATACACCTAAATTAATGCATATGTTGTTGATTAATGAAAATCAACACGACAGTTTATATAAATAAGAAGAATATTTTTGTATTTAATGACATTATTCGTTTTAATATCTAAAATAAGAAATGAGAGACAAAAATGGGGGATTGCTGGTTTTGTGGATGTTGAAATTAATTAGATTAATTGATCATCAGAGATAATGAGCAGAGTTTAAATAGAGAAGAGAAAAAAACACGAGCTCAATTGTCATTTAAGTTGTGTGTTATTATCTTAAATAGGGGAGAAATGACATAGAGATTAAAACGGAAAAAAAAACATTTATACCAAATCAATTAAGATTATATGATCGATTTTAAAATTGAATTCAGAAGAAAAAAAGTAATATTTGTTGCAATTTCATTTATGGCTTTTCGGTTAATAATAGTCTCTCTCTCTGAAATGATATTTTCTTATTTTTGTTGTTTGTATTTGTGAAGTCGTCGTGGGAAGAAGGATGATTTCTAAGGGGAGAGAGTAGACAATTTCCTGCTAAATAAAACCATTCTTTAGAAACACTTTTCATGGGTCTTGAAGGAGGCTTTTGAGAGTCTCGAAAATAATCATTGGAAAACGAAGGTTGCTGGGTTTTGGGTTCTTCTTTTTCTTCCTTTTGGCTTGGGCTTTTTTTTTTATCTGTTTTCATAGAAAAAGAGGAATGTATTCGATGATACAATTTCATCATTGCGAGTAAACCTACACTTAAATTCTTTTTTATGCTTTCTTTTTCTGCATTTCAAAAGAATAATTTTCATTTGAAAATGTTTTTTTTTGCATAATTGTGACTCAACTTTTGTATAGAATTTTTTATGCCCTGATGGAACCACATGAGACAATATTGTTTTTAATAAGACATACTTTGAACATCTTTAAGATGGTTTTAAAAAGTGTAAACGCTCATCGAACATTATAGAAACCAACTTTAAGCAGGTTTTTAAAATGTGTAAACGTTTCCCGAACTCTGGTTATTCTGTGTTTCAGGAACAAAAATCAAGAGATACTTGAAAATGTTTTAGAAACTAGAATGTGGGGATAGCTCCGTCACTTCAAAGGATTAAAGGATATTTTCATGTTGATATCTTTTTAAAATAAGCTTTTTTATTGCAGTTTAAAAAGGAACCAATTTTGACCAAACAAGATGAAAATACTATTAAGTAATTTAGCTACCAGACTACCAGGTCTAGTTTTTAACTCATTTTCAATTTCTCTTTAGCGTTGTTCATGAAACAGAATAAAACGTTTTAAATATTTTTTAAAATAAATCTTTAGCTTTTATTTGCTGTCAATTGATGCTAAAAACAGCGGACTCATATTAACAATAACCACTTAAATGTTTGATTTTTCTTAAGTGTGCACTATAGACATAATGTAGGCTCAGTTCATCTTAAGCAAAGTGTCCACGTACTGTACATGCCCACGTATTCTTCATGATTGCTAAAGTCAAAGCTAGTGTTAAACTCATAACCTTTTGGTTAGGACGTTTCATGTAACATGGTATTTAAATTTTTTTTTGTATTATTAATAAATACAGTACACAGAGAAGATTGTTTAGAAGACAGTTAATTGTGGTAATGAAATGGTAAATGATAATGTATTTTGACTAAAAACTTTCGTGTGGTTTTTGGGGTGTTGACCAAGATAATCTTGGTAACATTTTAATATATGTGTAAATACTTTAATACAGATCAACTTTAATGTTTTTTCAAATGTGTGTGTGTACACGTAAGAAAGACATGTGTGTATTGTGGATTCTGAGAGCCTTGTGTATACATTTGGAATTCATATGCAAATGCGTTGAGAGCAGAATTTAATATTGTCTCTCTATGTCTCTTGTTTCTCTCATCACAATTCACATGCCAACAATTTGGTACCATAACCTCATGCACTTTTTAAGCCTACAAGCTTTGTAAACATCTCCAGGTTATTTTCGTATATTTAGGGAACTATATATAAGGAGAGTGAGCCCTACTGTGTAGAAATAACATACAGCCAATAGAATTCTGCTTATATGGTAATATGTTTCTAGATGGAGCCAATGTATAAAAGTATATAATAATATACATACAAGTAGTATAGGTCTCTTTGTAAATAAAAACGGTATGAGATGCAAATTTACGAATTTTTCTCTTCCGTATTTGCGAAATGTTTCGTTTTTTTATATAATAAAAAATGAAATACAAATAGGTTTCTTGAAGTCGGATGTTTTTTATATATCTTTTTCGTTTGTTAATTTTTTTTCTTCTGCTTTTCAAGTTTATGTTTTTTAAAGTTAAAGTATGCAATCTAGAATTTATTAACAAATTTTAAATTGTTTTGCCAATAATATTAACATGAGTACTAAGTCTGAAATAATGAAAAAAAGATGGTGGTGTTTTCCAGTCTAATGATAGGGCTATTTTTTATTGTTGATTTTTTTTGTTTGCAGTATATAGTGAAAATAAAATTGGGTTGCAATGTGTCTTGTCTTGTGTGTGTTTTTTATGTTAGTGGTAATAATAAGTAGGAATTATTGTTATACAATGTGTAAGTATAGAGAGAGAGAGGGGGGGGGGCGAAGAAACCTACGAAATTATTTGCAATCCAAAGTAAACTCATAATATAAACACAAAAAGGAAAAGGAACTCAGCCATCCGTCTGCACTTAAAAAGGGATTCTTCTTTTTTTGGGGCCCGGTTTGGTATCATAAAATTTAACAGCGCAATTAATGTTTTTCTGTATGTAAACCTCAACATTTTTTGGTATATACTGTATTATATTGTGACTGGTAAGTCATCAACATTCCTTCCGGAGAAGTAAACAAAAATGCACACAAACAAACACAAACACACATAATAATCTAATGCTCTTATTGTTAACAAGTCAGTTTGTTTGTCTTAGAAATCGCTTAGTTATGAAGTGGTTTTGTAGGCCAATTGCTTAAAGAAAGGAAGTGGTCGTTTTTTTTATCATCTTGTACAGAGTGGAGCATTAATATTATCAATGATGTTATTTTTAGGTCGTTGTGGTTAACAATTTTTGAAGCGAACTGTATAAATATGTTTCTCCATGGGAGTCATATAGACTTGTGTGCCACAAAGGAGAAGGAAGTTTATAGTTTGAAATAAATATTGTGACAGTACAATTGTAGGATACTGCATTCTATTACTTCTACTGCACTTTTAGAATGATGATGGCTATTTTTGTCTTGCGGTTTTTTAACGCACTTTTAAATTTCTTCCCTATTTTGAAATATTGATGTAATACGAGCTCATAGATAGATGTGAGTTCTGAAAAGATGTATCGATATAACTCTAGGAAAATTCGGGAGATTTTTGCTAGGACAGATTCATATTATTGGTCTTTTTTTTCTTCCTAGAGTTATAAGACAATGGAACTCTCTTCCTGAGGAAGAAGTGGTGAATGGGGATAATTTTGTTTTGTGGGATTGACAATTGTATATTCATATATATATATATATATATATATATATGTGCATGTATATGTGCTTGACAATGCTTAATGCTGCATGTGGACTTTTATGTTCCTCTGCCATAGGCCTATTTGGCTGCTAAAATTTGAAATAATGTAGGATATTCTTTCAAAAATAGTATTCTCGATATATCGAAAAACTATGAAAATATTGAAACATTCTCACTCGTGAAATACCGATATTTTTTTAAAATAATAATAATTATTAGTAGACAAAATGTTGCAGAAATATTTAAATTTTTTGTATGGCTTTTAAACACCACAGATTAACGCTTAATCTTAATGGAAAATAAGGAAACTTATTAATGTTCTTCTATTTATTATGGTGTATGTCTCAAGGGAAGAATAATCTTAAAAAACTAGTGTGGAAAAAATTGGTCTAAGGAATGGATGTTTTATTATTATAATACACGGGTTACATTCATTTGATTTGTTGTTTATATTTTGCCTATATACAATCGAGGTTTTGTTTTTTTCTAAAGACTAGAATAAAACTAGTTGTAAATGTAGGTGTATATTACTGTATATATTGCATGTATTTTTATATGCATTTAGAACGTTAATGTAATCTCATTTATAACCCAAGTACAGAGTATTAATGTGAAATTATATTTGATGCTATTAGCCGTTAAATAAAAAGAGGCGAGGAGGAGGAGGAGGAGGATGGATTTTTAGTACACTAGAAGGAGATGAAAACATTCGTCTTTATTCAAGCAGAAAAAAAGTAGAACGCCATCTAGTGTTTGACAAATGAACTTTTATTGGCTACTTGTTTCATTTGAAAAATGACTCTGCAAGCAGCCAAGAAGGCCTGTGGCAGAGAGACAAGAGTTCAATTGAAGCATGCAAAATGCATTGTCAAAACCCAAAGATATATAAACCAGACAACAAGTACAATGTGTTCTGATGCAACTGAAATAATGCATTGTTTGAAAATGAATAGCCTCCATAATAAAAATTTATTTTCATGCATAAAAACCCTCTGTAAGAAGTGACCAGCAGTGGAACTTGTGTCAAATTGCCCCTCTATTTAGGGATCTATTGGCTGCTCGCAGCGTAATTATTCTAATTCAAATAATTAGATTGACGTTTTCAGTTATTTGTGTCATTAACTTTACAATGTAACACTTTCATTATTAATTAGTAATTAATTGACAAAAGATAAAAAAAAACGCCATCATCTACTTACTGTAAATTTGGGTTATTTTCAAACTGTCATAAAAAATTTATTTGAATTTATGAAAATACCATTTGAGCTACCCTTTCTAGTATTTGAATTTGAAAAATTACTCTGCAAGCAGCCACACTAAAACTCGTTCAAGTTTCTCTTTAATTCTGCTTCTAAAGGACAGTATAACCATAGTTGAAGCTGCATTTACACTTTAAAAAAAACACTTTAAAGAAAAATGCAAGTTGCAGTCAGGAAGGAGGAAGTGAGGTCATTGTGAACACAGTTGTTCTATTGATCGTGTGATATTATTGTCTGTAATATACAGTAAAAAGAAGAATTCTCTTGCAATTTTCTCCTTTAAAGGTCCTCAAGTAATAGAACGAAATCATTGCATCTTTTTTTCCCCTTTTCTTTTGCCCCCGCCTATTTGCCTCTTCTAGGCTCTAACTTCCTTAATTGTATTTGACGTCCCACACTTTTTCTTACTACAGTCCCATTCAATTTGGTAAATCATAGTTGAACTTTAATAGCAATAAGAGCAAGAAAAACACACCCAAGTTTTCAAACCAGGTCTCAAACCTATCGAGCTAATTCAGTTCAAAAGTTGCCTCTCAGGCTTTTTTTTCTTCTTATTTGCTTTTTTTTCTAGAATCGTTTTCAGAAGATTATTTCTCTTTTGTCTGTGTTTGTGTCTATTTGTTAAGTTCATTCAAATAAAGATGCGTTCATTCTTTAATGGACGGGTTTTGTTGTAGGCTAAAAAGCTGAGCTTAATTAGCTCATAATAAGGGACAAGGGAGGGAATGAATGGGATTGTATGCAAATATAAACATTAGTTTGTTTCTCGTAGCCCCTTCTAGCCTCTTTTGAGCTCTTTAGATTGCCTGGTTTCTTCCTTATAATTTATGTTTTGATGCTTTTTAGTGCTATCTACTACTTGCTCTTTTTGCCTAAGATATATATAGATAGATAGATAGAGCTGCTTCAGCTCATTTACATAGCCACTGACCTGTGTTTAATTGGATTACAAGTCAAATTTCACGAATAATTATCCCCTGTGTGGAAGATTAGTTTGAGATGTGTGTGTGTGTGTGTGTCTGGTAACAAAGGATATATGATATTATGGCTTTAGGATATGTAAGAATCATAAATAAAAAAGTAGTAGTTGTCGTTATTACAAAGATATCTTAAAAGTCGTATTCTTAGAGACTGATTAGGACAATGTATAGACAAAGGTAGAGCTTAACTCATCAACTTTTACATGAAACTATATAGATGATACCTAAGTCAAAGTTGGTGCTAAACTCACAAACAAATGTTTAATAGGAAGTTTCATGTAAATAAAAGTTTATAAATTTACCACTTTGACTATAAAAAGCGTTAAGAATACGACACTATATCTAAAATTGATGAGTCTACCTTTGAATAAATTACTTGATATTACTTATTATTAATCTATTATTGCTAAGTAAAAGCTAGTGCAGAAGTATTAAACTTTTAGATGAAATTTCTTATCAAAAGTTTGAGTTTAGCATTACCTTTGACTTGCCATTCATTGAGAAATACTACCCTTAAAGCTAATTCATTTTTTGTGTTGGAAGGTTTTTGTTTGTTGCCTTTTTGGTCATTTTCTTTCTCAACTTCGATATATTCTCATTTGAAATGCTAATTTTTTTAATTTAATTAGATTGAACAAAATGAACTGTTTTGAGAGACTCCTCGCCTCTTTATGATAAAAGTAAAAGTTTTACTTGAGGTTTTTTCTTAAAAAGTAAGAAAATAGTAGAAAAAATATTTCTTTAATAAAAAGTTATCAAGGGAAATAGAATAAAAAATGTTGGGTTAGTTTTTTGTGTGTTTGTTTGTTGTGGTGCATCTTATATTATAACAAAGTTTAATGAACAAACTGAGGACGACGGCTTTTATATACAAGTTAAAGAAATACCAGTAAAGAAAGCAGCAACAAGAAATTCGGAATTATTTATGATGCACGTTTGCCATTTTGGAGGCACTTTATACATTTTTTTTCTCTTATTCTTCAGAACAATTTCATCCCGGGGTTTTTTTTTTGCAGGGGCCAAAAACATATTCAGGAGACAGTTTAATTTGCAGTTTTGTGTGCCATATAAAAAAGAAATAAACCCACAAAATTGCCACCAACTTCCCTTTAAAAACTAACAAGTAAATTATCTTTTTTTTTTGCGGTTTTTTTTTCTTTCTTCTAGAAATTTTTGCAACAATTTTTGTTTAAATTTTTTTTCTTATTAATATTCGCTTCAGGATAAACAAGACGACTAACAGCTCCACCTATTTTATATCTATTTATCTATCTATACAGTGTGTCTAAAAAAATGTATACACACTTTTGTTAATAACGACCACGTTTGTTTTCTTAAATTTAATTTTTTACTCTTAATTTTATAATTAAGAGTAATAATAAAGATTTGTTATAAAAGCATAGCATGTTTTATGTTTTAAATGATGCATTTATTATCTCAAGTGTTGAAAATGCAGTCCATTCTCGTCAAGGCATGATATGTGTGAGAAACTGATCTGCAAGCATCAGTTAACGCGTATATCTTGTAATTGGGTGACGATTCTCATCGATTTTTTTTATTAGAAATATTTTCTTTTAAATTTGAAATTATAAAATTATTTATTAAATGAAATTTAAGAAAAATCAACGTGACAGTTATTAACAACCAAAGTGTGTGTACATTTTATTTTGGATACACTCTGTATAGGTGAGTGTGTGTGTGTATACGTTCTAGTCTGATGCATTTTTTTTATTGAAATTGTCGTCAATTCGTCATGCAAAATGTTCATCAAGACAGGATGTAAGATGCATCATTGCGTGAAATTATATTTCATCTCAGGCTGAAAAGAAATTTTCTTTTAGTTTTGCCAGCATTATAAATAAGCGTCTTTAGCTTAAAGCTTTCTGAAAAAAAATATATACATTCAGCTTGTAAAAACATACACACAAGTCAACGGTTGTTGTATTTTTCTATTGAAAATTATTATACACTTGGATATTCACACAATCTTTTCTTCACAGCCGAAAAAAAAAACTATATTGATGGGTTTAACACTTAAGAAAATTGAGTTTATGATATGATAAAGTCAAAGAAACAATTGCAACAAAAAAGTTCACTATGTAAAATGTAATAAGAAACAGTAGATTTAGAGAGTCAGAATCAGAAATCGGATAAGTTAAGGAGGGAAGGGTAGTAAATTGAGGGACAAAAGTTAAAGGGAGGATTTTTTTGGGGAGAAATTGTCTCAATTCTAGCGTAATTCTTTTCAACGAAAAACACAATGTTTGACGTTTTCGGTCAAATTGCAATTTCTTTTGCAAAGACCGTTCAAATTTCTTTACGCATTTTTGGTTTTGACAGTTGGTATAGATATATTGAGATTTTTTTCCACTTTACCTTGTCATTACTTTGCTATATTTTTTTTTACTGTAAACCAGCAGGGTTTTCTCTTTTTTTTATACACACATATTGAAGAAAAAATGTTTCTTAAATCTTTGTTACAAACTGAGAAAAGAGACGAACATAAAGATCCAGTTGATTTCTATTTTTCATCATAGAAAAAATGGACAAAAAAATCTCTCTCGTTGAGTTTTGTTGTATTCGGGAGTTGAATACATTGGGGCTTGAACACATGTCAACTCATTCGGGTCAAACAATTTTGCACGCTTTTCAGAAATATCTTTTGGACTGAATTGTGTGTTGGATAGTTTTTTTTGTATTGAAATCATATTTTCTTTTTCATTTATTTTTTTTTAAAAAAAGAACACAAGAAAAATCACTCAAAAGATCTCTAAAAAAGGGGGGGGGGAAATAAGAAAGTTCGTAAATTCATTTTCTTTTAGTATATTTTATGTTTCAAATAAAAGCTTGTGGTTTTTTTTCTCTTCAAATTCTCATTTTTCTCTGTTTCAAAATTTTCTCTTATCCCCTTTTCTCCCTTATTCTCATTCACTTTAGTACCAAAGGGATCTCTGAAAATTTGCATGAACTTTCTCCTGAGGGCGCCTGATGGCAGGCAATCACTACATACTCTTTCTTTTTACTTTTATGTTTTACAAGAACTTAATACAAGTGTAGACTTTTTTTTCTTTTTGCTTATATTATGCAACATTTTCAATTGAGGCTTAATAACGATAAATGTCTCTTGTCACTATGATGACTTTTAAATTGTTTTTAAAGTTTTAGTTTAAAGGAGAGAAGAAAAAAATAGTTAGTTTTGTATTTAAGAACAGGTGATTTTCGAACTCTAACCATTCTGTGTTTTAGAAGGGCAACACTAATGAAAAATTTAAAGTGTCCTAGATACAAGAACTGTAGATGAATCACTTAACAGCATTTACAGAAATGTTTGATATTTTTCAAAATAAACTCTTTATAAACAAAAATTAGAAAAAATGGAAAAGTCATGAAAAGGTAATTTTAAAGGATACCCATTTAAGTGCTTGAGGTAGCCTTCTAGTTTCTAAAAGATTTTCAAGTTTCTCTTAATTTTGCGTCTCAAACGAAACAATAACCAGAGTTCGGAGGACGTTTTAACTTTAAAAACGATCTTTAAATATAAATTAAAACAATAATTAAATGATGTTAGTAAAAGGGATTCAATTTCAAACATTTGTTTTCTTCTTATTCTGAATGCCTTTAACGATACATTTTATTAGTTTTGATTCTAATATACATATGTATATATATAAATAATAACTACCATTAGGACGTTTACAGTTTCTTGAGAAAAAGGAAAAAGAGGAATTTCATTTCTCTTTTGTTAAAACTGCTTATCAAGAAAAAGAAATGTGTGTTTAAAAGACAATACATTAAAGAAATGCAAGCCTATGTATTTAAGCCTAATTTGACACAACCTCAACATATATATATATATATATATATATATATGTAATATAACAACAAGTATTGTTGACGTGCATTCATTGGATAAACACTTGAAATGACCTGAAACCTCTATTAAAATATGCCAACGGTAGACTTTGCCATTGTTTATCATCAGTTTGACGCATTACAGAAACAATGGCAACATCATTTGCATGTTATTTGCAATTAAGGGGATGAGGCATGTTCACCATTTTTTTTTTCAGGGCGAAATATTTATGCATCTGATGTGGGGACTTCTATAGGAGGGGGTTAGGGGAGGGACTCTTTTTCTTCTTTTCTTTTGCTATTGTCTTAAAAAGGGAGAACAACGCAAACTCACTTTTCTTACATGATAATTTCCGATTTGCCAGACATTTTAAAATGTCATGTCACATATACCAAAAAGAAGGAATGAGAACAAAAAAAATCTTCAAAAGACAAAAAGTAGTTCTATTTTCATGTCTTTAAAATTATGCGATTCTCAGAGAAGGAGGAGAAGAAGTAGGTTTCTCTCATTGTGTATATCTTTGAAGTTTTACTATGGATTTTCATTTGGAACTTCATCAAGATGTGAAGAGTTTTTTTTCTACTTTGAAAATATCTCATTACCTTATGCAAATGGCTAGCTAGGCAGGTTTCTTATGTGTGTAATCTAATGTATATGTTGTAAAGATAACATTTTTGGGAGAAAAGTTGAAAGCTAGAATGAGGCATGTATACATGTTATCATAGACTTACATGGTTGAGAATTTCAAATGGATTTTTGACACACTTTTTTTTTACAATACGGAATGCAGAGTGCAGAATTACACAATAAATTCCGAATGAAAAAGGAAAGTTGCAGAAACTTTTTGACATCGCCTTGGGAAAGGGTTAGGATTATAATTTCTTGTTTGCAAAATGTGCATTACTTTAATATAAAAGTAGTTCTTCTTATGAGGACACTTGGGAATGTTTTTGCCATAAAGTTGTGACACACAATAATTGTTAAAGATTTTCTTTAATGAAAATAAAAAAAAAAACAAATCCTAAGGAGTTGTAATTCTTTGAGTTTTTACGATTCTCAAGTCATTGATTTGGAAGTATTTTGTGCCTTGTTTAGGGATTAGATTTACAAGCCGGGAATCGTTTGTATATAATTATTCCCAGTGCGGATAAAGGTGGCGATGTTATTTTTACAGGGATTTTTCACATCGATTATGGCGCTTCCTTTTTCTTTTTGTTTGTTAAAGACTTTGATAGTAAAGTGAATGTTCCGGTTCACTGTTTATGCTTATAATAGCACAAAGCTTGTTTCCAAATGGAAATGACATTTGTCAACTTAAATGTGTCCAATGAGATTGACTTTTGTGTTTCTGTGTTCACGATAATGTGTGTTTGTTTCACGACAATGACGACGACGACGACGACAAAAGTTTTATGGATAAAACCTTTTAATGAGAGGGGTGGAGGAGTAGGAGAGGTGGGTTAAGACAAAAGAAATTGGAACAATATAACAAACCTGTTAGAAACGTATTTGTCTCGATTTCTACCCAAGAGACCTTTAATGACATCTTGTAATAGATACTAGATACACATACCCATTGTAAAGATAGGACCATTTGGTATATTTGTTTTTATAGTACTATGGGATTGTAAAAGGTGATTTCACATAGACATAGTTTGGCCATATTCACACTACATAAAGTTGAGTGACAGCTGGAAAGATTGTCAATTTCATATAAAAGTACGAGTAACACTTCGGAATATTTTTTTTTGGTAATAGACTTGTTTGTATAAGTTGTAGTTCAAATATTTGTTTTAAATATGAACTGTATTTTATGTTACATAGGCGTAGGCAGATTTCAATTGCGCTTATACAAAAACAAACTTTCACATAATGTACATGTACATACCAAAATTAAAAGTTACTACCTGAAAAAAATGACAAAAAAGTCTCGGAAAAATCGCCACTGTTGTTAAAATACCAAACAAAAACTTACTGTGAAAGTCAAATATTATATTAACAAAAAAGAATGAAGCACATGCTGGGGTTTACATTGCAATATAAAAAATGTTCTATTATGTCGTCTAAATACTACTGTACTGTATATATACCGTATATTGTATAGTATAGTGATTGACGCCGTATACATAACACTCATTTGCTTAAAAATGTCAGATATTCTCTACAGTAGGTCTTGCTATGTAGTCTAGTATACAACTCTTTAAGTTAATAGTCGTTTTCATTTTATGCAAGTTACACGACGGATTTACTAGTAATGTTGATTTTTTTCCAAAAGACATTGGTCAAATTTCGTTTATTACTTTTAGCTAGTATTTATTTTGAAAAGTACTTCCGTTTTTTATTTTTTTTTTTACGAAAATCAATTAAAGATTTTTTTTGTCTGTCTGTAAAAAAAAATAGAAATACTAGAAATAGAGACTTGAAATCAATATTTTATTTGACAGTAGTACTTTCAATTGCCAGAGACAAAGACATTTTAGAAGAGAGAGAAAAAAAATACAGAAGAAATAAGATAAAAAAAATAAGTATAGATCGATTTTTTGCGCTTTTTTAATGAATGAACTAAGACTCTACAAAAGAATAAAATGTTATTAAATTTAATAAAGGAAATGAGGTTTGGCTTTTGAAGTCACAAAATGTTCAATGGTTTTAGAAAGGCTTTACATTTTTTTAGATGAAATCGACTAAGTGCCAATCAATTTCATTTTTGTGCGTGTGTGTGTGTGTGTCTATGTGTGGAAAAGTTAGTTTTTCGATCATATTGGGTACAAAAATTAAAGTTTGCGTTTATAGATATTCTATGTCAACTCTTAAGAAGACGAACTTTCTTAATTGGCACTTTATACCCTTTTTTTGATAGTTTTGATTGGCATTTTTTTTAGACTTATCTGGTCTCGAGGCTTTTTCTTGGCTACTTTTTAGATTATTACGTTTGAAAAGCTGACCAAATGCCGTTAAATGTTATTGGTGGCTCAATGTTTAATCTGTTGTTTTATATATATGTGGTATATAGGTGGTATTATAAGCCTAATCTATTTGGATGCGTATGTGGAAGACTTAGGGATTTTTTTATATAGAAATTTACAGCAGAAAAGGAGGAAGGAATTTTCTTCTCATCCTGGTCGAAAATAAAATTCAATAGTTTCTATTTCAGTAGTAGGTAGTTTTGTGCTGCTGCTTTTCTTGAATGTAGTTCTAAAATAGCATCAAAAGATCTATTTGGGCAATAGGGAAGAAGGGAAAAAAGGCAATTTTTTATGGTGTACTACTACTGGTATAAGGGAAAAGGCTTCCTTTCAATATCTCCATTTCCACATTCCCATCTCTTTTTTTTCTTCAATGTATTAAAGCTGTGGTTATTGTCCTCTTGAGAATATTGTTTGCATATATATAAATATATAGGCCCTATATATAAATATATATATGTATCTAAAAAAAAAAGAACCGAATAGTGAGAGAAAAAAATGCTATAGGAAAATTTCTAGAGTAAATATTGACATGTTGTATTCATGAAGTGTTTGTTGTATGTATTCCAATAGTTCCAATATAATATAAAATTTATACGTCTAAAAAGGAAAAAGGAAACAATTTTTGGTTCAAATGTTAACCACTGGAGAACAATCTAGACATTTAATCCTTGTTGAGACCTATACTGTCTGTATAGTTGGGTTCCCAATTGTGAAATTGTGTATAGTAGAGTAACCTTATGGTCTAAATGAGCAACAACAACATGTTTGAATTTTTCACTATACTCAAGAGGCATTAAAGTCTCAAGACTTCCAACTAAAAATATTTGAAAATGAAAAAACCTAAAAAAAAAGTTCTTTTATGATCAAATTTGTTGTTGTTTATAGGATCTTCCTTTTCTTTTCGTAGAATTACTAAGAATAACCGGGGTAGTTTTAACACATTATTAATTCACCTTTTGAACTACGTTTCGTTTTTTAACACATTTATGAGAATTGTTTTATATATATATATATATATCTCGTATAAGAAAATATTTGATCGTTTTGTCTTTACTTTTGCTGCTCTTTTTTGAGGTCTTTTTTGTGACCTTATATTTTTCTTTAAACAGATGTTGACTGCAAAAAAAAACTGACCCTATTTGAATGTCGTTTCAAGTAGAAATAATCAAATGTTACAAGCTAGATTTTCGTTCCAGGATTCGTATTCTTAATGATAATTGTTAAGTCAAAGGTGGTGCTAAATTTATGTAAAAGTTGACAAGTTTAGTACTAACTTTGCTTTATACCTCGTTTCCACTACAAAAAATGACCTACACTTACATAACCAACATTATAGTTAACTGTAGACAAGCCTAGAAGTGGTACTTTTATGTGTTTTCTTTTTTTTTTAAAGACATTTAAATGAATTTGTTTCACTTCCTGTTAAACATTTATACACTTTGTGAGTTTTTCACTCCTCATTCAGCCAAAAATGGAGCGCTCTCACTATCCGCCATGTTGTTTGTAGGCTAAATTTGTTTTTACGTAACCATTAAATACTGTGGTTAACCAATTTATGTCAATGCAGTTGCGTTAACTTCATTGTTGAGCAATTAAACTATACTTAATGTAACCACATTTGTGGTTTTAGTGGAAACGAGGTATTAGCAATCATTAAAAACAAGACTAGGTACAGTTGTACCTCGCTTAACGATAGGAATGCGTTCTTGAAAATGATATCGTTAACTGAATCATCATTGGAGTCAATGCGAATGTAAAAAGCTATAGAATTTGGTCAGCTACGTTATAACGAGGTATTGTTTTCAGATGTATCGTTAAGCAAGGTGTATGAAAATCTGGTATGGAATTTAATGAGCAACTTTGTGCTTTTGTTAAACTTCCGTACTATTCGTTCTATATTAATATATTGAAGATTATATATTTAGTAGGTAGGATTTTAATTCTTTATGATATTTTGTATGATAAATAAGCATTTAATGATTTGCTCGCTACATACAGTATATATAGAATTATAGATGTTTCTATCTGAAAATAACTTTATACAAATGACAATCTCGTTTGTTCCCTACGGCTCTTAAAATCTTTTCAGAACGAAACACTTTTATTTTTTTTTTACTTAACTCGGTTTTTACACAAAAATTTCTTTTTGTGAAAAAAAAAATAGAAGAATCTCATCAGATTCTATTCTTTAGAGTCGCTGCAGGCAATCTTAGTTATATAAAAGGAATAAGGAATAGGAAATGAACATTCCCACCACCACCACCACCGACAACCTCCTCCTTATTTTAAGTTCTTTATATGGTAATTCGGTATAAAAAACCCTCTGTGAATGGCATAGAAGAAAAAACATTGATTTTAATTTGCCTGAAAAGAAACTTTTTTTTTGCATAAAAAACGGACGTTTTGTAAAGTGTTAAAAAAAAAAGTCAGCTGCAAAAAAAAAATGTAGAAATTTTAATAATAATAAAAAAAAAATTGCAAGACTTTTTTTTATTACTGATACAAAGTCATTATGATTAGAAACTGTGACGAAGGTTAAGCACAGTTAGTAACAAGATATTTTAATAAGAAACTAGATTTCGTTATGTATTTAGAATGCTAATGAAGAAAGATAGGGATTTTTTATATATATATATGTAGTATCTATGTACGTATGAAATGGTTGACTGCATCATGTCTGCAGTGGTTGCCCATCTTCATAATCGACCCAAAATTCCTACCAAAAAGTTAGAACTTTCATTAATTAACCACCTCCAACTTTCTCCTCTTTTTTTCTATCTCTTGCGAGACATTTGAATGTTGAAATATTATTATAAAAAAAATTACTATATATATTTTTCGTAATTTTTTCTTGGCCATTGTCATCAGTTTTTTTTTTTCGTCTTCAAATCTCTGAAAATCTACTAACAATTGAAAAGAATAATGGATCTTACTGACAAAGCGGTTTTTTTTTCTGCATTGGTTTTCAATTGTTAATGGCTGCCGTTGCCAATGGCTTGATTTTTTTCTTAGTTTCATATATTCATTATTATTATGCTTTTTTTTATTTAAAAAAAAGTCTTGAATTTTTAACCTTGAAAATAAGTTTCATAACTTCTGTCATTCACCTCTTTGTGTGTGTGTGTGTGTGTGGGGGGGGGGGGGGGGGTTAAGAACATGGACAATCATCTGGAAGAAATTCGCATTTTCATTTTTTTTTAGAGATTTGTATCGTGTAGTTTTATTATGTATATTTTTTTGTATGTTCTAAATTAAGAAGAAATTGCTTTGTCAAGGATTTTAAGGATCTTGACATTGTTTTTATGCATATTTTTTATACATATGTAATTTTTGCATAAAAATATGAAAGATAAAGGTTTTTTCCCCTCATTTTTCCCCCTCCATTTAGCTTTTGAACTTAACCTTGGCCTTTAGAAGAATTTGCATTTAGTTTCAGAGAGACAAGAGAAGAAATGCCTTTTTTATGTACAGTACATTCGAGGTTTTTTTTTTGGTTTAAATAAAATCTGATTTGTCTAGAGTATTTTTTAACAAAAATAGATTTGAATTTTTGTCTTTGTTGAAGAAGATGTAGAAAAACAGACGTCTCAAATTTTTTTGAAAGTTGAAAATTTGTTTTCTGAAGTTTTAACTATTTAGAGAGACTAACGTTGCAGTCAAATGACACTTATCAACATAAAACATAAGCTCAAATGTAGTCTTATTTATTACAAACATGAACAACAACAACAAGAACATTCTTTAAAAAATATATATATTGAAGATCATGTAAAATAGACACGCAAAAAATAACGTTCAATTTTGAATTCGACCTTTATTTTTTGGGGGATATTTTTTATTAACTGGATTTTTTTATTGGTTGTCTATGGAAAAATCACATTAGTTTTCTTTGGTGATTGTTTGCATTTTTGAAATAACAGCTTGAAACCAAATACAGAAAAAAGCATCACGGCAGAAAAATTCAAAGTGTCGTCTCTTATATCAACCAACATGAAAAAGAGCGAGAGTTGTTGTCATTGTCTTTGAAATTGGGGAGGATTGTGTGTTTGTGTGTGTGGGGGGGGGGGGAATTAGGGATGGAACAAAAGTCTCGAGACAACGGCATAATGTCGTCCTTGTTGCAAATCCAATTTCCCTGGATGTTTTCTAAGCATAATAGTAGTAGTAGTTGCTTCCTTTTATCCGTTACTTTTTACACTACTTTATATGGTTTCTGCTGAATTTTTAGACATTGCCAGAGCTTCATTAGAATTTTTGTAGTCAATGTCATCCCCTACTTTCTACTATTTTTAATATATAGGGCTCATGTTACTTCCATGTTTTAGGTGTTCCATCGCAAACAACGCCGAGGGTTGGAGGGGGCGGCTAGTAACTTTTTTACTGCGTTCAGGTTTGCAATACAGCAGTCTTAAACGCGGTATTCGAGCAGTATTGAAGCTACTAATGTGTCCAGAAGGCCATTTTCAAACAGAATTTCAAGATATGTTGTTAGTTAGTTAGAGCGCTATTTGTGAAATTAAACCAAGCATACTGTATATTTATATTCTTGTTCATTGTTCAGTGTCAGGGTAAATTTCAGTTTATTTGGTTTTTAGCTGAAGTGCCTTAACTGAATTTCTTTGCAAAGCATGATGGGTATGTGTACTTAGCTGAATCCACCTCAGGAAGTGGACTAGCTAATCCAGGATTCAATACTGGATTGCGTGCATTCAATTTTAGACACCATACGGTATTGAGATGAGGTATTCAATACGGTATTAATGAGGACCTAATAGTTCAAAGGCAGTGTAACAATGCATTGTGAAAAGAAACTTCTATCACCTATTACTTAAATAAATAAGAGATATTTTTGGTCATTTGTACCTCGGGTAATTCGACAATGGAATTTACTTCCAGAGAGGAGATTGTGCAAGGGGGATGTTTTGATTTAGTTAACCTATAGAAATGCTATTGAACAAGGCATTTATTATTCCAATGCTGCCATTCAATCTCAATATTGTATTTGCATAGTAGGTGACGGAACTTTATTTAGATAGTGCATTTCTATGCTGCTTTTGGACTATATGGCCCCTCTGCCACAGGCCCTATCGGATGCTTTCAGAGTATTAAAAAAAATTCAAAGATTATTAACAATTTTCCATGTAAATATAATAAGTTGAATTTCACATGTAATGTTGTTGGTGTTTGCTGACAGTAGAGGATGTTAATTTTTTTTCCGGGACACTCGGTAAAACTAATATAATTTTCTAAAAGCTAGCCTCTACCTCCAACCCTAGTCATGGTTTAAAATAGAATCGTTTGGGTACAACTGTTTTTCGTTTTTTCCCTCTTTTTGTTTCACTCTCAAACCGTTGATGGGTTCTCTGGTTTTTTTTTTCTTTCAATAAAAAGATTCTCTTGGAACAAAAGTACGGAAAATTGAGATTGGAAATCCTGCTGCAGTTTTGTTTAAGGTTAAGAGGTTAGAACGAAAAAAAAAGTTAAATCCAAAAGGTAGACAAACTAAATATATATATTTTATTGTTGTCTTAAGATAAAAGTTTTTTTTTTTTGGATTGGGGGGGGGGGGGGCTTTTAGTTTTGTGTTTGTACGAATAGAATAAATAGTAAAAGCTGTTTTTGGGCTCGTTATTTTATTTTATATATTTTTTTGTCTTTTTGACGACCATTTTTTTTTTCTATGGTAGCTTTTTCTTCAATGTCGTTTTTGTACCAGTTTTTTTCCCTTTTCTTCTATGTAGTTTTGGACAGTTAGACGACGAAATTGCTTCAAATCTTTTGCCATTCAATCACTGAATGTAACGACTATGAACTACTGCAATATAGATATACATTTTTTTTTAGAAAATTGCATCATGTAATAGTTCATATAGGATGATTGAGTAATATGACTTTTATCTATACTAGAAGCTGTTAGAATTTTTTTTTTTTGAAAAAAAAAACGGTATTCTTCATGGTCATACTATATGACCATTATAAAGTTGTCCAACTGCATCCAAAACATCCATATATATATATATATATATATATATATATATACAGTATATATTGTACTGTCTATTTGTGATGACTGAATGGACTTATATGTCCACTCTATCTCTCTTGTGTGTCCATGTTAGAGTTAGAATATGTGTACACACAATGTTAGGTTTTTACTACTTGACCTTGGTTAAAATGTTCACAGTTGGTTTTGACATGGAACCAACAAAAAATATTTCGCATTTTGTTTTTGGGGGGCTGTATTTGTAGGTCTATGTGTGTTTTTTAGACGCATTTCAGTTAGTGGTAGTTGTGTCCATCGTCTGACTGACTGACTGACCATCTAGACCAGAATGATGCACTTGGAAAAACATTGTCATCAGTTAGAAAAACATGACAATTGAAGCGTACTCTCACGGCTGTTTTTTTCTTTCTTTCTTTTATCTTTTGCGCTTCAATTGAGATTTTAATCATGTTGTTTCCATTGGGAGATAGAAAAATTCCAATTTATTAAAGATATATACTCCCACAAATGTAGTGAAGAAGAGTATAAAAATGATGAAAAAAAAATCTTGTAAAATTGTACAATTTTAGAGAAAAAACACAAACGCACACACACACACACACACACACTCAACAAAATAGAAGCTGTCAAATCATGGAAACAATAAAATTCAGGCATTTTAAATTGAGTCTCAAATAGTCACTATTGTTGGAAAAATCTATAGAATTTCTATTATAACTTTTCAGAAAACTTGTTTAAAATTCTATATAGAAAAAAAAAGTTCAATTTACATTATTTTCAAAATTGTCAAGTTTTTCATCTTCTTTCCAACCTGTTTGTCTCATTTATTTATTTTTATGGAAATGTATATCCTACCAAGTCCAGAATATACAAAGTAAGATCTACGGATCGTAACTTTGTATTTATTTGTGGTATTACTTTTAATCAAGTTTTTTTAAAAAAAGTTTCTCTACAAATTACAGTAGAAAGACATAGAAATTCAATTTTCTCAAAGTCAATCTTTTGATTTCAGTATTTTCGACATGGACCACCAGACGACAACTTTAAGCCACTTTCTCTAAAAGTCAAACATTTATTTTAAACAAACTCAAAAGAAACGCATTTAGAGAATTAAGATAAATATCAGGACCCTTCCCTTCCCTCCCCCAAAATAAAGACGATTAATGTATCAAGCACATATACATTTATTTTAAATTAAGTTTAAATTTATTATTTTCATGTAATGTTTGAACCACCCACCCCCACCACCTGTATTGACTTACTTTGAAAACTAAAAAAAGTCTCTTTATATTTAACAGCCATATTTCTAAAGCTAAGCTTAAAACGTGATGCAAGACAGAAATCTTTATAGTGAGTCTACATACATGTACAGTAAGGTTGTAAGTTTAACTTTGTTTAAGCAACATTTTTGAAATACAGCTTTTCTTTTCTTAAGCCTCAAATCGACGTTTATAAATTGGAATTTATCCTTACATGCCTAGTGTAAATTTTTATATTCACCAGACTCTCTCCTATTGGATTCTTACCTTTTTTCTTTCTTGCTGCTTTGTTTTATTTTTTACTTCAAAGTCAATATATATTTTTCACTGAAAAATCAAGAGGAAAGGAGGAGAAGAAAGTGAAAAAAAGTGCGTTTACACTCCTCCTCCTCCTCCTCCTCCCGCCATCATCATCATCCACCTTCCACTTTCTATCTATCTTAAGTTTTCTGATAAATTCTTTTACAGAAGAAAAAAAAATCTGCACCCAAAATGTCACCTTAGTTTTTCACACCTAGTTTATTTCAGATAAGGTCTTCGTTCATACCTTTTTTTTTTCGTTCTCTTTTCACCATAACTACACGGGGGATTAAATTGGATTCGCGGTGAAAAAAACTCATTCTTTTTTTTTTCTTCGTATGAAACCGTGGTTCTCAAACGTTTTTGTGTTCGCGGCACTGTATTTTATTCGAGGCCCACACAGCAAAACTAACTGTGTACCTCGTTATACTGTGTATATACCCCTTGAAAACCACTGGTTTAGTGCTTGTTATAAGAAGTTTTCTTTTATTTTGTGTTTTTTTTTCTCAAATAAAATGAAGATGTAATTGAAAGTATTAAATTATATAAGCCACGATCAATATAAAGTCCTGGTTTAACGTATGATTGTAACCAGCCTGGTTACGATCATACCGATTCATACGACTTAAGTTTGGCATAAATGGCACAGAGTATAGTGGCGTCACAGCAAATAATGCATTTTGAAATATACGACATTGACTCCACTATTTCGTATTGCCGTTTATGCCACACGTATTATCATAACCCGGCCTTTACATCCAAAATTTCGTGGCACACTTTGTAAAACTCACGGCACACAATTTGGGAATCACTGGTATAGGAGCATCTTCCCCCCCCCCTATTACTTTCTCGTCTCTTCTTTTTTTTTTACTCTTATTTTGTTGCAAAAGCTTTTTAGAAAATGACCATAAATACTGACGTGTGTATACCGTATGTATAGTACTTATATAGGTGATGACAACAGAATGAAAATGGAAGCAAAAAAAATAAACATGAAGAAATATCTTTTTACATTTCTGTCTATGTGTGTGTATATGTACTTTTAACATTATTATTGTACAAAATGCACATTTGTACATTATTATTACGTGTATTATTTATTTCTACCATGTTTAATTAACACAGGTAAAATGAAACAACACAAATTTAGTATGTTTATATATAGATTAATTATTGTGATAACTTCTAATTTTTGCTTAGGATAATGTTTTCTGATTTCAACTTGCAGCTTTTGAAGCTCTTTTAAATGTATTATATTGCAGATCGTATCTTTAAAAGAATTTGTTTTGTTTCCTGAGACCGTTTAGCTCGCTTAGAATGAAAAAATGTATCCTCTAGTTACTATGGAAACACACACGTCAATCAGTTACAGTTAGACTCACTGAGGTAAAAGTTGTATAGGCCCTACTACCTTTTGATGTACACATTTAGATATTCTAGTGTTATATCAACACACACAATGTCTTCTCTCTCTCTTTGTAATACATTTAAGCTATTATACTAACTACAGTATTACAAAGCTTTTGCTAACATATTTTAATTATACTTTTGTATGCATTTTTCGTCCACATTTTTAAGGGTGATGATAGTGGTGGTCCTTTAGTGCATATATACTGTATGATGTTTTCATCATGTTTCACGTGAGAATTGTAACTTTAGTGCATCCATCCTTGGTTTTAATATGCGTTGGTTGCACTCATGTTGTTAATAATTAAAAAGAATAACGCATTTTCTACTTTTACACCTCCGCGGTCCCAACATTTTGTGCAAGTCAACGAAATCTAGAGATTTTTTTTTGTAAAAAAAAAAAATAAAAACAAAAGGTTTTTTTTTGTTGAGAAATGAACAATAAATACTTTAAAAAGATTTTGTTAACTATAAAAAGGTTGTGGTGATAGTGTAAAGTTTAAAATGTTTATTATAAACGAGGGTGTTTTAGTAAAGTGTCCGTACTTTTGCAATCGGATGAACCCTGCATGCAGTTTTTTACAAATCCAAAATCCTAAATAAAGTTTGTCAATTTAGTTTAGAACTCTTTTTATAACATTTTTTTTTAAAAATGGCTTAAGTAAGTTTCATTTTACATATACATTCATTAATTACTTTTAAGAGGTTATAACATAAATCAAATTCGTTTAGTTTCGTTTTTTTTCTCTTCTATAATATGTAACGTATAATATATATATATAAAAAAGTACATTTTGAAAGATGATAGATTAATCCTTTCAGCGTTGATAAAATGAGGTTTTTAGTGATTAGTGATTAGTGTATGTGTATGTATGAATTAATTTGATCACTTTTTATATATATATATATATATATATATATATATATATATATATATATATTTATACTGTATATAAAAAAGGTCATGTCAGTCCTAATGACTACTATACAGTTAACATGCACTTATTAGCCGTGGGGTTAGCAACTTTTCTTTTTTGGTTCTATGAAGATAGATCAACTTTTTTTATATACGGTATGTACTGTAAGTATATAGTGACATAGTAAAGTAGACATAGATATAGTAAGTACACTTTACTGACTTATTTTATAGTAGGTTTTTGTAAGTCTATTCATAGTAGCAATATACTACGGTATACACACACACACACTGTATGCGTATGTGTGTTCTCGGTGCACTTATATGAACTTCCATGGTCGACAGTTCACTGAGAGAAAGAGAGAAAAAAATTGTGTATAAAAGGAAAGTAACGTTCAAGTAATTGCATTATTTTTCGTGTATGTCGTAAGAAAAGAGTAGATTGCTCAAGGCATAAGTCAGATTAAACGAAACTTCAAAAGAATTTTATTTGATGGAACTTCTAAGATATCTGACAGACCTTTATTGAAGGAATGACGAGATAGAGAGAGAGAGATAGACTAAATAGAGAATAAGAGAGATAGATAGCTAGCTAGATAGAGAGAGATAGGCAGAAAGTTAAGTCAGAAAGTAAAAGGTGGGGGGGGGGGGTTGAATATTAGAAAAGCTCATTTAAGTTTAGACTTAAACATTATATACCCTTTAGCTTTACAATGAATAAGAATTGTTAATTTTAAATGCATATATATATTATAGGGAGAGAGAGAGAGAGCGGAAGTGTGATTTTAATATATACATTAAGATTATTCAATGGAGAACACTTATAAATTCATCTTCATTTTTCTACCTTAAGGCAGTTATTAGTGCACACGTCGATGAAATTTCTTATAACAGGATGAGGTTTCATGATTAGTTAAATTTCATTAAGACTTATGATGAGAAGAAAGCAGGAATACGCTTGAGATGCCAAGGGGGATAAGTGATATTTTATTAAAAAAAAAATTGGAGAATAAGTAGCACATTTTGTCAATGAAATGGTAAAGAATTTGGTGGGCAAGAAGAGAAATAAATGAAAAAGCTAGCTGCTCGTTGCTGCGTTCAAAACATATAAACTATAACATTGATGTCTATGGAGGGCTATTACTTTGGACTCAATTTACTCAAAAACATTACTTTAGTCACTAATTCCTCTTGGCTTCTAAGCTCTTTTTATATATATATATATATATATATATATATATATATATATATATATATATATATATAAAGAGCTTAGAAGCCAAGAGAAGCCATATATAAATATATATATACATGTATGTATATATATATATATACATATATATATATATATATATATATATATATATATATATATATATATATATATATATATATATATATATATATATATATATATATATATATATATATATATAATACATAATATTAGCCTAAAAGTGCGTATGATGTTAAGAAATTCCTGATGCAAATATTTTTTTGTTCATTTTTCTGAATTGCATTTTTCTACTCATTAGTTTTTTGTTTCTTTTATAAGTTTAAAATTAAACTAACTGACAAGCATTTACTTTGTTTATTTAAACTATAAAAAAGGATTGTTTATATTTGCATATTTTCTTATTTTTGTGATAAGGTTATATGGTTGGAAATTAAATACAAGATGGTGGACTTTATATACACACGGAGTCCTCGTATAAGTTTGAAAAATAATGGTTATTTAGAGGAACTTTTGTGTCATTTCCTGAGGACATTAACTTCGAGTTATTATACTCAGTATGTTCATTGTCTCAAGGGGCTTAAGAAAATTGTCCGCATTGTAATAATTTTTTTTAGTTGAAATAAAAAAGATGGCGGTGTAAAATGTAGAGGACGCTACTTGTACATATACAGTCTATGTCTATGTAGACTAACCAAGTTTTATACATTATAAGAAATTAACCAAGCATAGATGACACATTATGTAATTCCCAATGCGAAAATGATTCTGCAGAACACATTGTAGAAAAAGATCGTTAACAAACTATATAATATGGAGATGCAAAGTTATTTATTTTTCTATCTCTTCTTTCCTGTTTTTTTTGTGCTATATTCTGTTGTTCTTTTTTTTTTAGGAAACTATGGTTTTTTTGTGTCAGCCAAAAGCTCGACACACTTTTTTTTGCTTCATCTATAGTTTTTTTTTTTATTTATTTTTAGTTTGCCACAATTTAATTTAAGCATAAGATTCTTTCAGCATATGTGGTTGTAGCGCCCCCACCCAGCCCCTTTCAGTCCTCCTCCATATTATATGTACATAGACGTGATTTTTAACTCCCTTTGGGGCTTTGCATCACACTTAAATTAATGGAGTGCAAGGGCCATAACGAAATCGAAATGCGCCCTCTACATTATATATTTGCACCATTTTCTGATAAGAGAGACTGAGAGAGAGAGAACTGGCTTCATATACCATTTTCTTTCATTCTCTCTTTTTCTGGAGTTGAGGATTTTTATTTATTGAAGTTTGAGCCGACAACTAATTATACGGCAAACCGTGTATTTTTCTCTATAGTAAAAGAATCCCCCCCATGTTTCGATTGACGCATAAATTTCAGATTCTGCGACATTTATATATTTTATCATGGGTGCAATTAAAGTCTGTTGATAGTTTACAGATTTATGTTTTCAATGCCATAAGAAGAGAGAGAGAGTTCTTTTTATAATATATATATATATATATATATATATATATATATATATATATATATATGCAAAAAGTTTGAATTTGTACTTCTATAGACTTTTAAGAAGGCATGTAACACAGAGACAAAAGTCCAATTGCAGCATGCGAAATACATTGTGTGTGCAATGTGTTACGGTGGAGCTGAAATAATACATTATCAGAAAATGAAAAACCCCCAAAAATGCATAAAATCCTCTTCAAAAGAGTTTCATTGTCTTTTTATCTTAAGAACAAATGACTAGTAATACGAATCTGTCCGTGCAAAAATTTCGCCTGGCACAATTTACTTAAAGTTGGTTTAGGACGAAGAGCCTTCTATCATCTGTTTAAAAATGTTCACTAAAAACTATCCTCTTTGCAAGTAAACTGTCCCAACCAAGCTCCAAAAGCATTTTTTATCACACTCATTATTAATCTCATATTTGTCATAAACTAAGCTATAGCAACCCTACGTCTAATCATTTCAACGGAATGAACTAACTTCGCAATTGTGGGACTCCACACGGTGCTGTAATGTTAAGTTTTGTTTTTAAATGTGTCCTAATTTTTGTGGCCCATTTCAAATTTTAATTAACTAATCCATTCATCTGTTATTCTTCTTCCTAAAATACATTTTTTTATAATATTGAAAAATTGAAAATGGTTTTGCTTACAATGTAAAACTATGGGTGGTAAAATGTGAACTTGAACAATTTCTAAGGATGTCATTCAATTTTTTGTAATAGCTTGTTCCTGTTTAGTGTGTAACTCTTTTGTATGTGTGTTTTGTATAGAAAAGGCAAGTTGGAGGGGTAGTGAGAATTGCATACTCGAAATTCATCAAAATGGTTTTCGATATGAGTTTAACAAGATGGTTATGCAAATGTTCGTCAGATATCTCTCTCTCCCTCTCTCTACATGAGAAGAATGTTCCTTGTGTGCCACCACCACTTCCAATTGCATTTTTATCTATGACTTTTTTTTAGTATATATTCGGTATGTCATACTATAGGCCTATTTATGGCTTTCTATTGAAATCACAATGGTTTCAAGTTATTGATTTGGTATTTTTTTACGAAGAGCGAAGGTTAGAATATTTCAAAAGTAAAGCATCAATGCTCTAAAAATGATTTCAATGATTCTCGTAGAACCTCTCCTTCTTTCTAAAAAAAAAAACAACCAAACAGATCTTTTCAAACCAAACTTTTTGTATAGTTTTCCTAATAAAAGAAAAGTTACAAATGAATATTAAAAATAATATCAACGATGTTTGTATTTGTGGACGACAGTAAGATGGATAATGTTGAAGTTGTTTCTGATGAACATGATGAAGTTGCCCTATATTCATAATGGAAGTCCATTTCATATTTCCCCAAAGGCTTCATGTTAAGCCGATGTTTCTTAAACTGCATGTGGTCATTGTCCTTATATGTACATGTTATATAACTTATATTGTCCCATAGGCCTATACGTTTCTGATGTATATACAGATGATCTTGTAATTTGATCAAGCTTTTTTGGAGTCTCAAACCATATACAGACTTTTTCTCTTGGCTTAACAATAGTCCTATTCCTATCTTTCCTTGGTCAGTGACTCAATGATGAGACAATGTTAGGTTTTTTTGAGGGAGAGGTTTAACGAAAGGCTTTTCCAAGCTTCTTCGACTACTTTGTCATATGCAACATGGCTTATACACGTTTTTTTAGATGGTGTTTTTGGTCATAGTAGCAAATGCATCCACATACATATAGTTGATTACAAAGTATTATTTTTGCTATCACCATGGAAACTTAGCCATTAATGAAGCATTCGAAGTGTAGCGGATTTAACCCCATCTAACCCTTGTCTCAGTGTGGGGAGCTGTGGAGGTCCTTATGGGCAAATCTTATGTACACTTTTCAAGAGTCTGGTAATTGCATATATACTGCATATATACAATGTTACGAAGAATTTTGTGTGTGTTGGTGGTGGTAGATGATGCTTAGATGTGGCAATTAAGAAACTGTCTTTTCACGACATGACATTTCTGATGACCATGTTCTTTGATGAGCTTCAAACTATGTTAAGAAATGTTCCATCTTTTGGAAGTTGTACTTCTTCATCTAATATGAATGCATCACTATAGTATAATATTATAGAAATAATAATAAACCAACTCATTTAGGCTAGATTCCTACTGCGAGGACATTTTTTGTTAGCTTTTTCTTAGCATGATGCGGGTTTTGTAGAAGAAAAATTGTAACTTCTTGTTGCAACCAAAAATTGTAGTTATTGTCTTGGCAAAGGAAAAATTGCGTACATATGCTATGTTAAAAAATACGCAATATTTATTATTAATATTTATATTATCTTAACATTAATGTAGGTTAGGTTAGGTAGGTTCTTTAAATTAATATTAAAATAGAGGTCAAAAGTCAGGTGCTTTGTTATTCGTATATTTTCTAAATATATTTCCAATAAGTGCAATTTCATGCCTGAAAATAATTTAGCAGTTAAAGTGGTTCTGTCTTTTAGCTGAGTAAAATTGAAAATTATCCAACAGTAAGCAGACTATATTGTTTATTTTTTATCTATAAAAAGTTTATTTTGAAAGATTTCAACTTGAAAATACTATTTAAGCGTTTAAGTTCCCGATAACGTATGATGTCACTCTTTGTGCTTTATTATTTTATGACTGTCATACGATGCTGTACACGTGTCAGTGGCAATATTTCTCATAACAATATTTTGTAATTTGCTTTTGTGACTGTTACAAGTTTATGAGCTAGATATGACAGTCTTATTCTATTTCTGTAATGATAACCGAGAATTAGAAAATCGGTTATTCATAAAACATCTTAAATTGTTTGCAGAACAATCTACACTGTGTCTAAACATTAACTATAACGTCGTTAGTCACATAATAATTCAGTTTTAACAATTAGTCACTAATCAAATTAATTTGGTAATATTTTCATAGAAAGATCCTTATTTATGAGACGTGGACAATATTTATTTCCACGTTGCCAGTTCTATTTTTGTATTCTCTGTGTGTTGTAGTTGTTGTTGTTGTTGTTGTTGTTGTTGTATGAAGCTTTCGAAATTGGTGGCTCTGACGTCATTTTGAATTGAATTAAAATTTCTGATGAGAGTTTTTCTTTTCTGGGAATTTTTTTTATTGATTGTTTCTGTAGATTGTGAAAGTAGACTTTAACTTAAAAGAGAGTAAGAAGAAGACATGGGTGTTGTTCTCATGTAATGTACGTTTGTCTAAAGTGCGATCGATGTTGCATCTTTTTTTTTCATCTTTCTCATCCGGAAACACTTTTTCCTAAAGAAATAAATGCTTCTTGCACGCATACATAGATATACATAGATGGATAGAATTCATTTTTGCTTTTGACTGTTGCAGTCTATATATATATATATACATATTACACACTTTGCATGTATTATTTTGAATAGATGGAGATGGAAACATCTATAGTGTTAATTATGTTGATTGCTATGTAAGAAATACCCTTCCTATCTGATTAAAATAATGAAAGTATAGAGTATTACAATATATTGCACAATGTTGTACAATGTGTGGCTTGATTTCAGATAAATATATGTGTAAAATGTTCTTTTGTTTGTTTAGATCATCATCATCATCTTCATCTTCTTCTCAATGTCTTTTGAAATTATATCGCATGTGGGTAAAAATTTGGTCATGACAAAAACAGAGAGCACATCTTATCTTTCTGTCTCTCATTTTCTACAAGACAATTTCCAATAAGATTTAAGTTCTATGACTTTCGATCAGATGATGAAATGGCATTTACAAAAGAGTTGGATTTTTTCTTCTTGTTTTATTTTAGAAAACGAACCAAAAAAAAACCAACTAACAAAAGGAGCTGTTCGGAAACTCTTGTTTTTCTTGTCAATTTCAAGGGTTTTATGACTTAGAATCTACTATCTAAGAGTATTTTCAATGAATTGAGAGACAAATTGTGTCATTCATTTCAAAGAATGTTTTTGATGTACTTCTTCATATATACTTTATATAAACTGCAACAATTTTTTTTGAAGTCATATAATTTTATTTTGAGTCTTGAAACATTTGTAACTTTGTAGAATATCTATGCACTTACTTGTATGTAGGTTTATATTGAGTGAATATGATAGCCATTACAGCAACCGCATTGCCAGTTTGGGTTTCCAAAAGAACCCACCTAAGTTCATAGGTTTTTTTTGTTATTTTGTTAATTTAAAGTTGGTTCGTCTCATCCTTCAATTACACATTTTGTCTGATGTTCATTAAATTCTTGTCATCCAATTTTATTCTAACACGGAATGTTTTTTTTCTGCTCAAAACGAAGTGTGTACAAAATTTTAGCTCCTTCAGAAATTACTCAGTTTGTAAGTTGTAAAAGGATGACCATGTTAATATCCCATGAGTATTTTAGTTACTACTGTATATATATATATATATATATATATATATATATATATATATATATATATATACATATATATATATATATATATATATATATATATATATATATATATATGTATATATATATATATATATATATATATATATATATATATATATGTATATATATATATATATATATATATATATATATATATATATATATATACCAGACAGACAAACACTATAAAAGTAGTGACGGTAACAAATTAAAGTCGGCAAAATGAGGTGATGTTCATATACTGTGTGTGTGTGTGTGTGTGTATACATACATACAGACAGGAACATATTTTCATAGAGATTCAAATAGTGACTCAATGTATATTCTGCGGATGGTATCTTTCAAGTCTAGTGTGCCATATTAACTCTTTCATATACTTGTGTACTACATGTTTGCATATTATTCCCTTAAGAAATTTTTCAAGGAGCGCCTATCTATCTATCTATCTATCTATCTATCTATAAGTACTTGTCATATGATTTGATTAACGTACTTGTTTTGTTTGTTAAATTGCAATCTTATATATAGATAGGATAGTCAACTCTCTATGTAGTATTCGTTTCACATAACAAAATGCGTTTCGAGGTTGTTGGAATTTCCATTGCAGACCACAGAAAGAACATTTCGCGGTCGAAGAAGCAGACCATTCTCGTTTATACTTGGGATTTTGATGGCTTTTCATGTAGAGGAGAAGGAGGAGGATGGGTGGGGGGAGGCTAATATGGTTGATGGTATTCTTCTCTTCTTTATTTCTATGTACAATATAGGCCCATTGCCACCATTCACCACTACCACTATGACCAACCCTTGTAATTAGTTAGAAAAATATCCATTAATTTTAACAACAATCCCATCGCCAGATGGAGATAAGTACAAAGAGTTTTTTTCATCATGGTGTCATTGGTGTCTGTAGCCTACTACATGTCTATAGTAAAGTGAAGACATTTTGTGAAGTATCGGATGCTGTAATTCATTCTTGTTCCATCATCACAATTAGCAGCTTGATATGCCCGTCATCATTTTCACCTGGAATCCATAAAAATTAAGGCCAGCTTAAGATTATATGTGGAATGGCTTTCTTTTTTTGTTTTGTTTTCTTTCAAACATACCTAAGAGTCTTTTGTCTACCTTTGTGCCAATGAAATGAAAAAAAACCAACCCAGCCAATTCTTGTTGTGTTTTCATCCAGTTAATAGCTTCACTTGTAATCTATTCAATTTACCCATTATTTTATGTTTTCTATTGACTGTTGGCATTCAATCTTCCAGTCAGGCATTGTGACTATGTGTACCCACAGGCATTTTCTATAGGGTCCTATACCTACATACACATGCTTGCCAAAACGTAAATCCTATTTTATCCTATTCGTTTGAGAATGAATGTCTTAACAAGCGATTCACACTTGGTTTGCTTTCGGTGTATGTGGCTTTAGACATTTATTTTCCTCGCCACACATAGACAAAGTATGGGACTATTTGGGATACACCCCCTTCCTCCCCCCTTGTTCACTTAGTCAGTCTATATCCAATTCTTGTTATGGGGCCATTTTTATCATCTTAAACCGGCTTATCTCTCTGGAAACTAAAATTAAATAGTCAATCCAATAATAAACATGTGGTTATATATTGTGTAACGAATGGTTGAACATGAGTTTTATTATTATCTGCCCCTTCTAATATTGGACGTATTGTGACTTAAGTTTGAAAAAATTAAGAGGATTTTCACGTTTTGTTTACGTTTTCTTTCGCCTAATTCTTAGATAAACATCATTTGGTTTGATCTTTTTTTTCTTCTAAAAATTATGATATTTAATTTTAATAAATATAAAATTTGTCTAGTGACATTTAAATATCTATATATGAGCATTAGGTAGAATTGGATGAGTTTGGCGAACCACTTAAATATTTAATACTACATGTGTAATCATTTGAAACGCACGCAGGTGCGCACTTTAATATTCGATATATAAGAAAACAAAACTGAAATTGGCCATTTTGCTAGAATAGAAGTTAAAAACTGTTTAAATGTCTCTACCTATTTATTATATAGCGAATTTTATACTTTTTACATTTCAATTTTAAAAGTCTTATTTTGTTTCTGAACACAAATAGAATATGGAGTTCCATAGATAGTTTTTATAATTTTCACTATAAAAAGCTACAAAGAATTAGAAAATGCAAAAAAAAAAATCGTTACAACGAAGAATCATAATTACTAACAAAAACAAATAGAAGAATCATTTAAAGAATTATATAGTATGATGACATGTTATATGTTTTACTTTTACTTAATTAATCCTTTTGGCTATTCTCTCAAATTTCTTTGTTTTACTCAGAAAGAGAGTTTCGTCCATTTATTTTCTTAATAAACAGAAATATTATATCTATACGAATATGATATAGGCCTTTTATACGATTCAGGTTTTTGCCATTAGGCAAATTTCGATGTTTTTTTTTCTTTCCTCCCCACCAATGTTAGATTTTTTTTTGACATTATTTTTTTTCTATCTTGGTTCTATGTGGTGAAAAAATAAATTGCACCAAATTACGTAGCATCTGTTCACGTTTAGAAGGTCTTAAGTTCTGAATCTTCTAACAAAAACAGAGATGAATTTTATTTTCTTCTTCCTTTTCCTCCTCTTCTATGGTAGTTATTTTCGGTCTTATTCGTTTACTGGATATTTTGTTAGATTCACATTTATAAGAGAGAAAGAAAGAAAAAAAAAATGCAGTTATTCAGACATTCTGTCGCCAGATGTGAATCCAATAACTGATCTGGATTCTACTTTTTAATAACATATTGTGTTCTTAATTGATATTGTTATTAGTGAGTGAACAAATGTTATTCTGATTGTTTAATTGCTATTACCCACTAGTGATTACTATAGTTGCCTTGCTGTTTAGATGTAGCTTGTGACGTCAGAAAGGTTGACGTAAGAATGATAGAAAAGGGACGATATCGACAGTTTAAACAAAATGGTTTCTGCATTTTTTTATTACCCCCTCCCCTCCCCTCCCTATTTTTATGAGGTAAAATGACACAAGAGTAAATTTTTTGTCAACCCCTCTGACGTCACAAGCTTCATTTTACGGTGAGGTGAATCGGGGTTCTCGTAAGGAGGCAATCACTGCAAGCACATATGTATTGCAGTGGAGTATTCAAGGGGCAAAAAGTATCACCACCTTTCGTTTTTTTTAAAAAAAAAACCCGTTCAATAATTTTTGTTAAAATTATTTTATAAGTGATAAATCGACAGCATACTAATTAGTAAATTAATATTTGATGCAATGTATAATTAATATAAGTGGTAGTTAGACCGACATTATAATTATAATGAATTTAAGAAATGAAATAAAAACCCGGTCGGGTTTCTTTTGGATATCAGGTTATTCATTAAAATCGAAAGTGTAGACGACAGTAATTTTCAATAAGACATTTTTTTGGAGGTTGTAAAGTTGAAATAAATGAGAACAAGATTAAAAATAGAGATTATAACAGACAGGTCTACACCGTTAAAATCCTTAAGTAAGCCACAAAAATCCATCTTTTAACGCAACTCAATGTCAATTTTTATTAAATTTTTTGATACCACTTGCATTTTGCGTGTAAAGTTGGCTGGTTGAACAACAACAACAACAAACAACACTTATGATTAGAAAAGTTGCTCCATATTTCTCAAACTGTCTTACAGTTTTTTTCTTATACAGTATGTGACAGAATCAACGTCTCCAATCTAAAATATATAACACTGTAGATCGTTTAAAATTAAATATCTCAGAAGTTATTAAATGCTTCTTACCTGCCTCATCGTAAGAAGAAGTTTGTGTCTAATACAAAATGGGTAATAATAAAAGGAATACTTTTGTCTAAACAGTTGAAAACGTTTGATAATCATCGACTAATACATATGCATACACTTTATTGTTAGGAACATATGAAAATGTAGAAAGAATTAATTAAACAATTTATTGAATTTTAAAATTTGTGGTTTAAATTGTAATTTTTTTTCTGTAATGGAAACGAATTTTTTAAACCTTGTTTTTTTTTTAAAAAAACCAAAAAAAAAATTCAGCAACTTTTTTAATTTTGTAAATATTCATTTTTTTTTAAATGTTCTCTAAAAATGACGTGAAGTTTAAAACGTGTAGTTTTTGTATAAAATATTTAATTTTAAACAATTTAGCTGCGCCACTTTGCTAATAGTTGGTTCTGAGACATACTGTATTATTTTCGTATCTGAAGATTTTTCTCCTCTTTCATTAAAAAAAAAGGTTATTAATAGAAAATCGTGGACAACAGTTATTAATAATGTAAGAGATCAATAAAAATGAAAGATTGTCTAAAAAACTGCGTTTACTCTTTGTTTTTCAACTGAACTAAGTTCTAATGTTTTTGTTTTCTTCTATTATATATTCATTTTCATGTTGGTTCTTTCATCATCATCATCTGAATGGCATAGTTTGTTTACCATGTCTTAATTTGACGTGATTATTCTGAAGAATTGACTATAAAAAGAGAAAGAGGGATGAAAATTGCTTATTTTTTTTTCTCTCCCCTTAATTCCTTCTTTTCACTTTTGATTAACTTCTTGAGCAAACAAATAATTAACGAGTTGTGTTTGGTCAAATGTTGTATTTTGCCAACGGTATTATATACAGAAAATATCACTCACTATTCGTTGGATAAACGTGGAAGGTAAAGTCATTCTTCCAGAATCAATTCATCTCTTTTTTTCTTTCTTTCTGAATCTTTCCAATGAAAGTTTTCTTAGTTTACTTGTCGTTGTTTTCTTCTTCTTCTTGATAAATGAAAGTCAGCATAAAAGTTTTAGCAACCAAACTCTATTATGTATTATATAATAAATGAACTATTTACGTTTTCTGTTGCGTTGTTGACAATCATGTTTGTGATATTTTTTTTAATTCATTGTTCACGTTCATTGGGGAACAAATTTGGAGCTTAAACAGTAATTTTTAAAGTGCAGTAAAGTAAAAAGTAAACGTATTTTTTTTTTTCAGAAAAAAAATTATTAAAAAATAAATTTAAAAGTTTGTTAGAAAGTAGAATTTTTTTTTCTATTACCGAATATGCTCTAAAAGTATTTTTCAAAATTATAAATTTCTGGTTCAAAGTTATGCTATGTTTAGTACATTGAAAACGTAATATTTCCAAAGTTATGAATTTTAACAGTGGATAATAATTGCACATAAACGGAAAAGGCGCCAGTTGATATGTTGGGTTCAATATGTTAACAGTGAGGTTCTCGAGACAACAATGTCTTCATTTTTGGTTGAAAATTCTCGATTTCAAAAATGATGCTAATGAAAAATGAACGTAATATTTTGAAAGTGGTGAATTTTAACAATGCATATGCAAATGCAAAAGTGAATTTCACTAGAACCGGTAGAGCCACTGTTCCATTGAAGACAACGGTATCTTCAGCTCCCGCGTGTCATTCCCGATTCATACGTAAACATAAACGAACATTGCAAACCTAAAATATATAAACTAAATTGCAAATTTTACTTGTGAACTAACGTTATACAATTTGGTGTTGTGTTTTTATTACTCGCTTTTATAAATATAAACTCACAAAAGGAATGAATTCATTTCTCAATTAATTAGCTTAAGGTTTCTTCTTCTTCTTCTTCTTCTTCATACATTTCTATTTTAATTTTTTTATAATTGGAAACACATTTGAGAAATTTTGTTATAAGAGTAGATTTGTTTCTTGATACCAATTATTTAATTTGCTTTGAAATAGAATTCGCATTAGTGGGTTTTTGGTTTTTCTAAGTGGTCTCCTCCATATATAGTCAAGTGGGCCTTATGTTTCATTACAAAACAATCCTTTTTTTTCATCATTGGAAAATCACTTTTCTTACTTAATGGAAACATCAAATACTTGTCTTAATTCGTAGAATAGACATAAATTGTATCTATAGAAGTTTTCAAATAGGATTTATATTTCTTTATCTTAGTTTTCTTTATTGTTGTAGGACCTACTTCCTTCCTCTCAAAAAGTGGTTTTCTTGCGAAAGAATCCATTGAATTCTTGTCGTTGTCATGAATACTAAGTGTGAAAAAAAAAACCTATTGACGAGTTTTTCTTTGGGATTTGTTGTTGTTGTTTGTCGGGTGGTTCCTTCTCTGTTTTTGTTTTTTCTTCATCTTTTTTTCCACCATATGTGGAGAAAAATCGTGTGTCAGATTGTTTGTTATCTTCGAAGGTCCACACACCAAGTTTCAGTTTAGATTTTTGTATTAATGGTGAAAAAAAATACAAGAAAATTGATGACTTCAGCATTGGTCTATAATAATAAGAAAAATATAATTATCTTTTTTTCATTCGTGTTTATATACGGGTTTATTGTATTTATATACAGTAGTTAGTAAACTTAGTATTAGGTCAATAATAAGTTTGTCTTTTGTTGAGGGAACTTTGAAATAAAATGTTATGAAAAGAACGACGAATAAGATAAGAATTTGCTTCCTGCCTTTATTTTTGTTAAACAAACTTTCAATTTATTATGAAAGGATTTTAAACTAACATTTTGTTAATTAATGTACATCAAGTACTTAATTTTCAGGTTCACGTTTTCTTTTTTTTTCCATCTTTAATAAAATATAGCTTCAAGTAATGAGATTTGATAAGTGAATTTTCGTACGTTTTTGGAATGTATTAAAAGCATTTCTGAGCTAATATATAAGTAAGTTTCAATGAAATAATCTTTATAACCAAGGGACAAGAAATTGCTTTTGCCCATAACCACATAACCATTTTTAATTTTTACGTGAATGAGAAGAAATAGAATTTTTGTTGGTTTTCTGTTGCCATCTAGTACAACATCTGTTAAGTTAAATGCATTTAAATAATAAACCCCTGAAAACGGCGCCTCGCTATGATGTAGTTGACCAAACTTTACATTGACTTTAATGATGACTTGATTAGCAATGATTTGATTAACGATATAATATTTCAGAATCATATCCCTATCGATAAACGTTAATTGAATTCAATATATTCAGTTATTAACTTATAATATATGACATATTGAGTTAATATTTAAACTTATTAACTGTGTATCTCAATATTATGATGCATTAGTGTAACTGGACTCTGTATAATCGAACTTAAACGCAATTAACTTGAATGTATATTTAGCTCAAGTGTGTAGTTGGTATTATATGATGAAATGTTTCTCTTTAAATTAGTATTCCTTGAAACTAAGATGGTATTTATTTTAGCTTAGAACTGTGGTTTATTATTACTTGTTGTTTGTGGGGTCACTTGATTCCATTAAGGTACCAGTTCCATTAGCCCTAGAGGCCCACTCAATGAATTCATTATTATTCATCATCATCATCATCGTCGTCGTCGTCGTCTTACTTGGGTACTTTTCTCTACGTACTCTACAGTATATGTACAATCTTAACAAAACCATTTCTAGTTTTTATAGTCTTTATACGAGCGTATTAGTGAATGTTTTCTACATTTTTATAGGTTTGGATTTTGAGGCGTTATAAAATTTTTATAATTTTATTCCATTCTTTTAAGAGTTTATTATTCACTTTAATTTGTGTTACTTCAAACGGGTCAAATGGAATTAATGCCACCGCCATTGATCAATAAGAAGAAAAATAATTCACTTAAAATGAATAATTAATTGTCACTTGTTCGTTTCATTTTTCAATTTTCTCATTCAATTGTTCATCTAATAATGTTTTTCTTTTTTTCATTTTCTACGGCAATGTGTGATTGGTTCCTGATTGGAACATGCAATTAAAAGTTGAATTTCTCACATTTCTGAACTTCAGGCGAGGATAGATTAGGAAAGAAACGAGACAAAAGTAATTAATGAAATGATTTTATTCAAACGACTACATTAAATTGATTATTTTTTTTTGCTGTATTTGTGGAGAGAAAAAAAAAACCCCGATCACAATAAGATTAAACGAGAAAAGATTATCAGCTTAATGCAAATTTCACTGAATGACCAATGAATTAAAATATTACTTGAAATAGCTTAAATTATAATAGCTTACTTGTATATAATAAAATGTAAAGCTTTTATTATTATTAATTATTATTATTATGATTATTATTATTATTATTATTATTATTATTATTATTATTATTATTATTATTATTATTATTATTATTATTATTATTATCATTATTATTGGGTTGATGAAAGAACTTTTGAGTTTTATTTTTTTTCTTTGCAAAATATAACATGTTGGCGCAGGTAAAATGCGCCCTTTAAAAGATTAATATTTCATAAAGTATACAAAGAACACAGTAGACATTTTATATGAGCGGTACAATCATACCTGAAGTTTGTGCCAAAATCGAAAACATATTAGTAAACAATGTTTAAAAAGTTGTTTTTCTGAGATATAAAAGTAGCAATTCACATAAAAAAATTCATAATTGCTTCTTTATATTTAGTTCATATAAATTGCAAGTATTGACCTGAGTATTTTTAATCATTTTTAAAAATCAATAACTTCTAATATCACCGGGTATAGGTTTATGTACAAATAAATTTCAGTGATGTTGTTAACTACATTATAAGGCCACAAGATTTCGCATACAGAAAACGCCGACTGAAAAGGGAAAGTTGCAAGAAATTCGTCCTGTTTTTTTTGCCTACTTTCTTTCAAATGAATGGAATTATTTAAAGTATGAACAATTCACATTTTCAGTTGCTTATTAATTTTTTCACTTGAGATCATGACTGTTTTTAGATTCTATAGCAGTACCACTACCACTTTAGCATATTTAGCTTTTTAAATAGAAAGTGTTTTAGCTGTGCCACCAGGTAGAATATACTGTATATAGGGAAAATTGCTTGATGATAATTAAGTAGAAACTAGAAAGGTAGCAGTACCTAACCAAAAGTGTCTTTGAAAGGACAATAAGATTATATGGAAGTTTTAAGCTTAGTTTATATTGGAGTTTGTGTGTGGCTTAGCCACAATGATTTGGGAGTCGTTAAGACGTTGCATTACATACATATATATCTATGAGATATGTCTATGTCTACCTTATATAACTTCTTCACTGCCCATTATTATTATTATTATTTTTATTATTATTATTATTGTTATTATTATTATTATTATTATTATTATTATTATTATTATTATTATTATTATTATTATTATTATTATTATTATTATTATTATTATTATTATTATTATTATTATTATTATTATTATTATTATTATTATTATTATATCGTCAGTAATGGTTCTGGCAATTTCAATTTTCTTTTTTTTCTCCTCTAAATTTTGAAGACAAGATAATAAACTTGTGCTGTGCTAACTGAATTTCTACGTGACTTTGATGCGTAATATCTTAGACACTCCCCAATTCCACCCCTTTTTATATAGGCCCCCCATTGTATGTACATGTATATGTTGCATCCATTTGGTGTAATTGTCCGTTACACGAAATGTATGTCCATTTCGCGTTTTGCATCTCACGCCGATTTATGTGTATTTCGTGAAAATGGACATACATTTCGTGTAATGAACAATTTACACCACAAATGGATAAGACATAATATAAAGAAAAAAGAGTAGGGCCTACGTGTGACCATAACACACGGTTATTATTATATTTAAGGGAAATATGATTTCCTTAGAAGAAGAAAAAAAAACTACTGTTGGAAAATTAATACTACAGTAGAATCTCGATTATCCGGACTAAATTGAACCGAACCTCGTATGGATAACCCGGAAAATCGCCGTTTTTTTAATTTTATTTTCTCTTTTAAAGTGCTTTAAAAGCACATTTATATTATGCTAAAAAGCCGGCCCGGATTACCGAGATAACAAGAGAATCGAGATTCTACTGTATTTGTCAATTATGTGCTTCTTACATATTTATTGTGTGAAGCCTCTTTAAAAGCATATCCAAATTATGTCCACTCTACATACTTAAGTTGCTAAAATAATTTATGCAAGAATATTTTATGAAAAAGACGAGATTTAAAACCTGAAAAAACCTGAAATTTATGAACCTTTTTTAAAATCATTTTGTTTAAGAAATGAGATTTTTTCATAAGTTGTATTTTACATTATTTAACATTTCAGATGATAAATATTTATATTGAAATTTTAAATATGTATCACTGAAGAAGATTGTTTTTTTTTCTTCTTTCTTTTCTTTTCTTTTTTGAGAATATTTTTGAAGGAGAAATACGAGGGACTTCGAAGCCAAAGGGGATAAATGACATTTTTTTCTCTCTAAAAAATGGAAATAAAATCATAACAGAATTTGGTGGACAAGAAGAGAAATGAATGAAAAAGCTGCTGCTTAATCACTGTTGCTTTATGTAATAAACACTATAAACATACATTTAGATGTCTATGGAGATAAGATCTCTTTACTTTGAACTCAATTTACTCTGAGAACATTATTACTTTTGTCACTTATTCCTCTTGGCTTCTAGATTACCCAAACAATGTCCATTATGTAAGCTATATTACAATAGAACATTGTTGATATGGCGGCTTATCAACATTTGTGATAGATGATCATAAAATATTTCAATGGTTTATAATGTATAAGACAATATTTTCTATGACTTTTTTGATCAGAAAGAGAGACTTTATGAAAGTCAATTTCTGTACTCTTTTATTTCTCCTTTGCGTTGTGTTTTGTGGGTTTTGAAACATTTTTCTTCTTCATCTTCTTCTTCCTTAAAACGATTTTTTGAAGTCAAAATCTGTTATGTCTGCCATTTGTAATTTTTCTATCTTTGTTGATTATTGTTCTCAACATAAACCTCCTTTTTTCCCTTCTTCTTTCGATCCAGATGTCATTGCATCACAACTGAATTCAGAACGTCATTTCATAAATTATCTTATGTAGTTGTTTGTTGCCTCATAAATCGGAGATTTGTCTCCGTTTTATTTGCTAACAAAAGAAATTGTTTTGCCAGTTTGAAATTGTAAGATTTTCTTTCATCAAAGAAGCAATTTAAGTATATATATTTTTTATTATTTCATTGCAGCATTTTTCGTCTTTAAATCTCTAAAATAAGTTTGTTGCAACAAAAAAAAAAGCAAGAGGAGTAGGCTTCATTCATTTCTACAGAAATTTCAGTAAGTCTTCACAAGTTTCATTTTCTTTTATGTTATTTACTATTATAAGTCTATATACTGTAAATGGGTAAAGATATCAAATGTGAGTAAAACTATTGGAGTGAGAAGCTCCATCTAGTTTCGATGAAGAAAACTACCATAAGTGTTATTAAAATCGATTCTTTGATTTTGTAAGCACCACATACAAATAAATACACATAAAAATGATATAATTGAATACCCTAATGATTGCTTTATGCGTTGGTCATGGGTGTGTATATCTTTAAAGCTTGCAGTGATTGCCACATTTTAAGGGATTTTTACCGCCACTTATTTGCGTGACTTGTGCAATAAATTAGTACTTGTTTAGATATTATCTAATTTCAGTCTCTTTTTCAGTGGAGAATCTTTTTAAGTTAAAAAAGAACAGGACTGAAAATGCGTAAGTGTAATTTAGTGTGACGTGATCTGTGAAATTTAAATTCATGATGGATATTTTAGAAACAAGAAATGCGATCTAGTTTTATTCTTCTTCTTCTTCTTTCCTATGTTAAGAATGGTTTGTTATTGCCTATATGTGTGTACTATATACATATACACAGATGTATTTTGTTACCCCCTTCAATACCAGTTTCTTAGGAACTTTGCCTTGGCATAAACCCATATATTACAGTGCCATATTCAGCCATATAAAGAAGGAGAAAGAGAGAGAAGAAAAAAAGAGAGTCTTATGACAATGAACACATTCTTAATGCTTACATAAAACGTAGGCCTATGATATTATTACGAGAGGAGGAGGAGGGTTTTTTATCAGCTGCTATTTTCTATATGCAATAAATAATTTATTCAAAGTCTAATAATATATGTGAGCTTGTCGCCACATGATGCTCAAGTGCATGTTTCATTTGAACTCCAATAACAGCTGACATTATTATAGTCAGAGACATTTATCATATTGCTGCTGCCCCTAAAACGTGTTTAATTAGTTTGGTTTTAAATGACATGCTTCAATTCTTGTGTTTTGAAAAAAAAGTCTTTTTATTTTACATTTGTGTTTTTATCCATTAGTTCAATTGAATCATAGAAAGAGAGAGAGAGAGAAAGTTAGTATTATTTATATATATATACTAGAATAGTAATTATAAAGTACATGGTGTGTAGCCTCGAGTCTCATATTTCTGTTCTCCACAAAGGAGTACAATATTGTAAATTCGCTGTAATTTTTAGACTTAATTAATTGATGTTAACAAAAATGACTCTTGGCTCAAAAAGAGTTTTTGTTATTTATTTATGCACACGAGAGAGAGAGAGAGAGAGAGAGAGAGAGAGAGAAAGAGAGGGTTTTACAAAACTAGAGATTACAAAATGAGCAATTATAAGCAACCGTAAAATAATTTTTTCTGAAGTATTATTTTTATATATGACGTGCAAATTTGTATAATGCATCATGTCTAGAGGGCTGATTCTTAAAGTACGTTCCTTTACTAATCCGAGTCTCTCAACGGATGAATGAGTGCGCACAAAAATAGGATGCTATCGATAATTTTGTAAAGGAACGTAATCGATGGCATTTGAGCTACAAATGCAATTGGCCAAATGGACAATGACGCTGTCTGTCATAGTTAACCATTTCACACATTGGAGCAATCAGAAGAAGAAGAAAGAAAAAAAAAACATATAAGTTGTTGGCTCATCTTGAAGACTAATCAGACAGAAAAGGAATGCGATTGTTTAAGTGATGGGCAAATCGTAAAGGTGAAACTGCATTATTTGCTTTCTGCAGATAGAAAGCTAAGCTTTGCATTGCTTTTTGTAGTTTGTTCTTCATGTTACTGCATATTTGCGTTTTAGTGCGTCTTTATAAAGCAAACTGCTTGCTTTTTCTATAGGTTCCATTTGGTTCGATATTTGCTGCAGGTGATAATGTTGAAATATTAACTAACCAATCGGATTCCATAAAAAATGAAAAAGCATGTCAGCTGATTATGATGTAACAGCTGCATAGCATTTTTTTTGAGAAGGTTATAGGTTAGATTTTGATGTAAATATGCAGTATTGAGTAGGTTGCTTTAAATTTTTCTGCTTACAAGCAGTAACTGTAGGCCTAGTAAAGAAAATTTGGAGTCTAGTTTAGAAGAAAAGTGCCGGTTATGGTTTTATAGTTAATTTTCAATGGAAGTAGAGTTAAATTTCATCTTCATTTTTTTTTCTTCTCTGCTGCTTGATTGAATTTTTCTATAGGTCTAATGGGGGGAAAACTAAAATTACTTCTTGTTGACTTGATTTTAAGTAAAAGCTACTTAATTATAGAAGAAATTTTCGTTCTTTTTTGTAGCTACTCCTTTTCTAAAGTGTGAGTCAAAGTAAGAGTGGAAAACTAGTGATGGAGATATTCCTCCCTACTTTTGTTTTTTGTTCTCTATTGTAGTTTTAGTTTCATCATAAGGTATATCTTACCATTGACTATTTATTAACATTGGAAGTTGGTGGGAGTGGGGGAAACTCCTTATATATATTGAGATATCGTCATCATGATTTTTCTAGTGTCGCTAACACGATTACCTGAGGGTAATCCATCAGGTTAAATCGCCTGGAAGACATTACCTTTTATAAGACTATGTTAACATTAACCACTACAGTCTTATTTATAATTTATTATCATTGCTTTCAACGGGGGAAAAAAAAGACAAAATATTACTTCCGTTTTTTTTTTCTCTCTCTCTCTCTCTCTTTCTCTCTTTCTTTTCTTCATCTTGTTTAGAAAACAACGTAAAAAAATATTATCTATCTTCTTTTTTTATACTTTGTGAAAAACAAAAGAAATTTAATATTGTTTATTTAATGTTATTTAAATAACTCGAGTCTCCGTTTTCTACTTTTGTGTTTGTTTACTTCAGAGATGATTTCAAAAGACACACAAAAATAATTTCAGTACCAAAAACATCATATTAGTTATTTTACTTTTTTAATTTGTATGTATTCAATGAAACTTATTGTTTATTATATTCAACTAAAAATGTTTGAAGTTTTTTTTTTTACTTAGAACTTCTTCCTTGTTGCAGAAATTTATTATTAATTTTTATGACAGTGAAAAATTACAGTAAATATTGCCTTTATGTTTTTAACAATCACGTTATTACGTTATCTATTTATATACTGGGATGACAATCAAGTGCTTAACATGACAAGTGGCATAATCTGAATACTACAGAAAAGGATATTTTTTATGAATTTATGTCAAATAGGAGGAGTAGGAGGAGGATATATTAATGTTTAAGATAGATTTCAAGCTATTTGCTTGTTAATACGGAATTGTTGGAGGCTTTTTTTTTCTTATCTTTTATAAAAACCTACAATTTATACTTTGATGCAAAGAAATTCGTTTGCAATTTTAATTAGGCAGTTGGTGTTTCCTCCGCCTCCTTCTTCAGCTTTTTTTTGTGTGCTTCAAATGCATTTTTTTCAATTTCACTAATGAATGCATCATCAGTCTACTTTTTTGTGTTGGCCCTATATGTGTCGAACTCTTGATTCTAATGGAAATCAGGTTTTAAACTTTCAAGTTCTCCCTCCCCCCAACCCCTCCTTTAGTCATTAGTTTGAATTTCTCAAAAGATGATCTTTTTTTGTGTCATTGCATTTTTTTTTATTTGTAAGATTTACTTATACAGTGATGGTGAATTCTGAAATTTTTTTTGTCTTCTTTTGTTCTTTTTTTTTTTGCTCTTCTTATTTTGCAGAAGTGAGAGGACAATTTCATCTTAGCGGATCTTCATATTATTAGAGGGCCCTTTTTTCATTGCAGTTGTACTTTAAATATAATAGGTAGAGTGGAGAAAAACGCCTTTAGTGCCTACATTCATCCTACTTAGGCAAAATTATTTTTTTTTATCTTGCTCAATTGTCTTTTGGGAAAGAAAGATAGAGAGAGAGAGAGAGAGAAAAAAAAACTCAAGTTTTAACAACTTGCTTCATTAGCTCTACTGCATCTTGAACTGGTTGTACTCTCTAGTCTCTTAATGTACATTTCTACATTCTAGTTGTTATATATGAACTATAATGTATGCAATGTGTCTATACATATGCATGTACCTAATACAACTTAAGACACATTTTTGTTATTATTATTATTATTATTATGGGCACTATACATATATGTGTGTGTAGGCCTACTGTTGCTGTTATTCAAGAATCTGAAGTTTTAATGGAATTGCAGTTTGAATGATTAGAGGACCCACTTCTATACATGTAGTAGAGGCCTCCTTTCAGTTTGTACAATGTACTTATTCTGCTGTGAAATTCTTACTAACGAAAAACAATTTCGAATAACATAACATGGCAACACACAAATTTAGTGAAATTAAGGAAATGAAAGGCTTATAAAATATAAAAAGTAAAGCCTGTTTACCTATTACTACTGTAGGAATGTATATACTGTATATGTATATAAAAAAAGGAAAATCATGTGTGATTCAGTTTCTCATCCAATTTTCTAACAGTTTTTTTTTGTGAATTTGCGTGGTTTTTTACGTAGACATTACGAGCAACATTTATTTATTTTACTTTTCTTTTAGTGTATAGGCATGTGTTAGTATAATACAGTGCTGTACTGTAAAGTACACAGTTAGTTGCAGCGTCATGCCACTCAGTATGAAAGGCACAGATACCATGCATTGGCAGTATGTAAGGTGACAGACGTTTTCCTATGGCTACAACAACCTCCCCAGTACAATAGTAGAGAACATTCTTATTCACAATCATTGTAATGTGTTGGAAAGGACCACTTATCAAAGAGATTGTTCAAATTGACTGCTTTCAAAACATGTCATGCTTATATTGGAGTAAGGAGGTTAGGAGGAGGAGGCTGTAGAATTACTGTGTCACACTTTGTCAAATTCATTTGAATGGCTTCAAAATGAGATAGTGATTGGGTTTGGTAGAAACTTTAAAAGGGAAGAAAAAGCAAAGTGAAGAAGTGGAAAGTAATGGCTGTCATATTTTTTTCTTCTTCTTCTGATTCAATTCTTAGAAATTCTTGTGTCTGAACATATGTTAGGGATAAATCTTTAACCAAGTGTTGGTGGTACATAGAGTTTTTTTTTATTATGATGATGATGATGATGTGTGCATGTGTTGAAATAAAATCTTAAAAAACTTGAACTTTAACGTTATTCATACTATATACATTATATAGTAAGTAGCCATGTTGGATTTTTTTTTACTTCTTTAGATTCTATCTCCCTTTAGACCTATCTAGATTCTAAAAGCTAGACTTTACTTTGTACTGAGTACATATACTGAGTCTAACATAACATAATATGGTGTCTTTGCACTCTGGGCTGCTTGTGAAATGATCATGAAATCGATTGTGTACGTGAGTGCGTTAATCTCTAAGAAGGTTTGCATGAATTTTGGATGCACTAAACACATTACGAAAACGCAAGAGAATATTTGAAATATTCTTGACGTTTTTTTTTGTTGTGTTTCTGTTGTTGTTGTTGTTGTTGTTGTTGGTAGAATGTAGATAGATGCATTTAGAAAGTCTATATTCCTACATAGGTAAAGAAGCTTGTATTTGTTTGGTTTCTTTGAAACTTTTTTTTAGCTTAATGTAGACTGATTTTTTTTTCTTCAAATAATTTAACTAAATGTTGATCTCAGCTCTCTGAAACTTACTGAGTGTTTTTTGTTGTTGTCGTTAGGCGTTTTGTAAGTATCCTACTATAATGCCAGGCGCAATTTAGAACAGCACTGCTGTTTGCATCACACGACAGAAAGCAAATCACGTGCCTTTTTATTTTTGCTTGATGTGACTGTTTTGGTGCTTGATTTTAATGATGAAGTGGCGCAAATGTGTTCCGCACTTTCTGAACAGTATCTGTTGCATTTTGGGAGATTTCACTCTTGTTGATAATGAGAGAGAGGCTTGTGTATAGACCAATTTATTATAGAATTGAATTGAAAAATTGTAACCTTTATTCAGTGACCATATTATGTTTTCAAATAAACATAAGTGGTTTCCTTCTACTCAAAAGTACTGCTTTATTAGTGAACCATGCCCATAAACTGAAACAGAAAAGTAAATTAGCAAGGACATACCATTGTAATAATGGATCGCCACTCTTTCTTGTGAAACACAACTTTGGTAGTTTTTCCATTTTGAAAAAAAGGACCAGGAGGTGCTAAGTCATCAAAAACGTTTTGCTGTCTCCAGTCATGCAGTTACTGTGAGCACCACTTTTGCTGACTGACTGATACATGGTGGTGGTGCTGTTGTCGTGTTGCCAACCGCTGCTGTGTGTTGCATACAGCAGTGCTGTGTTGCATACAGCAGTGCTGTTCTAATTTGTGCCTGGCCCAATGTAGCCCATACCATAGCAGAAACTATGGGTCTCCTCTGTTCATGCATGATAACATTTTGATAAGTAAAGTGAAAAAAGGAGTGGCTCATGTCTTCATAAATTGTCTGGACTATATTTTATATGTCCAATGGCTTCATTTTCTCATAGGTTTTTCATTATATGAAAAAAATAAATAAAATGTTAACATTCTTGATGCCTATAAATTATACTTATCAACTGAGATCGACAGTAAATATCAATATTTATAGACTCCATGGGTATATTAAAGAAAAGAAAACAAAAAAAGTGTGTGAATTGTATTTTTCTTTCTTCTAAAATCAGAAATCCATTTAGCTTAAAGGAAAATAAGAGCTAGAACCCTGGGTTTGTGTAATATTCTTCATATGATATTTGAAATAGTTGAGTGTTTCTGGTAGCATATACAACCTTTTTCTTTTCTTTTGGAACTGCTGTCTATAAGTTTTATGGATACATATTGGTAAAAAAAGAAGGAATATATGAATCTTGGAGCATGAAATGATGGATGTGTATTTATTTATGTGTTTCTGTTGGAATCTGTAGTATATATGGCCCATGTAAATGTAGACTACAACAAGCCCTAAAGGATTGTGTAAGCTACGTTGGTTTCAAAACTCAAGATATGATAAGAATTTGGTTTTTCTTCTTTTTTTGTGGTCAGTAGTAAATCACTAGCTGATATATATCTTTAATATTGACATACACGGTGTGCCATAAGTTTTGTTTTAGGTATTTGATTAGAGAGAAAAAATATGGTTTTTCAGTACTCTGGTAGGAAACGTTTGGAGTTTACTGCATATTATGTTGCAGTATCTATTTCGGGAAAAAAAGATTTAAACTCTCCCAAGTAAAATGCAATGTAAGGTTTAGGGTCGTAGTCCGTATTCAGGAATGAGTGCAAAGTCAAAGGAACTGCTAAACAAATGAACTTTTAGATGAAAAGTCCTATCAAAATGTCATGAGTTTTAAGCCCTATTTTTGACTATTAACAAATTAAGATTACAATCTTAAGAATTACTTTAGAGTTTTACCAATCGTACAGATAGTTATGACTAATAAAATAACTAGTTTCATTGATATCAGCTGAAATCCTTACAATTTCAGACTTCAACAAATACTTAATATAATTTGCCCAATAAATTGTCAAGTTAAATAGTTTAATCTTATTATTCTCTTTGTTATATGTAACCTAATTAATTATGGTATATGGTTTATTAGTCATTTAAATAAACCATGTTAAATGTTCCTAAAAACTACTACTGATTGTAGAAACTTTGATAAAATCTCATAATGTAATTCATATGTTATTTTAACCAAGAAATGTAACTGTATTAAATCTGAGATAGTTTATGTATTACATGTGACACTTTCGTGATTTATTTAACCACGGTTCACCATCAAATGGTTTATATATTTTTATGTGGATAACAAATGGATTTTTGGTAAAAAAAAATTACATGCCTATACACTGTATATTAGAAAACGGAGGTCTATTTATGACGTCAATAGTTTGATCTAATGTTGCTTTAGAAGAAGGGAAAACTCGAATGGCAAAATGTTTTTTTTTTCACCAAGGAGGAGGCATTATATTTTTTTTTTCGTCTTCTATAAAAAACAACTACTGTATTATAGTTTTGATATTTCTTATTGAATGAATGTATAGAGGGCCTGCCCCCTAGTTCCTTCTTTTTATATATAACGAATTTTGACGGTGTACTTTCAATCGATTGCAATAATTTATTTTTTACAGCTGAAAACTTGTGATTGGGCTTTGGTCACAGTTTTCAACTAACCGTGGGCAATTGTGATTTTACCATGTCCATTTTGCTCAAGGAACATTAGCTTTGCAATCTGCAATCCGTTGTCAGAATCCCATTTAGAGAGAGAGTGAGAGAGATGAAGTGCATTGTACTTCCGCTTCCGTTTTGCCTACCCTTTATTACAATGAAGATACCAAATCAATGAATGTATGGCTGTTGTAAAGGCTGTTGGCCCACTTTGTGAACTTTGAATGTGTAGGCCTATATGTGTGGCTGTGTGGTAAATGTGGTCAACTTCTGTTGTTGAAATAAATTTGAGTTGAAAACAAAATATTATAAAGTAAAAAATTAATTATTCTTATAGTTGCTAGGCAAATTGCAAATAATATACAAGCACATTTGCAAACGTGACTGCCTAGTCAGTATGTAAAGTGACTGATTTTCCATTTTTAGCAGTATTAGTAATAAATATGACGGATGCGTTCAGATACTCAACTTTTTTTTATGTTAGCTTGAAGAATTTGATTTGTATGATGGGCAGCCCGTGTCAAAATTATATAAGCGATAAAAATTGAATTAGTGACGTAAGGATGTGGTCTATTTTTTACGTTGAATGGCTCCTCATACGTAAGGTTAGCTACGTCATCATATTTGAGCAACTGAATACACTCAATAAAAATGTTGCGATATTTTAAAAACAAAAAAGTGTTTGTTTTACCAGTAATTTAAATGTTGAGAATGGTTTTCTAGCGTAGATTCTATTGTAGAGTGAAGCAATTTTAGAAATAATCTGCAAATATAAAAAAGCAAGAAAAACATTTTAAGACAATATTCAAAATTCTTAAGCACTGATACTTTTTGCAAACTTGCAATATATACAAATCGTCTACTAAATAATGATACATTTTAAGATATGTGGTTTTTTTTATATAAACACAGATGTGCAAATTGCTAATTTGTAGTTTTTTCTTTAATGCTCAGATAGTTAAAATTCATAGTATAATTGGCCCACACTCTTTTAAATACATGTAAGGGGCTCACCATATAATGCTAGTATGTATATATGCAAAGTATATGCTTTTACTATTAAGTCTATTATACATTTATGCCGTTTTTTTACTGTTTATGTTGTCGTTTGTACAATAAGTGCCATTCTGTTAAGTGTTATGTTGAAGTAGGTTTATGCATTGATGAGATTTTCTTTCTGATGAGTTGACAAATAATATGCATCCCATAATGTCCATTTCTGGTGACTGTGTATAATAATACATGCGAGTATGTAATGATGAAGCTTGTGCTTAAGTATGGTTAGAGAGCCATGTATGAACATATGTATATATATATATATATATACATATATGCTTATGTATTATTTGTGATGGATGGGACGGGATGGGAGGAAAGATATTTCAACATCGCTAGTTTTGTAGAACACACACGCACTTCTGTGAGTGAAAAGTAGAACTGCGCTGAGCACAAGCTTATATTACAATGATAAACTCAGTTATATAATCCTTTAAATGAGTGGTCAAAACAGCCATTCATGATGGGCCTCTCTTCATGATTATGCACAACATATAAACTTTTGGGAAAACTACTTTTTTATTCAGTCAAATCCATAAAGGGGAATTAAAAAGATATAACATGTAGACGGGTAGTGAAAAGTGCCGACGACGAAAATTGTCTACCGTATTATAGTTAACATAATTTGCGTGCTTCAGTTTATGCATGTACATTATGTATACAGGGTGTTCAATCATAACGTGGTTTTGCCTGGAAAAATTGCGGCACACCTAACAAATCTAATGGCATACAAATGTACACTTTGGTAAACCTTTGGTTAAGAGTACAAGTTTGATAATTATGACGCTTGTCTTTATTTTGCTTTTTCAAATTCAGTTAAAATTTATTTTAAAATCTTAAGTTACATTAACAAATTTAATATTACACCCAAAATTTCGCAGCACACTTAGGAAAACTACTGCACACTTTTTGTGAACCACTGAGTTAGATTATTAATTATAGTAAGAGACCTGTTTCCATTCATTTTAAATTTATCAGGCCAAAAGTTTAGTAATACAGTACTGGTCATCAGTGAGTGAACAGACAAAAGAAGTTCACGATGTTGGATTATCTTGTCATTCGAAAAGAAAGAAGAAGAAGAAAAAAAAAAGATTTAGCAATTTGCACAAATTCTTCGTCTATTTGATCTTTTTTGTTACATTCTTATTTTGCATTCTTCAAAAGGGGCAAATGCAAGCTAAGCTTAGCTAAAATATACATCAACATTATTTGGCTATACTCTAAGGTAGCTTATGGTTTATATTTTCTTGCAGGGAAAGAAAAGACTGAATTTGGAAGAACCTGTAGACATGGATTTGATTTTTTTGTGTGCGTGTGTATGTAGGGGACCCTATACTGTATGTATAGAACCTTTTCTCTCTCTCTCTCTCCCTCTCTCTCTCTCTCCCTCTCTCTCTCTCTTCGATCGCCTGGTTCCTTTCATACATTTCAATAGTGAACTTGTGATCCGGCAAATCGCTTTTCTACTTTACACACATATGTAGTCTTACATCTCAACTTCATGTGTATATAATCCTATATATACTGCCCCCCCCCAAAAAAAAAGGACTTTAAGAACGTTCTTGGACTAGTGCACATTTAGAATAAGATTGAGCTTTTTGGATTGAAGGAGTGTGGGAGGGAATGCATCTAGAAAGGGGTAGGAAGTTCATTTGGTGTGAGGCTAGTGGTATTGAATGGGTGTGTCCAACAATAAATGACGTTGGGGTTTTATATAATGTATATATATATATATATATATATATATATATATATATATATATAATGTATTGAAGCTATATATTGATTTAGATCTATCGTTTTGTAAAAATCAAGGAGTTGAGATACAGAAAACGATTGGATTGCAACATTTGCCATTGCCATTGCATTCCCATTGTTACATGCCTTTTGGTCTTTTATCTCTTGACTTTGAAAAATAGATAAAAGTAAAAAACAATTGTTAAATTCCCTGAGGATGTTGCATTTCGATTGAAAAATCAGTTTGACTCCATTACGAAGCGATCATGACCAAATATACCGTATAGTCTCTCCTAGAATATACTGAACAAGTAGGCCCATATAGAGTGCTAAAAATAACAAGATGTGGACATGTGTCGTCTACATTTAAAAAAAATCAACAACATTTTGTTAATTTCGAGATTGAATTTATGTGTATTTTTTACGTTTGCTTTTTAGAGATAATCTTGTAGTTGTGAATGTCAAATTTAGAATTAAGCATGTTTGTTGTAATCAATAGTTTTTATTTTTAATGTAGACTAAGTTCCGGAACAATTTTTCGTTACAGATCGATATATATTTGAAATAGACGTAAAAAAAAGCCTCAATGCCACAAAAAACCAATTCGTAAAATGTTTCTAAACCCTTCCAGTCTGCATTTTTTTTTCTTGGCATGTCCTATACATGTACATACCCGGGCCTGGGTATATATATATATATGTCTTATCCATTTGTGGTGTCATTGTCCATTACACGAAATGTATGTCCATTTCGCGTTTTGCATCAGACCGATTTATGTGTATTTCGTGAAATGGACATACATTTCGTGTAATGGACAATTACACCAAATGGATGCCGCCACATACAGTACACTGTATATATGTTTTAGAATTACAAACACAAGCTGAACAATAACCTAGGCTAAAATACGAGCTCCATGCTTTGTCCCTTCAGTACACACACACGTTCAATCTAATCAATAAACCGGTAGAAACTTCAGAAATATAAAGAAAGAATTATTTCCTTTTCTCTTTTTGTTGTATTCTCTTTGTTTTCTGGACGGTTTTTTATATATAAAAATGATTTTGACAAAATTGAATCATTTTTTTTTGCTTGTTACTTCAGTCCACATCTCTGACACTTTTAAAACTGAATGAGTAACGGTTAAAACAATATATCTTTTACTTTATACTACTTTTTATTTTTTACATAATATATCGTCACCTATATCTTCATTTATTTATTTATTTCATATAGATGCAGTATATACATTTGTATTATTTTTACAGAGTGATCGAGAAGTGACATAGAAGTTGATAGAACATAAAACAAATTATCTGAAATTTCAAATTTATACAAACTTGAATGAGTTTGTGCTTACACATGTAAAAGTCGTTGATTTTGAGATGATAGTGAAACTTTTCTTACAAAGATTTTCTCACAAGAATAACGACACAGGTGTAACTCAATTATCACACTTATGATTTACAATTAATGTGGATGTACTGTAAAATGAATGAATTGTAATTTAATTGGAATCTTTAAGCAATTTTTCGGAAAAATGACGTTTTTTGGCATTTTGTCACTTCTTGTCAAATCTTGACATTTTATCAAATAAACGATTAACTTTGATATTGACATAAGTTGTTATCGTAACATAAAAATGATAATTGAACAAGTACTGGTAATTAATTATACGACTGTAATATCAGACGAGAGACTTCTCAAAAACAACAGCGGTCATCAATGAACATTTTTAATACATTGATCCTAATCTTGCTGTTTATCTTTACATCAATATCAGGGTCTTCATTTACAGAAAAAAAGTCATAAAATTGTGACAAACATACCTTATGGTGTCACTGTGTGTGTGCTTTTATTTTAGGAGTATCATTTTATGTTGTAGGCCAGTCATATGACAATATCTGTAGCTGATTTCTTTTACCTGTCATTTGACTAAATTGAATCTTACTACTTTATATACATTGGTGCATTTTCTACCATTGTGGCAAATGTTTGTAAAATATTCTATACAGCATTTCATTATATATAGTGAATACTGTATACTGTATTCTTGGTGGAAGATATTTTTTTGCATTTGTTTTATAACAGATGCAGGAAACATCTACAATGTACTGTATATATCTAATGGTTCACTTTCTGGCACTTTGAAATTGCAAAAGAATGTTATATATTTGGTAGGACGTTAGCTTATGCCTGAATTATACCGTAGAGACAGACATTCTATATAATATGTATAAGTCTGAAGGCAACATTATTTTTTTGACAAGCTAACACTTTATTCATGGACTTTTAAATTGATTTCTGACGTCCACTATATGCATAGGCCTATGATATAGTTATGGGCTATATGGGTTTTTATATCCGTAATGTATACGGAGGTTTTGAAGGAGCCCTGAAAAGACGGGCGGAATATTTCTTCTTTTTTTCGTCTTCAAAATCCGTCTTTTTTATGTGTGCCTATAGATCATTGCGATTGCATTGCATGGTTGAGCAGAAATCTTCTGTTTTTCTATGAAGTTACAGCATTTATTTTGTATTGCAATGAAGATTTGTAAAATGTCACTAAAACACTTCTTGTCCTTGCGTACGTACACCGTCTATATATACAATATATCATATGTCATACAAGCAAAATCAACGTGTTGCAGACATTTTTTTTGACAATGACAGTGTGGATGGAGGCCATTGAAACCTATATACTTTAATAGCCTGTGGTGCTTTATTGTATGAGTCCTGCATACTAGTGATATGAGGCAGTCACTGAAAACTTTGGTTTATCTTGCATTTTCTCGTCAAATGTTACATGACACATTTCACTTTTGAACGACGACGACAACAACAACAACAACAACAACATTTTTTGTTGTCTACAATTGTTGTTGATTTCTCATCGGATGCAAGGTGTTGACTGACTACAACTTCCATTATTCGATACATTGACAGTGCCTCATAGGGAGTTTTGATACATGTGACTGTTAAAAAAAAGTGTCAATTCTGACATCCTGTGTTATAACTTGTTGAATTCTTTTTATACTAGTGGTCACTTTATAGTATGACAGTTATGTGTCACATGATACATGCGAAATATTAGTTGTTACCAATGTATATGAATTGTTTTCTCATGATAATAGGATATTGTGACTCTATTGTGATAATAGAGGAAGCAAAATCTTTTCTACTTATTTCAATGAAGAAATTTCACGTAAAGAAAAACTGAATAATGACAGGCGTGTGTATCTATCTACTTTGTACACATTGCTTACATTATTATACGCCTTATTTAGCATTACTTGCGTATGTTTTGTAAAAGACGTTCTTTTTTTCATGCGTGTGGAATATGCATAAATATTTTCCATTCGATTTGTCGTCTTGTCTATATTATTAATAACAGTAATAATAATATATTGTGATGCGTACTTTTTTTTTGTTGGTCGTTGCCAACTATGTGTATATAGGCCTATGTAACATGTATGTATTTATTAAATTAGGCATGGACGTGCATGCATTGACTGTAACATTGCATTGCCATTGCATTACATACATGCATTCAGGCGTGGTTTTTTCTTCTCATTCGGCCTTATACACTTTCATTATGAAATGGTGATAAAAAATAAACAAAACCCATTTGCTTTTATAAGCTTTTTCTTATTGATGATAGAATATCTGGAGAGGGTTTATATTATATACTTGTATTGCACAATGTATCGTAATATATGCAGGTCTTTTTTTTTTTCATTGGACCCTTGCATTTCTTTAAATGGATTCGTGATCGAGTGTAATCAGTGATTGCCTCATTTTCAGGGTGTCAATGATTACTTTTTTTTTCCCTCTCTGCTACACCTATTACATATACATATACACACACCTATGAAGCATTTGTCGTTACTAGGATTTGTGTACTTTAGCCAAACGTTTCTTAAATCTTGTATACATTCATCTACATTATTTTTAGAGTGTTATACCTCTAATTTAAACATATTTCTATTTAGAATTCTAATTCCTCTTTATTTTCTGCCTACATTTAAACAAGAATTTAATTGCCGTTAATTATTTACACCATCTATAATAATTTCCCTTGCCAAGTTGTATTTATATTTTTTTTCTAAGCGTTTTGGTTTTGTTATTCTATCATAAAACACGTGTCACAAATCCATACCACACTCGTGTAAAAAAGGAAATTATGAACCTCCTAAAGTACTTTTATAAAAGTTTATTAATGTAAATATGTTGATCACTTTTAGGCCTGTTGTTCCTGATTATGATGGGGGCTTTTTGAGAGAAAAAGATGACAAAATGTATCTCTTGGGGTATGAATCCATTTAATAAGCAAAGTACAAGGAAAGGAAGCCATTTTCTGATTATTCTTTATATTATTTTTAGAAAGAAATATGAAAGGCGTATGTGTGTTCTTTGTATTCTAGAATCTTTGTATTTGTAGAAAGGTAAAATTATGTTGGAAAACAATGATGTTTTCTGTAATTTTTTTTATTACAAAGTTGTTTTTATTTTTGTTTATATGACGTTGATTTTCTTTAGATTCTTTTTTCACTTTTATTTATCAGAGAATTATTTATAAAAGGCGTTTGTTTTGGAGTTTTAACTACAGTTTTCAGCCAGTTGCAACTCTGCATAATTCCCATGCTATTTGAATGCAATCGCACACAAATCTGATTATAAATACAGGGTTGTACTTTAACTAACCCTTTGCGTACCATTTCATCCCTCAATAACTTGGTTAATTGCTCGATTCAAGCGATTAAATCTAATTAAGAAACGTCGTTTGGGCTCGTGCTTGTGATTTCAGACAGATTGTGTTCACTGTAATTACTTTCTATAGAGAAGGGAGGAAAAACGAACACACAAAAAACTAGCTTAAATTGCCATGTTATATATACATGTATATTGTGTGTGTGTGCAACACAATAGGACTGCCAGTATAACTTTGTGTATAACTTCTTGCATTTGAGATATAAAATTTATATACACACACACACTCAGCTCTTCATTTCTTGCTTTATTCTACTGCATGCATGCAAAAAATGAATTAACTTACCTGAAATTTAAATGCATTACTTTTATATAAAGAAAATTAAATGTATATGCAAAGTTAATAGGTCAGCAAAGTTTTATAATGATTTGACCAACTATGTCCTGCATACGTTACAGAAAAAGTTACTGAAATGTAGTGCCGTTACGAGAGGGGTTCGTGTTTTAGTAGATATAGACATTGCCAAACGAAATTCATTTATTTATGTCAATTGGCTGTCATTTTTTGTGTTACTGTTCAGTAGAGCGTAATTCGTAAGCCGAAAGACATTTTACGGTTGCCTCACTGTAATATGAAGCTTATGACGTCAGAGGGGTTCACAATAACATAGGCCTACATTTTTTGTCAAACCCTCTGACGTCACAGGCTTCATCATACGGTGAGTCAACTATAATTAATATTATGCATATAGACCTAAATCGTACAAAATATGGATGGTATTATTGTGTTTGTGACATTCATTTGTATTGTGAAAAAATCGCTAACAGTTATACCTCCTATATCTAATTACAGGTAAAGCTATTTATTTGTTTAGGTATTTATCGTTTTTTTTTGGAGAATTCTTCCTTTGGGTTTATAAATTACTTAGTAAGAATTTTAGGAAGAAAAAAAAAAACAAGAGTTTAATTTCCGTGGAGATAAAGAAGTGCTAAAGCCTTATTTGATTAGCAAGAAATATATATATGTATGTATAGGAAAATGGTACTTGATTAATAAAATCGAGTTGTGATGAGATTTGGAACTAGAGTTGTAGCTCATATAATGTATATGGCTTTATATACATTAGGGATTTGGATTCTACTACTGCTGTTGCACCTAAATCTTTCGCTCCATGAATAGATAGATCTATATTATATATAAACCAAATACAAATAAACTGGAGACAGATTTTTTTTTGTTCAAAGGCAAAAGGAAATCGGGAAACACTCCACCAAGTCTTATTATTATTTTTTGGAATAGAAATATGGACTTGTGGAAGTTGCCCACTGCCGCCGCCGCCACCACTGCCGTTTGCTATAGAGAATTGCAATAGTTACAATCCGTGCTCAGAATTGTTCACAAAATGTAAAAGGTCCTTGGGGGAAAATGCAATTTGGGCAGTTTGCAGACAAACTAGGATCATATTTCAAGAAGAAAACGATCGCCATTTCTCGAGGTTGCCAACTTGAAGGAGATTGAGTCCAATGTTACTGGACAGTTGGTCTGAATCTGATGCTATCACTTCTATATAGATAGATAGATATATATGTATTCCAAAGTGTTCTTTTGCCGTTCGCTTTGATAAAGAAAGGGGAATTATGCAATGCCAATCGGAGAAGAAGAAGAAAAAAAAAAAGGTGGAAGGATAAGAAGGGTGGTGGGGAGTGTCATCTTGGGTCACCTGGGAAACATTTCTGGATGCTTTGAAATAAAGAAACGTGTGCCATTGGAAAGTAGCTATTTTATTGCCAGTGCTTATCAAAATGAAAGAGAAGAACTGGATTCTGTCGTCCTTTTTCATTTCTTTTTCGAGCGACACATACATACATATATCTAACACAAATCAATATTTTTGTTACTCGTGTGGTGGTGATCCTTGTCAGTACTTCTTTTTTGTTCTTCTTCTTTGAAAGTCGTCCCAATTTTAAGTTAACACAACCCCCTTGAAGCTCTTTTACTGTATATCAGAAGACATCTCTAACTTATAATAGTAACCTATTGTCTTACCTATACAGAGTGAGTCCCAAAAAATGTATTATGCACCCTTTGGTTATTGATTACTGCCATGTTTATTTTCTTAAATTTAATTTAATAATTTAGATTAAAGATTAGATATTACTTGTTTTATGTTTTGTTCAGAATGTCCCCCCCATTCTCATCAAGGCATCGGTAAGAAACTGATCTGCAAACATCAGTTAATGCATCTTTTGTATTTGTGGGGACAATTCTCTTTGATTTTATGCCACACAATAGCTTAAACGGGATAAAATCGAAGAGAATTATCGCACATTTTACAAGAGATAACTCTTAATTATAAAATTATTAAATGGAATTTCAGAAAATAAACATGCAAAGTATGTGTAGTTCTAGAATATTTTGGAACACATTCTGTATATACACATGTACATAATACACGGATATGACTATAACCTGTGTTCACTTTTAGTATCGCATATACAGTATACATGTATATATTATGTATGGCCTACTACAACACTGATACCTTTATTTTTTCTATACAGTACATGACGGTATCTACCTTGGAAATGATTTCGCATTCGAAACTTGTATTTTTCTAAGGTTTCAAATGTCAGATTAGCTTCCAAACGTTTTAAACGCTTTACTTGCACAATTCGATAGATCTACAGTACAGTATATACAAACTCACTTTTTTCGCATTTATTTTTATATGGTTGTTTTTAAAAAAAGAAAAAGAAAAATCATGTACAAAAAATAAAAATATTAGAACAACTTTTATTTTATGCGACCATTTGAGGGATAATTTTTTTATGAAATTTAAGTTGGTAACGCTTCTTAGACGTTGTTAGAACATTAAATCAGTCTGAACGTCGAGTTGTGTTTGGTCTTTCTTTTTCACCAAACAAACTTTATTCTCATCAGAAAAGATAAATGAAGATCCATAGTATTTTTCATAATTATTTTAAATTATTTTCAATTTTGTTTCAAATAACAAAAGTGAAAATGCTTGTTTTTTTCCTATGTTAATTTTCATAGAAAGTTTAATAATTAAAATTGGCTGAACTCATTAATGCCAAGGTTTAAAATTGTTAAATCACTTCCGTTAATTAAATAGCTATGGTTGATATCTTAATTTCAAAGGGTATTTTTAAGGAACTGTCTTTAAAAAAGGAGGTTACTATTTTTCACGTTTTTAATATATAAAAACTTAAAGATGAATCTTGGAATTTTTTTCTCGAAGTCAATTCCAACTGGACTTAAAATTCTTTTGCTACAACCTCACTAAATGCCATTACCCCTTTAATTGAAAACTTTTGCATTTTTTTTAATGTTTAATGAGTTAGTATCCTATTTATAGAATGGTTATCATGCGTTTTAGCAATAACATAAATTTGTTAGAAAAAATATACATTTGTATGGAAATGAATTTTCAACGTCTTTTATATGCGGGATTTTATTTGCTATCGTTATATTATGCACTTCAGTTGTGGCATTTTTCATTTGATGAAAGATAGTTTTTAGTGAGATAATTTTCTATGCTGGTAATGTTGAAATTTTTTTTCACAATTTTTGTAGACATTTTTAGTCATAATTTCTTTAGACAAAAGAGGGGACAAAAAACAAAACAAGAATAAATTTGTATTTAGTTTTATTTACACTGATAGAATTCTGGTTTAATTGACAAGTCAAAAAGTGTATATTCGTTTAATAATTATTGTTGTTCCTTACTTGATATTTAACTGTGTTTTTTGGCCAGAACTTTTTTAATTGTTTATGTTTTTAACAAACTTTTTGTTGTTTGAATGCCGAGACGTTCTAACGACTTTATTTACAAATTAATAATTTTCTAAAAAATTTCAACCAAAAAAAAAACAATTTAACAATTGATGTCATAAAATTCCGAAATTTAGTCAATGTATTCTTGTGTCGTACTTCGCCCCTTCACATCTTCGATGCAATATTTCAAGTGGCGTTCATAGGCAGCTATTACTCTATCGACCACGTCCAATAGGTAGACCAGCGAAAGTTTTTTCAATTCTGAGTCGAAGTTTGACTACGACGACTTCGATCGCCAACTTTTAAGTTATGAAGGAAAAAATGGCGCCACCCTGTATATCTATAGATAGAGAACTATATACTCGTAATAGACAGAAGCAAAAAAAAAATCTTCTTCTGTAAATCATCATTTAAAAATCTCTTTGCTACAAACTTGGTTCTTGAGCCTTTTACTTTGTTCATTCTAAAGATAAGCTTATGTTAGAATCACCGAGAAATAACACCGTCACCCCTCAGCTCAAAATGTATAGACAAGCATTACATTAACTGAAATATAAGAGGCAAAAAGGATTTTCTATTTCACAAAGATGTGAACAAGTATTTTTTTAGTAACTTGGATTTTTACTTGTAGATATATACCACATACACATGTTTATATGTATATATATATATATATATATATATATATATATATATATATATATATATATATATATATATATATATATATATATATATATATATATATATATATATATCTTGAAACATGATGGATAAAAAAATGAAATTTTGGGCCATTTCTTGGCACAAAAGGTTTACATTTGGCGTCCTTTTGGCTGCAAATAGTAAGAGAATGGCGCCATTGCCACCCACCCATCCATCCATATTGCAATGAAGTACGCTGCGTGAAACTGCAAAATATTGGTTGCGAATTTGTAGCAAAAAAAAAGCCATGAGGCAAAAGCAAAGAAAAGCCAATGTACCTTCTATCTATTGTATATATAAACATATTTGTTTTATTTAAAAAGACAGAAAGAGAATGAAACGAAATTCTTCTGTAGAAAATGTGCCCGAAAAATGTCTTTGACGTGTGTGTGTGTGTGCCTCTTAATATAGCGAAACAAAATGTTATATAACCAAATGGATTTCTGAATAAACAAGTCACACACAAAAAAAAATCCCTAAATTACCCAACAACGAAAAATGGGCCAATTTTTTTAGACCCTTATTTATTATTATATTGTGAATTGTAAATATAGTGGTGGTGGTGGTGGTGGTAGGCCACCAAATGTTGTTTCTCAACCAATAAAGAAAACCTTTTCCTATATATACAGTAATATGTATTTATTTTATTTTATTAACTAATTTTGAGTTGTTTAAAACAATTTTTCTTTTTTTTTTGATAAAAGCAACAATTTATAAACATTGTTAATTCGAATCAACGACATTGGGGTTTTTTATGATGACATAAAAACTGTCTATAGACCCTCGATTGTAAATAAAGAGTTGAATCAACGGTTTGTTTGCATTTTAGATTAAAACTGTTAAACAAACTGTTAAGAATTTCAACATTATTAATATTAAGTTTTACTACTTAACATATAGAGAAGTCTACACATCATCATGTCTATAGAATGTGTTTTTATTTTGTTGCCGAACGTTGTTAATTTATGCAAAATTGTGGCTGCATGTGGGGCTAAATATTAAGTTTTTCTTATTGACAAAAAGTATCTTAAATGAGGCACAGATTAATTAAATTGTTGGGGATTTTTTTTTCTTTTTCTTTAAGATGAATGGGTGGGGTGGGGGTAATATATATTATATATATTTATTTCCTGAAAATACTACAGTATTCTGAGAATTAATTTAGTTATAAGAAAGAGTGTGAAAAAATAATAATTAGAGCTCGGATTTTTATGCAATATCAAAGCAAACTGTTTCTCAATTTGTGGGCCCAAGTGCTAATTGTGAAGTAATCATCATCGTCATCATTAGAGCAACTGTAACTATGCTTTTTTTTCTAATCAAAAACGCTGGTTAGAGGCTAGATGTCGTGTTACTATCAGTTGTCAACTAGATTTCTAGCCTCTAATCAATGTTTTTGATTGAAAAACACATAATTTTTGGTTGATCTAAATGGAATTGTTATTTCACAATTGGCTTTTGGGCCACATATTGAGAAACACTTGCTTGATATTGCATAAAAATCCGATCCCAAATATAATAATTTTTCTACATGTAGATTGTAGAATGTGAAGTTATGTTAGCAATGTTTTGTTTTGAAAGTAGGCAATCACTGCATACACATTCTTCTTTATAATAGATGTTAGTAATTTAAAATGTTTAATATTGATCAATGAACGAACGAACACTGGTTATCAAAGAAGTGTCAGTGACCTTTTTATGTTGTCTGTAGACTGAATGCCGTCAGATTTTTTGTTAGCTTTTATAAAATGGCCAAAAATGGTCGATTCATAAATATTTAACATTCTGTAGTTGGCACTGCGTGGGTGGGTGTATTATTAGAAGGGTGTTGTTAATACGCGCCTTTGGAGGTTTTGATGTGATTTTTGAAACACTGCATTTGACAACATTAAAACAAAAGTTATAAAGTATTGAAATTCACAAACATTTGTAAACTGTCACTGTTGAAATTTTGCAGAACAATAAAACTGATTAATTATTGATATAACATTTAAATAATTTTTTTTGTGCGAATTTATCTGTCCAACATTTAGAAGATAAAATGGATATTTATTACAATAGTTTTGTTGTTGTTGTTTCTTTTGAAATAAGTTGATGGAGAATCTGAAAACATCTCAAGATTTTCAGATATGCCATCTAGTAATTTATCACTGACAAAAACAAAATGTTTTGCTAGCTTAACTACTAAACTACAATGTCTACATATTCTATTATAAATCTAAAAAAGTCTACTGTTTTCATTGTCTTTTTAGTATAGAAAGTTTTTTGATTATGTTTTTCTTCTTGTTAAAGGGATTTACTCTTAAATTCGTGTTGAGATTTTATTATTATTATTATTATTATTATTATTATTATTATTATTATTATTATTATATTGCAAAACTGTTGCACGAGAAACGCTATGAAGATTAATATTTAATGAACTTCAGTTTTTGAAAGCAGATTTTTTTATAAACAACAATTTTTAATTATGTTATATTATTTAAAGTTAACTTTTAGAATCTCATAAAATAAAAAAGGAGAGCTTTTGCTTTCTGATTTTAATAACTTTTGTGATAAAAGGATGTGAACAAATTATGATTTTTTAAGTAATGATTTAAATGACGATTTAAAAAAAACACTAGGCCTACTTTTATATTGATGATTTAAAATTTAAATATTGCATACACAATGCAAGTTTGTACAAACACATCCTTTAATTATTTATTACTAATTATTAATTTAAAATAAAATTAAGTAGTAATTTTCAAATGTAATCTCTGTTTTGATCGCTCAAGTACGTAATCTTATATTTTCTAACTTATACTAACAAATGATAAACATTTCTTATTTAAAAATCATTTGATTTAAATCACGATTGAAATAAATTCAACCTGACACATTTTTAAAATAACTTTTTTTTCATATGTAAATTAAACTATTTGATGAGATTTCTGTAAGTTTACAATTTTCAGCCAAATAGTCTTACAAGGATCTGTTTATATTATTTTTTTCCCCGCTTCCCTTTTCATGAAAGTCAGTAATAAACGATTCGATTCGAGTAGAACATTAATCTAGATTCACCTGGACTTCTTTTTTTAACACTCTTGAGTCCAATCTGAAAAATATATATCTGAAAATAGTAAGAAGTATATTTGAACGTGACTATACTAAAGTGCATAATATTGATCTACTAGACTAGAAATGTGGCTATCCTCCTGTTGGTTTATATAAGGAATTTCAAGAAGACGCAAAAAAAGCTTTTCAGAAACTGTTTATATGTAAATTTGAGAACATGTCCAGTTTTGGGTCATTTGTTAGTATGTGCCAGTATAGATTCTTTTATGTTCAGCTATAAACAACAACAACAGCAATATATTTTTTGTATGTAGGCTTTATACAAGGAGAAAATACAGTTTGAGAACATAAATTGTGTAGCCTTAGAAATAAAAACTTCATGGATACAACTTTATTTTTATCTTAGTTACAATTAATTCACTCTGAAAATGAGAAAAAGAATTCAGGAAGATTATTTACGTATATATGCAAAAGCTAGCAAAAATACAGATTTAATGTTGGCGTCTTACTTAAAAGTTGTTGTTTATTGCTGAGCAACGAATTAAGCCGATTTAGTTTTGTATAAAATCTCATGTAGATAGATGTTGGATGTGTATTGTAATTGAAAACTTTTTTTTCAGAGTGTTTTCTGACTTGAAGCTAAAGATATAAATAAATATACACTGACAGTGTATAAGTGTGTGCATGGTACAGATCAAGGCCTGGCCAACTTGCGGCCCTTCCTATCATCAAGGAGTATAGATGAAATGAGATGAAATTCAGAAATGAAATTTAATAAAAGTAAATTTCAAGCTTCAATAAGAAACGAAAATCTGAAATATCAATTAAAATGTGCAAATACTAATATTGAAGTAGATTTTTTAAAAAAAAATGAGTGATCGCAAAGAAAAGCAAATATCTCATTGATGTAAATATATAATAAAAGGAATGAATGAAATACATTATTATGACATTTGATTTAAAAAAAATTGTTATACGTGTGGCTCGCAGAAAATTGTAGTTCTACAAGGTGGCCCCGCAGAACGGTTTGCATTGGCCAGGCCTGTTAATATATACAGCAAGGCTGAGAAAGACGCGAGATTGTTTTCAACATGGATAATTGTTTGTTGCAAAACCAAGTAAAAGTTGCATAATAAACTTTTTTTTGTGTAGAAATGTCAACTACAGCTGTAGTATGTAGTTTTCAAAGAGATGCAGATGATAGGAAATGGCGGAGTAGACTTGGGTGATAAATGGACTCATTAAAAGCTCTCTGGACCCATCGATTATCACAGGCAAAGTCTGGGTTTTACTCCGAAGAAAGTTTTCACTCGCTTTTCTGCATTTACCACTTAAAATGTTTCTTATATTCTTCTTAGAAGATTTTTTTTTGAAAAAAAAAATTATTACCTGTATGTGTATGTTTGGTCGCGACATCACAGCTTAAAGTGTATAATAATATTTCAAGAAAAACCTTCTTCTTATATGTATATACTTTATACTAAACTCTTTTACCTCATTAAAATAAGTTGGCTGAACATTTTTTTTGTAAAAAAGAACTACTAATTTCGATGTCATGTTGATTTATTTTTACATGCACTTTACATGAAAATCATTTTTTAACCTAATGTTAATTTAAACCGATTTCAAATCAGAAGTGGTCTCTGCTCAAGTGTGCAATTGAGATTTAGTTTAGTCTTGTCTCAAAAATATGAAAATGAATCGCGTTTCTATTTATAAATTGTATATGACACATGTTTGTAATTTGTGATCAACTGAACCGTGTTACTTTTATATTTATATAATACTTATTCAGTTAGATTTTGTGGATGAGTTCGCTCTCTCTCTCTCTCTCTCTCTCTCTCTCTCTCTCTGTCGCATTTGAAATCCAAGTGAAATTCACATTTAGTTTATTACTATGACGACTAACTTATAATATTACGTGATATTTTTCTAGGAATTTGAGTTATATGTATGGAATTAATTTATTTGGATATAGTGCATTGATGCATTTAGGTATTTAGTTGAAAAATGTCTTATATAAAAGTTTAATTTCTTGCAAGTAGAAAATAACGGAAATATTTTCCAGTGGGTTGTTCTTGTTGACAATGTGTGGCCACTTAGGAAATTGTTTTGCGCTAATTAATAGCAACAATTACTTGGTACATAACATGACTTTGTAGTCACAATACAACATATGGCAACAACAACAACTGCGACACGGTAATGCCGTCAGTTAATGGCACTTTTGACATTTCCACTAGTGATTTTCGGTGATCAATATTTATCATGCCGTTGGCATGATGTAATGCCTTTCAAGTTATAGACTGTCATTTTTTTTTTGGTTGTTTTTGATGATTTTTAGTTGTAAATTTACTAATTGTAAATTGTAATGTTTGTAAGCAATACTTGTATCTACTATACAGTATATTAATAAGCGTAGTGGGATTTCAATTGCTGTTTATACAAAACAAACTTTCATACAAATACCAAAATATGAAAAAAACTAGAAAAAAGTCCTGGAAAAATCCTAAGTTATAAAAAAACAACACAAGAAATCCCCCGCCTCCATACGTTTTCAGTCCTGTTTCTTTTGTGTAAGTTGCATGACGGGTTTACTAGTATTAATTAATGTGTTTTTTTATTTTCTACATAAATATTGAGAACCATGGGCATTATTAAAAATGTTGAGCGATTATCATCTACAGGATTATTTTTTGAACATGATTGTATGTTTTTGATGAGTTTGGTTTTACACTGATTCACATCGACCAACAAAAGCTTATGTCAAATGACAAACTGGGAAAGGGTCATGTACTTTTTAGTAAGGGTCAGCACTTTTTTAAAAAAAATCTGCCCTGACCAGCTGCTGATGTAGTGGTAGGCCTACACTTATTTCATTTTTAGTCTATCTGGTGTAATAATTCTGTTGGTCTATGACTGATGTGACGTGGTCGATATGTTTTCAAAGCGGAAAATAGAGAGATGACCTACAATAATATACCATATATAGTCTACATAAGACATCTCTGACATCTTCAGTGTCAGGTCAGATAAAATCGAAACAAAAATCATAAAGAAAAGACTCATTTACATTAGAATACTTCGATTTTTTTTGTAGTATTTCGGTTTTCTGGTCAGATCATACTTTCTGACGTCATAATCTGACTTATATTGCTTCGAAATTTTTTAAAGGATTCAAGGAACACTTATATAAATATGTGAACAACAAGAAAGAATGTGAAATCTCGAACTACATGACAAATACATTTACCTTAATATTCACTTTTTAGAATTTATCAAGATGAACTTGATTCTTTTAATGACAAATTTCACTGACGTTTGCGGTTTTCTTGCATCTGTTAGTTGATATTAGACTAGAATATGTCTGTTTCAGGTTTTTGCTAACTTTTTGTTATATATATATATATATATATATATATATATATATATATATATATATATATATATATATATATATATATATATATATATATTTTTTTTACTTTTGGTACCAGTCACAAATCAGAACCAGTAGAGCAGAAAGCTTATTACCGTTAAACTTTTGCTATTTCCATGGTAACCCAAAAGCCAGTGAAAGAAATCTTGGAATAGTAATGATCTTACCTTGGTCTTCTTCGTTCTTAAAGATTATACCATAATGTATATGAGAATATATAAGAAACACAAATTCACCATTACCCCCCTTACTCATTCATTATTCGTCCCAAGACATTTTCTTCTGTTTATTGTAATGATTCACGTAGTAACAAACAAACAAAAAAATGCAATACACCTCTAATGCTTCCAATTGAATACATTTGCAATGTAAACTACAGTATTAAGGTAGCGGATTTTACCTTTAATGCAATATTCAGAATTCGTTATAATACGATAAACTTAAAATTTATAGCAGCTTATGGAAACAAAAATAAATAATTTAACTGCTTTAACCTTTACAAATGGAATTGACAAAGTTAATCTGGCAAATTTAAATATATTATTATGTTTGCATGTAATTTTTACAATTTGTGATCTTTGTTGATTTCAGTTTTTTTTACTGTGTTTTTATTTTTAATTTCAATCACGATGTGAAACTTCTTTAGAAGTAACTTATTTGGAGTAACTTAGGAGCGTATTTATGGAAAGTTTATATTTAGTGTTTGCATTTTACAATTTAACGTAAATTTTGCTTTTGAAATAAGGATTTTTAAAAAGCACACATTATGATAGTCTTGAAATTTTGTGATAGAAAAGGGAGACTGGATGGAGTGAGTGCTTTTTTCCCTAAACTTACAAAACGTTTTTCGCCTAATTAGATCAAGTTCGAAGAAAGCTTTTATAATTGACAGAAGGCACTTGATAAATGAATTGCTGTTGTGATGAGCTCTTCTATATTTTTTGATCTAGGTCACAAATATATATAGAATGACGTTCCTCCTTCATTATATTTTACACACTTTAGATATATATTCAGTATATATTGTGTTATTTTATACATTATTACATAGCAACAACTATATGACATTTGGAGAGAAAAAAGTGTGTTCTCATAAAGGAAAAAATGGATCCATGATACAGCATTTCTCCCTTTTCCCCTCTCTCTGCATGGATTTGTGTAGAAATTGCTCAAAGGCTCGAACTCTTACTTTGTCATTTAAAATTATAATGTGCTATATTCACATTTGTGTTCGTCTCTCTCTCTTTTCAATGCAATGTTGTTTGATGTCTGGTACCATGAAAAAAAAAATGTTAATTTCTATTTCTAAAGATGGGTTCTTTTTTATATATTTCAGTATATAGTACAGTCTAAGAAAGAGAACTGATAATAAAAAACTACAACATCCGGCATACGGTATATCCATTATCATGTTTTAAGATTTTCTAAAGTTTACTTTAGTTGTATGTCCAGTGAATTTGATATTTGCACGCATTTTTAGATATTTCACTCTTCAGATTGAAATAAATTCAGCTGCACGTATACTTAATTTTTAAATACATTTTTATATAAAATTAATGGGTTTCAAAAAGCCCTACCATTTTTCGAGAGTTAGGTTATAATAATAATAGCTCACATGACCTTTTTTCCCCTCGCTCTCTCTCTCTCTTTCTCTCTCTTTCTCTCTCTCTCTCTCTCTCTATATATATATATATATATATATATATATATATATATATATATATATATATATATATATATATATATATATATATATATATATATATAGTAGTAGGTAAATTCTCAACTGATTTTACTGATCGATGTAACTCTCAAGATATATATATATATTCAGAGCTTTTTTCTTGAATAATGGCTGAGGATTACATAATAATCAATAGGTTAGAGTAAGTTCTGAAGCTAAGAATTTCTCATTGCTCACATTTAAAAGTGTATGCAAGATTTAGCAGGTCATATTCCTCTTTCTATCTACAATTCATATTTTGACAGCTGAGAGAAGTTTTTAAGCAAAGAAGGGTTTTAAACTCTGTAAGGGGGGAGTTTTAACCCTGCTAACCCTATTGTTGATTAGATTCTGAATCTTTTTTTGATTTGCGTGCTTGAGTTTGTTTTGCAATAATGTCTTCAAAATACAAATCATAAATCTTAAGATAGGATTGAGACCTATTCATTGTAGTTTGACAGGTCAAGTTATTTTGCATATTACATTTGTAATGAATAATATAACAGTGGGCATTCGTAAACAAAATATACATACTGTATGTGTAGACCTACACCAATGTATACATATAAAATTGAATAACGAGGTATAACCCTTGGCATTGATGAATGTTTTTGCATCTACTCGAGTTTCTTTTTAGGTCAAAATTTGTTATTAATGTTTATGTATTTACATCTTTATTAACATTTAATACAATGGCGTATGCCTTCAACTACACCTTGCATATTAAATAGTAACTTTGACCTTGTTGTTTGAAAAAAAAATGTATGGTGTGAGTTCAACATTTGAAATGCCCTACAATTCAATTTGAAAGGTGTGTAGACTTTATATCTAAAAAAAAGTACGAGTACTTTTGCCGTGTATATTCGTGATTGTGTTTATGGTGGGATGAATATGGCGTTAAGATTTTAGGCTCAGGGCATATTTAATAATGAAAAAAGATTATACTGTCTTCATTTTACGCTTATAGATTCATATTCTATATTACTTCTAAAGGAAGCTCATATATTAAGAGTGGAGAAAGTGTAGGTATTATTATACATGCATGCAGATAGATCTTTAAGCCCTAAGTTAGATCTATCTATATGGATTCCACCCAGAATGCCATTGGAAATCTAATTTCCCGTTTGTCTTGGCGGCGGCATTACATTATACGAATAGCTCTTCTACTTTTTTTATATATAAGAAGCAGAAGAAGGAGAAGAATGTTGTCTTCAATGAAAAAATCTCTGGAGGTCTTTTCTTAATTTTAAAAACCAGAAAGCATTTCGTATCTTATTTTAACTAGGCCATATGTACACTTTTTCATGGCATTAAGGTGGAAAATTATTCCGTTGGGTTTGATGAAATCCATTTCCGTTTCTTCAAGGCATTCTTTTTTTTTTCTTCTTTCTATATATATATATATATATATATATATATATATATATATATATATATATATATATATATATATATATGACAGTAGCAATCATAATTGCAAATTATGAAGCTTTTATATTTATGAGATTTTGCCGTTTTTAGGTTTACTTTTTTTCTTTTTTTGCAAACGTAAGAAATTTATTATCTTGGTTTAAATTATCTGATAAATTGTCAGAACTTTGCTAACTGATCAAGATTCACTTCAATATATTGCTTTTAAAATATTAACTATAATGGAGTAAAGTAGGCCTAGAATGTACATATTTTGTTCTAAAAAAAATATTTACCTTTTTATTTGTTGTTTTATGATTAGAACTATGCCTTTGAATATGATATATAAAATTAGGCATGTAATTCAATCAATTATAAAAAGGAATTTAAGCTAATGATCTTATCAAATGCAAATGAAAAATCTCATGTTACTTAATTTTGCATGCAGAAAAATTCGTTGATGTTTTTGCATGCATGAGTTCACCACTCTAAACTATGTTTTAAGTGAAGTTGCCAATGACAAAAGAGAAAGAGAGAGAGAAAGACAGAGACGTCACTTAATTTAACTAATAACTTTTAACTTAATTTAAATTTATTAGTCTTTTTTTGTTTAAATTCTCCATTCTCTTATCCTCATATACAGTAGTAGCTTACGTGTAGATAGACCTAATATGACACGTTTAAACCTTTGATTTTAAACTTGAATTAATGTAGGAGGAAGGTCTAAAGGAAATGTTAGCTAGGATTTGCTAGAAAACGACAAAACCATAAAAACTCTTTTTTGGGATGCAATCAGTTATCCTTATGTGGTTTTATTGGCTTCTTGTAGCCTCCTCATAGGAGAAAAAGGTTTCAGATCTACATTCTACGTGAAATGGAAATAAGAATTTCTTATTCTCTATTGAATTCTTATTTATTTCTGTAGAATTCTGGTTTTTTTACGTAACCATTTACTACAGTAAAATTCTAAAATCATTTCAAACTTTTCAATATGTTTGAACCTCTTTGTCAATCAATTCATTGTTGCTGGTAGCATAGAAAATGTTAAAAAAAATACAATTTCTTTGTAGCAATTTCGGCAACCTTGACCAACTTGGCAAAATGACTGGAATTCTTTTTTATAGATTTTAAGTGCAACAGTGTCGTCATCATCTTGAAACACTTAATGAAATGCCATTATAGACAGCATAGAAAATTTCACGCGGAAGGTCAAGTGAAAAATATCTTTTTATTTCATGATGTCAGAACTTTTGAATCGGAAATCGCTCACATTAAATGAAGGCAACTTTGTCTTGCTAACTTCGATAGGAACATCATATTGAACTCAAGATAGCCAATGACTGTCTAATGTTTAGTAAGAGAAAAAATTTCGAAGTTGCAAGGTCATAACTTCGTAAGTACCTATTTGTGTGGGGTGAGGGACCTCATTCACCCACTTTGAAATAACGTAACTTTAGAATCGAGCATTGCTCACAGGAAATGAAGACAATGTTGTCTAGCAAACTACACCAGGAACGTACAGTATTGCACATATGTAACACCCTGTAAATCGTGATCCCGCCAAAACCATAGCCTGGGGGGTAAACAACTCTCAACCGTCCCTCCCTCCTCTCTGACTCACCTTTCTGACTAATGCCCAAGCGGCGGATTGATACGTAAAGGACCATGGTCACTTGGACCTGGTTACACCTCGCAGGTATACACAGGTCCAAGGTATAAAAGGACCATGTTCCTCTTTGTTCCTCAGTTCTTTCCTTTGCCTGTTTTTGCGATACATTCCAAATCATGGGCCTGAGGATTTCCAGTTAGTATTTTACTATTCACCCTTGTATCTGTACTTCTTACAAGGAATGAATAAAAGTGTTGTAATAAGAAGTAGCGTTGTCTCTATGTCTTTATGCTAATAACTTCTCTTCAGAGGCCGGAGGTTTCATAGGGCAGGAGCTATACGATTCTCAGCAGCTACAACATCTTCTCTAGTCGGAATACCGATGGAGAAGATGTATATCAGCATCAACCGGAAGAGAGAGAGATGGCCGCCACTCTCCTGCATTGATTTCACCCCCATGCAGAAGAGTGACTTCAATCTATCTCCATCCAGCTCTCTCTACAGCTCGGATCTTCTCTGTGCAGGTGTCATACTGCTCAGAGAAGAAACGAAAAGTAGAAAATGTCATCTAAAGGTTGGTAATAAAATATTGGTTGATGTCAAAAGCTCACATTTGGTGGAGGTGCGGGGTATAGCTCCATCTGCCTTCTCCGACCTGTAAACAGAAGCCGTCCTTTGTCCTAAGTCTCGTGATTGTGCCTCACGAGGCTTCGTCCGTCCTTTCTATGTTGGAGCCACGTATGGAGACCCTCGATAGCGTCAAAGTCAACCGCGTGGCGCCTGTCTGTAAAACCGCGTATGGAGACCCTCGATCACGTCAAAGTCAACCGCGCGGCGTCCTTTGTGTTGGAACCACGTGTGGAGACCCTCGATAGCGTCAAAGTCGACCACGTGGCGCCTTTGTAAAACCGCGTATGGAGGCCCTCGATCACGTCAAAGCCAACCGCGCGGCGTCCTTTGTGTTGGAACCACGTATGGAGGCCCTCGATAGCGTCAAAGCCAACCGCGTGGCGCCTTTTTATGTTGGGACCATGTATGGAGGCCCTCGATCACGTCAAAGCCAACCGCATGGTACCGTTTTTGTGGAATCGCGAAAGAGACTTGTGGCTACACACACCACGTGTCGACCGCGCGATTCTGTGTCCTGTCCTTAGAGACACGTGGGAACGAACTTTTGTCTGCTGACCGCTTAGCACTCGGAAAGTGGACAACCGTTTGGACACACGTGTTTCCGTCCGTGTTTTTGTATTTCATGTTTCCATTACAATCACCCACTTTCACCTTTGTTCTTCTTTAATTTTCAAAGTGAAACCCACACCACGTGGGCAACACTTTAAACAAATTCTTCTTACTCTCCGAGAGGAGTTTGCAGTCTCATTATGAGATGAGCAAACAAATCTCATCTACTAATCTATTCATCTATTAATAGGCTTTTAAAGGACGTGTGTGTCTTTTAAAATGTCCTATTATCTTCACTCTTCATCTTTAATTTTCAAGCAAGATTCTCCCTAGCTCTATTTCATTGTTAGGGGGCTTACAAGCTTAAAACACACTTTTTCTAGCCACGTGGGACTTTCTTGTCCCCCCTTTTCTTTGTTCTTTGTTTTTACACTTGTGTTTCCCTTGGGACCCTCTATGTCCCAAGTCATGTTCTTCAATTTCTTCATCATCATCACCTCAATGCATCATCACATGAACTTTCTCCATTGGACAGCACTGAAGCCCGGCCGCCATCTTGGATCGACCGGACACTCTTCAAAAAGCGCCAACGGAGCGGTTTTTCGCTCCATGTGACTCATTGTTGTACCTTCTCTCATCTTTTTGTGTTCTCTTCTCTTCTCTTCTCTTCCAGAGGGTTGCACTCACGCGCCCCCTGGCGGAGTTCCTCTTGTTAGAGAAAACTTCTCTTTTTCTTTGGATTTTCTCTCTTTTTGTCTTTCTCCTGGCCACCATAAAAACGTGCCCCGGAGGAACTTTTCAATCATCAATTTTTGGACATTGCAATAAACTGACCGGAAGTGGCCACCACAGCGCCACCTACGGACTTCTTCATCCTACTCAACATAGTCCCTCACTGGGCACTGACTCTGTCTTTTTCATCCAGAGCCATCCAGCAGTGAGGACTCAAAATTTCTTCAGCCTGAACATTTCTTCTGGTTCACCAAGCATTTAGCTTGTTGAACACACTTCAATTTCTACACTGTTTTACTGTTTTAATAAAACTAAATTAAAACTTTTGATGTGCGGGCACCGCACCTAAGTTTTAAACTTTCAAAGTAAAACAGCTTTCTTTTCTTGCTTCTTTGGAGAGTTCAGCCATCTTGAACTTCTCCTTTGTTTGTGCATTTAAAAAGTTCAGCCATCTTGAACTTTTTATTTTGTGTGTTCTTTACACACACACTCTTCTTTTCTAATTCACTTTCCACAGTGCAATTTCGATTGGGTGGTGTACCACGCTCGAGGTTGTATTGTACATCTGCTGTTTCTTTATTGAGGTTTTTGGAATTCTCGTAACCTCCACGTGGTCGCCAAATACCACGTGTCGAGAGAGATCCTTCCAAAATCTGACGCTCAATAAAGAACTCACGACGCTACACCAGTTGGGAACCAAAACTCGTCACACGCCCAACTGAGAACACGATCAATACGATACAACCATCACCACACTAACGGAGTGAACGGCCACTTCGTTATACACGTCACAAGCTTAGGTAATCTATCGCCACTCAGTGTATAAGAGTACGATAGTGTCGGTTGCCGACAAGCACTAAGTTACCGACGCACAGTGACGACACCGACCTACAAACTGAACGAGTCCCATCATACTGGAACCGAAAAGTATAGCTCAGAGTGTACTCGAGAACCCTCGGAGCTGCACACAACGACTTGGACTTCGCCGGACTCGTTCATCACCGCACATTCACATTACACAAGCCACTTCATTAATCATGGCTACCTCACACGACAATACGGGGTCCCTGTCTGATCACCAGGGTTCGCACGAAGATCTGTTGGAAGTACCCGTGACTACTGATGTGACACCACCGCCGCGGCCGACTGGGGCCGAGTTTGACCACCTGTCACAACAAGTGGCTGCACTCTCGACTCGTATGTCTCAGTTCATAGACGACCGATTCACGCCGAATCGACCGACTACACCACGGCGGACAACACGCACACACCGACTTCGCGACGATGACTCGGACGCCTCTTCAGCCCCCTATGTTGGCTACAGAGAGCGTCACGATCGTTACGAAAGACATTACACACCGCACACACGTCATCTACCGCGTAACCCTGACTGGCAACAACAAGGGCAGTCAGATGATCCGCGTCACAGAGATGAGCGTGCGGAAATACCGATCACGACACGTGCTGATTCTCCTCACTCGCTTGTCCGGGTTGCACGTAGCGGTCGCCGCTCGACACCCCCGGAACAACAGCCTAGCCAAGGAGCGACACAAGGCACTTCAGTTTACGCGCCACGTTTTCCACCTCAAGGGGTAGGTCTGATGCCGGCTGGAATGTCAAACGTCCAGGATGGCATCTATCGACCAACCCCCAGAGAACCCTCCGTGGAAGAATTCAATAAGAAATACAGCGGTCGCCACCCAGCCGACTCAATCCAAAAATTCAACGGATTGACAGGTTTTCGTCCCTTCCTGGAAGAATTCGAGGAAGTGGCACACCTGTACGGTTGGAAAGACCACCACAAGGAGGAATACATCACGGGGTGTTTCACTGGGGCCGCCCGTACGTGGCTGAGTAAACTGAGGTATGAGCTTCAGGACATTCCTTGGCCAGCACTGAGAGTACAGATGGTAGATACGTTCGGAAAGCCGAACGAACTGGCCATCTTGGAGAAAAAATATACAGAGATGCTCCAGAAGGAAGGTGAGAGTACACAAGCTTTCATCTGGGAGTTTATGATACTCGGCGACCGAGTTTACCCGCAACTTGACGATCAGCTGCGTATAAGCCAGTTGCGCCGCGCTCTACATCCCACCATACAGAATGCCGCGCACCACGCATCTACGACGTCGTTCAAGGACTTCGCAAACGCCGTCCTCAATATGGAGGTGGTCTTGCTGTCCTTGGATAAATGGCCGACGGAACCAAAACCCGCAGCTGATTCACAGTCGGGTAAAGGAGCATCGAAGACCGACCAGGAGCCGGCGGCAGCCGCCAGCCCTAAAGACAAAACACACCGGTCTAGGCATGATAAAAAGCCTAGTCAGACTGCTGCCACCAATTCAAACCGACACTCTGCAGCGGACACCCAACCAGAGACCACTCGCACGTTCGACAAGAGTAAGTCGACGTGTTATAATTGTGGCAAATTGGGGCATTTCGTCCGTGAGTGTCGGCAACCAAAGAAGAAGGTTGCAATCAAGCAGTTTGGAGAGCCGGTTACCGACTATGACATCAAAGGAGAGGTGCCTGAAACGGATATCATCACCGAAGACGGCGTTGAGTTTGCTCTAATAAGAGTGGCGGGACAAATCCGCCGGATTCCTCTTCCAGCAGCAGACTCAGCCGCCGGAGCGCCTACTCCTGATAAACCCGACAACGACAGTTCTGACGACTCTGAGGATATACCAGTCAAGGTGCTCGACCGGGCTCCTGCACATAAATGGACCCCGGACGATCTAATCGTTTGGCAGGACACGCTCGACGTCCTTAAACAATCCGTCAAGGAGATTGGGTGCCGTGAAAATAAAACAATAGCCATCATGGCTCCCGGAACCCAATCGCCGACGAAGGGCCACTCCTGCTGCCGAAGACTAATGACAACGGTGTATGAGCAGCTGGTAAGCAGCTGTTCACCTCAAGAAGTCGGAGACTATGATGCCAGCGACAAGAACCCGCGCATCGCCGTCACGATCAACGGAAAGAGTATACGGATGCTCGCGGACACCGGAGCTACGGGCAGCGTTATCACCATTGAACTCGCGCAGGAACACAAGTTCGAAATCGAGCCTGTGTTAATCCCACCCAACATTCAGGGTGTGGGAGGCCAAAGGATCACCGTGGTGGGGCGACTCGCCGCGACGGTCCAGCTAGGCCCCCACGCTGTGCGAGGGCACTTACTAGTGATTACCGGCCGGCACGAAGCCATCTTAGGCCGAGATCTAGGCCGGGCTCTGCACTTAGCTGTGTCCATGACAACAAACAAAGTATACGTGGAGGACGATCTCTTCGAATCCACACTCCGACAAAAATGCATTGAAGCACACATCGGATGGGCTCTGGGAGAAACTTCCGTAGAGGCCCCTGGCAAATCTGCCAGCACCTCTAAGGAAAACCTCGAAACTCCACCCCGTAAGTGACGACGAAAGCAACGGCCACCCACGCTGTCAAGAAACCAAACGCGACGAAAATAAAACAATAATTCACCAGTGTTTATTTCATGACCATGGAAATAAACACCAGCAACCATCAAATATCAACAATAGAAGAGCGGGAGGAATTTGAGAACTGTTGTGTTAAGAAACAACTGAGGACAGTTGTCAAGAGGTGGGGGAGGGGATAAAAGGAACCCCCCAACGAATAAACAACCCCACAGCATCAACAACCCCTCTAAACACTCTCAAATAACTCCCAAAACTCTACAAAATTCACACAACTTTAATTTTTGAAACACTTCTAAACTTTTCAACATGGCCGCCAATATTTACATATTGGCAACCATTTCAAACATGCAATAAACTACACCGGAACCACGTGGCCTTCACAAACAACTGTCAACCACGTGGTACACCTGGGAAAAACGCCGAAGGCTAGTCAAGGACGTTCAGAAGAAAAATCAAGAGCCATAAAAGGGTCAGCAAAAGAAAAACACCGTGCTCCCCTTTATTATGGACGAACGTCATTGACCATGCTGTTGACAGTAGAAGGATAGAAACTTCAAAGAGACAATTGCTCTGGGGGCCAGACCAATGCACTGGGACTTCAAAGAAAAAAAACGAACAACAAAAACTGCTGGCCATAAACAAATAAAAAAGGAAGAAAATCAGTTTTGAAGATTTTGTGAGAGCGGACACCTTCAATTAAAAAATAAAATTGAAGAACCTGTCACCCTCTCAATTAAGATCGAATTGTGGGACACCAACTCCTGCCCCACTCCCCCCTAAAAATAATAACAAACAGCAAGGTACATTAGTAACCTTGCTGACCTATTCTTTCCAAAAAAGGCATTAAGGAAAAGAAGGGGAGAAAGTTAATGGGCAACTTCACACCTCGGTGTGAAATAAAATAACGGCCCTTCCCCCTCGAGATTCCTTAGTCCTTTTGTTTATCTAAAAATAATAAACAGGACCGACTCTGATAAGAATTAGATCAACACCTCTCACATCTAATATCGGTGGGACAACCCCCACCCCCAATAAATAAAGTCGTGAAGAAACCAATTAGAGTAAGGTGTCTTATTCTAAAAGGGGCCGGCCCTTCTAACTTTTAAAATTAAATAAGAAAGTGACCAAACTTGGTCAATTACCACTCGATTTGCTCTCTTCAAAGAAGCACTCGTTTTTGTTCATCTCTTTATGCTCGATCTTCTTCAATCATCAAATCTTCAATCTACTTCTGTGCCAAGTTCCAAATTTTAATTTCGAACTTCTTCAGTTTTGTTGTCAATCCAAAGCTTGAGTACCACCTTCAAGCCTTTGAACTCACGTGCAGTGCATCAGGCCTTCAGAACTCTTTGGACCTCTTGAAATAATAACAGAGTGATCGGGGACCGATTTCTGTTATTATTTGGAAGTAACCACCAGCAGCGGGACTTTTGAAAAAGTAAGAACTTTCTAACTCTTAAGAAATATGCCAGGTAGAGGCTCATGGAGAGGAGGCAGAATGATGTCTGCCTCTTCTAGTGAAGATGAGACGGAGAGTGGAACGGCGGGGACCGCTGAACCCCTCTCTCAATCTACCTGCCAGCTACAAAGGGCGGGCGCCGCCAGTGCGCCAATAACAAGAAGAGAGTCGCCAAACACAATAGATAGGCGCCGCACCTCCTCCGAACCGGAGAATTTTCACCGGCGTGGGGAGAAGCGCCTAAAAGCAAGCTTCAAGCGACCTGCCAATGTCGGGCGCGAAGGGAAGCCTGCTGCTCCAAGCAGCATCGTCCCCTTCGACGTCACGACATCAAAACACTACTGGGAGGAGCGGGAAGACCGCATCGATATTAATACAATGGCATGGGGGGTTAACCAGGCGTTCCGCGATAGCATCGCGCCTGGTCAACCCATTCCGGGTGGAGCTGAAGCAAGAGGGAAGCGTGGGGGAGGTGGATCTGTGCCCTCCCCCCTCGAAGACCTCCACTTGGAGATGCAGAGGGAGGCTGCCCTTCGCCAGGCAGCCAGAGATAAAAAGGAAGGGGAGGACAATCTGGCGTACCTCCGTGCGGTTTGCGCCCGCCTTGTCGAGCTGGGCTTACCGTGTACGGCGCAACTCCCGAAGGAGGAGCTCCTGCAAATCGAGGCCCGACTCCAAGAAGCCGCCCAAGTTACGTCATCGGCCACGTCATCACCTCCATCCTCAAACTCGCCAGCAACCCTGACAACTGGCCTCTCCACACCTCCTTCTCCACCCATAACGCCACCAGAGCCTTTCCAACACTGCTCACCGGTGCCGTCAATCACTCCGCCGCCTCCTCCTCATACACCATTATCGTCACCACCAACCTCCCGATGTGCCACGCCTCCACGCAGCGAGGCCGCCACACCAACTCCGACTCCAAAGCTACCTTCCATAGTGGTGGTTCCCCAACCTGTTCGTGTTCAGGTTCCCACTGGGGCTCGCCCCAAGGAGCCTCAACAGTCCTACAGGGGCCACCACTCTCCTCGAGACTCTCTTCAACGGCCACAACCACGTCGCTCTTCGCCACGTGGTTCCCATCTTTCGCCCCGACGCCGACCCGACGGAAGAAGTCAGCAGGAACAACGTGGTTCCTCTGGACGCGGCCCTCCGCCGCGTAATAACTTCGACCCAAGGGTCAGGCAAGACCTACAGGATCACCGAGTCCAACTGGACCGCGACCATCGCTATGAAACTCGGGGCCCTCCTACTTGGGTCCCGCGTCGCTCTCCTCCTCCGCCACCTCCGGGCCGCCCTTCTGGACAACCTACGCCTACACCTTTGATGCCGCCACCTTCCGCAGAGCGTGCCGCGTTCTTGAAAAAACAGAAGGCCATCACAAACCTTCTGCAAGACGTCATGCGACAGGGAGGTGACCCCATGGAAGCACTGGGCCGTGCACCAGGAAGTGCCAAGCCACTGGAGGCGCTGAGCAGAAAGTCGGCATCGAAGCGACTACGTCAGCGGGCCCGCGATATGGCCCGGTCCGCCTTGCGCCATGCCAGGCCTATCACGGGCGCATCAGTTTCTTTGGAACCTGCGGCTCCAACACCAGCCCGACCAGCCGCACCGCCCACTGTACCCCATGCCGGGGCTACTCTGGGGCGGTTACCGCTGGATCATCCGTTCCGTGCAGCCACCTCCGGCGAGAGGTTGCTCAACAATCGGTGGGTCACTTGGCAGCGCGAAGTGCGCTCTGCCAACACCCTTTACGTAGGACACTTCTCTTTGGAGGAAGGGTTTCCCCGTCTGGACCTCCCTCCCCGGGAGCGATATGTCGTGGGACTCTCCCGCCTAACAAGTGTCCTCATCACCATCGTCTTCCCAAGAAGACGGATTGTTGAAACCACCAGTTTCGCCGGAGATGCCATCGATGAAGCCACGGAAGCCCTTTTGGGAGCTTTCGTCAACTCCGTCTTTAGACTGCCAGCTGGACAGACGTTCCGTACCAGTCGTCACTACATTCCGGAACCGGATCCTCGCTACCGAATCGCCGTCTTATGGGACGCCGCTTGGGCTACACTGTACAACAAGCGGTCCTCCCGTAAGATTATCGGGGACCGGGACATCTTCAATATCTTCCACCGGGATCTACCTGACGACCAGGGACAATGGCTGTCTGCCGCATCCAGCTACCGATGAGGCCAGGTCCGGCGGGATTACCCCCCCGTACGGTTCATGGACCCAGGATCCTCCCCACCCTCCGCAGCAGGGATAGCTGCGCGCCACATGTACTCATGTGGTCGCCACCCATCCGGGTGGCATTATCGAAAAATTTATAAAAAAATAAAATACGTTGCAACTGTTCTTTTCTTTTTAGATTTCAATAGCGGCTCGCCACTCAGCGAGCATTAATTATCTTTGTTTTATGTTTTCAGCCTTTTCCAATTTTTAAGGGCGCTGACACTTCGGTGCCAGTGCCTTTCCATAACCACCTCTGTACACGGTAAGTCCTCAGCCACCCATGTCTCCCCGCTGCGTAACTTGAAAACCTTCCACCCTTGGCTGGAGTACGAGGACGTACTCCAAGCAAAGTTGGAGGGTATGTAACACCCTGTAAATCGTGATCCCGCCAAAACCATAGCCTGGGGGGTAAACAACTCTCAACCGTCCCTCCCTCCTCTCTGACTCACCTTTCTGACTAATGCCCAAGCGGCGGATTGATACGTAAAGGACCATGGTCACTTGGACCTGGTTACACCTCGCAGGTATACACAGGTCCAAGGTATAAAAGGACCATGTTCCTCTTTGTTCCTCAGTTCTTTCCTTTGCCTGTTTTTGCGATACATTCCAAATCATGGGCCTGAGGATTTCCAGTTAGTATTTTACTATTCACCCTTGTATCTGTACTTCTTACAAGGAATGAATAAAAGTGTTGTAATAAGAAGTAGCGTTGTCTCTATGTCTTTATGCTAATAACTTCTCTTCAGAGGCCGGAGGTTTCATAGGGCAGGAGCTATACGATTCTCAGCAGCTACAACATCTTCTCTAGTCGGAATACCGATGGAGAAGATGTATATCAGCATCAACCGGAAGAGAGAGAGATGGCCGCCACTCTCCTGCATTGATTTCACCCCCATGCAGAAGAGTGACTTCAATCTATCTCCATCCAGCTCTCTCTACAGCTCGGATCTTCTCTGTGCAGGTGTCATACTGCTCAGAGAAGAAACGAAAAGTAGAAAATGTCATCTAAAGGTTGGTAATAAAATATTGGTTGATGTCAAAAGCTCACACATAAGTTATTTATTGGCAAAAAAATGTGTTAAGGTTTGTATTTTATTTTTCTAATATACATTTTTAAAATTTTAATCTAAAGGTCTAATGCCTGAGCCTAAAACGTGGATGATTACATTGGATTGATCGTATTGTGCGTGTCTTAAGTACTTGAGTCTATTCAAAGTTGTAGTATTCCCAACGCACGTACGTACACTGCACATGAACACTGGTAAATGTCGGTATGTTGAATCTACAGTGTGATTTAGGTGAGTATTTATATATAAAACACGCTATAATTATATGTATAAAAAATTATTGTTTGGTTTTGGGGAGAGAAAATTTACATTTGAGGTGTGTGTGAGCTGTTAATCCCCTAATGAATTTTTAAAATCCAATTTGTATAGTGCTAAACGTTTTGCAATAATCTTAAATCTATCATTGTGTTGGCTTTTCCATGATGATGTGGATGGAAGTAAGGGTGGAGGGAGGAGGGTATTTTTTGTAGAATTTGCGTGGTAAAAATGTGAAAAAGCAACCCCCCCCCCCCCCCCCCCCCGCACCTCCATACAATTAAATGCATAGTTTAAATAGTGTGATGTGCGCTTAATTAAGCTCGAGCAATCCCAAGCTGTCATCAGATGAGCGCGTCTGATTCTTTTGCAATCAATTGTTTATGCAAAAAAGTAAAGAACGCCGGGGTTTTTTTGGCATACAAAAACGGTTTGAGAAGAGAGTTTAAGGCACACCCTTAAATTATTAAAAAAAAAAAAATGCGATGGATATGAAAAAAAAAGTTATGCTTAGGAAGAGTAAGTACATTTTTAGGCGTACACGTAACAGGCGTATACAAGTGACACATACAGACCTTATATTACTAACAATAGACTTTTTGAATACCTTTTGGCGTAGGTACATACAAGGGTCTCTTTCTATGTACAGAGGTGTAACCAAGTGTGTAAAGTCTAAATCGATATTTCATTTTGCAAAACTACAAAAGGATTTGAAAATGCCATGAATCATGAAACCGTAGGCTTATATATTTTCGAAAGAAACAGGGTCTTTAAATTAATCTCTGAGCAAAGTTAGCATTTACAGCTTTTTTTTTCCTAAACTAGATGTTGACAACTTTGGTGAAAAATACTTGAAACCTCAAACTAAAGAATGCGGTTGATTTCCATCTTATATATATATATATATATATATATATATATATATATATATATATATATATATATATATATATATATATATATATATATATATATATAATTTTTTGAATAGAATTTATTTCTACAAAATACATAAGGAATTATGCATTAATAATTAGTGTGTGGAGTTTTTCTCTCTCTCTAGCCACTGGATATTATCATTATTCATGAGATTTTGCAGCTTTAGAAAGATTTTGTGGTCTTATTAATCGATTTGTATGTAAAACACATCCCATCTTAAAACAATTAAACACATGTTACCATTGTTGCAATTATTGAATGACCATTGTTTTGGTTTAAAAAGTATAGGCCTCATGTTTAGATGATGAATTTACAATTAGACTAAGATTTAATTAAATAAACATATATTGCACACAAACTACACAGTAGAAGGTCAAAGGTGTGACACAAACTCATTTAAAGTTATTACAAACATTAAATTTGACATATCAGATAATTGTTTCTTATATAATAAGAGATAGACGTATAGGTTATGTCCAGTTGACGCTGACATGATAAAAATGAGGGTTTTTAAGCAGAAAAAACACGTACATTTGTGTATGACTATGTAAGACCCTTAGAACGCAGTCCACTTTTCCACTGCAAAATGAAGTAGGAGTTGTCGCCAAACTGGACCACCTTGAGTCTTTTCATAGAAAACACATTGCAAACACATCCCAACCACCTTCTACTTCATTTTGCAGTCAAAAAGTGGTGAAAAAGTGGCCTGTGTATTCCAACCCCTATATCTATAGAAAAAGTATGTTGAATCATCATCAATTCTTATTTTGTTAGTTTTATTTAGTAGATAGAACCAATAAATGACTATTATAGATTGCATCAATTTACGGTTTTCTGTCGAGACTGATGTCATTTAAGATTTTATCTTGTAATATAGTAAGTCCTAGGAATACATTGGTTTTTTTTTTTTGGTTGTCAATGTTTATCACGTTCAACCAATTGCATGAGGGAAGAGTACATTTACTTTACTTTGGAGCCTTAACTTAAGACAACATTTGGCAATGTACAAAGTGTGTATAGTGTTTTTTGTTCACACCATCAACGCAATCAACAATATAAGTCTAACTTTATAGGTAGGTGTTTGTAATATAAAGTAAGGCTATAAAATTGTATGTAGGCTCTATTGGACATTCCCATGGCGATCAATCAGTAATCGTTTCGTCTTTTGTTGAAACAATAGTGTAGGTGTATGGTGCAACCACTTTACCTTCTTGAAACGCTTAATGAGTCTTGTAATTAGAATGTTGACTACCTTAATCCGTAAAATAGTTCGTCACGCTTAATTAGCTTACGTTTAAAATGAAGAAAACTTTGAAGAAGAAAAAAAAAGTAATCCACATCATAAAACGTGTTTGGTGGGGATTGTCAAGTACGAGTAAATCAGCTTTGCTCTATTTATGTCAATAGCATGGTCAAATAAATGCACATCTAATTACAAAGTTAGAACCGAAAAGAACATCTGAAAACTGGACTTTAAGCTTATGTGGTTTTATATAAATTAATTTGCTTACTAATTAATGATGCAGTCAAATATGTGTGTCACACGCAGCAAAGTAATTTTAAAGTTATTAACTTATTAAATGAGATTTATTCTTGTCAGACTTTGGTCAGTTTTGCATAACAAGCTCGATTTTAGGCCCAAGTTTGAAAAACGCTTTCTTTGTTGGTCGTTTCTTGGATGTTTGTAGGTTTTGAGTGTCACCTTCTAAAAATAGCAGCACTTCCAGAAGACATGCAACCATTTCTGATGTAATTACCCATAATGCATCTTAAGTTTCTAACCTAGTGTTCAATTCCATGCACGCACTCCTATCAATCGTCTGCTGCACCATTTTAACTGATTTACTCGTTCTTCTACAGGAGTTAACTAAAGTAATTTTCCAAACACATTTTGCAGCAAATAGCAGTCCCTGAATTCTCAAATCCCTCCGCAGCAGTTGTGCCATGTATGTGTTTGTGCCATTAATTATGCGAATTTAAACATAGATACAAATGACCTAAATTTTGATATGAATTTAGTAAGTATGTTGATTTATAGGAAGGAGGTTTATAATTAAGAACTCCCAGTGAAACTCAATCGTTGTCTTTTTTTTTTTTCTTCTTCAGATTTTCAGACTTATGTATGGAATCCGTAGTAGAAGTAGTAGTAGTAGTGGTAGTAGCCGTAGAATCTGTTATCAATTTCCTTGAAAATTCTTCATTAGCAATGTTTTCTCTCTAAGGAATAAGTGATGATGGCAAACAGCCAACTGGTTCCATTGGTTTTACCCCTTTCCTTACCGACACTAATAAATATTACGTGTGTATAAGATGGCCCACAATATAAATTGTAGTTTACCCATTATTATTTTACGTGTTTTATTTATTACAAGCAGAATTTGGTGAATAATTAAACTGATGAAAACAACTACACATACTAAATTCACAGTGATCATTACTGTGCAGTATAGTAAAAATGACCTATGCATTTTTTTTATTGCTGTTTGTCTTGTACAGTTTTAGAAAATATTAGCAATTATTAAGTTGACCAATATTGTAGTTCTCTTAGTACATTACAATATGGCTGGAGAAAATATAAAGATAAATATAATGTACATATATAGATCAATGGATAGATTGCATTTACACTTGTTATGGTAACATCTGTCTTGTTTTCGCACTTTTCTTTTTCTATGAGAGTTTGTCTTCTCTTTTTTCCGTCTTAGTTTTATCGTCATTGTCCGTCCAATGTGATGATGATGATGATGATGATGATGATGGCAAAGAATAGAATAGAAAATCCATTGTGTTTCTTTTGTTTTGTCGCTATACCCGGTATAAAGGCAATTGAATTACCACTAGTGGCATAAACAATACGGTTAACCATGTTAGAACTATAAACGACAATTAAGTCCTGAATCTTTTGTTTATTTTTTCTGTTCTCGAATTTATTCAGAATTTTTAATTTTTGACAAAAAGAATTTCAAGGAATGCCAAATGAAAAGTTTCAACCTGAAAATCTTGAAATATGTAGAGAGAAAAGTTCCGGAAGAATTCTGAAAGGTTGAAAAAACAAAATCAAAACGCAAATGTAACGTATATTAGAAAGTACGATTGTGTTTCCATTCGTTTTCATACTTAGAATCAACTGAAACGACTGAATAAATCATGGGATTATGATCATTATGACAATACAGAGTACCTCTTTTCATTTTCCTTATCGTGCAAATTGCGTGACGGGTTTACTAATTAGCAACAAAAAAAAATTAAGTCTTAAGATTAATTGAAGATCACAAATGTATTTTTGGTATATTTGAGTCATGAATTGATCTTCGACTTAAAGTTGATAGAATAGACTGTAAATTTAAATGAACTGCCACAAGTTTTGAAAGCATCTATAATGTATAACACAATGACAAAAAAAAACATGATGAACTTTATAGAATATCATGAAAAATTCATGATATGCTAGTAGTCGTAGATAATTTTACCCTTTTTATATTATTCCTGTCCTGATTATTTTTTTTTGGAGTTAGTAAAAATTTAATGTCGACAGACTGACTACATTTAAATGCTTAAAATAACGCTTTTGAAAACGACACACAATCACATAGAAAGATAATTTTAGTCTTAACAGTTTTTTTTAGAATCTAATGATAAGAACTTTTTTGTCATTATTATTATTATTGCTATTTTCTGTGCGTCATTAGATGCATATTTAATACCACCATAGACATTGAAACGAAATACGATTTAGTTTTTTAAAAAAAAAAATTCGTAATGTGACTAATGAGTTTGTTTATTCTGTGTAAATTCAAACTCAATTGAGATTTCCATTCTTGATTGTGTGTGTCTTTGGCATTCTGGGAGTAGGTTTTTCTCTCTTTCTGTCTATTTATTTCAAACTCCGACAATTGCTCAACATTGACCATTCCAATTCACTCAGAAAGTGTTGATAAGCAATGATGGTCAAGCCAAAGGACCCCCTTCCCTTTTCTTCTCCAACACCTTTTCACATTTTTTTCTTTTTCTGTATTTTCATTTTGAACAGTACAATCCCAATAGGCTGGTAGTTAGACCATTCGGTGTTTTTTTTTTACTTTACGAATAAAGGTGGTGTTGGTGTTGGTGGTGTGTGTTATGTGGAGGGATGTTTCTTCTATTTTCATTGTTGAATCTGTTTTTGTAGTGTCATCAGACCTTGGAGACACCATTTACTGTCACAGTTCTTGTTTGCTATTGTGGTGTTGACAAATTCTCAATGCTCCAGATGCTCCGGACGTGCTCTGGCATCTTGAATTTGCCAACATAAATGTAGATCTATCGAACGTTAACAAAAATGGTTTCAAAGGGGGGAGAACTGACTCCAAACGACTTGTGTTGTATAACTTCGGAACCGTTATAAACTTTTATAATCTTGTCTAGATACTGTATATGTATATGGAGCAGTAAAATGCGTTTACGTGAAGTGAAATAATAATTAGACTAATTTGCATTGCAAGAGAGAGATGTTTTGAAACCAGAGTGTAGACAAAAAAAATCCAACAATTTTAGAGGTTACCCAATTTATTGATTTCCCCCAGTTTTATTTTAGCGGTGAATATATATATACAGTATATGATATGGTATGATATGAGAAAAAAGAAATGTTTGTGACAAGGTTATGACGGATTTTCAGATTTTGTTTTCTTATACATTATGAAAACAAGATATTTTTTATGAGATATGTTTGCTTTTCTTTAACTACATTTCACTGACAGTGTCAATATATAAATGGAAAGAAAAGATAGTAGACTAGAAAGAAAGAAAAAAAAATATATGGAATGAATGATGTGAAAAATGGAGTGATTTTTGACAATGTAATGTAGTGTGTGCTCTTAATCCAATGATTCAATTCGATAGTGTGTCGAATTTTTCGGAGACCTTTAGGTTTGTCTTCGAGTCTTTTCATTTTTATCAAATAAACATATACTCTATATAATATACAGTAGAAGTCTTATATATTAGATTACTCTCTCTCTCTCTCTCTCTGTCACCCCTTAAAAACGTATTGTGGGGTGGTAAGATGTTAAGATATAAGATATTGCCCCTTACTCTAGTGTACCAAAAAATAAAACTTGCACTTTTTTTAGTGGGTTTCATTGATCAATCATATGACCCTGGAAGAATTTGTCAGATTAATATTGCAGAATATAAATCACTTTTGAGCATCAAATCTCCATTAATCTTCGCCAAGTTCCTATATCTACTGTATATAGTCACTCGTACGTTTTCATTGATTTGAAAATGAGACATGAAATCAAAAGAAGTTTTATATAAAGTCTTATAAAACCCTACAGAAATCCACTCTTTTTACACACAACTTAAACGATATTTTTTTCAACATTGTTATTGTTAGTAAAAAAAAACGTCTAAGTATTAACCTTAACTTGACTTGCTTCAATGGACCTTGACTGCAATTACTTAATAGGGGTTTTTCATTTGGCCTTAAAATTTTGACAATTATTTTCTATGATGTTACTGTTTATGATCTATCATTTTATGGAATGATGTACACAAGTCAATAGCAGTTATAAATATGTAATTTTTTATGATAGGTCTACTAATTTTGTCATATAACGTTTTGTCAATTTTTTTGGTAACAGTTTTGAGGTAGATGTGATAACTGACCGTCATATGACAACATTATGTAAATGGCCTCCAGTAATGTTTTGAATGCAAACTTTTATTAAGTTTATATAGTTTTTTGTATAAATATTTGCTAGTATAGGGCCTACAATGTGTTCCATATGTCCTGTATGCAAAACAAAGACTTTTATTTACAGAAATTTTCCTAAAATATGCTAATTGCTGGAACCATCTCCATCCTCGTTTGAGACAATAGGATACCTTATGTCTTGTAGAAATAGAAACAATATGAAATATGGTTTGCAGAAAAATAAAAATATTTGAGTATTGCATATATGATGGCAGACACCTTGTGTTTTCAACGTGACTTTACTCAAACTTTAAAAAAAAACCCTTAGCATCACTCATTTATTTCCTAACATTCGAAACAATAAAACAAGATTCTCTATACATTTACATATATATACTAAGAAAGTTAGTCTTTAAAGTCATATTGACTGAAACCAAATCTTTATTTTCCCTTTTAGCTGTGGAAAAAATAAGCGTCATAAAATGAAACAGATTTTCTCAACATGGGGCTCACAAATGTGTTACAACAAAATTGTTCTTCATTCTTCTTATCCACATATCACTACTTCAAAGTGATTTCTTATACATGTTAAACTTCAAAAGGCATGTTGTGTGTACACATTCACACACACACACACTCATACATGACTGAATGGCATCATGGGTATTGTCATGTAAAAGCTCAATTCAAATACATACTTATGACAATGACTCTACACAACAGGGTAACATGTTTGTTTAGTACCACTAAAAAAATGCAACATACAAAAATAGGCTATGACCAATTTGCTTTTCCAAAAATTTGCTCTAAAAGAAGTGTGATATTTAGTGGAAAAATATGTTGCCTGCATATAGTTAATCTCGCCTCCCTTCCTCCTCCTCCTCCTAATACTTGATTATAATTTGTATGCTTTCAAGCTTTTAAAACAATGAATTTGTCACTTGTGTGGTATATACATCAGCATAACATTGAAAAGAAAAGCCTATGGCGGTTGTTCGCGTGCATAATAACACCAAATACAAAAACATCAACAACCTTTTTGGTGCCTGTCTAAAAGGGTTATTATCACATTCAGTGGTGGTGGTAGTAGTAGTAGTAGTAGTAGTAGTAGTAGTAGTATTACTGTAGGTCTACTGTGTTTCATTTACACGCTTCAAGAACCCTCATTTCACCTATCGACATTATAATGTAATCGCTTTTAATTGCCTCTGACTTCTTCTTCTTTTTCATTTTTGTCACTAATAGCCACTCATTCACATTCTAAAAATAAATTCCTCTTTTGTCCACCAACACAAATACTTTTCAACATTTTAAATGCTTATTTTTTTTCGTAAATTAAAAATTTAAATTAAATGCAGCCGCAATCAACTCAAATGCATTTTCACAGTGCTTGCAGTGATTGCCTAACGCAAGGGGTACCTTTTCCACTTATACTTGTGTCGCTCTTAAATGAAGCTTGTGACGTCAGAGGGATTAAGAAAACATTTAGAGATTGTATTATTTTGGCTGATAAAAAATGGTAATAACAAATGTTATTAACAATTTAGACAAAAAGTGTCTTTTTATTCTTTTGTTATTAACCGCTTTATATCAGGCATCATTATCATTTCCTCTGACGTCACAAGCTTTATCTAAGGACGATACAAGTTTACATGAATATATGAGATGCAAAAGGTAGTTTTGAAGAGAAAAAGAAATGTTATAATAAGCTTTATACATTTATATAGATCTAAAAATAGGAAGAATTGAGAACAAAGAACTCCCAATTCCAGATTTTTTTTGTCCGACTTTGAGAGTTTTTTTTACCACAAATCCTTTCGAATTTAAGCGGAAGGGACGGACTTTAATACTAGAGTACTCAAGTGCATAAGTGCTCACTGGTTGAAATTTATGTTGAATATAAACGCGATTTGGCATTGCCAGAACGTTGATCTCGACTAAAGTCTTTTTTCTCTCTTTTTTTCTTATTCTTATCCATTTTTTTTACTTTCTTTTTGGTCAAAATCTTTCTTTTTTTTCAATTTTATATATTCTAACTTTGTACTTAAGACTATATGCATATTACTTAGCGTTATAAGGGTTTAAGAGCTTTGACAGTTTTGCCGTTTTCTCGCCAACGCTCGTTTCCGTTGCATTGCCTTTGAAGAGGTTTTCCTCTCGATAGGCATTTTATACAGTAGATATTTTATATAAAGACTAGAATATCATACACACACACAAAGACTTAAATATGTATGTACCTACTATAAACACACTTAAAGAGAGACCTATCGCAAGCATGCATGTATGTACGCTCGTACAGTATGTGTTTTATATTTCTCATATGTGGAATCAGTCATGCAAAGTTACAGATTTGTGACTTGCTTCCCAATGTCTTTTTTTATCGCATGAAGCACAGATTTAAAGCAAAAGTTTTATTTAACTGTGAAATAGTGTTGCTTTTTTTCTATTTTGAAACTTGGCAAGTGTTACAAAATGAAAAAAACTTTTAACACGAAAAATCAGATATAACACGAAACATATCTTTCGTCCAGTTCCTTAGGAATAGTATAAAATTCTTTTTTTTAACACGAAATCATGTTCTGTTTTTTCCATTTTTTGTTAAACGGTGTCCACTGTACTTGTAGAGCCACTTTACCATTGGAGTGTTCATACGAGACACTGACACCGGTTTTTTTTTTTTGCTCCACAATGACGATGAGTGTTCGAATTAGGCCACTTGTGTTGAACATCGCCTGTCTTGTCAATGGTGATCAAGGTCACATATGCTCTGATAACATGCCATTGTTTTCTGTGACGTTTCGTGTGAAGCGAGCCACCTCAAACACTATGTGGCGCCACTTTGTGGCGACACAAAATGTTCCTTGTGATGTAACTCTCTAAACATATTTTTTGTGTTCTCTCATCTTTTTATTTGATACAAACTTTATTTTAATAATAACCTTTCATTTTTTAAATGAAATAATTAGAATTTATTTCTAATGAAAATGTATTTGTTGACATTTTCAGACAATGTAACTTGATATTTATGAGTGACCTACTGACTTTTCATGTAGAATGTGGACATTATGATTATTATTATTATTATTATTATATGAAGGAGTAACTTGGACACACAAACACACAATTATGGAAACTTCTTTATTATATTCTCACTGTTGAAATTGTCAGTTTGGGTTGATATAAATGTAGGAAGTTGGTAATTGCATGGGTTCGGTTCTTTGTAGGGCAACATATAGAATTGGGGGGGGGGGGGGTTAGCTCTTTACACATATCACCAATGGTAGATTTTGATCTTTTTTTTCGCATTTATGTGCATGAAGAACATCATCATGGTTGGCATGTCGTCGACTAGTCGTAGGTCTCTCTATCTCTATATATATGTATAGGCCCCCTAAGTCACCCCGTGGCCCACCCAAACTATATTGCCTATTCCCTGTTTGCCAAACGTCTGTCGTTCTAAGTTAATAGCCCGTCTTTCGATGATCTCTGAGCCCATCACTCAGAGACAGAAAGTCCCTTTCCTCTCTTCCTTTTTTTTTTTGAATCAATGGCGTTTATCCAAGAAAAAAATATATAGATCTACTTGCATATACGTCTATTATATATATATATATATATATATATATATATATATATATATATATATATATATATATATATAAATGTGTATATGTGTATCCACTGATCTAAAGCTAATGTTGCATGAAACAAGCAAGAATGTTGTTTGGCTTTCACATCCAATCATACGTTTACCACAGTAGACATTTCAGAGAGAGAGAGAGACCTTGGCTTAGATCTCACATATTATGTCGTATACAACAGGTCATGTTATTCGTGGTCTTAATATTAAAAATCAGCCCAATTTTCCATTTCTTGTTTTGAATTTAAATAGTTATATCAGATTCAATATTTTGCATTGCGTGACTTCAAAATGTGAAGTTTATGCTTTTCAGAAGATCAGTTGAGGCTTGTCACATTGTGACTTATAAGGTGGTTTTAAACTCTCGAACTCGTCTTTCAGATGGAAATGGAAGAAAAACTTGAATTTGTTTTGAAACAGGAATAATATTGTAACTCGGTCACTTGATAGTATTTTCACGTTGACATCCATCAAAGTAAGCATTTTATGTGAGGTTGAATGTGGTCCAGGTCTTAATTTTTCGTCTATGTAAAAACTTTATTTTGAAAAATATAAAAATGAAAATATCTTTAGGTAATTGAGATATGTACCCTGTTCTAGTTTCTAAAAAAAACTTTCTAGTTTCTGTTAATTTCGTTTTTTTTTGAAAGAGAAAATAGTCAGAAATCGGCTTACAACTAATATATTCTATTTAACTTTTGGTAGAATGGACTTTTATTGATGTCCTTTTTAATTATTCCCATGTGGCGACCTACACCAGTGCTTAGCTTAATACATATGCAAATATCTTAACGAGGATTTTTTGATTTGAGTTCGTTTTATGGGATTTTTGATATAGTAAGGGCTTATTATTATTATTATTATTATTATTATTATTATTATTATTATTATTATTATTATTATCTAGAATCTTTGCATTTTCTAAACGAATTTCGATTTTTGTCCATTTATTTCTTTTTGGTTATATTGTTGTTAAAATGAATATGTTGAATGAAGTACAGCAACACTATGAAATAACATCCATTACTGAAACATCCACGAATGTTAACACGTACTTATTTTCTGTTTAGAAAATTGTGTTTCTATTTCATAGACATATATATATATATATATATATATATATATATATATATATATATATATATATATATATAATATTTAATATGTAATATTTTCAATCTCATAACCAACGGAAATATGTGTTGATGATTTGCAGCAGTAAAGACTGGATTAAATAAACCGAAACTAGACATTCACTCCCTACTGAGACTGAGACATACATATATCTCTGACATAGGCCTACATTATAATCTATTTGAAAAGTGGATATTAGATTAGAAAAGGCTGCCAAAGACAAACTCTTGTTCTTTTTTTTACTTAAATTTTTCATCTTAAATACGAGTTCTTAAACGAAAATGAAAGTGTAGCAACATATATGTGCTTAGATATGCACAATTTTAATGGATAACCCAATTATATTTGTAGGCCTATATTGCATTTTTCGTGTTCAACTTGTATTTTAAGCAGCCTCAAGGAAACAGAGACGCGCGCATGCCTACTAAGGCTCACCATTAGCATACTCTATACTCCTTCCTCATTTGCTTCAGAACTTGCATAACATTATTGGATACATGTTAGGAATTTGTATTGCAAAATCTAAAATATATCAGCACGTGCACGAAATATATTTTTAATACATAACGAAACAATTCGAAAGAATTTCCTTAAGAAATGCTGGTTTTTTGTTTCTCAATTTAAACAAGGGGGGGGGGGGGGGCTATTAGGGATTATACGAATGTATATAGTTAAGAATATTGTATGATAATTTTCATGAAATATGCATGCAACGGTGATGCAGGTTTTTATATTTTTTGTGCTTATTTTGCTCTGTTCTTTTTTATTATCTGATGCCATTCACTAAATGCATTTGAAAGAAATGATTGTTTTGTTTTTTGGTGTGTTTTTTTTCAATGATTATGTTACAAACATTCAGGAAGAAATTAAAGTTGCATTATGAAAAGACAACAAAAAAATGCAGAACGAGACAAAGGTTTTTCGCCGTTTTTCAAACTGTTGAGATTCAAGCCATCTGTAGGACTAATACGATTTGTACAATGCACTAACAAGATTAAGACCTACTCTACTGTACAGTGTGGCAATTTCTGCATTTTTAGGTTTTTTTCCTTATCTAGGGTTGTCTGGTAAACTTACCTAATTTAGCCACATAATTTTTTTTTTCCACGCTTATATTAAATTTTCAGAAAAAAAATTAGTTTTCAAAATGTGTAGTTAAATGTCGTTTTTTATATTTGAATATTCTAATCCTTAAATGAGCTTTTTTTTCATATGCTTTCGGCATTTAGTAACACATTGAAGATTTTTGAAGAGTTTTCATTTTGCAATAAGATTAAAATGTGAGCCCCTCTTCAATGTGTATTTAGATGGGAGACAACAAAACAATCTATAGTTTTTGTTGATCTATAAATGATAGGAATATTTTTAATGTGCATTTAAAATTTATGCAAAGTGAGTTTATTCTAAAGATTTCGTCTAAGAAGATGTTGCATTTTGCATGGCATAGTTTACTATATGCTTTACTGTATATATGCACTTTTTTTTAAACTGAAAAGTGCATCATTAGTTTTAGCCTTTTTTTGTGTAAGAAATTCAAGAGATCAATTTGCCTAATGAAAACTTAAAGTAAAAATGTGTTGTTGTTTATTCTCTTTTCTTTTATAGAAAAAATCTTGTGTATTGCACTTCATTCCACTTGACTTAACATTACTTTTTTTTTAAAAAACGTCTTTTTCTTTTTGAAGTTTCAATTGAAGAGACGTTGAATGAACATATTATCATAAGTGAAGTTGTGTGGTGATGTGGCCTTTTGTCGCACTTTCAAAATGATGCCTTTTTTCTCACAAAAAAAAAGACCTGAATTTCTCAATCTGTGACAAAACGTTGCTGCAGGTCTACTACAATTTATGAGCATATTGACTTTTTTCTTACATGAAAACATTATCTTCAGATCTATAGATTATAACGTAAGAGTAGGAGGAGGCTACGTATATATTTGGCGAACACAAAAAACATTCCACAAAAAAAAACACGTGACAAAATATTACAACAGCCGCCAATACACAATTGCATAAACTGGAATATGTGAATGATTCACAGATTTATTTTGAATGTGAAATAGTAAAGAATGTGTGTGTAGAACCACAAGGGAAGATGATCTACTACTACTACTACATACATGCTGTATATGTATATTAATACATAAAGCTATAACATAGCGATAATAAGTAGATACATATACTGTAGGTACGAGCATCTATAGTGGGGCATTCATGGTAAACCAACAAATATATATATATATATAAAGTGAGATATATATATATATATATATATATATATATATATATATATATATATATATATATATATATATATATATATATATATATATATATATATATATATATATATATATATATATAAATATATAGTTCTTTGACAAGAACCTCTCTTTTATTGTGATTCTATCTATCTTTACTATCAACATTGACCGGTGTCGTCCAGTTTGATGTATAAATCGATCTGGACTATAATATAGACCCTAAGTCTCTCTCTCTCTGTGTCTAAAGTGGTGAAGAATGTTGTCTTGATGCACATAAAATCAATATACATTTACACATAAGTCCCAAGACTAAATATGTCTTCAGAAAGAGCTTTTCAAGGTGGACAAAGGAGAAAAAAAAAATCATTTGTAGACATTCTTGAAGTATAGGGCCTGTACATTAATGTACATTAACTATATGCATTATGTAATTGTCTTCTAGTGATTAGGAGACATTAGGTTATTGAATTCAGCCATTAGCAATACATATTTACATCAATGAATAGAAATTCATATTATAAAACGGTCTTTTTCTGTATTTTTGTACTAATTTGAGGAAAAGTCATCTGTTATTTAAGTTGACGACGGCCATTTTCTGTCAGGGTCCAGGGATAGTTTTTACTTTTCATTAAAAAATAATTGTTTGCTTATCAATTTTTAAAATATAACTGAGATCCAATGGTTTGTAGTTAAAAATCATTTTTCCCCTTCAATTATTAGCTTTATAACATTAGAAATGTCGATAAATTTATCATAAAGAGCCTTGTCACACAGACCACTTTTGGTGATCGATTTCGACTGTAAAATGAAGTTGCAGGTGATTGCAATATATTTTTTCTTAAGAGAAAAACAACCCAACTTCATTTTGCAAACGAAATAGACCACCAAAAATGGTCTGTGTGTTCGAACCCTAAAAAATTATAGAAAAAAAAACTATACAATAATAAAAGTTTTTTTAGGAAATGACAGAAAAAGAAAGAACAAAAGATTTTCATTTGGTCTCAACACTAAATAAATAATAAATTGTGTAAAACTGACCCGATCAACGGTAAAAAAGACAGAAAATATTTAGAAAATATACACAAGAAAAAAAATATATATAAATGTATAATGGTACGCATGCTCAGTGAATAAAAATAAAATGAAACACGGTTCTTTTTTTTTTGACCCTGTTCTTGTTTTGTTATCAAAAATTTCTTCAGATTTTATGTCATCTGTAGAGCACTTAGTTTTGAATTTTTGACGAGATAAGACGTCATTGCAAATAGAAAGATTTTGAAAGATGCACGACGTGCTATAGATTTATAAAGATGTTGAATGGATACCCTATAGTGAGAAAGGGGGAATATCTACAAAAATCTGGGAGGAACTACATTGTAGTACAAGTATACGGAATGTTACATTACTCAAATTGTAAAATTCGGCTTCATTTTTGGTTCGTTGACAATTCGCACGAAGTAAGCATAGACATAGAAAAATAAATTCAAAAATGTAAATTCAAAACTAGATTTTGAGATTCTTATTTTGTCATTTATTTGAAACTTGAGCAGCAAAAAATCATAAACATCCGCTCTACTGTCCACGTCATAGTACAAATTATATATACCGAAATATTGCTAAACAATATGATTAATTAGAAATTTATACTTCAAGTTTAGCCTAATCACACAATAAGTGAAATATTGAAAAAAATATTACAAAACTAATAGAGATTAAATAGTAAATCAAGCAAATTTATACCTTTTTGCTATAGGAAATCAATTAAAATTTCATTTTCATTTTCCTGAAATGTAACCGAAACCATTCTTATTTCTTTTATATATTTTCTGCCAGTTTTAAGGCATTTGGGATTCTGGATTCTTAGCTAACTAGATTTAACTATAGAAACAGTTTATGGAGTATGGAGTTATTTTATTATATAGTTTAACATTGTTGCTTTAATGTTTTGCTGTTGTTGTTTTTTGCACAATAATGGATTATATTGTTGCCTACTTAAGTATATCCTTAGTTAAACCACTGAACAATGAATGTTAAAGCCATCTTGACAATTATCTTAGGCCATATCAGATAAATGAAACAGTTTCTTCTCTGAAGTTGGCGAAATTTGAACCATTTTTTTGTTGCTATTTTTATTGATTTGGATTTAATTGTGTTCTAGATAAAAAAAAAATGCAAAATGGCCTAAGTTGTCAAGTAGAAGGAATTTTTTTAAGTGTCAAGTACAAGTATCTACTTTTTTTTATACATAGTTACTATAATTTTACGTTAGGGATGTATAAGGTTTAATTAATTTGAATTAACTCTGTATTGAAGACACTCAACAAAATGCAATCATTGTTAATTCAGAAAGGGAATGAGAACAAAAAGAAAAAGAAGCCAAAAGAAAAATTGGTTAGAACATACATGGTGGATGCTTTTATTAGCCAATATTTTATTTAGTTTGTCTAATTATAGTAGAGAATCTCTTGAATTAAGTTCGAATTATCTTAGCTTTAGATCACTATAGACTGTATATATATATACACATATATATATAAAGGATAATTATATGGTGAGATAGTGCAATATATATATATTTATATATATATATATATATATATATATATATATATGTATATATATATATATATATCTGTACTGTACTTCAGAATGTTACAATAAGGCGATTTTCTTTTCTGAAAATCTGTTTGGGGAGAAAAGTGAATCATTGTATAGGATTAGCAGTAATATAGAGGGTTAAGGGGGTACCGGGGTAAGGGGAGGAGGTTACAGTGGTAGGTAATAGAAAAGCAACCCCTTGTACTGAGGCTTTTACTTCGCCATAGATTCATTCAGTCATTCAAAGAGAAATGACGTTTTTTTGACCATAGAATATATAGAAAATAAGATCTCAGTGATTCCTTAATTCATTTATATAGAAATCTACTATTACTTGCTATCGTAAATATATCTTAAGATCGTTTCTCTTTTATATATATATATATATATATATATATATATATATATATATAATATAATATAATATAATAGATATATATCTGAATGTATAGTTGGCTCAATTGAGTATATATGGCTTTAGTTCTGATGAAATCAAATCAGTGTTTTTTTTTTGAATGTGTGTTGGGGAGGGGGGAGATCTGAAAATCTTTTCTTGTTCATGTAAGTGAACCCGTTTTTATTCTTCTTTTTTATGGTGACCAATGCTATAGAAAAGGAAGGAGACTATAAGTAGAAGATGGCTTTATACTTTGTAAGACCCAAAAACATGATGTCTAACCTAATTTTTGTCATCACTATCAGATTCACAATTGGAGTTGGGACCTAAAAAGAGCGGGAAAAGGATAATGATTTTGATTAGGGCTCGAAAGTTTTGTGTAATGTCAATAAAATGTTTCTCAATTTGTGGCCCGAATGCTAATTGTCCAAGTAATCATCATTATTAGATGAAACAATAATTATGCTTTTTTTATCTTTCTAATCTATATATGTCTGGTTACTTATCAGTTGTCAACTGAAGTTCTAGCCTCTAACCAGTGTTTTTGATTAGAAAAAAAGTAATTGTTGGTTGATCTAAATATGATTGTTACTTCACAATTTGCTCTTGAGCCACAGATTGAGAAACATTTGTTTGATATTGCATACAAATCCGAATTCTAATGATAATATGATGAGAATGAGGACATAGAAAAGGAACAAGAAGAAAAAAGTAGAATGTTTTTGTCATAAAAATTACGAGTTCTCGATTGGTTAACGAAGAATAACAGACTTATGACTATATATATATATATATCTATATCTCTATATATAGATATAGTGAAGTCAAACTTAATGACACTGCCAGTAGACAGAATGTAATAGAGAGATAACAAGAAAATGGTCATGATCAGTAAAATTGTTGTGCCAGTGGATGGTGTTAAGTTTGACACCAGGTTCACACTATAAACACGACTTCAGAGGGAGAGATGGACAGTTACTTGTGACAGTTACTTTGGCTGAATTTCTTTTGATAAGAAAAGATAAAAGTTTTGACGATGAACTTAAAAAAAAGTAAAGCTTTTTAGTTTTAACCTTTTAAGCTTTAACGTAAATATTGTTTCTACTCTTGAATCACTGAATAGTGATTAGAAATGAGGGGGCTGTTTTTTTGGATGATGAGCTGTTTTTTATATAAATAAATGTAGCTCAATAAGATGTTCACATTACATTTAATTGAACTGATTTTCAGGCACCTGATAAAATTCTCTTATTGATTTTTTTGTGCTCACACCGGTTTTTTTATAGAAACAAAAGGAATTGTGTTCAATATTAGAGAAGAACACATTTAATGTTGGTAGCTTCAAATCGAATGAATTTACTGTCTCATTTATTATTTAGTTATCAATAGAATTTACAAATTGAAATTATAGAAAGAAATCTTACCTGATTTTCCTTTTAACCTTTTAAGTTTTTTTTTCTTCTTTCTGTGTGTTTGACGGATGAATTGAGAAACAACGGACGATGATAATGATGATGATGATGATGATGATAACCCCTTTCCGTTATCTTAAAAAAAGTTAACGTTGTTCATTTTTCTATATAAATCTTATATACAAAAGTGCTCTCTGCAAATATTATCTTTCTTTTTTGTAAATTTTTGCTTTTGTTTTTGTTTTAGCCTCTCATCATCTTCTTCCTCCTTGTTTTTCATCCTTCTTTAATATATAATTGAAGTATGTGATAAAGCATACTCATTTAGAGACAATAGCTCTCTTTTCTTAATACTTTAGTTGAATTGGAACACACACACACACAATACACCAAAACACACTTTACTCACTGTTACAGGGTGTCCTCATAAGAAAAATGATAAAGAAACACTTAAGTTGTATGTTTGTTTGTATGTATTTATATGTAGCAATATAAAGTAATAATGAAACGTTGTTAATACATAATATTCCTTTAGTGAGAGAGTGAGAGAATGGTTCTTAAACTGTGAAGTATAATTTGTAACACACATACAAAAAGCACAACTTAATATAATATATATAAAAAAGAAGGTAGGACTCAACTTAATAGATGGGCAATTACTATAAGGCTAGCTGAAATAAGCTGTCCAGAATGTGGCCGAAATACACGCATGTGTGGGCATCACCGTTCTTCCTATATGTATTAAAGCTTCTTTTATCTAATGTGTAATTCTTTAGTGAACAGCCGCTAAGTTTGAAACGCGTGCACTAAGTATATATATCTATATAGATATATAGATATATATACTGGACACTATTACATGATCTGATCTTTTTCTATTTTTGAAAAAAAGACTAGAAGAAGTGGTCAGTAGTCTTGTTTTTTTTTAGGCAAGAGAAGGTCTTTCCTTTTGGGTGTGTACATCAGGGGATGATGATGATGATGATGATGAAGTAACAACACTCAAATGTCCGTTCAGAAGAAGCAGTGCACTGAAAAGATCCGTTTCGGCGTTCATCTCTCTCTCTGGGTCTTAAATACGCTCACAAAATACGCGCATCATCATCATGCTGTCTCTAAGTTGAAGGTGGTTTTGTATGTGTATGATGATATTGAATGGTAGTGGTGGTGGTGATGGTAGTATGGATCTTTTTTCCAAAACACATATTCTGCAGTGGAATGGTCTACTTAACTATAGGCAGGAGGAAGATTCTTTTTCCCAACTATTTTTTCGGTATTTTTTTCCTCCCCTGTCAAGTGCAAAACGAGGCTTAAATATCACTAAAAGTGTAATTGTTGTCTTGCAAAAACCAGGAGGATTTTGCTTGCCTCTTTTTCTAGACTACTTAATACTGTTTCACTTTTTTTTAAGGAAGCTTATGTACGATCAATCCTGGCTTGTTAAGCGTGGCTTTTGTTAATCTAGGATTGTATCTCAAAATCGACACAGACGTTCAAGTCATTCCTGTTAATTTTTTTGTACGTGGAAAACCCTTTTTTCTTTTTTTCAAATTTATTACTCCTGTCATCTGTTCAAATTGTATTTGGGAAGAGACTATGTTTTTGCTCTTTTTTTTTACTAATTTACGCCTTTATAATAACGATTTCTACAAATTTTACGTTCTCATGCTACAAAGATTGTCATCCACCCTCCTCAGAATTGAAGCAAAAAATTCAGCCTGAGTCACAAAGTTAGAATGAAGATGAAAAAGCCAATTAAAGAAAAAGATTGTATTAACAAAAATCCAACATGTAGTTTTTAAAAAATCCAAGATGGGGGGGGGGAGCCATAATTGGTCGTCTATTCTCAGCTTAACATAAAACCATCCTCCCCTCCCCTCCCATATCTATTCAGTGTAGAGGATGATGCAAATAAGAGAAACTCTTTGTTTTTTGTTCACCCTTTACATTTCTAATTTAGATATAAAACTGCAGTGACTTTGACACAGATGAGGAATTAGAGCTGATTTAGGCTGAAAGATGTACGGTGCATTACCATTTACCATTGCAACATCTCTGATGCGCTGCTCTTCAGCGTCATGCATGCATGCTTATGCATACTGCCCATATATTTCACTGGCAAGAAGGAAGACGAAAAAATAGGAATGAGGAAGATTAAACTCTCAATATCGGGGTTATAAGGGTTGTATATATATATATATATATATATATATATATATATATATATATATATATATATATATATATATACATCCTTAGGTCTTCTTCTTCTACAAGCGTGCTTGTATGGGGTTATATGTATAGAAAACTAACTATGCTCGTATAAAACCACAAGGTTTGCAAGTGAACAGCCGACATAGATCATAGTGTATGGGGGGGCCAACACGTCAGTTTGTGGCAAGGATATACGCAATTTGCGTGTTCAAACAGCCAAAGTTATCATATACACGCTTATCATCATCAAAGCATTCAATTTTTTTTTGGAAGTATATGGGGCCCTGCTGCATAGGAATTCATGTGTAGACGGCAGAGGAAACCCCCTGAGGGCGGAAAAGACATCACGACATTACGCTGCACCTTCACATAAACATACACAAACAAATTACCCCTTTGCTCCTCCATTTCAATTATGTTCTTGAATGTGATATGCCTATGGCAAATTTAATTTTCCATTGACGGCCAAACCATCATAGACACACACACATACACATATTCACCGTAGACACGCATAGAAAAACGCAGAACATGTTGAGGTAGAGGTCTACAAAAGTCTACGTTGAAATTTATATGGATAACCATATTAATCTCAACGTAGACTTTTGTAGACCTCTATACTAAAAAGAAAATACCTGGTTTAATGAACTTTAACCAATGAACTTAACCATGTTTAACTATGGTCATGACTAAGTGTGGACCATTTCTAGTTATAAAGAAAAATGATAATTCTCGAACACTGTTTATTTTGTCTTGCATAGCAAAATTAAGAGAACATTGATTGTGGTTTCCAAACTAGAAGGGTAGCTCAATCGCTTAAGGGCATTTTCATGTTTGATATCTTTCAAAATAAGTTTTATGTGAGTTTCAAAATGATTCAAATTTAGGCAGACGATAATTTTTTTTATTATTTGTCTATAAAACGTTACTTTTGACAGATATCAACATGAAAATATCCTCTTAAGTAATTGAGCTACCGTTCTAGTTTCTTAAACACTTTCTAGTTTTTCAGCAGGTTTTCTTTTTTGTGATTCAAGATTTGGGTTCAAGTTGAAATTTGAAGTTTCTTTCTTGAATTTCTGTTTTAGTTGTAATGTATTCATGTAAGGTTCATTTTTCAGCATTGAACTTATTATTATTAAAGTTATTGTGAATATTATTATTATATATATAATATCCCATGTGTGTGTGTGGAGTAACATCGGAATTTATATACATTTGAATAAATGAAGAAATGAACAGCTTTTGAATGAATGAACAGCTCAAGGTCAACTATATGTTGCACCCTTCCCATCCAATCCAAGAACCCCATGATATTAAATTGGAGAGGAGAAAGGTTGGAAAATGTAGCGGGGGAGAGAGAGAGAGAGAGAGAAACGTGGAGAGGTAAAAAAGTGAGAGGGGGTGACTGAAATTGAAATGAAAGAAGTAAAAAAGGAACAAACGACGCGCATGTGCACAATTGTCTATGAATTTTGCTCCCGTCATTTATGACGGGTTACCCCACTAGTTTTGTTATAAATGATTTGAATAATTTGTGATCTGAATAATTGAGGTGATTGAACTGAACACCAATAACAGATCAATATGTATTAATGTAATGGTGGCCTATAAGAAATAAACCTTTTTTTATGTAAGTAGGCCTATATGTGGCTGCATCACATTTGGCATTGTGTTGAAAGGGTTAAATGCCTTGTCTGTTTACCTGTCAATCATGATTTTTAAGTTGTTTCTGGATTTGTATTTGATGCAATCTATTTTATACATTGGAATGCTTTTATATACATTATATAGGCCTACACTCAACCTTATTTAATATTCCTATAGAATAAAACCGATGAAAAAATAAACTTTTGAATTAGAACAACTAAAAACGGAAGCTAAAAATGGGAATCAACGTATAAGAAGTTGTTTTGTTTCGATTTTTTATATTGTTGTTTTCTGTATGTCAATTTCTCCAGGGAACTAAAGTTAATGTGGCTGAGTGCTGTTTGAATAATACACTTGAATTAGTATAAAATGGCATCTAATCAAGGATAGAAAAATGTAGAATAATTAACAATAGTTTTTATTCATTATTTATATCTATTTACAGTGTGTGTCTGTAAGTTTTATGATGTAATTTTTTTCATTTAGTTGCCTTAATTTTTTCTTGTATGAAATGCATTTGATTAGGCTTTTTTTCTTCTTTTTCCTTAGACTTTTTTTAGCCTCTTTAGGAGTGAGGGGGGAAGCTGTTAAGGATTGATATTTTTCGTTTTTTTTTCATTCTTTTTTAAACAAGATATACGAAGTAACTGAGCGAGTTTGACTTGTTTTCCCATGTGGTAATAAGTGGAAAAACTATATGAAGAAGACGACACACCTTTTTTAAAAAAAGAATTCTCTTCAAGCTTTATAATATGAAAATATATGTTAGACGAAAAGAAAAAAAAAGCATTATATTTATATTTAAGGACAAGTTTAAGAAGAAAATTCATACCTTTTGGCTGTAATTTTTCTTCGTCTTTTCAGTGTCAACTAAATAGGGATGTATTTATTGGAAGAATGTGTGTCTACGCCGTCTCGCTCGCTCGCATGTCTGTGTTGGTGGCTTGAACATCTTTTTGATTTTGCATGGACTACACGTCTTCTTAGATTTCATACTTTGGTTTTTTATCATCTATATTTCAAGTGAGCCAACTTTAGGCTAGATTTATATTGAAGCCCTTAATGGTGATCGTTACTCAAGTAATAACTAGGGCTCGGATTTTCATGCAATATCAACAGCAAATGTTTCTCAATTTGTGGCCCAAATGCCAATTATGAAGTAAACATCATCATCATTAGATCAACCAACAATTATGCTTTTTCTAATTAAAAAAAGGCTAGATGTATTAGTTACTATCAGTTGTCAGCTAGAGTTTTAGCCTCTAACCAGTGTTTTTGATTGAAAAAAACATAATTTTGTTGATTTACACGGGATTCTTAACAATTGACTTTTGGGCCACAGATTGAAAAACATTTGCGTGATATTGCATAAAAATCCGAGCCTTGGTAATAACTCATTTTTATGCACTGAATTATGGTGGTTGTGTTGCTATTTTTTCACACAAGTTTGAATTCACAAACTGTGTTCTTCTAATAGTATTATATACAGTATATACATGTATATCAGTGTTGACATTCTTAAACTTGTTTTAGAAGAAAGGACCTTTCATTCTTCGCTTTTTTTTTTCTTCTTATTTTAAATTGAGATTGTTTGCACTTTAAACATATACATTTTAATCAATTTTTCGTCTTGCTTTTCTTTTTTTTTGCAATAATGCGTGAGAGAGAGATCTCCCTAGAATACAAATAGCTTACGAAAAACTCAGTTACTGGAATCCATTTGTTTATTTTTTTTTGTATAAATTTTGTTTGAATATTTTGTCATTTTCAACGAAGATGTAGTTTTTTTTATACTTTTTGTTTTAGATATTGCCATATTAGTTGTGCAAATGGTGTGCGAAATTTAATTGAATGTCATAAAAGTGTCACGCGAATTTTGTGTTCACACAACCCCTTACGAAGGGCAATCACTGCTAACAGAAACTGTTACCCATGTAGTTGGAATTGTATTTTACATACAACTGTAGAAATTTTAAATTAAAGGTTTTAAAAATAAGGTTTGTTGCAATTGACTGAAAAAAAGAATTATATAGCATGTGTAATTTTTTTATTCGAGACAAAATTTTTTTTACAACTTCCTGTCTGATAATAAATCCACCAAAAATTATTTTTAAGACTTTTTGTTTTTTGTATAAAAAATGAAAAATTGTTATTGAGCAAAACGAGTCCCATTCTATACTTCGTCTTAGAGGTGTATTATTTTATTTAGAATATTTTATTTCATGTTTATTTTTATAATTTATGCAATAGTTTTTTGCCATCGAGTTATAAAATGATCATATATATTTTTGCAATCAACTAATCCAATAGAACAATGAGTTTTATATTCTAATTAACTAAGGTTATAGAATTTATAATCCTGTATGATACCTTCCATTTTATTGTGAGGAATCTGAAAACGTGATGCTAAATAACCGTGAAAATAATTAAAGTTGTTAAATCGACCACATTAATAAGACGAGATGAAAAAGAAAGAGAGAAAGAGCAAAAGTTTTGTTTGAAACACCAAAAACAGTTTTACAATTAATGTGTACACATACACACATGAAACAAGAAAAGAGAGCGAAAATGCGGTTATTGTAATTATCTCCAAGCTTTTGTCTTTTATATTATATATATATATATATATATATATATATATATATATACATATATATATATATATATATATATATATATATATATATATATTTATTCACGATGGGTTTTTATCTACTTTTAGCATTTCTTGGTTATGTGACTATGCATGTATATATATATTTATTTAGTTAATAACTTTGCACACACCACACACACACGCACACACATACATATATACAGCAAAATGGTCCATAAATGTAATCCAATGTATTTTGCCCAATGTTACTTTCAATGAGAATGTATTATTCTTTATTTATCCTTAATACACACTCAATTATGTCTATTTATTGATCTGTTACATTTTGTGAGTCTGTAACAAACAAGTTTTCAGTGGTTTTAAGATTGTTTCTTCTTTTTTTTTAATCTTCTTCTTCTTGTTATTTTGAGAAACAAGATGAAGTTATTTTGAAGGGTGGTGGTTGATGATTTTGGTGGTGGTTAGGTGGTTCTGGTGGTGATAATGTGTGTGAGGAAGAGGGGGGGGGGGGGGGAAGAAGAAAATAGTTAATTTTCGTTTTGTCTTAAGAATAATTTCTCCTTTCCATTCCATCTGGTGATATTTGTTGGTGGTCTGCAATCAACATCTGCTGCTGATACAATTAAAAAGAGAGTCACAAAACGACTTTTTCTTCAAATGCTTTTGTTTTCTGTGTTTTGTTTGTCTTTGAAAATCTTCATTTGTTTTTCTATATAGGCCTATTAGATTTCTTTATATTGTCTTATATAGGTGGTGGTGTTTGTATGTTTCTAAATATATATATATATATATATATATATATATATATATATATATATATATATATATATATATATATATATATATATATAATGAGGCTTTCGAAGCCAAAGAGAATAAGTGATGAAAGTAATGTTCCGAGGTAAATTGAGTTTAAAGTAAGAGACCTCCATAGATATCAATTGCAATTACAATTACAAAAAGCACTCTGCAAGCAGCTGGTTGGCCTATGGCAGAGGCACCTTAAGATCTAAGTGCTGTAAGATGCATTGTCAATATATACAATGTAATTACAAAAAAAATAACCAGCATTTTAAATATAAAAAAATATAAATGCAGTCATAAAAATTTAAACCCACAATTTACTAACGACGTCATAAGTAGCCTGTTTAGGAAGAGCATTCTATTATCGTATAACCCTTGGGGAAAAACGACCAGTAATAAAAATTAAGTCTTGGCACAAAGCTGTTTTTTTTGCATTGGTGAAACAGAAAATGTTTATAATGATATTGGAAATGAATATTGGGTTTTAGTTTTAAAACCAATCAATGATTGTTTAAGTTCTAACTACGTGTCTTGAACTTGTATTTTTGAATTAAATTGAATCAGTTTTTAATTATAAGTGAGTGTTTTTTTTTTCTAGATTTGTGTTAATTTTATTTTTTATGTTTATATATTAGGTTTATTTTGCGGACGTAGTGACATATTATATTCAATTAGCAGTGACAGTTTTAATTAACGTGTAAAATGTAGATAAATAGCGAAGATTTTTATTCAACATTATAGTGCAGTTTTTTTCCCCATGACAAATATACATACTGTACAATGTGGCCAGATATATTCTAAGTATAATTCCGGTCTATAAGTTTTAGCAATTTTGATGTCACGGATTTTAGTGCATTTTGGATTTGTGAATTACTTTTGTCTTGTGTGTGAATTATTAGTACATAGTGATCTCAACAGAGTTCACACAACAATCAGAAAATGATTAAAAGGTAGAATTATTATTATTTATTTTTTTTCCTGATTTTATACTTGTTTTGATTTCAATCTATGATTTTCTTAACATTCCGGTCATTTTTTTAATGGGCAATTACATTTTCTGATCTTAATCTTCACAATGAAGTATTTTTCTAAAATGATACAGTGGATTAGGATTGACTTAAAATAGCATAAAAACAACATGCTGCAATTGAACTTTTGTTCCTCTGCCACCGGCCTCCGCCTTCTTGGCTTAGAAACAATATTTTTCCATCCAAATTATCAATGGCACCTACATAAGAAATTATCATAAAAGTCCGTTACCACAGGACAATTATTTTGAATTCTTCGTGTATTTATTGACATAACTATGGGAACTGTCTTTTAGCGCACTCGGTATTATCTACGATGAGCATGTTTTAAAATATATAGCTCTTATAATATCAAATAATAAGTGAATATAATTATGAACAGTTCTGTTGAAGAAATCTTTTTTTTTTTTGCAGATAATATAATTTCCAAATGAACGCTTGCTTCGTCGTCATCATCACATTGTCATTAATCATGAAAACTGACTTAACCGCGTTTGATTGCATTTTTTTTGTGTGTCGTTGTCTTCAAAATTCAGTGTATCTTTTTTTTTTTAATAACAGTATATATTTTTCATTTTCATTTGGAAAAAAAATGTATATACAGTTACCATATACTGTATAAGATTTTGTTGTAAAGCAATTATATAAGCTAGGCACAACCGTGAAATGTTGTCTTTTTGTACCAATTTACATAAAACATTCAAGTATAGGGCCCTCTGCAAAGACTCAAAAAAAATGTCACCAAGAGACGAAACATTTATTAGAATTTAGATCTATGCAAAAAAAAAATTTATATTCATAGAACGTAAATAGAACAGCAATTCTTCTACATTTTTTAAGACTTGCTATCTTTTTATGCAATCGTCGTTTCAAGTTTTGTTTCTATAAAAAAATACAGCCATGGCCTCTAAATATACAGTCAATCTCGGTTATAGCGTCATTGAAGAGAATGAGTGTTTTCATCAAAAACAGTAAAATTGATAGAAATTTTGTCGTAATAGTCGAAGTAGAGTGTGACGTTATAACTGAGGAAAAACAACATTATTTATGTAGTTGTAATTGGCATCATTTTGGTATTATAGCCGAGGTTGCCATAACCGAGTTTTACTGTATTCACATACCCCTATAAGAAGGCAATCACTGATAGCTTTAACCGAAACTGACGGATGTAATATTTTTGTGTATCTTTTAAATGTTAAGATGTACTCCATTATTTAAGATTTTTCGAGTTTGCTAGTTTTTACCCTAACGTAATTTGTTGACTTAATGTCCATGATTTGTCTAAAACTTCAAAATGAATGAAAAGTGACCTAACCACTGGGGACATTTTTTTTTCTTCTCTAAATAAACTCTTTAAAACGTTTTAAGAATGGAATGGAAATGGAATTATTTGTGGTTAAAGAGGACGAATGAAGATCTTTGGAAATGTGTATATAGGCCCTATGTGTGTACAGTGTATATACAGTATAAATACTTGCATTGAGAAGAGTTTTACGCTTTTTGAGACGTGTGTTTATTCAAATACCTTTTGGTGTGTTATACAAAAGTGCATAAAATGACCAATAAAATTTTATCTTTGCTAAAGGCTAAGGAATAGTTTTATTGCCATACATATTTAAGCCTATCATTGGTAATGTTTTTGCCCAGTTTTTGGCTTTCTTTTTTTAAAAAAAGTATCTAGTAGAATCTTATGTTTAGGTGGTTTTTTATTATCTGTATTTATTATATTTTTCAGTAGAAAGAGAGAGACCCTCTTGTATATCCTTGGGTGTTGTTACTCAATGGATAGATGGATGGTTGGGTGCCTTATTTTTAAGCCTAACCTATAGGTGTAAATAGTTCATAGGCCTTTCTATCTATCTTTATATACATGTGTATGTCTATACAAATGTATAGTGAAGTTTGAAGTGATTTTTTGACTTCTAAAAATGTAGAAATGCCGTCGCCGCTGTGAAGTGTGAATGGTGGTAGCATGCAATTTTATCCATGCATAAATGCTCTTTTTCTTGAGTATTTATTGATTATTTGTGTGATGCTTTTCATATGTTTTATATAAAATGTTGATATTTGTGAAATTGAAAAAAGATCTTCAAAAGTTTTCCTTTTGTAATGGATCTATAACGTATTTTTATTTTGGTAAACATATGCTTTTGGTAAGGGTGAAAAGTTGAATGTACAGAGAGAAAATGTATACAGCTATAAACAAAACCGGAAAGAAGGTTTCGGGGGCAGTTTCTGTTGGTCCAGCATCTGTTTATAGCCTCAGTCTATTGTATTGAAATCCATATATTTTTTTTTACAACAGAAGCGTGACTCACATTCAAAGAACTTGTTTTTATTCAAAGAAAAATAAAAGGAATTTCGATGTAGGTGTTTTCGAAGATAATCAATTTCGATATTATCAGTAAGTGTTCATAAAATGCGATATAATAATGTCCTTTGAGAGCCATAAGAAGAAGTAGATCGAAAAAAAAGCAATAAGTCGATTTTATGAATCTATATATTTTTATGTATGAATTTGTTTAGTTTTAAAATTTTGGAAATCTACAAGATTTCATTTTAAAGCTTGTCTTTGTTGTTTACGTGTAAACAGGGGGCAAGTCTAGAAAGAAAAAAAAATGTCCGGAAAAAATTATTTTCTCGTTCCAAATAGTAAGAAACTTCATAATACCTAGATCTCTACCCCCTTTAAATGAGAGCGTATTTTTTTTTTATAAAATTACACAAGGTTCTATTTTCATTTTTGCCCGCAATAAAAATGTCAATTTCTTTTGCGATTTTGCACAACTATTAGCAAGAGTTGCGAGAAAAAGAATTTTCTTAAATGCCTGAAACCAGAAAAATACTTCTTTTTTTTTCTTTCTAAAATTTTTTTTCTAGTTTTCATTTTATCCCCTCTGAAATGTGTCGTTTTACATCTTTTTTGGATGAAAAAAAGTTTTCTGATCATTTTTTTTTTGGAAAAAAACCAGTCCTCAAACTAAGCATCCCATTGGTGAAAATGGTCATTTGCTTGATATGATGGAAGGCCGCCATCATATCAAGCAAATGGCCATTTTCATGAAAATATATTTTGTTTTAAAATTTTGAAATCTACAGGATTTTTCATTTTAAAGGTTTTTTGTTTGTTATTTTTTTATATGTACAATTATTATTAGTTACTTGTCTGTTGATTTATTTGTTGTTGTTTGGACACAACCAAAAAAGATTTGATTTTTTAGACTTGTTTTAGAAATTAGATAATGAACAAGATCTTCCTAATCTAGTTATGTAAGTTCATTACATATAGGCATATATATTAGGCATACACACACTTTAAATTAATTAGAGAGCGGAAAATATATATGTATGTATAGGCCTATATTCTCTGAACAATTAAGAATTTTTGGTTTGTTTCTCTTGTCTTCATTCAGTCTTCACCAATTATGTATGCAGCATTAGCAGCAGCAAGCAGCTCTTTTAGCATTCATTTGCGTGAGACACGCTGAATAAAAAAAATTGCAGATATTCACTTGGGATGCTAATTAAGATTGAGACTGAAAATGCAAATGATGTAGTCCTATTTATACATGTATATATATAAAGCCATTTATTGCAGTGTGTTTGAGCAATATGTTCCATGGTGTTGCGGGCACATTTGCGTAATTATATGCAAGATTCCAATTAAAAAAATTAAATGAAAGTGGTCGACATTGGTATGTCTTATTTTGACGACAATTCACAGTTAGTTAGCAAACATAACATCAGCTTGAAAGCGGTTTTAAAACTTAATAAATTTAATGATTTCTACAGTTAAAAAGCATGCAATTATTAGCATGATGCAATAATGAAACAAACTCCAAAAAATGGAAAAACTAATTAGCTTTTATATGTGAAGTTTTAGAAACTAATTGGTTTTTACAATTACTTTGCAATTATATTATTGTCTTTGTTATTTTTACTTTTTAAGAAAAATCGTTAACCACACATGGTTATAGAAAATAACTTTAACGTACGTTGTTACCCTTCAATCCCATTGCATTATTGCGTTTTTTTTTCAAATGAAGCTTTGTTTTAATCTTACATTTAATCTGTCAAAGGGATACTTTTAATTTAGTTAATATTGTAGTTTTGTGGTATTATTTGAGTTATATTGATTATTAGAGCTCGGATTTTTATGAAATATCTAGCAAATGTTTCTCAATTTGTGGCCCAAGTGTTCATTGTGAAGTAATCATCATTAGAGTAACTGTAATTATGCTTCTTCTTATCAAAGTAAATCTATTAGTTGTCAACTAGAGTTCTAGCCTCTAACCAGTGTTTCTCAATGAATATAAAACAATTGTTGGTTGATCTAAATGATATTGTTACTTGACAATTGGCCCTTATGGCGACAGATTCAGAAACTTTTGCTTGACATTGCATAAAAATCCTACCCTACTTGATTATGAACATAAAGTGCATCAGTCATTAAACAAGACTGAGTATCCAAACAACTCACCTTCTACAGTAAATTAGTAACAAACATGTCACAACTATCTCTTAGGTTTGGCAATGCTATGTATTCATTAGAAAGACAATTATTGTAGGACGTTATTGATTGATTGATTTTGAGAAATGGCCGTTTTAAGATTGACCATTATTTATTTTTTTCTTCTACTTTTTCTTCAAAAATAGACCTTGAGAATAAGAAAACAACTGTATGAAAAAACCTTTTTGTTAAATACACATTCTCCACCAAAACATATGTTCCACAAATGGGTATATTGTTGGCATTTTGAACTTCCATGGATGTTCCTGTTCTTTTTTTTTACTTTCATAATAAACCTGTCGATGTGACAGTCTCTAAGGTCTAGTGTGTCCTAAACATTTATCTCCTCCTTTACAGCTCATATTTCCATAGATCTCGAAAGCAGAATTTTCATTCTCTCTCGCTTTCACTTTCTCTCTCAACTTTCTCGGGGTATGTTACTCCGTTCTATGCAAATCCCTTAAGCACTTTGGTCGCCAATTTCGTTAAGTTGATTTTCCTTCCGAGAAAAAAGAAGAAGAAAAAAAAAGGTAAAAAGAGAAGAAGGAGAGAGAGAGAAAAAAATCATTTCGTTTTCGTTTTTCTTCATAACCTAAACCTGAATGTAGAGAATCTAAAAGTTTAAAAACCATATATGTGTGTGTGTGTGAAAGGGTTATTGTAAAAAGAGGTTGTTGTGTGAGTGCCTCAGTGTTGGTTGAGCCTATATATGGCCTTAGCCTAGGTTTTTGACCTTTTTTGAAAGCACATGACATGAAAGATAAAATAGAAATTCAGAATAGGCAAAGACATTTATTTTAGAAGAAGAACTCAAAAGTTCTGTTTTTTTTCTATTTGTTCAATGTTTTCACTGAGACAAGGCTTTTAAGAAAAAAAGGAAAATAAAGATAAATACAGTGGAAACCGTTTAACACGAAATGGAAAAGACCAGAATTTATTTTCGTGTTAAAATAAAGAATTTTTCTATGCTATTCTGTACTTCGTTTCCACTGCAAAAATTAACTGCAGCTAACCAAGGCTTTATGATTATGATTATGATTATGAAATTCGCACTCCTTTCATGACACTATCATCCATGTTGTTGGCAGGCTACATTTGTTTAAACACAGGAAGTGACGTATTTAACCATTCAATAATGTATTTTAACAACATTTTGTCAAAGCAGTTGAGTTAACTCCGTTGTTCACAAATTAAAAAATGGTTAACGAGATAACATTTGTTTCCACTTTGTTCCACTGTTAATAATTTTGAATCCGATAATTTGTTTTTGAAGTTGAAATGAGGTATAAGGGACGGAATCGAACTTATATTTCGTGTTAAACAGTTTCCACTGTATACAATAATGCAAGAATTATACAAGACAATTATTTTATTTAAAAATTAATCTTTTCTGTAATTCTGAGATCCGCAAACGACTCTCACTAATCTATTAAAATATATATTTAGACAAATGTCTTAATTGGATCGTCATTTGATAAAATAATTGTGATTGACAGCTTAGATTACAATTATATTAAAATTGAAATGAAAATGTGGTGTATATTCCTATATATTTTTTGCAGACATGTTTTCATTATTAAATGCTGTACACGAGTTTCTAATTTATTTTAGAAGATTAATAGAATAATGCGTCTTTACAAACTTAAACAATTAATTAAAAGATTTTTTGTCTTATATTTTTTTTCAAAATCTAATTATTTGTAATTAGGATTGTATTTTTTTTTCACCTTGCATTTACATGAATACATACAGTATATACAATTTGTAATAATATATTATATATACATAACAAGAATGTTTTATCATTTCATTTTGGTTTATTGTTTTGTGTTGTTGTTGCTTTAAGCAAAATATGAAAATAATAATCTTACATTTACTAATGAGGTAAATTTATTTTTTAAAAAAATCATCTTGATGCATTTTCTAAAGTTGTAAATTTCTGGGGAGGTTGTGTTTGCATGGGGAACGTTTTTGTTTAGGGAATGCACAGAGGTGCTATCGAACAAGGAATAGATGTATACTAATGCTGCGATTCAATTACAGTATACTGTATATTTGCATAGGATATTGTTATAATAGGCGATAGAGGTTTATTTCGACAATGCTTTTCTAGGCTGTTTTTGGACTATAGCAGGCCTACCTCTGCCACAGGCTCTCTGGGCTACTTACAGAGTGATTATTCATATTGAAATTTAAAATAATATCCGGATTAAATGGTACCATACCAGGTCTGGTTTAGCCACAACTTCCGTCTGGAAAGTCTGGATTACAGAGACCCGGGTAATCGAGATTCTTCTGTTTGTTATATTTACTGCGTATTCCAAGATTGCAGTTTATTTCATCTTATAAATAAATTGGTTATATCGACATTTTAGTAGATTGGCCAATCAGGATGTACGTGGACTGATAAAAATAATAAATATTATATTTATCTGGCAATGTGTATTTTTTTGCTTCTAGACTAGTTTTTTTTACTAGTGTTTAGATAAAATTGATCAAACCATAAGGTGTAGTTAGACGCCACATTTTGTCGATAAATTTTTAAACTATGTTATTGAGAAGCTTCCACCAAGGTCTAGAATAAAATTGTGCATTTTGAATAATGTAAACCCTTTATATTTTTTGTGTGTCTAACCAATATACACATTACTTCTATAACATGAATAATATGTTGTATGCGTTTTTTTTTGGCGAAAACCAGGTGTCAGATTATGGTTTTATTACTTGTGTTATGAATGATTTTTGTTATATTTTTAAAAAATGATACTTGTATAACATTGTTGCTATTTTTACTTGTGAAATATTGAAGAATATTTATTTTCTGTTTTGAAAAGATGTCAAAAAAATAGTACGTAACCGTTACGTGCAAATTTCTTCTTTCATGTTTAATCTTAAATAAGCATAAATGTGCATTAATCATGTTTGTTAGATGTTTTCAGATAGATAACCAATTCATATTAATTGCAAGCAAAACTTTATTAATCCACACCGCGGTATATACTGTATATAAACAGCGCAAGCGTAAAGTGTGTCATTAATTGACACTCTCACCCCCCCTCCCTCCTCCCCGTTATATTAATATATGTATTTTATTAAAATATATATATCTAAAAGGAGAGTTGTGAATTTTATAGATATATAAAATACTCAAAACATTTCTACTAAGAGGTGGTTTTAATGAAAAAGATAACTTGCTAAATATATACATATAAAAGAAGTAGAGTAATTATCGTTTTTGTATTGAAAAAAACTGCATTTTCTAGTATATATATAGAGAATATATAATATATCGTAGTACGTAATAAATGATGAAAAGACAAGCGTGAAAAGATTAAAGGTTGTCAACCAAGTCTCTAATCATTTTTCATCTTTTGCTTCTCTCTCTAAGAAATAAGTTTACTTTTTTGTTGTTGTTGTTGATTTTTTTTTTGTCATAAGAAGATCTTATCTGTAAATATAATATATATATATATATATATATATATATATATATATATATATATATATATCTAACACTGCGATATTTCTTTTTTTTTCTAGTGGGGTAAATAGGGAGGAATTTATTTTTCTTCTATATCTCTTTTTTCATCTCTATAGAAATAGATCAATGGCTTGTTTCTTTGCTGCCAAACTGAACCAGGGCTAAAAAAGCAACATAACGCCCTACAGTGTATTTTCTCGAGCTCAAAAAATATGGTATATGGGAGAGTTCGGGAATGTCTTTTTTTTATCTTCCTCTAAATTCTAGAAGTATGATTTTTGACCTATAATAAAGGCTATTTTTTATTTCAACCATAGACCCTACTACTACTATGTCAGAATGCATCTGTGCCATATGTTCATTCCAATATTTGGATTTAGGTTTGGCATTTTCCCATAAACCAACTTACTTGTCTCACATTATAGTACTTATATCTATCTATACAATATGGTACCCGTTTCTTATATTTTTATTTTATACAGAGTCCTATGATTTAAAATTAGAATAAGTAACTTGACATTTATCGATTTGAATAAATGAAGTTTATTTGAATAAAGCAAGTATGGAAGAAAAAAGTAACTTGTATGTAGAAAAGAAAATTTAAAAGATGATCTAGTTCTTTAAGCTCTCTATAGAACTTAGTTCTAGACCAGTGATTCCCAAAGGGTGTGCCCTGAGTTTCACTAAGTGTGCCGTGAAATTTTCAATGTTGTATTGAATGTGTTAATATAATTTATTATAAATTAAATTTTAACTTTATTACAAAAAAAAACATAATTAATAAAACCTTTCTAATACAAGTATGCACTAAACCAACGGTTTCTAATGGATATGCTAGCTGTGGCACGCTAGTGTGCTGTGCGTTTTGCTAGGTGTGCTACGATTTTTCCAGGCATATCAATTGGTTCCCAAAATGTATTTACTCACGGCACAGTAAATACTGTGCCGTGAGTAAATAAAGTTTGGGTACCATTGGTCTAGACTTTAGGCCCTCATCTATTTTTGGGAAGTCTATATATACGAGTAATAGCTTCTACTTCAATAGTGGTTATGGACTGTATGAAAAATGCTTAAGACACTAAAGATATTCCAAATATTGAGCTAGCTTAAGAGGATTGAAAGTGTGAAGGTGGTAGTGATCAAGAAAAGATGATGATGATGATGATGATGATAATGCAGTCTCATTTCATTGCAAACCCATTTCCCTTCTTCCATCCCTCAGGATCAACTTTTTTTTTCTACTTTTCTAAAGAAATCTGATAAAGATTTCAATATGTGAAAAGGTGTAGAAATAAAAAAAAGGCAAAAAATGCAGATTTCATCATTTGAAATCTTTTTCTTCCTTCAAGCTTTCATTCCCTAATGTAAAATTTCTTCTTTTCAGACCTTTGCCACTACCTTTGTATAGATATACAGTTTGTACACCTTTATAGCTTTGAGATACTTTTAGTTAGTTAATAGTAATGAGGCGCCTATTTTTTATGTGCTTGTTAATTAATTAGCCTTGTGTATGTGTTTGTATGTGGAACACCTGTATATCAGAAATTGGCACATTATTTGATTACTTATACGACTATAAATGAATTAATTAATTTAGCCAATGTCATTAATTGGCGTGTGGTATGCTGTAGGCCAACACTGTTGTTTATACAGTCTAACCTAACATATAGTGAGTGCATTGGGGGTTGGGGCGCGACCTCTTTTTTATTTTGTGAAAATGGAGCCATTTTTGTTCAAAAGAAGCAATGAAAATAATAAATACCTGGTATGCAAAATCCAAAACAGAAAAATCATAACTTAAAAAATATTGAGGTAGTAATTGTCTCTTATGTTACTGTCAATATGCGGAATAAGTCAATCTGCAGATTTCCTAGGTAGTCTGCAAAACAACCAACCTGCTAGTGAATCTGCAAAACTCAATACACTGTAGGCGTTGAATTTTGCAGATTCACTAGCAGGTTGGTTGTTTTGCAGATTGACTGATTCCGCAGATTGACAGTAACATATACATAGACTTGACATTTTAATTCTACTTTTAAGATTCAATTTAAATTTAAAATTTAATTTAATTTTTTTATACAAATGGAAGTATTTTGATTAATATTATGGAACCCTTAAAACTCACAAAAGTTCTGTTATACAGTATATAATATATTAAAACCATTTATATTTGTATTATCTGTCTGCTTTATCATGTAACATGTTTAAAATATGTGCCATTTGAGTACGTAGCGCCATCTAGGTGTGAACAAGATACTTAAACAAGTTTTAATTAATAAAAACTAAACAGCTTTGTAGAAATGAATGAATTTTTAAAAAAAAACTATAAAACATTTCCATAAATATAACCCTTAAAGGAAATTTCTGTGCACCTTCTATTTTTTTCAAGATGAAATTTAAAAGAAAGCAACTAATTTACAAGAAAAAAGATTCAAAACAGATACAGTAATGTATGGGAAAAAGCTGTTTTCAAATCAGTGGCGCCACCTATTGGAGATATTTATTGTTAAAACAAGAACACATAGAAATGAGGAAGTTGTTTTCTGCTTTTATTACTTATGTTGCAAATTGGAATTGTTGATCTTTTTAGGGTGTATTTTGCTTGCAATGGTTTCACCATGGAGTGGATCAGTTAACTTAATGTATCTATTAGTGATTACAACCCTTCAAGTGCCACTGTGTCTTCTTACAAGGGCTGGCGACCCCTTGGAGGGTTTGGAAGGATCACCTCTCACTTGTATCCTTTCTACTTTTTAAGCATCTCACACCTTTTATTTTTTTTTTTTCTCTCCTGATTTTAGGTTTCTATTTTATTACAACTTAAGCTGGGTTTATTATGAAACAGGTTGAACATTAATTATTCCGTTTTTCAGGAACAAAATTAAGAGAAACTTGATACTGTTTTAAAAACTAGAAAAGGTAGCTCAATCACTAAGGGGTATTTTTCATTTTGATATCTTTCTAAATAAACTTTTTATAGACAAAAATAAAAAAAATATCGTCTGCTTAAAGGTGAGTCATTTCCAAACTCACTCAAAAAGCTTATTTTAAAAAATATCAACATTAAAATTACCTTAAGTGATGACTTACCCTTCTAGTTTTTAAAACACTTTCAAGTTTCTGTTTATTTTTCACCTGAAAGAGACGGAATAATTATATTATTAATATATTTTATTAATTAATATTAATTATGTCTTCAGATGGTTATAAACTAGAACTTTTATATAAAAGTTTAAAACTTTGTTAAAATACTAGAATAATAAATGCACTGAGCTCTGAAAGAAACTGCCGCTGAAAGTAGTTTCATGACGATATCGTTCAAAATAAATTTGTTTGCAACAGTTTAAAAATGATTCTTTTTAAAACATCAATGCAACAATACATATGATGATTTTTAAACTGCCATAAAAAGTTTATTTTGAACGATAATCCACACAAGAAACTACTTTTAACATAACCATTTACTATTCTAGTTTTTATTCTTATTAATTTTGTTTCCAATGAACTGTTGAGACATCCTTAATGTTATTCTAATAAATACACTAACAGATGAGAAATTGTTGAAATTGAAACATGCGGAACAACTTCAGGCGACCAAATCCATTTTGGCCATTGGAGATTACACGAAACAACACAAAATGCTAACTATAATTTACAACAAAATGTTTCAGGTTAATTATTTATTTATTTTGTTTCGAAACAACAGCCGATCTCTGGTGGTCCTTACTGAGCTGTTTCAGACGCAACATTAAGAAGAAATTGAATGTGTTTTAGAAACTAGAAGAGTAAATGATGTTTTATAAACAGCTGATCATTTTCAAAATGACATAAAAAGCTTATTTTTAAAAGGTATCAACACGAAAACAGTAGGCCTATTGTTACTCTTCTAGTTTTTTAAAACACTTTTCATGCTCTTCTTATTGCAACACAGTTCGATTTATCCATCCGTTTGACGTCAGTTTCGTTTAAAATTTCAGATCGTTTCAGATGCGATGATTGTGTTAGAAAGTTCGGGCTATGTTCACGGTGATGATTTACCTACGAACACCACAGTTCGCGATGGTCAGAAGACGACGAATAGACGCTAAAAGAATGTGTATTCCACTCGTTCGTTTTTGTTTTGTTTCAGCTTTGTCGACGACCATCGAAAACACTTTGTTCTTCAGTAACATTTTACTTCATCTGCCCGACATCAGCCACAAGATTCTAAGAAATAAGAAAGAATGGAAACTCGTACTTCAGAGAAGTTGGCTATTTTGTAACGAGATTCCATATCTGGATAAACAGATGTCCAAGTTACTTCATCTGGTAATTTAGCTTCACCCTTTGTTTCACTTTAAGGAGATTTAATATAAGAATGTATTTTTCCCCCCATCCAATTTCGAAAGGCCGGTCAAGAAATCGGTTTCGTCGAAATGGAGCCTAATTACGTGAACCCATTCAAGTCAGTTAAGGAAAAGGAGTCCATCTTACCGAGTTCGAACATTTCGAAGGAAGTGAAAAGGAAGAAGAAAAAGGAAAAAGCTAGAGGACCAAGAATGAGTAGTGCTTTAGCTGGAGAATTATGATTGCAAAATAAAATGGATCAGATTGTTTAAATATAGTTATGTTTTCTGTTTGTAAGACAACCAGAAAAATGCATTTGAACCCGATTAGAGGCTAGACGACGTCAAATGATCAAGAAATTAGTTTTGCCCAGACGAAAACTAGTCTCTTAAACAAGTTTTTTGACCGAAAAACGCATTTTACTGGTCTTATGAGAGAAAAAAAAAATGACACTGGAGACAAAAGAAACGGGAGAGAAAATCATTTTTATTGTATCCAATCGTAAAGTATAAACATTTATTCTTGAACGACAGTTGTTTTCTCCGATACGTAGAGACCATCCAAGAATTTACGGATGTCTTTCCTTTTAACGGACGTCGACTGCTGGATCATAGCGGCTGAAAGAGAGAACGGAGATTACGAAAGAACCAGGAAGAGGCTAAGTACGACCGAGGCTATTTACCCGACTGAGAGACGAGCTCGACGTCGTTTCCTTCGAGGATCAATTCGTCCTTTTGTTTGGTCGAATTGACGCAAGTGACACCTTCTGCCATTTTAACTTGTCGAATGATTTTCTCCCCCAAGAAATTTCTGATCTCGACTAATTTATTTTCTTCAGTGGTCGTTACGTTGATCGGAAAATGAGCGTAAACGGCCCTCATCTTGTATAGATAACCCTTCATCACAGTAAAAACAAGAGAGATACCCTCTCTTATAGTTAGGTTACGATACGCTTACCATTTTTTTGCTACTTACCACAGTGACTCCCTTGATCATGTTCTCAATGTGAGTACATACAGTTCGGACCGAAGCCAATTCCTTACGAGTTCCGAACCACTTATCCACTTTGAGTGTGTTTCCAATCAGTTGCATGTCGACTTGAACGTGACGGAAATTTCTGGTCAGTTTTCCTCTCGGTCCCTTGACGGTCACAATTCGAGAAGCAACCTTCACCTTCACTGAAAGAAACCAAAAGACGTGCAAATTTACAGGCCGAAATCGAAATTCTATTCATATAGTGCAGAAAGAAAACCAACGATAAAGTTGATTTTTGCATGAAAGAATTTAAAAATTCATTAAAAACTATTAGTTTTAAAACGAGTCATTAGAACAGTTTACATCAGAACGTTTTCATTTTTTGAAAGATTTCAACCATGAAAATTAGGAATTTGTATTTTCTAACGAATCATTAATCTCTTCAAAAAGTTGCCTTTCAAAAATTGTTTCTGTCGTTTTTTCTTCTTCTGCACTTTCGAAACTCTTAATGAGTTCGGTTTAAAATCCGTCTTTTTTTACAGACCATTTTCGGGAATGACGACCTCTTGTGATGCTTTAATCGTCTTCATTTTTAGCGCCCCTTCCTGAATAAAAAACAACAAATATTAAACTTAAAAATGTTGAAAAATGTAAAATAATGAAGCGCGTGGCGCCGCAATGAAGATGAATAGAAGGAGAGAAGGAGGAGTTTCTGAATGCGGTTTAAAAAAAGGACGATTTTCATGGAAATGAACGATTTTAACGTAAAGAGAACGCATTAAATTTGGTTTTAATAAGTTAATTACGAATGGATGCGAAAGAAAAACCTTAGATTATAAACAGATGAACAATTTCATGCAACGTTTTACCTTTTACAGGAGAAGAGAAATATGAAAAATAGAAACCGACCGGAAAAGGAAATGACACTATAATTTCAATATTATATGATTTACACTAGCATACGGTTCTACGTTAAGAGTTGGAAGCATTTAAGATATTACGTAGGTGTAGTAAAATGGCGTTCTAATACCTTCTAACGTATTGAAAGCGACATGTTAGGTTTTTCTTGTGGCAAGAAAATGTAGCTTCAGATACATGAAGTAATGTTATAACATGATTATTAACAACAGGATTGTATCTGTTTGTTATTGGTTAATTTGTTACAGGAAGTGAGTAATGCTATCAGATAACAAACTCAAGAAGCTCGTAATTTGACTAATATTAATTTTTAAATCAGAAAATAATTAATTATTAACAATAATATTTTATTTATTTATAAAACATTTATTTTAGAGTTTTTATATTTTCTAAAATAATTTACGTTTTTGTCGAAGTTTATTTGTAATACACGTTTTCAAGTTGTTGGCAACACTGCTTTCTCGGAAGTTATTAGTTTTGGGCGGAAGTTCATCGTTGTGCGTTGTCTTTTCGTCGTTTCTGTCGTTCACGTAAGTTTTTTTTTCACTTTTATTTTCGATATAAATGAACAATTATAACGATAATAGGAACCATTGGTTGCTAAATCAGTTCAATCCCGTGAAATTATGTTTAAAAAATAGTTGTTAGAGAGGAAAATGGTTACCGAAGCGCTAAAAGTGACCAAGGGTGAAAATGACGTAATAATAGAATTGGGCGCCAAAAACAGCTGAGAGTTTGGCACTTCTTTTGCAATCCTTATTGACAGCCTTTTAGATGCATTATTACTATATTATCGCGATAACAACAGCATTTTAATGCTCCATTTTCTTATTTTGCGCTATTAAACTTGCAATAAATTCGGTTTTTTTATGTAAATTGTTGTCTATTTAGTTAAGTATTTGGCTCAACAGGTGGCGCCGCTTGTCTGAAATTACTGGTTTTCGTCACAGAATATCTTGACTTTATGGGGATACTGATAATTATCACGTCAATATCTTCAGAAACTGACTTTTTGCCGCCGTTTGAAAATATTATTGACAATAAACGCCGAAAAATGATTCAAACTTTTGTAATAAAGTTTATTTTCTCAGATCTAACCGCCTTTTGGCGCTTAACGTTTGAGGCTAGCAGCTGCTAATTGAAAGAATGCTCCCCCAAAACGTTCTTGTTTTGTAATTTACGGTGAAATTGAATTTGTTTCCTTTTTTTTTGCAGGATTATGTCGACTCCTTACAATAATCAGGATCCGAATAGTGGTTATTACGGATCGCCTCCAGATTATTACAATACGTCGGAAGGTTTTTCTTTCGACATGAGTGCGACCGACTTTGGAGTTGAACAGTAAGTTTGAGGCTGTTTTCAATAGAAAGGACTATAATGATAATTTACTGTTCTTTTTTTGTTTGCAGACAGTTCGGTTCGTTCGATTACAATAATCCTTCGGCAGTTCGACAACGTGAAAATGAAGTTTCGCAAGTCGGTTCTTCTACTTTACCTAGTGTTACTAATCAGTACGCGAATAATCCTTATCTGGGTGAATCACAAAATTACGTCGGGAGCATCATGACTCCGCAGACGAATGTCTACGAAGGGGTTCAATCTCCGGCGAACTTCGTCGGAGAAGAGGACGAACCTCCTCTCATGGAAGGTTCGTATTCGGGGACTTCAAAGAAACATTATAAATTTACAAAATTAATTTTTTTTTGTTTTCTTTGCAGAACTCGGAATCAACTTTGATCACATCTTTCAGAAGGTATTTACCAATTGTTTCGAGTAGTTTTTTTTTAGTTGTTTTAACGTGAATTCACAGGATAATGATTGATTTTGTTGGTTGGTTTCCCCCTTTTTATGAATTTAACAGAAGTTATATAGAAAGTTGCGATTACAGGTTAATTTGTATTGCAAAATCTATATCGTTCAGCGCGGTTTTTTGCTGCATATTGTGTGGTTTTTTTTTAGAGAGTCTTAATTTTCCAGCTACAACGATTGACTTTTTGAATTTTCTTTTTTTTTTCATTCTTTCTCGAGAGATAAAAAGAGAAAAATATGAGTATGGTAAGAAATAGAAAGGAAAAATGTTATATTTTTAAACATTTTCTCCTTCTGTTGTAACATAAGTTTGTTTTTTTATTTCGAAATGGATGCGACATGACTTTGAATTACATTATTATAATCGAAGGGGGTTGAAAATGGGTTTGATGTAAAGGAGACAGTGGTGATGTTAGTTAACTTTTATGTTCTTTGATGATGATGATGATGGTGTGAAATGTTGAATGTGTGGTCGTAACGCCTAAAAAAATTCTTCGTGTGAATGAACCTTATCGTCAAGGTCTTTGTTTTTTAGATTAGAAATCGAGAAAACAGTTTCTAACCAAAATTTGGTTTACGAAACTTATCTGGTTTATATGAATACCCTGAACCAGAAACAAAAAATGCGTTTTTCATTTAAAAGAACCTGGTTGGACGTCAGAAATTAAACTAACAACTTTACCTAGACTCGATCAGATTAGTATTCTAGTCTCTAACCAGCTTTTTTACCATTATGATTCCATTAACTGTAATTGGATGAAGGATGACAGGAGAAAGTCAAGGAACTGAGAGTCTTGCATTTGTTGCCAAGGGTCATTTGGTAGTCACGTTGACGTCACTGATTCCTATCAGTATGAACTGAAAAATGGGTGTATTTATCGGAGGTTTCATGAATTTAATATGAAATGTTGTTTTCGTCACTTTGATGGCCACCTTTAAGGCACATTTTGTCCATTTTTAAGAAGAAGAAGAAGAAGAAACATGAAAACAAGAAGAGAGATTCGTGTTTATCGAAAATGATGTCGTTTGCATCATGTAATGGCTGGAAAAAGAAGAATTTTTATTTGGTCAAGTACATCCAAATGAAATTTAAATTGGACGATCGTATCGTGGAAAAGTGCAAGTTGTGCTTGTTTCTATTTCTTCAATTTTCCATCCTTTTTTTTGTTTCCTCCCAGTTTCTTGTCCTTCCTTCAAGACGTTTTCTTCTTGTATGTCCAAAATTTGCTTCATCAGCAGTCGAAATTTCTCTTATTTTTTTTTGACATCGATAAAGAAGAAGAAGAAGAAGACATTTACCAATATTTTCTAAGATATTTATTCTGTTATTCGTAAGAAATCTTTTGTTGATGCCTAGAGGCAGCAACTCAACCCAATAAAAGAGTGGTGGTAGGACAGTGGAAGATAGATAATGAGAAACCTAGAAAGTGAAATTTTGTGCAAACGTTATACTTTTAAACAGTTGGATTGTGGAAACTTTGATAAAAAAAAGTTTCTAACAAGTCTTCATCTTTTTTCAGTTTGTTCTTCATAAATTACCTTCAAAGATAAAACGGTTGCTTCCTGTGTCTCATTTTGACATAAAACATTATTCATCATGAAAAACCATCCTACTTTCTTTCTTCCTTTGGGCTTTCTCAAGTATCTTAACTCGGGGTTTACTGTATTTTTTTTTTGGGCGGTGCGTGTGAATGTATTTATGGGTGAAGTTAAGAGTGAGATGGAGAGAAAACTATAAGAATTTTTCAGGGTGTAAGCGATTCTTTTTTTTGGGGATGAATTTTATGTCATAAAAGAATAAGGAGTTTTCAAGGATGTTGTGTGTGACTATAAGCGTGAAGTTGTGAATATTTACTGTGAAAATGAGAATCCAAAATTGGATTTTATTGCTCCAAATGGAAATATATATAGAAATTCTTAAGGAATATTTTTTTTGTGTTTTTGGTTTTGTTTTTCTCTCTCTCTCTTATATTGTGGGTCCATAATTTATTATCCAAGAGTAGAAAATCTCAATCTTGTTTAAGAAGAGTTTTCGGATTAGTTTTCTTATTTTTTTTTTTTTTTGGTTTTACAGAAACGTATAGTAAAATATTTCTCCATCATCTTATTCGTTAGGGGATTCAATTTTTTTATTATTTATTTGGCGTTCAATAATTCACTTTTAAAAGGGGATTGTATTCGTTATGGAATTTGGTTATATACTTACAGTTTGGTAAGAGAAGATGTTTGTTTAAAAAGGAAAGGCTTAAAAAGTGTACGAATGTCTATTGGGCATAAAACATAATTTGACTGAAAGAGAATTTGGATATTTCTTATCTTATATATGGGAATTGGAGAAAAAAGTGCGGCTTTTCTTAATGTGAATGGTTGAGGAACACTGAAAGTTTGGGCATTTTCAAACTCTTGACGTAAAAAAGCTTGCTTTGAAAGACATCAAGACATGAAAATCCTCTTTTTTGCGGTCGAAAAGCGCTGACCATCTCTGGTCGGTTAGGATCCGGCAGAGTGCGTCGGCAACCCGGGCCCCGAAACGGCCAATCGTGGCCAAAGTGGGTTCACGTAGCCCAAAACTGGCCACGGCCGTAATAGGTTGAGAACGGGTAAAAAGTTTACTCCCTAGGGGCGTAAACCCCTGGAGCATTGATGACTTAAGTGATTGAGCTACTCATCTAGTTTGTAAAACAAATTCAAGTTTTGTTTATAAATATTAGGCCTACTTCTTAAAAAAAACAGAATAATCAGAGTTCGAGAGGTGTGTTTACACTTTAAAACCATCTTAACTGAATTAGTAAGCTGGAAACCACTTATACTTGACCAGATCTGCTGTTCTAATAGCCACTTATATTTCTCTAATCGATAAAATTCATGCATATATCGATATCTACCCCCTTTTTTGGGGGGGAGGGGTGGATTTAAAGGATGATAGTGTGGATTGGGCATTCTTCTTTGTCCCCCACCTTTTTGTTCATTGTTCCGTTACGTTGACGTTCATTTTTTTATTATTTGCAACCTGTCAATCATCACACATATTTTATTATTTTATTTTTGGACATTTCACAAATAAGCGAAGATTAAATTTCTGAGATTTTGGGTGTTGTGTGTGACAGATCTTGCCCCCCCCCCCTCTCCTTTACATTGCAATTCGTTCTCACCCCTCCCCTCTGGTCATCTACGCTCCGTTTAGTCCGTTCAATTTTTTTTTCTTTCTTCCATGTTGTTGGTGGACACACAATATATATATATATATATATATATATATATATATATATATATACCCTTTGGCTCATTTCTAAATTTACATGTGTGTGTGTTTGTGTCACTGAAGCGTACTGTGTTGCTTGGTTCCTATCTTGCTGTTTTCTTTCTCTTTTTCTTGCCCTTTTTTTTTCAACTTCCATATCATTGTCATTTTTAGGAGTGACCACCACCACCTTCCTTCTCTCCTGATGGAGGTGGTCACTTGTTTATGTGTCAAGAGAGAAAGAAAGAGTGAAAGGGTTTTTTGGGGGGTAAGGTGGTAGAACTGGGATTGTGAGGTATAAACACACACACTGAGAGGGAGAGAGAGAGAGAGAGAGACGATCGATCAAGATTTTTATCCGAACACAAGTCAGAAGAAAAAAATAAGAGGAAAGTGAAAGTATCTCAAGGATGTCAGCTGCTTGAAGAGAAGTTCAATAAGAGAAGAATTGGAAGTTGCAAGGGCAGCTGCCTCGTTGCTTTTTCCATTAAAAGATATGTTTGGTGTGGTGGGTCGTGATGATGATGATGATGACGGTGGTGGTCTTGCTTGTAGTGACCCCCCACCCTCACCTCCATCTCTATGTGTTGCACTCTTTTTTTTGCCAATCATCATCTTTCTTTCTCTCTCTCTCTACCCTCTTACTTTTTTCAATCTAGTAATACTATTAGTATTACGCTCAGATGTCCGCCCCCCAAGTCCAAGAACTTATTTTTTTTTTAACTTGAGTCGTCAACTGAGAGATTGAGAGACGGACAGAGAGAGAGAGAGAGAGAGAGAGAGAGAGAGAGAGAGAGAGAGAGAGAGAGAGAGAGAGAAAGTGAGAGAGAGAGAGAGAAATGTTGACCCAACTTGTATAGAAATAGATCTATGTTTCCGTTAACTTTGGGTCCAATTTTGCTTCAGTGCACCTCAATTCTTCCAATCTGATTGGAATGATAGAATTATGCCTCGTTTATAGTCGGATATTTCGAGATGACGTTCTTGCAGATTTGTTTTTTAAAAATTGGACAGAAATCAGTTAAGTGGTGTGAGGACTGGTTCGCAAAATGCCTGACAAATAAACCGGGACAATAATACCATTTATTGATCACTCAACTGATCATTGGTGTCCTTATGGGTTTTTGTATTTATAATGTGGACAGAATATAGATGCCATAATGTAACGATAAAAAATGGTTATTTCATAAATAATTTTTATTAAAACAGTAATTTGCCAAAAAATTAATCATTTACTGTAATTAAATTACCTTTTTTTTTCTTAAGTAATTTGTAATTCGCTACATAATTTTTGTAATTTGTAGTTGGAAACTTGTAACCTTTTTAATGGAAAAAATTACTAAAAAAATAGTTAATTTTACTTAGGTAATTAGTAAATTGATTACTTTGTCTCAACTTTAGTATTAAGCCCTGTTTAGAATTAGCTTTTTTTGTGATCGTGTCCGTTTTTAGATTTGAATATAATTCTGAGAAAATATACCAACTACAAACGCGGCTTTAAAATGGATTCTAATCAAGAAAAAATACCAACAAAAAAAAAGGTTGATGTCAAACTGAACGTTTTTTTTCCAGTTGAATAAAAGAACTTTTATCTTTATACCCGACGATACATGTCTTCATTACTGTGTTGAAGATAGAGGAACTTCTACAAGAAGAAAAAAAGCTGATCTTGTTTTGTGTTCGTGTGTGTTTGAGGCCACATAAATCCCCTTGAGTTAGTCCTTAGTTTGAGTGGCACATATTATCCTCCTCCTCCTCCTCCTCCTCACGTACGAACGCCTTCTTCCCATTTTAACCGTTTGTACTCTGGCAAACTACATCCTGCGTACGTTACGGAAACAAATTGGGTTGCCCCTTGTGAAACGGCAATCACTGCTAACAGTTGTCTATAGAAAAGCATTAAACATCACCCATCCACCCACTCACCCAGTCTGAAACCGACAACTGGGTTTCTCTCGGGGTTTTCTTATCTGAATTTTTACCACTTTTAAGAAAATAAGTTTTGGTTTTGTTCGAAATAATCAGTGACGAAGAAGAAGATATCACTGTATTTCAGGATGTGTTTTTTTGAAATTGGTTATCTTAAATTTATCGGGTTTTTTTTAATTTTCATTTTGGGTCTATCTCGTACAGGAACCTAACAAACACACTTTAATTCTATTTTAGTTTTGCTTTTTATTATTATTAAAAAAATCTTTTAAGATTTAAAACTAAAGAAAATCCTCAGTAGAACAACTGGAAAAAAGACATCTTAATATTTGTCAAGAGAAGCGAAATCTCTTTTCTTCTTGGTTTTCAATGGGGGGAGGGTTTTCTTATCTCGGCGGTGTCTCCAATCTGAGTATTTCTCGGCACCCCCTCCCCTCCCCTCCTCCTCCGAAGTTGAATTTCACTTTCTCTCTCTGGTTTGATTCATATGAGTATATATATATATATATTTTTGAACATCCTCTTTTAATGGGTCCACATATATATATATATATATATATATATATATATATATATGTATATATACATATATATATACAAAGTAGGGTACCCCCAATTCCCCCTATAGGATGTATGCATGCAAGTTATACACTTAATAACATTCCTTCGTATTCGAAGATCGTATCACAAAGACGCTTCTTTTTCTTTTATATATATATATATATATATATATATATATATATATATATATATATATATCTAGTCAGCTAATTAAAAATGTTAACGACTTAGTGTTACTGTGAAGTTGTGACACTGTAGGACTAAAAGGAAGAAAAAAGATCTTTTACACCTAAGACAAAAATATAAATGCAAGTCTTTTCTATATTGTACTATAATATCTAAGAGAAAGTATATTTTATATAAGTAATCATCATCATCATCATCATGGTAACAAAGAGAATCTCTTCTTTTGTGTTAAAAGATGCTTTAAGACTTTAAAAGTTGCATAAAATAGAGAGTGAGATAGTACCCTGAGAGGGAGAGAGGGAGAAACGGCGGGGGTAAGAAAAAAATCGATGGACACCCATTTTTGAGTGTGTGTTGTTATTGAATCTACTAAAATATGAGGTGTGTGTTAAATATTATTGCTATGTATTGTCCATTTTGTATGATTAAATTTTGCATTTTATAAGAGGTGAGATGATCGAATTCAACTCAACATTGTGGACACTTTTTGATAGGAGTTTTTTATGTTTAGAGGGTTGAAGGTCCAAGTGGGAGGGAAGTGTTGTTTTTAACTTTGTGTACGAAAATAACGACATTTTCTACTAATTTTGTCTTTCAGAAGTAAAATTCATAACAACTTTGGAAGTGTTTTTAGAAACTAGAAGGGTAGCTTAAAACATATTTTCATTTATGATATATTTCAAAATAAGGTTTTTTTAAGGGAGTTTGAAAATAAAGAAGCTGACAATATTGTTTTAAATCTAGAAAAAAGTTTATTTTTTTGAAAGATATGAACATGGTTGAGCTACTCTTTACCCTTCTATTTTCTAAACATAATTTCAATTTCTCATTATAATGGTGTCGTGAAAATGTAGAATAATCAAGAGTTTGATTAAAACCATCTTTAAATATGTTTTGTGTTCAACCAATCATAACGTCGAAAATGTATTTCTTGTCCTGCAGTCATTCATTTTTAGTCTCCAATTTTATTCTATAAATATCTATTAGGAAAAACATTTTGATCATCATTTATCTTATTTTTTCCGCCCAATTCTATTCTTTTTGTTGACGTCACTGGTTTCATCAGTTTCTCCGCCCCCTTTGTGAGAGGGTTGTTTTCCGGGAAGAGAGACATTGTTGTTGTTCCACTTCATGGTTAATCTTCGTTTGGTTTGTCTAATTACTTTAACAATACAAAAGACCTGATGAACTTAAGAGAGGTTTTTCTTCTCTTTTCTTCTTTTCTCTTAATCCATTTTGTCCAAACCTTATTATTTATATACACCAATGCGTGTGTCTCTATAGTATATATATACTGTACGACGCTTCCATTTCTGGTGTATTTTGTCCATTACACGAAATGAAATGTCCATTTCTCGTTTTGCATCAGGCCAATTTATGTTCATTTCGCGAAATGGACATTTCATTTCGTGTATTGGATGCAGCAACATACACACACATATATCTAGTGAAATAACCCTAATCGAATCTTCTGTAATGTGTGCACTATCTTCTATTATATATTAGTCAATCTGCGGAATCAGTCAATCTGCTGATTACCTACTCAATCTGCAAAACCATCCAAACTGCTAGTGAATCTGCAAAATTCAATACATTTTAGGTGTTGAATTTTGCAGATTCACTAGCAGATTGGTTGTTTTGCATATTTTGCCTAGGCAGTCTGCAGATTGACTGATTCCGCAGGTTAACTAATATATATGTAAATGTTAGTCTTGTCCGTTTTTACTTTTTTTTTGCGTGAAAGTTTGGGCAGGGAGGCCCCTGGGGTAGAAAACTGACATCACACGCGCATTTATTAATTGTCATTTGTTTCCGCCAACTACAAAAACGAAGGGTTTGTAGCTTAAAGTTCTGGTTACGATCATATGACTAAAGCCCCGTCTTCACGATGATAGTTGTCACGATAGTTTCTGTCATGACAGCAGTAACTATCGTGGGAACTATCATCGTAAAGACCACATGATAGTCACTATCACACTGTTGCGATAGCACTATCACACTGTCTTGTTTGACAATAGATAGTTGATAATACTGTCGCGATAGTAATAGTTGTTGTGTTCTCTACGCTTGTAAGGAAATATCCACTTTGTAGGGAAATTTGGCTTCTGGAGAGAGAGAGAGAGGCAACACTGTTGTTGACTCAATATCTATCAAGTAGACGTCACACTGTCATGTGACACAACTATCACGTTACTTCAAGACATGTAGACAGTTGCTATCGTGAGAGTGAACTATCGCAACTTTCATGACAGCTACTCTCACGATAGAACTATCGCCATCGTGAAAACGAGGCTTAAGTGCGGATTAGTGACTTCAAAATGGCTTCACAACCAATGTCGTGTATTTCAATGCGTTACTTGCTCGGACGTCATTTTGACTGCACTTAGTTGTATGATTGTAACTAGGACTTTATGCTATAAACCGTTCGTTTCTGAAAAATGACTGCAAGCAGCCAAGAAAAGGCCTGTAACAGAGGAACATAAGTCCAATTGCAACATGCGAAATACATTCTCAACATTGAAAGATATAAACCCAATAATAGTTGCAATGTGTTCTGGTTCAGCTGAACTGACATAATGATTGTCAGATAATTAAAAGCTCCCAATGAGACATTGGCATGCCGCCATTTTTTTCTATATAATATAATTTTCCATATAATGTCATTGATTGGTTATAGCGATGTATATATTGGGTGTACATTATTACATACATTACAAGTTGCTATTGACTAGATTAGCTCTAAAATACAGGTGTGTTGTATTGATCGTATTTATCATTCATGGGCGGTTGCCATGTTTTCCGTCAGTTGAGCTTCCCGAATTGGCTCGCATTTTGAACTGAATATATTAAGAAAAGAAAATATTAAGAAATGACGTCAAAACTCAAATAAACCAATCACAGAGAGCATCTTTTTTTTTTTTTTAGTAAAGTAGTGATACTTAATCTACATCCCCAATGTCATATAATGTTATCTTTTCTTGCAATACTTATAGGTAGACTTCGTCGTTTTTGTTGTGACCTTGACAGAAAAACGGACGACCTTCTGAATCACGTCATGCTTTAAGCTGACGGTTTTTTTTTAATTGTGTACTTTTGGCGTGTGTCACACTGGTTCACAAGCCACTAGTTGCTGCTGGCTATTAGCAGCAACAGCAAGCAGCGGCTGCTTTGGGTTCACACTTGTCCAGTCACTGCTGGTATTAGCAGTGCAAGTCATCCAATCACCGTCTTGCAAAAACACAAAATCTAAGAACAACCAACCCAAGCAGTGGAGTTTCAGCTACCCACTAGTGCCACTACTAGCGACAAAGGGTTCACACTGGCTGGTAGCACACTGGTAGCAGCAGGAAGGGAGTCACATGACCAGCTGGTAACTGCCAAAGTTGGACATGTTCAACTTCACCAGCCGCTGTTCAAATCACTAGCGTGCTGGAGAAAGCAGCTGCTGGTAGCAGTTCACACTGTGCTGCTTGCAGGCTACAATCAGCCAGCAGCTGGTAAGCCAGCCTAGTGTGAATACGCCCAAATGGACTGGGTTTGTGTGCACACGGCTTTTTGAGAAGTTTCAGCATTTTTGGAAAAAAAAATAGCTATAAATATGATATGACAATTGTCTCCAGAACTTGTTCGCAATTTGAATGAAAAAAAAATGGTCATTTCTCTTCACTTTTGATGCTGTTTTCTTCTAATATTATTTAGAACACAAGAATAAACTAAGTAGGTTATCTGAAAAGTGCATTTTATTAAAGACTTTGAGGTTTCTTCTTCTTGCTATTTGTTTATTTACACTTAAGGCTATTTTCTTCCCTTTTTTTGCTCACTTGACTTCAGTCTTAAATTGAATTTTGCACTTTTTTCTCTGTGTGTTTATTTGTATTTCTTCACCTTCTAAACACACACACACAAAACACATAGAAAGAAAACAACTGAGACGACGACGACGACATCCAGACACAAAACCGCACTTTAAAACAGCACGTAATATTTACATATATGTATATTATTACGATTATTATATATCAGTACCCACATAAGTGTAATAATAATGTCATCTTCTCGAGTGAAAATAGATGAGAAAAATACTTATTTTCATTTATATTTCAACATTTTTTTTTCCAAAAATAACCTTATTTTTGAAAGGCGTTTGGGAATATTCGTTTTTTTTTCTTCTTTCTCGAAGAATATTTCAAACTGTAAAAAAATTCCCCAGTTGATTTTCACTTTTTATTAAAGAAGTCATTTTTTTATATTAACCTTAGTAAATTAATTATGTAAGATGTGTTTTTGTTGCTCGGTCGTTCTGTTCTTTCTAGTCTTTTATTATTAATTCAAATTCAAATGAAGGAGGGTAGTTTTAGGGCTTTTTTATGCTTGTTTTTTCTTATTTCAGCCTAAGGATATTATTATTATTATTATGATTATTATTTATTAGTAGTATTTATTATAAGTTGACATTATTATTAAGGGACTAAAACTTTTATGCAAATAAAAATTCAAATGGAAGCATTTTTTACAAATTGTGTTTTTATATTCAAATAGAAAACACAAAATATGCAAGAAAATCGTTAGTTTTATTCTAAGAAAAATGAATATTATATAAAAGCAAAATCACAATTAGTTAATTGTAAAAACTACAATCATCTGAAAATAATAAGAGAAAATCTAAAATCGAAACGATTTGGTTTAACAAACCATTTGAAAAACAGTCTTTTCTAATGAAATAGGTAAAAAAAATATGCTAATTTATGCAAATTTTCAAAGATTATGCATTTTTATTTTGAAATAAACTGATTATTATTGAACATATTGGTTATCAGCATTTTATGCGATACTTTTGATCTTTATTATTATATGATATTTATAGAAAAAAATGTGTTTTTATTTTGGTTTTTTACTAAAAAAAAAGAATATTATTCGAAGATTATTAGAAGATTCTATGAAAATTAATATTTAAATAATTGGTTTGTCTTTAATGTTTCCAATTAATTATTATTATTATTAAACTGATAAATTTCAGTTTAATAATAGTTTTTGTTTTTCGATTTTCTGTATTTTTTTCAGTAAGTGAATTTTTGCGTATTTTGTTTTCTATTTTCTAGAAGAAAAAAAAAGTTGAAACTTTCTACTTTAAACGAGATGAGATTTTTTTTTCAGTCCTGTTTTTTTATCTTTTAAGAGTTTTATTTACTTTTTCTTTTTCTGCTCTCATTATTTTATAAATAATGTAAATATCCATCTGATGATAGTTTATTTTTTTCGACTCTAGGTGGCGCTAACATAGCCACTATTAACTTTGAAAATGAAACCTCTTATTTTTTAAACATTTTTTTCTCTCATCCGTCGTCGTCGTCTGTCTCTTGTTGTTATTGACATGTTGTTCTGTTTACCTTTTGTTTCTTTAATGTTGTTGTGATTATCAAGATTTTCATTTGCATAATTCAAGACTTATTTAAGAAATAAAGTTTAAAAGCAAAATTCAATTAATTAGATTACATAACGTTGATGCATTATTTAAATTAATTTTTTTTTTCAGGATTTTTTTTAAAGTTTTATAAGTTTGAATTCATTAAAGGGGATTGGATGAGGGGGGGGGTCATATATACATTTATGTAAATATATATTAATGATATCGTTTTTAAAAATGTTACAAAATATACATTTGATGGTTTTCTTCTTCTTCATCATTATTTTTTTGGCAGGTATTGTCATAAAAGAATTTTTGCATATTCTAGTTTCTAATAATCTTTTTTTTAAATTTGCTTTATTTTATTTTTTTAGTTTCTTAGCTCAACTTTTTTTTATTGGTTCATTTTTCGTTGCTATTGTTTGAAGCACACATATATTACATACACAAACACATTTCATTGTTTCTAAGCGACATTCTATTATTGTAGAAATCAATTGAAACTTATTCGTTGACATTTAATATCTTTCTGTATGATTTCATGACATATATATGAGAAAGAGAGCTCTCAGTAGTAGACTCTCAAGTAGAATAGTAAATCATGAAACCTTTCATTTAAGGGGGTTTTGACAATAATGACTAACTATAATAATCTTTAGTTGTTGAGAAGATAGACATTATATAATGCATTATACACATAGACAATAGAAGGAATTCATGAAACTTGTTCTATTTGAATCTCCCTCCTATTTCGCTCTATTTTAAGTTTTCATTCTCTTTGCAATTGTTTTATGGACGATTCTCTCTCTCTTTTTGTATTGTGACATATTTTAATCGTTTCATTGACGCGGCCAAGTGTGACATTACTTCAATAAATGCTTAAATTAATAGACTAGTTTATGACTGAATATGAAAAATGAAAAACACGCGGGCTTTTTCTCTCTCTCTTCCTCCTCCTTTTTCTACGCTTTTTTTTATACAGTATTAATGTATTAATGTACGACACAATATATAATGCCTAGCCTACACTTTACCCCCGAAGTGGGGCAATCACTGCATGCATCATTCAATCAATGAGACTTGGTTTTAAGAGACTAGAATTCAAGCAGATAAATTGCAATGTTTTTTAGCACACTTTCTGCTTTCTTTTTTTTATACCAAGCTTGGATTAATTATAAGAATGATGATAGCCTCTAAATAGTCTAGTTAATTGACAAAACACATAATTTTTTGAGGTATTAATTATAAAATTATTAGGTTCGAATTCAATACAAAATGATACTTGAACTTTAAAACTTGAACTTTCTGAATAAAGTTTTTTTTTTCAAAATAGCACAAAACACACCGTTCATGGATGATGATGACACTTGATAGAAAAGGGTTCAAATTTTCAGTTCAAGTGCTAAGTTTTTTTTTATTTGAATATAATTAAGCCTTTTAGATTATTCTGAATTTAATTATGACCTAAAATGAAAACGAAAACGCGCTTTATTCATATTTAACGTCAATTATTGTGGAATAAATTATAATGTTCAGTTTAGTTGAATACAGTTAAAACATTTCAGTTTATTTTTTTCACTTTTATTTATCGATTTAAATCAACGATGACATTTTTTTTTGGTGTGATTTTCATCACATTTGCCTATTCACATATTTTATCGTGTTTGAAAATGACACGATTTTTTGACAGAATTGTAACTAAAGGTAGGAGAGAGAAGGGTTAAAGGAGGAGGTAGGAAAACGACTAACTGATGGATGTTTTCTTCTTTTTTGGGGGGGAAGGGGGCGCTTTTCAAGTGTCACTTTTCACTCGTATCTTTTTTTATCTTCTTCTTTGGTGTTTCTAGTCAAAACATATATTTATAAAGAAAAATAGGATCCTCTTTTTTTGGGCGCAATGTCCGAATAACAAAAAAGGGGTGGGGGGGGGGAAGTTATCAGTGATTTTGCTTTTTGTTGTGTTAAGATCTCGTTTTGCCAGCTGTCAATCTTCTATCTAGCATGTGTGTGTGTGTTTAGATCAGATGGTGGTGAAATGGGAATAGCTGATGGGGGTGACACAAACACACACACCATCGATATATCCCTAAGATGATTTTCCTATCTTACCTCTTTTATATATATTTTGTTTGTTATAATCCCAAATGGAATATCTTTTCTTCTTTTTCTTTGAGCTTTTTTTTTTTCTTGGTTCGATTTTTTTTTTCTTTTCATTTTGGTTCCATAGACCCTACTGTGTTACGGATACAAAAAAAAACACCATATTTTTGGTCAAATGTCTATGCTTATCTATGATAGACCATACACATGTTGAAGGGGAGAGTGGTGGAGGAGGAGAAATCATCCAAATGTGTCACATACATTTACACTACATAAAATACCTTTTCATGTAGTACGCAAGTTGAAGAGGAGGGGGCGGGGCATGTTTTTAATTATAGTATAGTTGCCTCACAGTAAAATATGGAAGGTTATGACGTCAGTGGAGATGACGAAAAATTAAGGATTGTATCATTTTTGTCAGATTATAAAGTGGATAATAAGAAAAGAATGCATTTTCTATAATCGTTGCTTAAAATAAAGTTAAGCTTAAACCATGATGACGCAAGACAACATTCTATTGTTTTTTTAATTTTAGCTTTGATTAAGTTTCACTTTTATTTTAATAACGGGTTTAGAATATGGTCTTAAATGACGCAATTCTAAATTTTAAGTCAACCCCTCTGACGTCATAAGCATTATCTTACATTGAAGCAACTCTATGAGGTTTTTATTTAAGGGCTTCATTTTTTTTTCTATGCTAAGTTTTGCTGAGTAAAAAAAAATCTTATAAAAGTGAACGATTTTCTTACATCTCTTGGCTTTTATTTTCTGTTTTGTTAGAGAGAATATTTAATTAAGAAACTTTTGAATCTAAAAACAAATGGGTGAAAAAACTCTTCAACTTCTTCATTCATTTTGGTTGCTTTTAAATAAAAGAAGACTTAAGACTAATTTAGGTCCTCTTTTGACTCCCCCCTCCCTCTTCCTTCTTTTTTTCATTGATAAATGATTTGAATGCACTTTTTTTTTCTTCTCTCATCTATTTCTTCCAATGGATGTGTATGCTAATTAGAGAATGATTTTCTAAAGATAAATTGGTAAATGATGTAAAAGTTCACCCTTAAAGAAATAGGTGGTCGGGGTTTTTTTTTTCTAATAAGGGGGTTTTCGGTTATTTTTTTTTCCGAACTAGAGGAGTAAAAAGAGGAAGAAATGAGGAGGAGGAGGAAGGTTGCAATTTTCGGAAACAGTTATCAAAACGATGTAGTCGAATTAAATAATTGGCAATCTTAAAGCAAAAGAGAGAGAGAGAGAAAAAAAGAGCTAAAAGTTGGTGATCGATTTTTTTCGTCTTCTCTTTACCCTCCTATTTCATTCTTCTTATTTCTCTTCTTATTTTTCCCATTTACGTTTTTGTTTCTGTATATTTTTTTTTCTCTCTTTCTCTCTGATATTATTATATAGAAAACGAATGCCCCATTATGAAAAAAGACACGTGAACTTTTATATAAAAATTGGTTGCTTTTTTCTTATAATGTTAAAAAAATTGTTTCTTAAAACTTGTTTCCGATTCCACCTTCGTATATAATATATATTAAGGTGATTTTAAAGTCTAAAGCCTCGTTTTCACGGCGATACTTCTTTCGTGAGAGTAGCTGTCATGAAAGTTGCGATAGTTCACTCTTACGATAGCAACTTTCTATGTCATGTGTTGGAGTAACGTAGTGATAGTTCTGTGATGACAGTGCGACGTCTACTTCACAGTCAACAACAGTGTTGCCTCTGTTTCTCTACAGAAACCAAATTTCCCTACAAAGTAGATATTTCCCTACGAAGCGGTCACTCAAAAACTATTACTATTGCGACAGTACTATCAACTATCTATAGAAAAACGAGATAGTTGTGATAGTTCTTTTGCAACAGTGTGCGATAGTGACTATCATTGTTGTCTTCACGATGATAGTTCTCGCGATAGTTGCTGCTCTCATGACAGCAACTATCGTGAAAATTATCATCGTGAAAACGAGGCTTAAGGGAGAGAGTCCTCTCGAACTCTTAATCTGGCTTTCAGGTACAAAATTAAGATACTTTAGAAACTAGAAGGGTAGCTTAATAATATCTTTCTAAATAAACTTTTTTATGTTTGGTTTGAAAATTGGTTCAACTTTAAACTTTTGGCTGTAAAAAGTTTTATTTAAAAAAAAAATATCCAAATTTTAAAAGTGTAAACACCTCTCGAACTCTGACGATATTTTTTTTTTTAATTTCTGTCTATAAAAAGTTTATTTTGAAAGATATTATAAAAATACTCTTAGCTGATTATTGAAGCCACCCTTCTAGTTTCTAAAAAATACTTTCAAGTTTCTCTTAATTTTTTTTTAAAGATAAACTAATCAGCTGTTCATAAACCAACTTAACTGCCTTTGATTCATTGACATAATTGTGGTTAGTTTCTTTTTCTCTTTAAACGTTTGATTCGCGAAATTGTCCAATCACAGTTAAAGAAGAATATACTATTTTTTCTTTCATTCTAGCTTGATTTAAGCTTTAAGTTTTGTCGTTCAAGAATGATTGTTCTTTGTTCTTAGCTTTTGCTACTTCACTAATAAAAGCGGAATCCCTTTCGAAATCCTTTGTGACAGGAATTACTGCGCAGGTGACGGTGATGGATAGCTGCGTTGAGATGCTTTACACACACACACATACATATATGGGGGAGGGATAGATGGCGCCACCCTCGTTCACTCCTATTATTCACCCACACATTCTATCTCTCTTTAGATTACTTTTTACTGGTCAATGCTTTTTCTCTCTCTCTCTCTCTCTCTCTCGAGTCAAGTCTTTCAGTCTGTTTTTCCTTCTGACTGCATTAAAGCAATGTGACCCCTTAAGACCTCCTTGATTGTTTTTGATGTACATGGTGTTAATCTACTGACCTTTTTTTTTTTTTTTGGTGATTGGTAGCCATGTTTTTTTTACTCTCTCTCTCTCAGGGAGTTTTAGCTAATGGTTACTATATAGTACAATAGAAACAATTTTCAGGCTTTTTCTCTGTCTCTTTTGAGACTGTCAAATAATTAAAAAGGATGTTTGTTAGTTTTATTTTACCCCTCTCTTAGTTATTTCTATTAAATTTTCTACTAGTTTTCTTTTCAGTTCAAAAGTAAATAAGTGTCTTAACTTTTAATGCTTAAAACTAATTTGCATTTTTAGTAAAATATAGTAGGTAAGAAGTAACTTAACTGCTGTTACTTTTAACACATATATGAATGAGAGAGAGAGAGAGAGAGATTAAAGTGTATATATATCTTAAAATGTTTCTCTCTTTTAAGCATAAACTTTTGAAAGTGTGTTGTGTATGGCTGGTGACTTTTTGACAAAGTGCTTTTTTTACATACATGTATATTGTAGCAAGTGTTACTAGTAAAGTAGCTAATTCTACAATTAAAAGAGTAGAAAGGGGGCTGCTGCTGATATGTGTGTGTTCGTCGTCGTAGTAGGTGTAATGTGTGCGTATGGTGGCACTTTTGTCATTAACGCACTTTTTTTTTCTTTCTCTCCTTCCCTTTATAATAAATGAGTTGACCATTTTGCCTTAATGAGCAACGGAGTAGCTCATTTATGTTTAAACTATTTTACATGTCAAGACTTCTTAATTATGATTGACTTACTGCTTGAATTATTTATTTAAGCTGGATTTTTTTAAAGGTTTTTTAAGGGAAAATGTTGTCTAAGAGGGGGGGGGGAGTGGAGTTGGTGGTGGTGAGAAAAGTATTCATCACCATCTCTCTTTCTTAATGTGATCTTTCTAATAACTTTATGCATATTAATATCTAAAAATATGATTTAGTATTTTTCGTAGCTAAAAGTAGCTCTAAAAAGCTTGTTTCTCTCCCCCCCCCCTCATTTTGTGTCATCTCGTTTTCTCTGAAATTGAAAGAAAAAAAAAGTGGATAGAATGTAAAAGAATTTTTGTGATTGGGTTGAAAGAAGAAGACGAAGAGGATGATGGGTAAAGTTTATTCTGCACCAATTCTTAAAATCGATTGTTGGATAGAAGCTGTTAGTTTTTTAAGGCAAAAAAGATGGACACTTAAGATGTCAGTCTTATCTTCTTGTTTTTTTCTTTCTTCCTCAGTTAAAATGAATGAAAGAGAGAGAGAAAGAGAGAGAGAGAGAGAGAGAGAAAAAAATTAATGGAAATTATCTTTGTATTCAATTGGTTTCTCTTAATATAAATTATGTTTTTGTTAAAGGGGGTGGGGTTCCTCTCCCCACTTTTATCATTTTTTTGTTTGCTTCTTCTACTCTTGAAAGATGTTTTCAGGCGTCAACTATTTTGTCATTTCCATTTTTATCGATTTATTGTATTCTTTATTTTTTTTTGTATGTTAGTTGGTCCTTTTGTGCCGTTAGGGTTATATGCAGATGGTAAGAGTTTTATAAAAAAAAAGACGAAAAAATGAAATAGGAAAGATGTTTTGCCAAAGAGAAAATTGCTTAGATTTTCTTTAAAAAAAATAAGCGACGATTTTTCTAAACTTTTCTGATATCTTTTATAATATTTTTATTTATTCTGCTGTTTTCAAAGTTGACTTTTTATTTTTCTGGCGCATTTTTTTTTGTGTCCAAGGGTTTTTTGACTTTGTTGTTTGCCGTCTTGATGTTGGTGAATATGGAAAAGATGGGTTTTAGGGTTGCAAAGAATCAATCTTTTTCTTTAACCAAGTTTTTGTGTTTGTTTGGTGGTGGTGGTGGTGGGTTTTTGCCTCAAAGAAAGGATTAGAAGATGGTTTGTCAGCAAAAGAAGACATTGGACATCTCTACTTCCTTTTTTGTGTTGTGGTTGCACTTCCTGTTGTTCTTTTTTTTACTTTCGTCTCTTTAAAAGAAAACCCTTTTCTGCAATTTTTTCTTCTCACTTTTTTTTCTTATATACTATGGTACCATTATCCTCAAAGAGGATAGAAGATAAGGGGTTCGAGACTAAGTTTTGTGTTGCAAATAACTATGGTCCACTCAACAATACCCTTTAAGCCACACATGCCCGAGGGCATGCAACAGTCATGTTAAGATGCAGCAGAAAATAATAAATACTGAGGTTGCCTAAGGGTAAATCTCAGACTAAGTAGAAAGTTGGTTGGTGGCAACTAGTCATCTGTACTATTTTCACTCAGGGTGGCAGTGATTTAAATCACAATGATTTAAATCATGATTTAAATCAAATGATTTTTTTAAAAAAAATATTCACATTTATTTAAACATTTAAATTATACAATAAAAATAACAGTTTCTGGCTTTTTTCCTCTATATTTATAAAAAAGTCCGGTGGTAGTTCTTTCATTAATGCATTATTTTTTTGGAAGATGTTGCTTGAGGAAGTATCTCCAATTGACTGGTGTACAAATTATTAGAGGGTTTTCAAAAGTTACATCAGTTCGGAGTGGGCGTTATTGAAGTGTAACGATGGTTCTTCATGAAATTTTAACTTTTGAGAATTCATTGCAAGTTATTTATGGAGTTTTATGGTTCTTGGAAGTCTGTTGGGCCCTCCTGAGTTCATTGCAGTGCTTTTCATGGCATCTAGAAATTTCACTGCTGATACTGTGTAGGTTTTGTGTTTTGTGTTTCCGAGATTCCTGCCTCCTGTTTTGTATTTCTAGTTCTTTGTTTTTATAATTGGGCACGCGTGTGGTCTTCTCCATTCATCTAAGTTATACTAGAGACGGATGTAGTGCTGCTGTTCAGAGGCCATGGCTTTGGCATCGAAAACATGTACTGAGTCCTGCGCAGTACGCCTATCTGTATCCGCTATTCAGAGGCAGATAGGTGTTTTTTCTGAAAACTAGCAACTAAGTGGTGGTGGTTATCCTCTTATTGTTGAAAATTGAAGATAATGGAACCATAGTATTACAGAGAGTATAAGTTGTAAGAAATGTTTTAAGTTATTTTCGAAGTTTGAATTTTGACTGTTAAAAAATTCAACATTCAAGTCGGGTTCACATTTATGAGTTCCTCCTGTCTCTCCTCTGTTTTGCTTGTTTTTTTCCTCCTCCTCCTCCTCCTCCTAAACTTGTTGCTTTTTGTGGGGTTTTTGGTGGGTGGGAAGGTAGATAGGTAGGTAGTTTTGTAGGTACTTAAGTCAATGTTGTTAGTACGTGACTTTGCTTAATGTTCACTCTTTTTTTTTTTTTAAAAAAAAGTAACTTGAATAAAATTTCCATTGCAAAATTATGTTAATTTTCGTTTGTCATTATCTACATATTAATAAAAAAAATGTGCATCGTAATCAACGCAACTCGCTTTAATTCTAAAATAGCCTCCTCCTCCTCCTCCTTTTTTATCCATATTTAGGGGGGGGGGGAGGGGGGCAACAATCTGACGAATTGTTTTTTCGTGATGACATAATAACAAAAATTGTTACATAATTTATAACATTTTTTTAGACTTTTATTATTGGATTATTTCGAGTTTGTTATTATGTAGATGCCATTTTGAGATTGGCCCTTTTTTCATGAATAATATTTTAAAAAAAAATATTTTCGTCTTCAAAATTATCGAATTTTTTTAAATGTGTCCTAATTTATGAAGTTGCCAATATTTTTTCATTAATTTAAATTACATTTTTATAATGTGTAACATGATAAGTTATTTTAAAATTTTCATATTTGTGAATTTTAATAATTATTCTGCAAGCAAATCCATAGAGCCCTATGACAAAGGAACAATTTAATTGAAGACCAGAATAAAAATAACCTATTATTTACACACGTCATAATTTTAAAAAATGTAGCATAATTTGAATATTATTGTAAATATTTTACTTTAAGAATTATTTTAAAATTCTAGTTTTCTTTTAAATAAACCAAAAATAGACGATTTTTTGTTGTAATTTTGACAATTGATCGGTTTTGACTGTTTTTTCTTTCTACATACCGAGTATGTACTTATAGATATGTCTGTAATACGAGTATGATGATGATGGTGGTGGTAGCCGTTTTTTTTTCTTCTTCACTGAAATCATGTAAGCAATTCAATCGAAACAGCATCAACCAGCCAGCCAGCCACCTTATTTTTCTATGGATGTTTTTTTTGTGCGTGTGTGTTCGGTGTTGTTGTTGTGTTGGTTGGGTTGGTGTTGGTGGTGATTTGCTGCCTCAATTCTTCATTGGATGCAGCAATATGCACTCGAGGGGATAGTTGCCGTTATCAAAATTCGAGCTGTTTTTCAGCGCAGAAAAGTCTACTTGGATAGACAGACATACACACAGAAAGAGAGATAGAAAGAAGAAAAAAATATGAGTTGAAAACGTTGTTGGCATACTGATTATTTCATCATACACAAATGGTGTTGGTTGTGGTGGTGGTGGTGGTGTGTGTTTGTACGATTTGGATTACAAACATTCTTTCTCTCTCTCCTTCCTTCTTGTCTGTCTGTCTGTGTCCATCCCCCCCCCCATCCATCCGTCGTCCTTTTACCCCCTTAACACCATCTGTGTGTGTGTTTCAAATTACAACACTCACATGCAATATGTATGTGTGATATGAATTCAACGTTTTCCCCATCTATTCAACTTTTATTTTTCTATTTGTATTTGATAGTTTTTTGACTGAAATTTTCTTTTATTAATGTGTTTTCATGTTTATAAGTAAGGGGATTTATGTTGTCTTCTTTTGTTATAACGTACACACACACACACCCTTAAGTGATAACTACATGTAGGGCTCGAATTTTTTATTAAATATCACGAGTGTTAAATGTTTCTCAATTTGTTTCCATTGTTAGAGCAACTGCAAATATAGCTTTTTATTATTATTACTACTCGATTTTAATTTAACTTTATAATTTGTTTGTTTGTCCACCGCCATCTTCTGAAATATAATCTGAAATGTTTGAAATGACCAACATAACCAACTGTACCACAGGCTGAGACACTAACCACTACACTAGCAAGACAAGAAGGAATTACATCTTGTTTTACTTTTTAGACCTTTTTTTATAATAAAAAAGCGAGTATCACAAAAAAACACATGTTTTTTGTTTAATTTTCTTGTTTTCATCTAAAAACGCTAGTTGTAGATGTCTTGGTTACTATCATTTGTTAACTAGATAGTTCTAGCCTCTAACCATTGTTTCTGATTGTAAAATAATAGTCTGTTGATCTAAACAGAATTGTTACTTCACAGTTAGCACTTGGGTCACAAATTGAGAAAGGGTGATTGATATTGCATAACATTCCGTGCCTTTGTGATAATTTAATAATTTTGCTTTTAACGCAATTGTTTAAATATGTATTTAATAATTAAGTTCGATTATCTTGAAAAGAAAATCAACTTTTATGCAGATTTATGTTTTCGAGATGTCATTTGAAAAATTACATGTTATCACCATAATATTGTTAAATATTCCTTTTTTGAACATATAATATGTATATAAATATGGCTGGAGCCTTAAGACGGCTTTTAATTTTCAATCTTGAGTTTTAGGGCTTTTTTTAACAAACTGACAAACATGTTAGGTTTAGTAATTTATTTAGTTTTGGTATATTGATTATTGTCAATTGTGAGATTGTAGTCTTCTTAGTTTTGCCCTCCTCCTCCTCCTCCTCCTCCTCCGCCATTTATTTATTTGTCTCTCCATCCATCCATATACCTTGTCATGTGATTAACTGGATTTCGTGCCCCAAACACATCATGTTGTGATGTTAGTTTACTTATACAATTTTGCAATCAGTGGCTTTGCACACACACACACAAAAAGAAAATGCCCAAAACTTAACTGACAACCAAACACAGTTTGTTGATTAACATTCTGTCAGTGTTCCCTTTGAGCTCCAACTCACCTACAAGTATTAATACCTATGGTCCATTTGTATACTGCTGCTGATGGTGGTGGTGGTGGTGTTGGTAATAAAAGGTGTACGACAGTTGTACGAGAGAAAAAAGCCAAAAAAAAAACTCTAACATAATGACACAAAAAAACACGAGCAAATATTACAGTTCCATGAGTCATGACTTAAATGTTGAATCAGAAGACATCTTTTTGCCACCTATTTCTATGTGTGTTCAGCATTTTAAAATGTTGCAAATGGTGGTGAAATTGGTTTTTTGAAACGAGAGATAATGGCATTGTTGGTCACATGATGATAATGATGATCTTTCTAGTGGATAAAAATTTTATTTGATCCATTTGTTTTGTTTCTTAGTAATTATGTAAATGTTGGAAAGATGGTTATATATCTGTGTGTTTTGTGTGAATCGATTCGAGAAACGTTGAGGCTAGAGATTTTTTGAAGAATCTTTCAGTTTTCTCCGTAGAGATTTATTGTAGGGTTTAACTACGGGATGCAACATCATTAACAGTTTGCAAAATACTCATTTAGTTGGCTATACCAACTGTGTGAAATCAATGTCCCTGAACGAGATGACCACCGCCATCATCATCATCATCATCATCATCATTATTGCAAGTCAGTTTTAGCTATTTGATTCTTGAGAGTGAGTGAATGAGAGAGAGAGAGAGATAAAGATAGACAGACAGAGAGGTTAAGAGTAAATCAAGAAGCTGACTTTGTCCATGATTATTTTTATTTCATTGCAATTGCTACCAACTTTAAATTATTGCCGACAATTTCAAATTTAACTTGTGCATCTAGCCTGAAATAACAATAGAGAGGTCCCTCTGAAAGATTATGTGATTTCTAGTCTTCATATTTCATGATAAATCAGTTGTATATGTTTTATGAAAGAGTTAAATTCAGGCACTATATATATATATATAATCATTATTTGTAAGTATCAAAGGGTATACAGGGTGTCAAATAAGACCGGAATTATGCACCCCCCAATTGCCCCTTTTTAAAGCACTTTTGACACATTTTTACTCCTGACTTTCATTTAGACTTGAGTATCTCATTTGCATATTTGTGTATCATTATTAAAAAAAATGGTGGACACTTTGAGCAAGTTCATATTGTGATTACGTGCATTACATTTGCATGATTTAAGATAGTTTCATAATTGATTTTCACTCTTCGATTCTGAGAAAATTTCGGTTTTTCAACTTTTCAAACTTTATTTTTCAGGAAAATATTACATAAAAATTCAAAGTGTTTTAGAAACTAGAATAATTGGTGACAATTCTAATATTTTTTTATGTGAGCTGTTAATGATGGATCATTTTAAAACTTCTATTAAATGTTATTTTTTCAGATATTTCCATTAAAAAAATTCTAGTTTTGAAAAAAATTTAAATTTTATCATAATATGGTATTCCTGAAAAAAAGTTTAATCCACGTTTTAGCGTCTCAAAACAAATCCTCAACCAACTTAAGACTTATGAGTAGGGCTCGGATTTTGATGCAATATCAACCGGAATGTTTCTCAATTTGTGGCCCAAGTGCCAATTGTGAAGTAATCATCATCATTAGAGAGCAACTGCAATTATCCTTTTCTTAACCAAAAAAGGCTGGTTAGAGAAGCTAGATGTCTGGTTACTATCAGTTGTCAACTAGAGTTCTAGCCTCTTAACTATTTTTTTTTAATTGGAACAATTTTTTTTATGTAAACGAGAATGTTACTTTACAATTGGCACTTGGGCAACATATTGAGAAACATTCCGGTTGATATTGCATCAAAATCCGAGCCCTACTTATGAGACACTCTGTACAATATATTTTGCTCTAATACCATCATATATAAGGGCAGTTTATAATGGTTATATAACTGTAAAGGGCAAGTAGGGCTCATCTTTATCAAAAAAAGGAAGGAAGAAGAAGAAGATGAAGAAGGAAAAAAAAAAACCCTGAAAATGTTAGCCTGTTTATCCAGCAGTGCCTGAAACTTTTTTTTGTGAATGACAAATTGCTTTTAGCTTGGAAAAATGTAAAGCGTTACTAAGATCTTCCTGAAACGCACTCATTTCTCTATCTATTTATATACACGCAGTTATAGGCCTACATATACACATGTATATGAAGAGAAAAGAAGACATTTCTACAGAGAATTTCGTAACAAATCATGTTATTTATGCACTTGTGCAATTGTTGTTCATTTTTTTTTATGAAATCTCATTTATTGGTGGGAGGTTAGGGAGTTTAAAAAGGGGGGGGGGAGAAGGGGATGGGGCACATCTATTCTTATTACACGGTTTAATGACAAACACACGAAAAAAAAAAGAAGAATATTCTAATTTGTAATTTGGTAATATGTAAGGAAGGGTCTATCATATTGTTCCGTAATTTATGGTCGCAATTTTTGTTGTGCTATAATTTTTAGTCGTATTTCTTTAGGGAAATGATAATTTTAATAACGTTTTCATTCTTTTTTTTTTTCTAAATAACGTTTGAATCTATTATATATGTCAATTTGCGGAATCAGTCAATCTGCAAAACAACCACAACCTGCTAGTGAATCTGCAAAATTCAATACCTAAAATGTATTGAATTTTGCAGATTCACTAGCAGGTTGTTGGTTTTGCAAGTTGTCTAGACAATCTGCAGATTGACTGATTTCGAAGATTGATACCGTATATTATAGTAGTATTAGTAATGGTAGTAGAAGTAGGAGTAGTTGTAGTAATGGGAGTAGTAGCAGTAAGTAAAAATACCGTAAAAAGGTTTTATGAGTATTCAACTATGTTTTACATTAAAATACAGTTCAAACAAGAAAAGTTTCTCTTTGTTGAACTTTGGTCAAACCGTGTTTTGATTTTGAATTTTGTTGAGTTGTAAATATTTTCATTTATTAGTTTTAAAAGTCTCGTCTCTTCTTATGTCTTTTTATCTTTTTTTTTACTGACTGAGGTTTCAAGGGTCTTATATTCAAATATATAGAGAAAGAGGACGACGAGTGTCATTAAGGGATTTCAATCTCAGCAAATTGTTGACTTGAACTGCGGCAAAATGTCATCTTTCAAATGAAAAAAGGGGGGTTGGTTGGGCTAAAAGTGATCGGATAAAATCGTCTTTGTCTGATGATTGTTATCTTCTTCTTCTTCTTCTGGTCAATTCCTCTGACGCTTCTTACAGTTCGTTTTTGATTGTTCTTCTCGTTGTATTTTTGTATGTAGACACGATAAATGACCCAAGGGGTCTTTCTCTTTCTGCATTCGAATGCATAATGTCGTCAAATTGTTTCCGTTTGACAATAACTTGTGGTGAAATTCGGGGGGGAATTTGACGGGGAGAGGGGGATGGAAGTAAGTGGTAGTGTGATTGTTGAAAGCGTGGAGTTAGAGGGTAGCTTATAGACGATCAATTCTGGTATGTTAAACCTGGATTGTCTCTCGAAATCGACACAGACATTCAATTCATTATTTAGAAATGTATTCTTTTAAAATTTGACCGCTTCTCATGATAGGAAGGAAACATTACGATTTCTACAATTGATTTTTTATTCCGACACAATCAAAGATTGTTCTCCACATTCTCTTCTTCAGAATTGAAGCAAAAATCTGCCTGAGAAGAAAGTTCGAATAAAGATGGAAAGCCAATTTAATAAAAAAAATTATTGAATTAACAAAATTCGAAATTTACCCACGATCCCTTTTTTTTTGGTTTTAAAAAGCCAAGATGGACAAGACATAAAATTGATCGTGTATAAGCTACCCATACGAAAAAGAAGAAGTGATCGGGAGAGATTTGTCGCATGACCCCCTCCTTCATCATGTTAAGGTATGTATATGGATAGAAAGAGAGAGAGAGAAAGGGATGTTGGTAAGAGAGTAGTAGTAATGGTGTATGTCACTATTATTTATCCTCTTCCCCTATGTCCATGTCCCATAAAATTGAAAATTCACGAGTTTGTCTTTTGAAGTGAATGAAATTGCATTTTGAAAAAGAAAATCTGCATAATGGAGAAAACCTCTTTTCTTAATGGAGTAAAAATTCTCAGGCATTTGGATGGTTGAATAAGAAGAATAAACTTTTTTGAACATTTTTGGTTGTTTGTTTGTTGCTGGTTTTTTTTTATCCTTTTCTTGACCCTTACTTAGGCCTAATATATATCAAAGAAAAATGGCTGCGCCATAAACAAATAACACAAATGGTGTGTATATTTCTATGGATGGACAAAGAAAAAGCATTTATGATATATACTAACCACATTTTTGAGGCCATATGACGGTTTATTTTCTGATTAAGAACAAACCTTGAAGCATTATAATTACACCCAAAAACCCTTGGCATTCATTTTGCGGTGGTGGGGGGAGCTTAAAGGAAAATGTTTTTTTTTTTCTTTATATATATTTCCCTGTTTTATTTTTCTCTTCATTTTTGTTTTGGTACTTTGACTCTCTTACAAAAAGCCCCCCCATTTCTTCTCCTCCTCTTCCCACTTCCCTATTGTCTTTTTGAATCTTCTGCCTTGTTTTAATTGTGTTTGGCTTTTCCTAATGGATGCTCGGTTCGATGGTTTTACTCTTGGTTAGGTCCTTCTAGTTTTGTCTCTCTTTTCTTTCTTTCTCTGTTTCCGTAACATCATTTTCTGAATAAATAGCTTAGAGACTTCTATTATGCATCCATTTATATACATTATTAAATATGACTTTTCGTCTTCTTCTTCTGTATTATCATCATTGTTATTTTTGTTGTGTGATTCAGACTAGTGAATAGTTCATTTGCAATCACTCTGTAAAAGTCTGAATTGTTTTAACTTATTTTATGGTCAACTACAGCCTGCATACGTTACGGTAAAAGCGTAACAGAAAAGGAGTAGTGACGTGATGAGAAGGATGCAGTATTATTATGGTAGATACTGACAAGGTCATTTGACGTTATTTTGCATTCATAAACTCACAGACGTTTGCTTAATATTCTCAAAAAGCGGAATTATGGGTTCCAACCACTTTTAACTACTCAGTGATACCATATGAGTGACAGATGTAATGAGATGCTCAATAAATGTTCAATGCACAAATTGCATAATTTTTTTAAATTTGCATAAAGTTGCAGAATTTCCCCCAAAACTTCTAAAAAGTTGGTTTTTAAAATAAATTGTTTCGATTTTTAATTTTCTATTTTATTTGCTCCAAATGATTATTGTTATTAATTGCTTTATTTAATTAATTGTGCTTATTCTAATCAATATTCATTTTTTATTTACATAAAATTAAAAAAACAAATTCTTGGCTATATTTTAGCTGTTTATTTTTTATTTACATAAAATGTGTAATTTCTAAAAGTAATTTGCATATTTCTGTATGCATAAAAGGTTTGGCCTTTAATAATATAATCTAGTATAGTATAAGACGTAAGCCATAAACCCACGTAGACTTGACCAGAGCAATTTATACATTTTGTATCTACTTATTATTTGTACACATATGGTTTACATATAAATATGATTTTATTTTTCCTCTTGAGTTTTGAAAATCGAATATATTTTATAATAAATTTCTTTGAAATGGAGAATCATTCACGAAGATGTATTTTTTTCTCCGTTTTTTCTTCTGGTTTTCGATTTCGTTAAAAGATTACAGCAATATTCGATGGTTTTTTTTCGGAAATTGACGATATTTTTTTCGACTGTGAAAAATGGACTTTTTCTAGTAAAAAAAAAAGTCCTTTATTTTTTTTTCTTCTTTTTTCAACAGTTGAATTTTTGCACATTGAGATTGGTGGGTCCGAAAAAAACACACACATAGAAGTAATGCATTTAAAATAAAATTTGTTGACGGTAACGTTATACATTTTTTTGGGCTGCCTGCCTGCCTGCCAACTGTTACAATTTTTGGGCTCTGCTAATTTTTCACTTCTCATTCTACATTTTGTCCAAAAAAATCTGGACAGTCAATTGTAATTATCCTACATAATATGCTTTACGTGCTTATTAACAATATAATTGTGTTCTCCACGTGTCGAACACGTACTTTTCTTTGCCAGTGTGTACCACGTTTTCTTAAATTCATTTCACCATATATATCAGGATCGAAAAAAAGACAAAAACACCTAATTTTTACAATTGATTTTAGACTTTTCGGACCCATTGTATATTTGAGAATATCATTCCGGCTCATGTTTAGCGAGTTCGGCTTAGTAAAGACGGTCATTTCTGGCTTGTCAATTCCGAGCTTGAAAATAATAATACACATTAATGTTCAATTCGTAATGGTTTACAATACATGCAGATGGAAAAAGGTGCATTTGATATCTACCTTATTATAAAGAAGACGTTTGTGACGTCAGATTCTGACTGACTAAAAATTTAAACTTGTGTCATTTTTGTCTTTTTTTTTTAAAAAAAAGTAGTAATATCAATAATCTGTTTTAATTGTTGAGATAGTTTGATATCATCCTCTTTCTATGAGCCTTAAATGACACACTCCTCTAAATTGGACATGAACCTCTCCGCCCTCTGACGTCACAAGCCTCTTCTTGCGATGATGCTTGTATTGTAAAAAAAAATGAACTTGCTCCCTCGTCAATTTTTTTAAAAGAAAAGCAAACAGGATGGACAAGCCAGGATTGATCGTGTGTATCTGGCATTTTTTTGTAGTTCATTGCGTCTCTGCAATAAATTTTGAGAGAGTTATTGTTTCATCATCCTACATGTAGAAATGGGAACAGAAATTGTGACTAACATTTCTTGACAAGTGAACCTTATTTTTTTTGTTATTTTGCACTTTGAGCAATACTTTGAGCAACGACGACGACGACTACGATGATGATGATAAGAAAGGATGAAATTACAGAAAAAAAAGAGGGGATTGAATGTATTTGAATCATTTCTTGCCAACATGTACAATCTTCTTCATGTTGTACTTTACCAGATTGACTTCTCAAACTCTAGGAAATTGATTTGGATGTTGTTGCATTTTGAATTGGATAAAAAATATTGAGAGGAGAGGACTGTTGCTTTTTTGTTGTTGTTGAGAGCGAAATCGTTTGTTATTTTGCTATATACTACATATAGTATCATCTTCTCATGTGTATTTATGTCCATTGGACTTATTCACAAAAAAAATTGGAAGAAAGTTGTTTTTTCTTCCCATCAAATATTCGAAAATATCATTTTTCTCTTTTTTGCCATTTTTATAACCTCCTCTTCCCCCTCCCTTTTATGAATGTTGTACCTTAAATTCAATCTCATTTTTGACTTTAAAAATGCTATAGGCTTCAAAAACGAGTAATTGCTTTTCTTTCTTTCTTATTATTAATTTTGTCTTATTGAATATAATAATTAAAAAAATATATATATATCTCCTCTCTATTTTTATGTCTAAGTCACTTAACTTAGTTTGTATAGGTCTCTTAAATTAGTTTAGAAAAAAAAAGCTTAATACAAATGAATGAGGAGGTTCTTTTACATTTTAGAAGAGAAATAACAAAAAAAAAAGTTTTCCTAATTCACAAAATGTAAGGCGGCGGTGTTTAAAAAGTGATGAAGTTAAGTTTGTTTTTATGCATAATTCATGCAAATGAGGAGGAGGATAGAAGAGGCTATTTATTGTCTAGTCGAGAAATTGCTTTTCTAATGTCTAAATTGCATCATGTCATCATCAGTTCTATAGTTGGTTAACTTTGAATCGTATATTCTTAATGATTGCTAACTGTTAGATAATTAAAGTTAACGGTCGTATTCTTAATGATTGCTAATTCAAAACTAGTGCTAAACTCATTTATTTTTGACGGAAACTTTCCCGTAAAAGTCGATGAGTTTAGCACTAGCCTTCATTTAGCAATTACTGTATTTTAATAATATGACACTTAGTTTTAAATTATAAAGTTTTTAAATTGATGAATTTAGCATTAGCTTTCACTATCTTACAGTTAGCAATCATCTTTGTCGGATGTTATTTTTTCTACTTTTTTTTTTGGTGAAAACTTGCAAAATTTTAACAGCTATTATTATTATTACTTAGAAATTTATATAATCTAAACGGAAAATTTGAAATCTTGGTTAATTCTGAATTTTCCTTATGTTTATTAAAAGAAGAAACTGTTTTATAAATTAAAAGCTTAAATGCATCACTTTATTATGCTATTTTTTATATTTTAAATATTTCATTAAAATAAACTTTTGTTTCATTGAAGTTTGAAAATAAGACATTTTTTTATGATTTTGATTAAAAATGAAAGATAATTAATCGGTTATCTAAAATTAACTTTAATCCAACGTGAAAGTGTGTCCTGAAATGATTAATTAACTCTTCTAGTTTCTTAAAATTACTTCTGCAAAACGTTGAATTTGAGGTTTAAATTTATTAATAAAACATTAATTTTGTTAAAATATTAAAGGATAACTAACTACTTGTTTAAATTATATAATCTCTTGTTGTTGTTATTTTACTTCAATGATGAACATTGAAACAAAAACAAAATATTTAATATAATTCTGTATTATCTCTCGATAAAATCTAATCTTGAATTGAATTTTTTGAAGAAAAAAAAATTATAATTTCATTTCACGTTTCATTTCGTTGTTTTATTAAATTAAAAACCCTCCTCTGTTTTCCAATTGGAGTTTGAATCCACTTGAAGTAACAGCTTAAATTGTCTTCAAATGCAAATATCTTTGTTACTAACTTCTTTCTCTCCAATTTAATGAATATATATAATGTACCCATTAAGCCATTAGTAAAAAAAAACATTAATTGGTATTCTTAAAAGTCCTTTTTAATATGTTTTCGATTGAAATTTTTTTTCTCTTATTCATTTTTTTCGGGTTCTTTTGATCCAAAGAGAAGCCCTTTATTTGAATCATCTTTAGATTAATTTCTAGGACTTTAGATGTTGCCCTTCTATTCTATAAGAGAGAGAGAGAGAGAACACATTTCTCTCTCTCTCTCTTTCTCTCTCTCTCTCTCTCTCTCTCTCTCTCTCTCTCTATATATATATATATATATATATATATATATATATATATATATACTGTATCATATATATATATACTGTATCATATATCATATTATATCGGAAAACCTCAGAAAAATGTTCGGTCTTGAGTTTTTTGTGTTTGTAAGTGTATTGATTTACATGGGGAATCAATTACAAACTAAGCTTATTTTCTTAATAAATATACACGTAAATAGGATGAAACGAATGACAAAAAATGATTATGAAAAAAAGCATTAAAGAAAAATAAAAGGCTTTGAAGCCAATTTATTTTACAAAATGAGAAAGAAAAAAAAATGTTTAAATTATGATTTGAAAATGAAAAAATAAAAAATAAGAATTGAAACATTTATATTATATATTTATAATGAAACAAATATTAATATAATATCTCTTTGCGTGTGTGTGTGCATTATGGGAAGTAATTTATTTTAATAATTTAGAGAAAAAAATGTGTGTATATTGTGGTTTTAAAGTATGAACAAAAAATAATATTTTTTAATTGTTGTCTATAAAAGTTTATTTTGAAAGATACCAACATTTTAAGTGATTGAGCCCCTACTCCTTTCTAGTTTATAAAACACAGTCAAGTTTCTCTTAATTTTGTTATTCAAAAATCAGCTGTTGATAAACCATCCTAAGGAGAAATGGAATAATGTTAGAAACTAGAAAGAGAACCCAGACCGACACTCAATAAGAATATTCATGTTGATATCTTCTTACAAAATAAACAATTTTGTTAGCCTGATCTGATTTTTAGCAGATAACGTTTAGCAGGCAATATTTTTTTTTAAACTTTTATCTATATAAAGTTTATTTTGAAAGATATCATCAACATTAAAATATTATTAAGGGATTCAGTTACCTGTTTCTAAAACACATTTAAGTTTCTCTCTTATCCGAAAGACAGAATATAAATCAGAATTTGAACATCAGCTGTTGATAAACCCCATCTTAAAATAAAGGGGGGGGGGGGGTTCCTATAAGTTACTTTACGTTTCCCAGGAAACGGTTTTTTTTTTGTATTATTTTGATGTTGATAAGAAAATTATCTTTTAGCTCAGAAGATCTAATTTTCTTTGCTTTGCAGCTTTTTTTTACTTTCATCCCCGTCATTTTCTTATTCATTTGTTCAGTAATGATTTTTTAAAGAATAAGAGAGTAGAAAAAGCAAAAAAAAAAAACTAAAATAATCCAACAAAAAAAAAATTGTTGATCTTTTTTTAAACGTTATTTTAGTTTTTGTTGTTCTTTCTACTTTTTTTCTTCTTCCCTTTAAACCCGTCCTTATTCTTAAATCTCTAGTCCAAAGTTGTTTTGGGGTCCATTAAGTAGGGTTTTCCTCAGGTTGTGACATTCTTTGAACGAATTGACAGCAAAATCTCGTCACTTTTTTTTACCCTTCTATGTTTTTTCCTTCTTTAAAAAGGGGGTTGTTTGAAGAAGAAAAAAAAATTGTTTTGTTAAAAGGATGAGAAAGTGAGGGGATTTTTCTTTCCCCATTCTACTCTCTTTTCTTTTAAGTCATCGGTCAGCATTAAAGCTGGACGTGATCTGAGTCTACAAAATGGCCCCCCTTTTTTATTCCTTCCTTTCTCTTTTGGGTTTACTTTTTTTCTCCTTCTTCGTCTTCTGATGAATTGTTCTTTGGTGGCTCGTTCGTTATTACAACAAAACTACCTCCAAAAATAAAAAGAATGAGAAGAACGAAAAGAAGAAAAAAAAATACATCCTGGGGTATAAAAACCCTGCATTCCTTTTATTTTTACACCTCATCTGGGGCTTCTCCTTCAGGCACAAATTAGACTATTCCAATCACGTAAAAATAAATGGTTGCCTCTTGTGACGGTACTTACGGCTTTTTACTTCTTCTTGGCTTCCAAGTAGAAATTATCAAACAACTGGGATCATCGTGATGACTATATACAGAAATGTGTTTTGTCATAAAAAGGTAACCCTAAAGTAATCATAGGAAAAATCAACTTTTAGTTGAAATTTTTTTGTTGTCCTTCACCTACTTAGTTTCATCATCTGAAAATTACCTTCTAAAAGAAATGGATTTGCTTCTGTTTTCTTCTTCTTCTCTGGAATTCAGATGAGAAAACGTTTCTTCAAATAGTTTTTGTAATTTAAAACTTTGTTTAAAAAAAATCAAGAACACAGTCAGAAAAGTTTAATTTTAGAAAATATAATTTCATGGATGGGTTACAATAAAGTCGGCTTAGAGAAAACATATTTTCAGTGCATCCTGAAATATGTTCATTATAATGAAGAACAAAAATATCTCCTGGCGAATTTCAGCATAATTTTGAACTGAAAAAAATAATTTAAAAAAAAAAAACTTTTAACAAAAACTTACTGTTGCTTCTGTAATTCCAGAAAAAAAAATCAGAAATTCTATTAAAATTATTCTGATTCATTTGCATATTTTGTAAATAGTTATAGTTATAGTGAATGAATAGTTAAGAATTTATAAATTTCTACCAGAATTTGTTTTAATTCTGGAAACATAAAGAAGGAGCTTGCAGTGATTGCTCTCTTAAAGGGGGTCAATTTGTATTCTAAAGCAACGATTCCACACTACGTATATTCTCTGCAAGATTTAATACAAGAAATAGTTGAAATATGGCTGCAATTATTGAAAAAAAACCACAACAAAAATAAACGTTTTGCTGCAAAAAAAGAAAAAAATTAAGTGTGCAAGAAATGATTGCAAGCTTTTTTTTTTCAAGACTTTTCAATTGCAATTTAATGAGGGATATAGTTTAAGCAGTAAATCAAACTTTAAATGTTGCAAAGTGTGTTTTTACATTTGAGCAATTTCGATGTGAACTTCTCTTATTTCACTTTCATCCTTCTGTTATAAATTGTATATTATAATAATAATACGTATGGTAAAATATATATTCGGCTACTTCTTTGTATGTGCAGCCAGTAGTTATTCACATTTTCGACGATAATGAAGAAGAAGATGAAGAAGAAGAAAAAGGCTAAATTTTTACGACTGTTGCGTCTCCATTTTAAGTTAAGCTTAAGTGTGTCTGATCGAATTTCAGTGTGTTGGAGAGGACCTCTATATATATATATATATATATATATATATATATATATATATATATATATATGTGTCTATGAGAAATGGATCATCAAAAGTATATACTTTATAATGTAAATGTGATGCATGAATGAGTTTCTATTGAAGAGAGAGAGAGAGAGATAGTATGATGCTCATTTACTTAGATAATAATACATTCTGAGCCTACAATAAGATGTGGGTGGTTTATTAATAGGGGTTGGGGTCCCTTTTTTTCTCTCACCTTCTCTTATAGCATCAATAGACAAGCAAAAGCAATGGTAAGAAGTGGGGTGGGATCTTAATTGACGTAATCAGATTATAGTCTGCCCCATTAATGTTTTTAATTTCCCTACAAACCCTTCTTTTTTCTTCTTCCTTCTCTTTAAGCTTTATATGTTATTGCCCATTTATACATATTACCCACCTTCCTACCGAATTTAAGCTTATGTTCATAAAAAAATAAGCAATTTTTCTTTTTTTTTTTCTTCTTTTTGCCTTTCAATCTAATAAATATAATGAAAGGTGGTTTTTTTTGTTTTGCGACACAAATCTTTTATTATTATTATTAATATACAGCTTTTTGTGGCTCCATAAATCCCCTCTTTTATAATAAATTGAATGCAACCTAATCGATTTACAAAACCTTGGACGTTTTTGTTTATTATTGAAGATTGTTGTTGTTTTTTTAAAAAACTGAATTCAGAAAAAAAAGAAAATCAGTTTTTTTTGTTCAAAGATAATAGAAAGTTGTTTAACGTTTATATTGTAGCCTTAATGTGTGTTGAGTTCAGTTTCTAAGCGTTTTCTTGAGTAAGCTTGTGAAGCTATGTACTGTAAATGTGAGACTTAAGAGGCGAGATCACACTGGCTGTTTTTTTTTCTCACAAAAAGAAACAAGTCAAATATTGCTGCAAATTTTGCACGGTTGCTTGCAACAACAACAAACTTAAGTTGACGTTTTTGAATATATGGCCGCATATATATAGAGGTATCTCGTCTTCATGTTAGCGAAATACGTCATTGGTGAGTGAAATTTAATTGTATAGCCTCTCTTCAAAGGTACTCTTTATTCGACTGAAAGAAAGAAAGCCTTTGAATCTCTTTTACGAAGACACCATCTGCTTGTTTTTGTATTTTCATTCAATATTTGTGTAACGGAGAAGGAATTAAGCTCTAAGTAGAGGTGGCGCCCTCGATTGGCTGGAATATTCCATGGACAGAGAGTTGAGTGTTAACCTTTGTGTGTAAAACTTGTTCCAGACAATTTCCAATCGAACAAATATAAACATGGATCGTTTCATATTTTTATTTTATTAATTGATTTCACTTAAAATAACGAGAAGCGAAAATCGGAATAAAATGTTGAAAATGCACTTAACTACGGTTTTGCTAATTCTTTGCCGAATTTTATAGTTTTTTATTGGCAAATAAAATGGTCCAAATTTAATAATAATAATAATAATACAAGAAAGGGGGGTCCATTTTCTTATCCTCTCTGAATATATACAACAAATCTTTTGTTCATCTTTCAAAGTCAGTTTTACAATCAATGGAATTTGCAACAACAAAGTTGGAAACTTGAAGTTGAAATCCAAGAACACAACTTAGCCCCTTGAACCTTATTTTTTTTTTTGAGTGTGAAATCCTTGAAGCCATTTGAAGTTGAAGGTCAAGCGTCAAGGAATTAGGAAATTACAGAGAGCATTTTTTTTTAGTGACGACTGATTGAAACGCGAACAAGCGCCAAAAAAACGTTGGTGTTATTCAATTGTAATGTTTTCTGTCCAGAGTTAGGCGCTCTTTCAGCTTTCTAGATTGAGAAATTTGAGTATGTTTGAAAAGATCTTGGTTCATTTTTTAGCCTCTGTGTATAGTATTTAGCTCGCAGTTTGGAGGCTAAATGATTACTATTTTGGGGGGAGGAAGTTTTATTGAACCTTTAAATGGGGTTTTGACGTTTATTCATTTAAGTTTGGCACTTGTTTAGTTTGGCGCTTATTCAATTTGACGCTGCATCAGCGTTAACGTTTTTATGGGGTGTGTTTTCCATCTATTTTCTAATCACACTGTATTTCTGAAGAAGGTTTTTTTTAGCCTTTTTTTTCGTTTTTAATGTATTCTTCTGTGAGGCGTAAAAGGGGAAAAAGGGAGGAGGGCAACGAATATTTTTCGTGTGTTTTCTCTCTCTCTCTCTCTTTCTATATTACTTATTCGTTTTTTTAAGTTATATACATGTATAATAATAATAATAATAATAATAATAATAATAATATAGAGTATAAATATAGGGAGTTTTGTTGTAACGATTTGACGCAACTTTGATGCAATGTGCAATGACTTGCCTCTTTTTCGTTTTCTTGTGTGTTCGTTCGTTATTTTTTCATCGTCATCATCATCATCATTTTTGTTCTTCTTAAAATGGTTATTGCATTTGCTCGTTGATAAGTATTGATCAAAATGTTGAGATATTTACTCTTGTCATAAAAATGGCTCAAAGATTGCAGATTATTTGACATTAAATAAATAACGCGGTTTTGACGATTTGTTACTTTTATATATTTTTATGAAATATATATATATATCTCTTTGAACATGATGACTAATCGAATGTGTGTATTTTCTACTATGAATTTATTATATATGTCTCTCTCTCTCTCTCTCTCAAGTATGTTTATTTGTAAAAGAAAATGATGATCGAACGGGAATTTTTTTAACCACCGTTATTATTATCTCTTGAGAATATCAATTGAGATAATGGCTTAAAAATTGTTCCTTTTAACTCCAGTGTTAAAATAGATATTCAGATTATTTCATATTCAGAAATATAAAATATTCAGAATATTTTAGATTTCTGAATATATAAAAAAATTTGGTTTGTTCATAAGTGAATTTTAGAAGTATATTTTATACAAACTTATTCATTAAGTAGAATATTGAAATTAAAAAGTTTGCTACTAACTTGAAAATCATCAGATAAATTTCAAATTTGGTCATTTTTTTTTCTCAAAACTTTTCATAAACTTTTATTCTAAATTAAATACTACCAATGAAAATAATTTTAAAACAAATCCAGTTCTAGTTTTTAACAAACTTTGAATTTGTTATGTTTAATACTTTAATACTGATTTTCTTAACTAAAAAGTTCACGTTATTTTTAAACAACTAATAAAATAAATATAAATAATAAAAATGGGCTAGCCCCTATAAAACGGCAATCACTGTTAACTTTTTTGTAGCAAAACCCAAACGAATATAACTTATAATTCATTTTTCAAACATAAAAAGTTTATTTTAAAAGATATCAACGTAAAATTGTTCTTAAATCATTGAGCAACCCTTCTAGTTTCTAGTTCTAAACTTTCTTCATTAAGCCTTAGTTATTATGCTGTTACAGGAGCAAACTAAAGACAAATTAAAAGTGTTAGAAACTAGAAACAGGTAACTGAATCACTTAATAGTATTTTAATATTAACGATATCTTTCAAAATAAACTTTTTAAAGTTGTTATCATTTTCAAACTGACATAAGTAACTTATTTAAAAAAAAATACCAAACATGAACAATTAAGCTTAAATGATTGAGGTAACCCTTCTAGTTTCTTACACACTTTCAAGGCTTTTTTTCTTCTTTATTTTGCATCTGAAAGACATAAAATAACCAAGAGTTTGAAGGTGGTCGTTTTTACACTTTAAAATTATGTAGTATTTTCTCATTGAAAACCCGTGTTTTGAACCTGACATCGGGTCGATTTGAGTGAATTGAAGAGAAACTCGTTTTCGTCCATTCAACCTTCGAACATAATTTCGGTATGTCTCCCCCCCCCCCTTCTCGTTATCGTTATCGAGATATTTTTCTTTAGATCTTTCTCATTTATATCTCTATATATCTATATCTATATATATATATATATCTATATCTATATATATATATATATATATATATATATATATATATATATATATATATATATATATATATATATATATATATATAGATATAAATAGAGAGAGAGAGAGAGATAATGATATCGTTTCTTCTTTGTTATGTGTGTGGGTTCTCAAAGAAAAAAAAAGCATTTTCTGAATGCGGCGAAATCTATCCGTATTTATTTTCTACTATCTTGAATGTGAATGTTGCTTGATTGGGTCATTTGTGTCGCTCTCTTTCTATAGTATATTCTAGTAAATATAGCATATGCTTATAGGTAGAGAGGTAGGTTAGAAATAAAGGTGCCTTTTTTGAATGTAGTATGTGTGTGCGTTTTCTAAGTAACAACCATCCGAAAATGCACACTTGGATGAGCTTTCATTGGTGGTGGTGGTATTGGTAGGTGTTGTGCTGCTGCTGGTTGCATTTGTCATTTTTTCGTGTTGATTGTGGAGGTTACCGTTGACAGTTTGATTGAAGGACCACACGCAATGAACCCTGCCTTTTTTTCTTATGTATGTGTGTGCCCTTTATTCTATTCTAGTAGTTACCTTATTTTCAGCTACTAAATCGATGGATGTGGATGGAAAATGACGACGACGACGAAAAAGGTTTTGAGACGACGACGTCGACGATAATCACTACTAGCCTCCAGTTTTTCGTTTCTATTCACACTTTTCTTTTTCCCTCTTTTTTTTTTGTGTCTTAAGTTCGGATTCCCGTCAAAATATATATAAAAAAGAGGGAGTTTTGTGTTTGGGTATTTGAAATCCACTTATAAATTCTTGGCTGGTGACATGTTGGACCCATTTATCTCCTCAGCTTTTTCTTTTCTTATTTCACTGTCCCTTTTTTCTTACAGGTTTTTTTCTTTCTTTAAAAAGAAGGTGAACAAAAATAAAATATGACGGGGTTTTTTTTTCTTCTCTCAGTTGAATTTATCTTAAAAAAATATAAAAGGATTTATTTTTAGGCAAAATTTTGATCTAAATATAATAATAGTTATATCAGGACTAAAAATCAAATTGATTTTTTTTTTTTTCTACATTCTAAAGGATCCTTATTAAGAGAAATTAGCTTATTTTTCTGTTAAGCTGGTTTTAAAGTGTAAACGACGCCTTTATAACTCTTGATTATTCTTTTTTTGTCTTTCTGAAAGCAAAAATTAAAAGAAATTTGAAAGTGTTTTAGAAACTAGAATGGTAGCTTTTAATTCCTTCAATGGATTTTCATGTTGATACCTTTCAAAATAATATAACAAGTTTATTATCTTGAAAGTTATCGACATGAAGATACTATGAAGCGAATTCAGCTACACTTCTAGTTTCTAAAACACTTTCTAGTTTCTCTTAATTTAGCTCATGAAAGACAAAACACTCAAAGAGTTCGAAAATCACTGTTCATAAAATATCTTAAAATAATAAGCATTTTTACGATGATTTTTATTTTGACTTTTACTGAAACTTTAATAAATCAAAATATATTGTTTTACATTTTGAATAATATTAGATTTTCAACTGCAACTAAAAATTTAGATTGAATGCTTTTTCTTTTTTGAGAAAAAGCAAAAACATTTTAAATTAAAATTGTGCCAAAACAACTAATTAACTTATTAATTAACTTAATTAATACTTTATTATTTTGTTTTCCATTTTCAACTATTAACACTCATTGGTGGTCAAACACTGGATCTGATTTAGGTATTTTTTTGTCTTTCTATTTTCTTTCAATATGGCTTTTCTTTTATCATTTCTTTATGATTGCGATTTCATCTGTGGATTACAAATAATTTCAGTGTATCTTTTTTTATCCCTGATTTTTCTTCTTCTTCTTCTTCTGAAGGAGAAGAGAAACTCCGAAGAGGAGAAAGAAGAAGAAGAAGAAAATGCGTCTAGAACCATTGGAATGAATGCCTTCAAAGTTGCAAAGAAATTAGGTTGGAACGTTGGAAGAGGAGGGTGGTCCTGAGGTGGAATAGGAAGAGAGAGATGGGATTTTTTGGGATCATGGAGGAAATGACTTCTTTTCGCGTTCTTTTCAGATCTTCTTCTTCTTCTTGGGTGTCATTGAATGATTGGAGTTTTTTTTTTTTGCTCTTCTGTGTATCCAGATAGATATAGATAGATGGGTATAAAAATTTCCATTTGGGTTTCTACTTGGTTGTAAGCCTTTTTATAGCAGCTTTTCCTTTGAACACTCCTCCTCTTCCTCCTTCTTCTCTCATTTTTTTTCCTATCTTTCTCATTCTAAGTTAGTTATTAGATGTATTTTTTTTATTATTATTCTCTTGAGTTTCAAAGAAGGAGTTTCAGATTTGAAAGTCATGTTTCAAATGTGTGTTTTTTTTACTTCTAGTTTTTTTGTAGAGAAATTTAAAAAGACATCATTAGAAAAAAAAAATTAAATCACTTTTAGTGAAATTTTGTGTTAGAGTTAATTTCATCTTGTTGGTTTCGGAGTTTTTTTTTTTTTGGTGTGTTTGTGGTTCAGGTTTTTTTAGAGAAAAAATTAGATACACTAATATATACTGTACATAGGAACTGCGGTATTATTTTTTGCAGGGTTCAAAATGAAAAAAAGTTAACTCATTGGTTACCATGTATTAGAGATAAAGAGAGCGAGAGAAAGAGATGCGGGCCGGAAGGTCTAGAGAGAAAGAGAGAGAGAGAGAGAGAGAGAGTCATGTGGCCCGGAAGATAGAGAGAGAGAAAGAGGGAGGGAGAGAGAGAAAGAGGTAGGGAGAGAGAGAAAGGGAAAGAGAGAGAGAGAGAGAGAGAAAGTCATGTGGGCCGAAAGATAGAGAGACAGTGAGATAGATAGCTAGAGAAATAGAAAGAGATGGTAAAATGAAGAGTAGAAGAGCCTTTTTTTTTAGTAATGTTAATAATAATAAATACTATAAGAGGGCCGATTGGCTCCGAGTAATACATATATCTCATTTGGAGTTGTTGGTGTAAAATATACGACTGACTTGAATCGTTGTCGTCATCGTCAAACCCGACAGACGTTTTCATTAAAAAGTTTCGTTGCCAAAATTGATGTGTGTTGGTATAAAAAAAAAATGTCTGGACCAATTTTAACGCATTCATCCAAATGTGATCAAGATTTTATTATATGTATTATATGTGTATATAAAAAAGGGGTGAGGAGGAGGAGGAGGAGGAGGCTATTTCTATACATTGTGGGTTAGTAACTTCTATATATTATGGGCTTTTATAATATATGCATTCTTATACATATATAATAGATGATGGTATAAAGGGGGAGGGGTTGAGGTGGTTCTTCATCATCTTCCTGTAAATCCTATTTTGAAAATAAATGATCGTATAGATATATCGTTTATAAACGCGGAAGAAATAATTTCGTTGTTCTCATGTATATTATAATAATACAAAACTAAATGAATGGATGACATTTTTTTTAGATATAGAAGTCTTTATATGTTACAGTCAATCTGCGGAATCAGTCAACCTGCAGATTGCCTAGACAAATCTGCTCGTAAATCTGCAAAATTCAATACATTTTAGGCGTTGAATTTAGCAGATTCACTAGCAGGTTGGTTGTTTTACAGATTGCCTAGGCAATATGCAGATTGACTGATTCCGTGGATTGACAGTAACATTATATACATATCAGGGTGGCAGTGGTGCAGTTAAAATGTGTCTCTTGTTTAAAGTTAAATATATCCGGAAACTAATAAAAGCTACCTATTTGACAGCTTATGTAATTGTTAACGATTTATCAAAATTTTTCTTGTAGAAAAAAAAAGTCTGAAATATGTTGGTCTGAAATTAATAAACTTATTGAGCTTTTTTTAAAAAAAAAAACAAATAAGGGTTTCTCTTAGAAAAAATAAATTTTCCTGAAGCCTTTAAAAGGTCAAATGATTAACTACGAGCGTATTTAAATAGAATTTTTACTTAGAAATTGTTTAATAAAGGCGCTTAGTAAACAGGGTTTTCTTCTTCTTTGAAAACACGGGCTTCAAAGGGTTGAAATTAAATTTTAAATTCTAAGTTTCTTTTTTTTTGTGAATTTCGACCAATTTCCAAAAAAAAAAACCGACTTTTTTAAAAAAAATTTATAAAGTCAATAAACTTATTAATTTTTCGCCAATTATGTTTGAATTTTTTTTACAAATATTTCATTGTCAATAATAAACAATGTAAAAATTACAAATTTTTATATTTATTTGAGATATTTCATCTTTATATTTCTTGCTTTCTGCGCCATCCATTATAATATAGTTATATGGAATTTACGAATTCTTTTAGCATACATTTTTTCTAATATTTCCTTTTTAGCCTTATGGTTTGTGTGTGTGTTTGTCAGTTCTATCTTTTAAGGATTTCGCATGCTAAAAGGATCATCCTTAAGGTTAAGATTTACGTTAATTTATTGTTAAGTTTGGGCGTGTGGAGCAAGGAGCCTGATTTTTTTCTTAAAAAAAATGGCGAAACAAAAATGTTTTTTGTGTTTTACGGTATAAATTACAAGACATTTTTTTTAAATATTTAACTGTTGGACATAAAATTCATCATTTACATTTTTCTTGTTTCTACGAATAGTTTTTAGACGAGAAATTTGTTTTTGTCAGAAAATTTAGTAAAAATGTTGCTGGATGTTTTTTTAAATGTATGGAAATAAGGGAAAATGTGTCGAAAAAGAAGACAAAAGAGAGACGGAGGGGAGAAAGAGAACCGGGGGAACGGGGGGAGAGAAAAGAGAGAGGGAGAGGCGTCTTAGTGATTTCAAATTTTTTTTCCTCTTCAAGGGAAATTGTTGAAATTTGTTTTTGTCTTCAAAGAGTTTTAAAGAGATTCCTTTTTCTGTCTGTGTTTCTGTCTCCAATTCTATGTGTGTCATATATATATATATATATATATATATATATATATATATATATATATATATATATATATATATATATATAGGACACACAAAGGTGATGGCGTTTTATATTGAATTATATAAGAAAAGTGAAAAAGAAACCGGGGGAAAAATTAGGGTGTTTTGAGGGATTGGGGTTTTGTTGTTATTGTGTTTGAGAAACTTGAAGACACATTTAATTGTTATCAATTAGGTAGATAAGTGCCTATATATGTTTTGGTGTGAAATATTGCAGTTTCATGAGACAACAACAAAAAAAAACTTCAATGAAAAACACGTGATAAAAAACACGTACAAACACGTGAAAAGACACAAAACGAGACTCATTTCGCAATTTAATACTTAATGTAATGAAAATGGGGGGCGTTTGAAAAGTGCTGTTGTTTTGGTTGATTGTTTTCTGTTGTGGTTTTTTCTCCCTTTTCAACCAAAAAAAATTTTTTTGTCTTGATCATTGTTTAGTTTGTCGTGGACCATCTTTGTCGCGTATAATATGCGTCAATTTCTGAAGAAAATGCGTTTTCTCTCTTTTTTCTTAAGATTGTTTAACAATAATACAATGGAGAGAAAATCTCTCCCATTCTCCTCCTCCTCCTCCTATTTTTCTTCTGTCTTCATTGTCTTTTCTTGTCTTTTTTTTACATTTCTCCTGAAGAAGAATTGTTTTTCTTCTTCTTCTTCTCGCCCATTGCATTTTAACTTAAGTCTTTTGTCTTCCATTTGGATGGTTCACGATATCGGATCTTTTTCTCACTCTGTTTGGTTTCATTTGGTTTGGTTGATTTCTTAGATGTTTCTTCTTCTTCTTCTTTATAAGACTTTAGATATAGATAGATATATATGTACATGATGCTTTTTTCTTCTTCTTTCTTTATTTTCTAGTTATTTATTGTGTTTAGCAAATGAGCTCGAAAAAGAAGAAGAAAAAAGAACCGTCATTTTACCCTATTTAAAAAAAGTAAAAAGTCAAAAACCCCTTTTTTATCTCTTTATTGAAAAACTTCTCTTTTGTATTATATAATATGTGTGAAATATAAGACATCCAAAAGTTAGTTTCAAATAAATGTATACGAATTTCTTAATGTTTCCGTTAAAAACGTTTCGCTTTTTTTGTTTGAAAAATAAAACATTAAAAAAGGAGAACGACAAAAATTTGTTTTATTTTTCGCGCAGTTTTTGTCCCCCTTTTTAATAATGATGGTTTTTACTGTATAGCATTGATGCAGTCAGTGATTGCCGTTTTTAAGGGGCAGCCGCATTGATTCTACTGTAGATTTAAAAGCGTTAGTTCTACGGCTCGTATATTTAAAATTTAAAATGAACATAAAATTTGTTTAAAATTTACTTTAAGAAAAGTTAATTTCAAGTTTTTTTTTTAGATACTAGACTAGTCAATGTATGTGTTTGTAAGTAGTTTTGTCGTGAGTTAACGATTCACGTTTAGTGTAAATGATTTTTAAACTTCAATAAAAATGGTTTATTTTTTAACGAATCAGGTCATGAAAATACTTTTTAATAGGGATGAGCCATTCGAATCCTCGAATCCCGCGAATCTTGAAAAATATTCGAGATTTGAAAACTCGAATCTTCGCGCTTTTTTCGTCTTTCGAATTTTTCGAATCCTAACGTAAAATAAAACTGTTAAAAACTTTGGTAAAATTAGTTTTAACTCCATTGACGTCTAATAGAAAGCGGTTCACTAACAAAAAAAAACCGGCGATTGTTGCAATTTCGGTGTTATACCCGGATCACCAATGGATCACCTTGTGTTGACCCTGAGTGAAGCCACCCTTGTTTTTTTATTATTAATAATTTAATATTTAATATTATTTCATTTATTTGTATTTTCTTAATGAATAATAGAGGATTCTTATATGGAGGATTCGTGAGATTCGAGAAAATTTAGGATTCGTCCCACATCTACACTTTTTAACAAATTCTCCAAAAATTTTAGTTTCTAATAAACTTTTGAGTTTTCTTTTTGATTTTATAGTTACACTAACGGCTATATTCTAAAACATTGCTTTAAGACAAAGCAAAGCTTAAACAAAGTAAGTAACACTTAAAAATTCTTCATATTCTCGCTGTAGAACATTTTGAAAAAAGTCTTGTTTTAAATTTAGCTTAATTTTAAGCAACATTTTGAAATCCGAGGTTAATTTAAAGTTCTTTTTTAGCCCTAACTTAATATGTCTGTTTTATTAAATTTTACTTAAGTTACTTTAAATAGAGTAGAAGTACATTTCTCGGAAACATTTCTTTATTTTTCTTTAAGTAAGATTATAAAAATCGGATTAATCGTTGTTGTTACGAACAAGTTTTACTTTTTACTTAACTTTTTTTTAAAATTTGAGATTAAAATGTGTTATAAACAGGTTATTTTTGAATTATTGATTATTCCTCCTGCTTTTCAAAAGAGCAAAACTAAGAAGAATGTGGAAGTGTTTTAAAAACAGGAACTAATAATATACCTGAATTACATAATAGTGATTTTGAATTTGAATTTGAAAAATTACTCTGCAAGCAGCCATAAAGGCCTATGGCAGAGGGACAAGAGTCCAAGTGCAGCATAGAAAATGCATTGTCAAAACCAGAAAATATAAAACCCTAATGATATAAACCCAACAACAATTTCAATATTTTTTAATGCTGCAAATATATGCATTGTCAAAACAAAACAAAATTATGACTCCCATAAAATACGTTTTTCCTGCACAAAATCCCCAACAAGCGAGTTCCATTGTCGAATCGCCCTCGGGTCATGTTGATGATATATCTTTCAAAATAAACTTTTTTGTAAGCAAAAACTAAAAATGATTGTCTGCTGCTGTAAGTTGGGCCATTTTTTTTTAAAAAAACTATAAATTAATATGAAAATGCCCTGAAGTGATTGAAGCTACCCTTCTAGTTTTTTAAAAAAATATAATTTCAAGTTTCTCTTCTTTGTTTGCTTCTGAAATAATTAGAGTTTGATTGGGGGGGGGGGGGCATTAAGACCATCTTAATTTCCGTTCTTATTTATTTTTGTCTTCATTTCAAATAACACCAAAAAGTTTTAACTGACATTAACTTAAAATATGTCACTTAGCAACACACATTTGATTGTTTTATATAAGTTTATTAATTGGTTTTAAAATATATGAAGAAAAATTGAGATTTCTAAAGAACAAATCCATTTATTTTTAGCTCACTTTTTTATCTTTTATGTCATTTCAAATATTATTCTGTCTTTTTTTTTGTTGAAGTAAATTGACATTTTTTTAATAATGTTTTTTTTTTCTTAAACATAAAAAAGAGCAAATTTGTGGATCTGAATTTTCAACTATTCTTTTTCTTATTTAAGTTTATTTTTAGTTCTTCTCGTTCGGAGGTAGATTAGCATTTTATAATTAATAATTGACTTAAGACAGAAAGAAAGAGATTTTTATTTTCTCGTTCTTCTATTACTAGATTTTTGTTTCCGATCAAGAATCTTAGCTGTCACTTTGTCGTTTTTTGTCGTAATTAATCCCTTCTTTTTTTGTGAAAACAAAAATCATTGGCTGTTTTTTCTTCTTCTTCTTCTTCTTTATCTTCAATCCCCCTTTTTTTTGCTTTTGGCTTTTCATTTAATCGTGTTTTCTACATGCGTTTTTTTGTGTTTGTAAAGGTGGTCTTGGTCTCTCTCTCTTTTTCATTGATTCCTCCAAATCGACATTGTAGAATTGAGAGAGAGAGAGAAAGTAAGACTAAGAAAGAGAGAGGGAGAGAGGAAAGTAAGACTAAGAAAGAGAGAGGGAGAGAAAAAATGGAAGTCGAAAAGAAAACTTCCCAATTAAGAAAGATTTAAGATCAGAATCGTGTTCGAGAAGGGTTTTATTCCTTCTTATTTTTTTAAAACAAGTTTGAATCGAAACTTATTCTACGTATCAAATTCATATAAGTTTTAGATTTTGTATTTTTTTAAATGAGTTAAAAAGCATTTAAGAAAAGCGTGTTTTTTATAAGCAACCATTACAGATTATGCAAATGAAGGAATAAAATAAAAATAGATCTGTAATATCAAGTGAATGATGATAGCCCTTTTTGTAACTGTGACAAAATGTGAGCAAAATATTTGCTAAACAATATGACAATCATATTATTAGTATTATTATTAGCATGCTACATTAATAAGAAAAAAATTGAAAGTGTTTTAGAAACTGGAAGAGTAACTGAATCACTTAAGATGATTTTCATGTCGACGACATCTTTCAAAATAAAATATTAAATAGCATTTTTTTTTAAATGCTAGATTTTCGTCACTAATTAATCTGTTATAACTCGTGAGCCCCGTACCCCAATTAAAGCTTATTTATTATTAACGCTGAAGAAGAACATTTTGTAGCTGAAAAGGAAATACAGTGTTAATGGAATGACATAGATGGACACTACATGGAACAGACTAATCGTAGGTTACTCAGTGGCCTACAGTACACTTCAGAACATTTTTAAATATCGGTGATTAACTGGGGTTACATTAAATTAAGCTTGTTGAAGGGGGTCTGAGGGGCACAGCCCCAGAATGTACACAAAAGTGTAGGTGACTGAGTGACCCACAGTTCTCCAAATAAGTTATCTGGAAGTGCAGGTCACCTAGTGACCTATGATTAGTCACAGGCATGTAAAGACAGGGACACGCAGACGTCGCCTTTTTATGAGCGGTTAGACCAAATATCAACCAATTGGAAATGGAAAAGGGCGGGGCATGTGACGTCAGACCAAATAACAAACCAATTAGAAGTTGTCAGTCCTCATAAAAGGGCGGAGCAAACATCTGCGTGTTCTTGTCTTTACTTACCTGTCGATTAGTCTGTCGCACACTACAATTTCACCTGCAGCCACAAAATATTTATCTTCAGCTTCTTTAATAAAATTCATTTTTATACTTGACCAGAGCAGAGCATAAGTCTGTTTTAAGACTTTTTTTTCTCTCTCCTAAGATTGTCGCTGCTATTTTTGTGACATTACATCAATATTTGCTTTTTTTTAATATTTGCAACAAACCTTTTGAGATTTTGATCTTCTTTTTCATTAGAAATAACTCTTCTTTTTTATTGATAGATTTTGATTTGATGGTCAGATTTTCATTCGTTTTTTTTCTTATGTCTTTTGTTTGTGTGTTTTATACAAGAAGTTTGACATTTTGTTTTTTTTCTTGTTGTTGTTTTTCTCATCAATGATTGGTCAATAAGAATAACTTGTGGTCACTATAGATTTTCTATGTGTGTACATGAGTTTATTGCGGTTAGTAGACAATATGTTACGAGGTAAAGGGGGGGCAGCAACACACATATTGCATGTTCTTTCTAGTCTGCTTTTTTGTCTACATTGTGCACCATTCTTGTTTTGGATATTATTAACACCCACACTGGTTTTTTTTCTTCTTCCTTAAAGGCAATGTTAAACGATACATCTCCCTCCATTTTTGTTTTCTTGTTAGAAATAGTTACTCATATATATATATATATATATATATATATATATATATATATATATAGGCTATTGTTATTGCACAAATACCGATCTATTTTTCTTTTTTCGTCAGTCAGTCATAGCTTTTAATGAGCTTGTTCTTATATATATATATATATATATATATATATATATATATATATATATATATATGCCGTTTATGCAATGGGTATATACATGGTCTATTATAGTGTCTATTACTTTGACAGCAATAGTCCATTGTTTTTTTTTGTTGGTGTTTTTCTTCTTCTGTTCAGCCGCCGCCAAAACTTTAGATATATAAGGTCCCTCCCTCCCTTATATAATGTATATGTACCCATTGTTATGTATACATAGTGTATATATATATATATATATATATATATATATATATATATATATATATATATATATATATATATATATATCGTTATGAGTTTCACTCTTCCATGAGATCTAACCATGGGGTTTTAACCGATCAATTTTAAACCCAGGCTCTTGTTCAGTTAAAGCACGCATTTGAGCTCCTCGTGAGTTTTTTTTCCTCCTCCTTTTTCTTCGTCTTCTTGTGTTCCAAATGTCATTTGGAGCGGGAGAGAGAGAGAGAGAAAAGGGTGAAATTGGGGGGAAAGAGAGAGAGAGAGTCACCCCCATTTTTCCCCCGTCTAAAAGTGGTGTGTAGCTCAATGGCGCATGACGGTAAATTACAATCCGTCATCAAAGGGAAGTTCCATTTCATGAGCTCCATCTAACAAGCACCGTGTCCTGCCTCTAGTAATCCTATAGATAAAGCATACAATACAAAAAAAAACACATATCTATACAATTTTACTCCATATACAGTTGAAAATGCACATATTATGGATATTTCAAATTCTTAGATCTCATTTTTTGCAGATTTTTTTTTACTTATCTCTTCACAATATATATTTTTTTACATTTTAGATTTTTCAATTCAAGTTTGAGTTTGAATTTGAATTTCAAAAAAATATTCTCAAAACAACCAACACAAACCTGTAACAGAGGGACCAAAAGTCCAAATGTAAAACGTGAAATGTATTGTGAAAAACCTGTAGATATTAAACCAAGAGGCGGACTTTGAACTCCACCCAAAATGTCACATGGTTCTAGTTTCATTTTTGTCTTCAATTAACTTGTCAGTAAGCGTAGCGAGTAATTTTATTTTAAAGAAATTCATAAAAATGTTGTTTTACTGGCTTTGTTTGGATTTTTAAACTTCAATTGAGTTTCATTATTAAAATCGGCCCTCAAACTAAGTGGTCCTATCAGGGGAAAAAATGCCAGATTACTCGATTTTTGGCTGCCCAGTCCATTCCTGAATTATAAACCTCACAATAATTCCAATTGTGAACTAGGAACTTCATAATACAATTTGATTTTGATCCACAAAATTATGTGTATTAGAAGTGAAGTGGAAATTGAAGTTAGATTTGTGTTCATTTTGTGAACACAACTTTAAAAAGAGACAACAACAATTCTTGTTTATTCAAGTTGTACTCTTAATTTTATATTATATAATATTTGGATGGTTTTTTTTAAATAAATCTAATTGCATTACGTCATCAACTGGTTTATTTTTTCTTTCTCTCTTTTCAAAAGGATTGGCTATTATGTTTTTATTTTTTTTTTTATATTTTATCAACTTAGCAACGGTCTGAATAATAAATTAGTTTGTGCAAAATCCATTTCGAAAGCGCAATTGCTTCTTATTGTCTTCTTCTTCTTTCTTCATATTCTCCTCCTCCTCCTTTTTGCATTGTCAGCAAAAGCAGCATTATTATATTAGAAAGTTTCAACAAAATATGGCATTCATATTTTTACCCTGTTTATGTGTAATAGGGCCTTAATAGGGATAAACAAAATGCAGGGAGGAAAAAAAACACAACGCTTAAAATCCATTTTTTTTAGGGTTGGATCGCACATTTAGAAAAAAAAAATGTATTTGGAAATAAGAATTTATCTAATTTTAATAATTTCAATGTAATTATTTGTTAGAAAAAGTAGGCATGGTGGAAATGGTTTCTATTCTATCAGGAGGAATTACAAGTTATCAATCAATAGAAAGGTGTTCTTTAATGCCTCGTTTCCACTGAGGTGAAAATTTGAACACGTTTGTTCTACTTTTCACCAGTTAAAATCTTCAAGATTTCAACTGGTGAAAAGTAGAACACACGTGGCCCTTTGTCTGTGATAGTGAATAGGCGGAGGCCATTTTTTCTTCTATTTTTCATCAGTTGAAATTTTCCAAAAGTAAAATTTTTCGCCCCAGTGGAAACAAGACATAAGGAGCCATTTTTCTTATAGAGGCAAATATGTCCTTTGAAGTGTTTTCTGTTGTAATTTGTGCGAGAACTCTTGACCGCGAAGGAAAGCAGAAATGTATAGCTCTGAAGTTTTTGGTTTCTGTTTTCTGCTTGTTTTTCTGTGTTTACCACACTTACGAGGTCGTAAGTGTCTTTATTTCCTATTCTTTAAGAAGGAATTCAATACTCAGAACTAATTGTATTTCCATAAAATAATGTCGCATTATCGAAAATAGCATTTTTTGCTATTTTTTTCGTCAACGGAATATTTGATTGAACGGAGTTTTTTATTTCATTTTTTTTGTTTTCAAATGTTATTTGTATTTAAATGGAAACCAAAATCGATAAACAAAATGAAATTATTTTCATTTATTCAGTTTTTCTTCTTCTTGAATGCAAATTCAATTTTGTTAAATCGGTTAGCAAAAAATATGAAATTTTTTTTTTAGAAACTGGTATTCTTAGTCTTGAACAATACTTGTTCTATGTATAATTGTCTTTTCTAGCCTCTGAATGCTAGCCTCTAATCACTTTTTTCAATCATAAAGACTTGTTTAGAGGCTAAAATCTAGGGAAACTTGTTAAGTGATGACTTTTGAAAGAACAAGATTTTTTTTACCAACTGAATTTCAGTAAAAAGTTAATTTTGCTTTTTAAAATACATGTTTTAGGCATTTAATATTACTCTAAAATAAAAACTAGTGGAATCGAAGTTAATATTTCTTAATTAAAATTATAGAATATTTTAGATATGTAGTAGTTTTTTAAGATCTTGAAGTAAATTCCAACTAGAAGCATTTTTTATAATTATTTTGTATTTTACGAGAATTTATATCATATATTTCTATCTGTTATACCTAGTACGCGCACACCTGATAATTTAAATGCATTTAAATTATGTGTTCTACAGAGCCCCGTGAAGGACAAACGAACAATATGTCGAATTCAATTTATTCAGTTAATAATCTGAAAATATTGAGTTAATACTTAAATATAGAAACTATTGACATTAAAATATTGATTTAGTATTTCAATTTTATAAATATTAATAATAAAGTCAATTTTTATTTGGGTTTATGTTCCTAACTGGATTCCGTATGATTCACACCTAACCAAATTTAATTTGAATTCATTTAACTCATGTGTGAGTACAAGGTATAATAAGAGTATATATGTCAAATAAAAATTTCTTTTAATATTTATATATTATTTATAAGGTATATTTCTAAGTATTATAAATACGTGAAATATATTTAAACGGTTTTCTTATGCGGTTTTTTTTTACATCGATGTTTGTTTTTAAACGTCAAATCTGTTTGCATTGTGCGGAATTTTTCAAGTAAATTTCAGACCATTTTTTTTCTTTTACAGTTTAACTATGTGATATGGGGGGGGGGGGGGGGTGGAGCTTATTTATTGTATACTGTATATACATTTAAAGTAAACGATTTTCGTTGCTGTGTGGATGTTAGAATAAAAAGGTCTTTGCTTGCTGCTATTGCTGTAATTTTGAAATATTTTGCAATCTCTTTATTTTTTGTTGCAAACATTTAAATAGGGATAGAAAATAGTTGTCCTTGAGAAGAAAAATACTGTATAATTTTTTTTTGGATGCATTTTGGGTTACTTTATATTATGTAAGGGGAGAAGGGGGTGCTTCTTCTTATATATAAACACATTCAAGTTTAGATTTTGATGTATTTTAACTGAGGATAGAGAGAAAGATAGAGGAAAATGCAGATGAACAGAAAAAAAAAAGACAGAAAAATAGTGAAGTGATAGTTATTTTTTCCGCTTTTATTTCTTCTGGAATTTTGCCAATTTGCCCATTTTTTAGATTTTACTGATTGAACTTCTCTCCGCCCCCCTTCCCCCCTTTTTAAAATGAACACAATTTTCGTCTCCTTTTTTTTTTTTCTCAACCTTAAATTTGGTTTTGGTTAGGGTTAACGCAAAACGACTCTCCTCATAACCAATGTTAAAGCTTCTTTGTGTTGTTTTTAATTTGCCTCAAATCTGCTTAAGGTGGTTTTTGAAGTGTAAACACGTCTCTCTCTAAGAACTCTTTGTTTATTTTTCTGTCTTTCAGATGCTCCAAAATTAAGACAAACTTTAATATGTTTTTACTAACTAGAAGGATCAATCACTTAAGGATATTCTTTATGTTTGAAAATACCTTTATCATATATCTTTAATAATAAATTCCAAATTGTGACACGACTGGCCCACCTCTCGTACCTTTGGCTCCATTACCGACGACGCGGGAGGAACTTCGTCCTCGTTGACGACGTTGTTCCCTCTGCTGAGTCGGTGGTGCCGGGGTCGACTCTGTTGTCGACTGCTGCGGACCAGCCTCTATTGCTGTTGAACCTCTGGGGGTTGGGTTCACCGGGCGCGACATTTACTTGCCTTGCCTGGCACGGCCCACAAAAAGACCGTCTTTCCTAGGGATCTTTGGTATAGGCGTGACGATGCCGAAGAAACTCTAGTCCTCTTTGATTGAGTTGCTGGAGGCTCCAGGCAGAGGGACTCAGGCTGTGTCTGAGTACCTTCTGCTGGATACTCCTCTATTTTAGGAGTACAGGAACTCGATACAATCCAAAATACACAATATGACACTGGTTGATGTATTCTGGACAAAACTCTTTACTTGCTCTTGATTACATAATTATTATTGCTTTTACATAATTATATTCTCTAAGTCAGATCTTCACTCTCTGAACTCTAGACTCTGGTTCAGGGGTACTTCTTGAATTCTCAAGACCAACTCTCTAGTTTGAACTCTCTACTCTGACTGTCCTCACACTCAAGTCTCAGGCTCACTTGTCCGGTCTCCTGGGAGGGGCAACTGTCACCTCAGGGCGTAATGATTGACCAACTGGGCCAATCATTGCCCTGGGCCGGGGATATTAAATCATAATCGGAAATATTCTTGGAACTTATTTCCAATTTTCTCACGGTCGGACTTGGTTCCACGAATTCTCTAGAATTCGGGCCACCCATGTCCGAACATCTGTGCACCAAGGGGTGCCTTACTGTCAAAACTGAATTTTTGACTTAAGTGTTTCACCTTCTGTTTCTACAGGGTGTCACACACCCCCCTTCTTTGAAGGAGGCACGTCCCTGGGCCTCTAAATTTTGACTCTTTTAAACCCCCTTTCCCTTAGCCTTCCTCTGCCTACGGGACCTCGGAACGTACACGTGAGACTTGTGTGTGTTTCCAATCATTACAAAAAAAAATGATAGAAACAAAACTCTTAAACGAAATTAAAACAAAATACTTAATTTTGATCGTTAACTAGAATGCGACTGATTCTGACTACGCGGCGGAGCTACGCAGAGCTCACTGAACACCGCTTCTTTGGGTTAAGCCTTAAATGAAATCTTTATATAAAAGAAATAAAACAACAACAAAATACTTAATTTTGCATGATTCTATGGACTCTACTGGTCCCTACTATGTGACGAAAGCTATGACGAGCTTGAACTATGCCACCTCTTTGGCTTAAGCTGTGAATTAAAATATAAAAATAATACGAAACTCTTTATGAGTATTATTAAAATATCAACTTATAAAAATATTATACAAATATTATTACATGTATAAAAATACAAAACTAGACTTCTCGAAAGAAGAACTCTTTGACTCTGAAAACTCTTTTTTTTTTAAAAAAAATATTACTAAAATATCAAAACACTTTCTAACAAAAATTTCGGTTCTGCATAAAATTTTTGGCGCTTGATAAAAATACTAAATTTTTAATCTTTTTAAGAGGTAACGAACTCTACCTCTATTCATGCGGATCCACGAAAGGATTCTCTTTAATTACGCATGCTCTAAAAGGAACTTAAAATTAAGAAGAACTTAAAATTAAAATGTTCTCTCGATGAGAATGTTCTCTTTTGACTCACTGGTGCTCGCTGGTGATCGGTGTATCTCACAATCCATTAAAGAAGAGTCTCACCTTCGGAAAAACGCGAAGTAGTTCCGAAGGGGCTTCTGAACGCGAAAAACACTTCACACACTCTGGCACTTCGGGACTAGACGTACCAAGTTGGTTGGTCTAGTGCCCTTCGCTCTTTTTCCTCTTTTCTCTATTACGGGTAGACGCGATGTAAACCCGTTGAACTCTTGAATGCGAAGCACATTATTGACTATGGGTAGGGATCGCGCACATCAGCCCATCCACGGTGGGGCGCCTCTGCTGCCCTCATGATCATTCGGAGTGTCGTCTCAATCAGACATTCCCTTCCGAGGACCTCTAGCTGGGGCAGGTCGCCCATGATCGCATGGACCACTGCATCATACAGTAGCACCACTCTTTCGGTGCGCCCACCTGTGAACCGAAACTCGCCGTAGCTAATGTCTATCTCGTGGGTCGGTCCAGGTTGGAGTAGTTGATGCAGGAAGCATCTCACGTTCCTTCTTTCTCTTGGCACATTCCACCCTCCCCTATAGTAGTAGATTCGGCATTCTAGCGTCGTCCTCTTAATTATGACGAGGGCGACGTCCCCTCTTGTCTTCGCTGTGAGGAGGTAATGGCGGCACGTAGTCGATAGGGCGACATGCGGCATCCCATGACGTGGCGTGAAGCACCCCAGGTACTGGACTGACCTGGGTGCCTGGTGTCGGTACCAGCGCACGATAAGGTTGTTCAGGAGGACTGGACCCATCTCAATTCCTGGGTCTTCTCTCGCGCTCTTCTGTCTACTCTCCTCTGCGTCTCTTCCAGCGGGACTAAATCGGTAGTCCGGGACTTCTGCCGGCCTCGGAGGAACTGGCGGACGAATCTCTCTCGCTCTCTCTTGGTGGCCGCTACTTGCAACCACTGGTTCCTCCGCTCTCCGCTGCATGGCATAGGTTGCGCTTTCCAGCCGCTCACCACTTCTCGTTCTCGGACGAGCCCCAACTTCCGCCCGGAGACTCTCCGGTAGCGGGAGTGGCAGTCCGATCTTGCGGATTTGCACGGCTGGGTTGAATCTCACCCGCCGCTGGCTGGATGCCTCTATGTCTCTCTCTTGATCTCGGGAGGCTCCCGGCTCTCTTTGCCCTCTGTCGTCCCTTCGAGTGTCGGGGACGATGATGGTAGCCCTCTCCGATGTCCTGCTCCGGTCGGCCGGGACTGGCGGTCGTTCGGGGCGGCTCGTTCGGGACTGAGGAGGTAGTGGCCAGGATTCGGGGTCACTTGGATGGTGTCTACCCCCCTCTTGTGGTTGCTGCTCCTTGGCCGAGGACACCAGCATCGTTCTTTGTCCTCCTTCCTCCTCTTCCTCTTCTTGTCCCCTTTCTCTAGTTCCTGGTGGACAAGAAGGCTCTTTCTGGGATGGAACGGCCCTTCGTTCCATCGCTTGCTCTTCTGGTGGTAGCCTATGGACGGATAGGCTACCACTCTTCTCGGTTATGTTCTTCGCGAGGCTGTTTAAACCGATCTTGACAATTCGAACTAATTCTTTCACGACTTTCACTCCGATAATGGTGAGTACGATTAAAAGAATGAGAACCAAGGTGACGATATTTATTGAATTTCCCTTCTCATTGGGAAAATGTGTCTCCCACCCTGTCGTGGTCAGATGACCATTTTCGGGGGTCCTGTTTCCATTTTTCTGTTTATTTACTTTCACAGAGACGAAGGATCGTTTCTCCTCCATCTTTACTAAGGTGGCAGTCATCTGAACTCCGACCTGTCTAATGGAACTTCGTCCTAAATCTTGGTTCCTATTGTCAGAAGGTGTCAATTGACGTCTGATTCTTCTGCCCGTCCCTTCTTGGGGCTTTCGTCTGCCTTTGCTACAAGTTGTGACGGCTACTCTTTCTTGAAAATCAGAGTCGGCTTGACCTCTGGCCTCGTCGTGTATAACTTCTGTATACATTGTTGTTTTTATTGCCTTGTGGGTGGGCTTTGTAAACCTCTTGTTTAATAAAAACATTTCTCTTGTTTCAATTCTGCATTTGTGTTTTCTTTGTGAATTGATACCTCGATGACTCATGTTAAAATTTTGCTCATAAGTTGGTTTGATAGGCTTCTCTATGGCGTCGTCTACACCCTCTAAAACTTCATCTATCTCTCGTTCACTTATGTAGCCTATGATGTCATCATCGTCTTCAACACCTCTATTGAACGATGAGTCGTTCTCTACTGTTGAAAGTTCAGGTAAGTATTTGTGATACTCGCTAACCCTCTTGGATGTCTTCGGTTTCTTCTTCACGTTTGTGGATACTTCGTGATGGACATCTCTCTTGTTACTCATGGATGCTGCTTGCTGAACATCTCGCTTGATTTGGGTGGATGCCTCTTTCTGGACATCTCCGCTGTAGCTCTTCGATGCTGACTTCTGAACATCGCTCTGGTTGCTCTTAGATGCTGTCTTCTGAGCATCTTCTTCGTTACTCTTAGATGCTGTCTTCTGAGCATCTTCTTCGTTACTCTTAGATGCTGTCTTCTGAGCATCTTCTTCGACCGGGGAATCGACCTTACTCTTCTTCGAAGGTATTCTCTTCGTGAAGGGCGGTGGGCCCCTTTTCACCGCCGCCCTCATTAGTTTAAATGTTGCTGTTGGGCTTCGACGGGGAAATAGGTCGTCTGTCCGTTGACTAACACGGCTACGTACTGTTTTCCATCAGGCCCTGTGGAAACAGCTGACTCTTGACTCATTATATTGCCGACTGTAGATGCCTGTCGTTTATCGGGCTGTGGGCAATTTCTACCAAAATGACCTTTTTGGCGGCAGTTATAGCAAATGACCTCCTCTAGAGGCACTTTAGGCTTCTGCCCTCTATTTCTCGGTGATCTCTGTCTATTTCTCTGAGATCTCTGGCCCTGTTGCTTCTTCTGCTGAGATTGCTGCTGTTGGCCAGAATTTGGAGCGTTGCTCTGCGCAACGACGGCGTATACTCTGTCGTCATAAGCTCCTTTCGCTTGGTTCTTTCTACTCTTGTTACTCTGGTTCTGCTGACCAGACTGCTTTTGGGGTTGGAAGGGTTGAAGCGCGCTTTGCTCCACGATCTCCCACTCTTCATCCATAATTAAAATTGACTCGACTCGATTTATAAATTGGACGAACTCTTTTGTGTCCGCGATTGGACACGTCTTGGTGTGCTGTCGAATAATTGGGTGCAATGTTTTGCGCAAATTCGACACTCTAACTGGCTCTGGGATGTTAGGGCATAACAGGTATGACATGCGCAAGTAATTTCGCATATAAACTGCTGAATTCTCACCCTTTCGTTGTCTCATCCTTTCGAATTCTCCTTGAATTCGAACTGCGTCATCTGCTTTTCCGAACGCGTCTACTAACGCTCGGCGCAGCTCTGTCCACGTTGGTTTCTTGTGCTCTCTCGAGAAACCAGCTAACCACTCCTGGGCATAGCCTATGAACGCGGTCTTGGCGAAGTACAGTCTATGTACGTCGTTCCACTCTTGTATATCTGCAATGTCCTCGAAACGTTGCAGAAACTCGTGCACTGACATGATGCCATCGAAACGTTGAAGCGTTTCGAGCGGATGGCGACCATGGTATCTTTTCACTAACTCTTGGCATGATGGCGCATCAGCGTTGTCATCTAACGTGATGGCTTGAATGTTCATGCTTGACTCTGGGTTAGGCGTGTCCCTTGCTCTTGGGCGCGCCTCTTGAAATTCGCTTTGAATATCATAAACGGATGCGAACTCACTCGTTTGGGTTGTGTCCGCTTTACTGGTGAATCCAAACACGTTGAGCATGGACTCCTTCTGCTTCTTGGTCCGTAGACTGGCCAGGTACTCTGTGGCGACTTGCTTCTTCATCTGGGCAGTTAACTTCAGGACCTCTTCCTACGTTACTCTTGGCGTCCTCTTTGCAGATCTCGGTGTGGCTGAAGCTCCTCCAGTAGCTTCATCTTCATCTTCGGTGTCGTTATTGGCACTATACCCCGCAACACCTCCACCATTTTGTGACACGACTGGCCCACCTCTCGTACCTTTGGCTCCATTACCGACGACGCGGGAGGAACTTCGTCCTCGTTGACGACGTTGTTCTCTCTGCTGAGTCGGTGGTGCCGGGGTCGACTCTGTTGTCGACTGCTGCGGACCAGCCTCTATTGCTGTTGAACCTCTGGGGGTTGGGTTCACCGGGCGCGACATTTACTTGCCTTGCCTGGCACGGCCCACAAAAAGACCGTCTTTCCTAGGGATCTTTGGTATAGGCGTGACGATGCCGAAGAAACTCTAGTCCTCTTTGATTGAGTTGCTGGAGGCTCCAGGCAGAGGGACTCAGGCTGTGTCTGAGTACCTTCTGCTGGATACTCCTCTATTTTAGGAGTACAGGAACTCGATACAATCCAAAATACACAATATGACACTGGTGATGTATTCTGGACAAAACTCTTTACTTGCTCTTGATTACATAATTATTATTGCTTTTACATAATCATATTCTCTAAGTCAGATCTTCACTCTCTGAACTCTAGACTCTGGTTCAGGGGTACTTCTTGAATTCTCAAGACCAACTCTCTAGTTTGAACTCTACTCTGACTGTCCTCACACTCAAGTCTCAGGCTCACTTGTCCGGTCTCCTGGGAGGGGCAACTGTCACCTCAGGGCGTAATGATTGACCAACTGGGCCAATCATTGCCCTGGGCCGGGGATATTAAATCATAATCGGAAATATTCTTGGAACTTATTTCCAATTTTCTCACGGTCGGACTTGGTTCCACGAATTCTCTAGAATTCGGGCCACCCATGTCCGAACATCTGTGCACCAAGGGGTGCCTTACTGTCAAAACTGAATTTTTGACTTAAGTGTTTCACCTTCTGTTTCTACAGGGTGTCACAAAATATATCATGATAAATATCATATTTTTCAAAATAAGCTTCAACTTTAAGCAGACGATATATTTTAATTTTTGTCTCTAAAAAGTTTATTTTGAAAGATATCAACATGAAAATACCCTTAATTAAAAAAAAATACTTTCTAGATTTTCTTCATTGAAAGACGGACTGATCAAGAGTTTGGAAATCAGCTGTTTATAAACTATCTTAAGCTGAACGAGTTGGATTGGGTTATTTTTAACCAATTATTGTACAAAATTCACTTGAGTTTTGTTAGTTTTTACCCATCATTCCCACTTCTTTTTATAAATTACTTCAATTTACTAAATTACTAAATAAGTCTACAAAAAAGTTTTCTTTTCTTAATTATCATCAAATGAATGGATATTAAAATAAGCCCACTTAATTGCAAACATGAGTGAACGTGTGCGCGACCCCTCCACTTTATTAAATTGTGATCATAAAATGCACAATAAACAACCACAACAATTAGACTAGAATTTGTGTCACTTTAACTTCGTTTTATCTGTTTTTCACATTTCAATGAATCTTTTTTTTAATAATATATGGGATCGAAATTTAGGCTATGAATTTGTTTCTAGTATTTAATACCAGTTGATGGTGCTATTTTTGAAATTGAGTTTTGTGTCACAAAAAGAATGGTATTTTTGGTCAAAATTGGGGTTAGGTTGGAATTAGGTTCTTAATCAGTTTTTTTTTTGTGAATATTACATAGCTTTTGGCAACTTTGATGAGAAGAAAGAGAGGAGGAGGAGGACGATGTTATTTGAATGAGAATTATTTGCTAATTCTAAAATGAGTTGATGGTAGATTATATATTATACCTTGAAGGGTGGTTTCAAAGACGACTAATTTAACTTTGATGATGGACACAGTAGTGACCAACAGAGAATGTATAACATTTGTAAACCGCATTCATAAACAACTAGCCGAGGAGGAGGAGGAGGAGGATAATCTACGATTTAGCTTTTAGCCACAAAGTAGTTCTCTTATGGGAATTAATCGTTATGTACAATGTAAATATTATTACACTTTACATTTTTTTCATGATGATGATGATGATGATCACTATTTAATTTATATTTTTTATAAAATAAACATTGGATATTTTACTCAGAACCTTCTCAAAAGGTCTCAAATCACTGCAAACATTGTACAAATTAAACAAACTTTTCAATATAGTTTTATTAATTAAATTTTGTAATTATTAATTTTTGATAATTTTTACAATTTTGTTGGTAATTTTTTTTTAAATATGAAACGAGATTTTGATGTCTCGTTCAGGTTCAGAGAATTTATCCTGAAATATGGCAATCACTGCAAACATTTTATTTACATATACAGTATTATTTTTAGAAAATAAACATTGGTGGTTTTAAGAACCCCCTGAAATATGGCAATCACTGCAAACATTGTACCAATTTAACTTTCATAAAGTTTTTTTTATCTTGTTTGTGGTTACGTTTTTAATTAATTTTTGTAATTAGTATTTTATTTTTGAACATTTTATAAACGCTTATAGATTTTTTGTTAGAAATGAGAGATTTTCGTGTCGGGTTCACTTCAATAGAATTCTCTCCTAAAATACGGCAATCACTGCAAACACAATACCCGGTACACGATGATTATTAAGTGAAAATCGGTTAACAATGAAAAAGAAAACGACCGGAATATTTTTTTCCGTCTTCAGATGGGGTTTATGAACAGATGATTTTTGTACTCTTCATTATTCTTTTTTTCAAAGAAGAAAATAAAACTAGAAAGTGTTTTAAAAACTAGAAGGTGCTGATAGCTCACTTTCACTTAATTTTCATGTCGACATTTTTTTTAATAAACTTTTTATAGACAGACAATTAAGAAGTATTGTCTGCTTAAATTTGGAGTTGTTTTCAAACTTTTACAAAAAGTTTATTTTGAAAGATATTCAACGTGAAATGATTAAGCGCTTTCTCTTTCTCTCTCTCTACCTCCTTCTAGTTTCTAAGATACATTCAATTTTCTGTTCATTTTTCATCTGAAAAACCACTTAAACAAGTTTTGTGTTAAAAGAATTAATTTTTATGCTATTCTAATCAATCATATATTTCGGGTTATCCGATTTTTCAATAGAAAAGAGAACAACTTATCAAACAAACTAGTTTTTTTTTCTTCTTCTTTTTGTTTATTGACTGTTTGATTAAAGTATAATTGATTGACGTAACAAATATTTGAGAAGTCAATTTATTCTCTTTTATTCATTATGTACGGGTTTTTGTTTATTTTAGATAAATGTCAATTAAGAAACAAAAGTGTGTGGAGGGGGGGGAGGTAGAGAGTAGTTAGTAATAGTAGGAGTAGTAGTAGTAGGAGGAGGAGGGTAGGAAGGTGAATAAACAAACACAAGCAACAAAAAAAGAGGATTCCACTTACCGAAATTAAATAGCTGAGGTTTTTTCTTATGTGTTTTTATGCACGTATCATCACTACATATGTATATATACAGTACATTGAGAGAGGGGTTTTTTAAGGTTTGTCTAATTTAAAAAAATCATCTTCTTGAATGAGAAGATGCATTGAGGGGAAGCGAGAGGTTGGATAGAAAGGGGGAAGAAGTTAAGGAGAGACGACGACGACGACGTTTATATATTCTAATGATCAACTTGGAAGCATTTAAATGTTGACTGTCATGTGGTAAATAACACGGTTAAGTGCTTTGCAGGTTTATAGATACTGTATAAATATATGTACGTGTTTGTACGCTTTTTAGATGTAAAACGCCTCATCTGAGATATATATTCAATTGAAGGGTTTCTATATGTTAAATAAACATGAATATATATTTAAGGAAGAAGAAAAAAAGGAGGCGGATTTTTTTAACTGTTCATTTTTCATTTCTTGTTTAGCCTACTTAACTTTTCAGGTTCGTCGTCGTCTTCGTCGTCGTCTCCATCAACTCTTTCTCACTATCTTTTACCGAATGCAGATTTTTATCATTTTTTAAGGTGGTTGGTTATTTTTCTTCCTTTTTCTTCAAAATTGTCTGTTTACTTTAAGATATTTTTTTTTGTATTTATGCGACCGTCATAGTAGCAAATCAGCCATTCTGCAAACTAACTTAGTTAATTTGCAACAACAAAAATAACATTAATTTGATAGTAAGGGATGGATCACACATGCTGTAAAACCACCAGAAAATAGAATTCAGTTACAGTTTTCTTTTGAATTCAAAAGATATATTTCGCTTCTGGTAAATGCCATAAAAAGTGACTTTTTTCAGCGTGTGGGATATGTTTCTAGTTTTCTGAAACACTAGGGAAACTAAAACACAACACGAAAAATCTATAAAATATTTATTGATTGCCTTATTGATATAGACATTCAACAAACTGCCAAAAACTGAACTATAGCTTTAACGATAGGGATTCGTTTCTGAAACTAATGTTAACCGAATATCATGATTGGAGTAATGGCACGGTGTCAAAGGTGCTTTTTCTATGAACCTATATAGAGTTTGGTAAGCTACGTTATAGCGAGGTATCGTTCTCAGAGGTGACATTAAGTGCAATAGTATATTGAAATGATGTGTTTTTCTCTAAATTAACTAGTGACTTTGCAGAATGACTAATTTGCAACTCTGACGGTAACATCGAGAAAAGGGGGGGGGGAAGGGATGTTCTTGTTTAAAAAAAAATCTTTTCAACGTGAAAATTACACAGCGGTGCATCATTTGAATATTGTATTTAATGTGTGTGTGGTGCGATTTTATCCGTACCATTTCAATTCTAAGGTGATAAACCGGAAATTAAGTCGATGCCATCGTATATATACATATACTTATATAGATGGTGGCTTTTTAGTTTGAATCTCTTGCAATGTAACGATAAAAATTCCTTTTTCAATGAAGGTTTTTATTAAATAAAAATTGTTTTAACAATACTAACAGAGATTTAAGCATTTTATTTTAGAGAATTAAGGGATTTTTTTTTAAAAAAAATTCTTATTTGCATTTTTATAAGAACCAATTGTTAGCTTCAAAAATGGTTGAAGGTGGTAACAATATAAGAGCTTTTAAGTTCAAAAAAATTATTTTTGAGCTTTTACTTTTTAAGTAAAAAGGGGTAAAAGTTTTGTACGATTTGTTGGAATTTCGTATTATATCAGTGAATGCAATTTTTTCTATGTCATTTCTATAGTCGACATTTTGAGGGGGAAAAAAACGGTTGAAAGCAAAAATGTCTTTGAAGGAAGAAAAAAAAAATCTTCCAAGTTGATTGCTGGAAATTTTTTATACCTAGAAGGTTTTTATGTTTGAAGTGATTTAGGATGTTAGGGTGCTTTTTATATATATCATTCATTGTAGTTCTTTCCCCCCTTAGCCTTAGATGATTCTTCTACTTTTTTTTTGGTTAGGGTTTTTTCCCCCCGCAGTTTTGACTTGTTTGTGTAGAAAAAGAGAACACAGAGAAAAGAAAACCTTGAGCCAAATGTTTCTTTGAATAGATGGGCTCATTAACCTGGGATTTAAATGAAGCATCCAGTTGTAAATAGGATTCTTGAAATGTTGGAGAAACATTCATTGTTAAGACATTTTTTTTTTGTTGTGTGTTTGGTTCTTAAAAGAAAATTTTCTGTTCATTTTGTCAATTTCAGTTTGTTTGAAATTGTATTGCGGTAAAACAAATAACTGACGTCACATTTTGATGACACTAAAATGGTGTACCATTAAGTCGTGTATACTTGACCAGAGATTTACAAAACAAATTATTTTGGTCTTTCATTATTTCATTTTAAAATCTTATAAGAAATGGTATAATTTTATAATTTCTACCGGGGGTGAGATGGATGGAAACAAAAGTTTTTAAAATATAAAATATTCAAATATAGAATATTTTGATAATTGTGATAAATTTGTATTTGAAATTGATTATTTAAAAATATATTATACGGAAATATAAATGAAGAAACGTTTCAAAAAGGTGTAAATTGAAATATGATGAGTCTAATATGTAGGTGTCGCTCCAGTGCCTTCTTTCATTTATATTGAAGCTGATTTCCAAACTCTTTAGTCTTAATTAGGACCTATTCTCTCTTTCAGAAGAGCAAAATGGAGAGAAACTACTGTAGAAAGTGTTTTAGAAAACTAACTTCAGAAACAAAAAATTAAAAAATAACGTCTACTTAAAGTTGGAGTCATTTTCAAACTGAAATAAAAAGTTTATTTTAAAAGATAATCAGCCATGAAAATACTTTTTGGTGATTGAATTACTGAAAGATAGAATAATAATAAAGAATACAAGAGGCGTTTACAACACTTTAAAACCACTTTAAAATGAGATGATTTCAAAATGGGTATGTCACATTTTTACGTAGAAATTGTGACACTATTTTCATTCTTTTCAATTTCATTTTGTGTGTCACTTCCGTGTATCGTTTGTTTTGCACTTTTCTTATTGTTTCATCTCTCTTTCTGTCTCTTTCTCTCTCTCTCTCTTTCTCTCTCTCTCCACCCCCACAAATCTGCAATAAAGAAGCAATCATGATTGTTTCTTACTGATGATGATGATGATCATCATCATCATCGTTCGCACTGTTGGAGGTTTTTTTACGGTTAAGGTGACTTACATTTTCAAAAGTATTACGTTGTATATTTACAATAGATACAACAACAACAAGATGGCACGGTGGCCACGACGGATTTGCCGCCATCATCATCATCAATGATGCACACATATATTCCATTTTTCTCAATGGATGGTAGCTTGATATGTTGCGGTTATTATAACTGAGTTTATACAGAAGAGAGAGAGAGAGAGAGAAAATATAGGCAGCTGGTGTTTGTGTGACCAGTTTGAAGCATATTTAAGGGCGGTTGTATATCTATATATATTTGGTAACAGTTGGCCCCTCGCACTTGCCTTGCGGGAGGTTCTTCATAAAAATATCGCCTGCTGAGTCATATTTACCCTCCTACTTCTATTTCCTCCTCTTCTAGTTTTTATTGGTGTCGTCTAGGTTGTAACCAATTTCGAAAGATTTCATCTCAAACGACAACGAGGGTTGGAGGTGGAGGCTAACTATTAGAAGATTGCATTACGTCATTGAATGTCCTCAATAACAGCTTAGTTTCAAGATTTGAGAACAAAAAACTCAGCAACTTTTGTACGAAACTTCTTATACCTTTGAAAAAGGTTGTATTCTTAGTGATTGCTAAGTCAAGGGTAGTGCTAAACATATAAACTTTTGATATGAACGTTTGAATTTAGCAGTAGCTTCGACTTTTGTCATCATGAAAGCTTCTTAATGACGGGTTTAAAGATGAGTGAGCTAAACTCATCAACTTTTTTTGTTAACCTGAAACTTCTTATCAAAAGTTAATAAGTTTTAAGCAATACCTTCACTGTAAGTATACTCTCAACTATATTATATGGAAGCATTTGCTAGCCTCCAACCCTGGTCGTCGTTTGAGATGAAATCATCTCAGTTGGAATCAACATTGTAGTCTAAAGGCATTTTTTGTGCTTTTTTTTTTCTCCTTATTTTCCAACTTATTCCCCTCAACATATTTATTCTGTGATGACGATGATGATGAAGATGAAAATCATATGCTTGGTTGTATGTATGGTAGTTCTGCTGCAACACCTGGCACATTTATTGGGTGCCACCACCACCGCCACCATAATATATATATTATATATATTTATATTAGGTTCGAAATAAAAGAGAGAGAGAGAGAGAGAGAGAGAGAGAGAGAGAGAGAGAGAGAGATTCGGATATTTTAGGTCCACCGTTGAATTTCATTTTTCCTGCATAATAATCTCATTCTCCGATTGCTGCTTAGCAACAACAACACTCACACAAAAATCACCAAAAATAACATTGCTTTTTGTCATTGTGGATGACGACGACGGTGGTTTTTCTTTTTGTGTCCTTTTCTATCAATCTATTTTCTTGAATCTTCTTAACTTTAAAACCCATCACTTTTTTATCTTTCTCCATCAGGTCTATCTACGATTTGTTTCTTGTTGTTTTTTCTCTTCTTCTTATTTTTTGATGCCAAAAACAGAAAATTACAAATCTCTCTTCTTTACTCTTCAATTGCACCAACCATAAGATGGACTTTTCTTTTGAACGAATCAAATGGTTTTATATTGTGTTTTTGGCTGCTGCTGCTGCTGTTGTTGTTGTTGTTGTCTTTTGATGTTTGTTGTATTAATTCTTAAAAGATTTAAACTCTCGCAAAAAAAAGACGATTTCAATTTGTATTTTTTTGTTTTTTGCAATACGCATTACACTCTTAACTTATTACTGGTCTTTTTCCCCAATGGTTATACAACAATGGAATGCTCTTCCTAAACAGGCTATTGATGATGTCGTTAATGAATTGTGGGTTTAAATTTTCATGACTGCATTTATATATTTTTATATATTTGCAATGCTGGTTATTTTTTGTAGTTATTATATACTGACAATGCATCTTGCAGCACTTGGATCTTAAGGTCCTTCTGCCATAGGCCAACCAGCTGCTTGCAGTGTATTTTTTGTAATTGTAATTGTAACATAGTCTTAAGGTGTTTTTAAAGTTTAAACGCCACTCCGAACGTTTGTTCTGTTTTTCAGTTGCAAAACAAAGAGAAACTTGAATGTGTTTTAAAAACTAGAATGGTAACTCAAGTCACTTTAGGGTAATTTCATGTTAATATCTTTCAAAATAAACTTTTTATGTCAGTTTTTGAAAATGACCCAAATTTAAAGAGATGATATTTTTTAAATCTTTGTCTATAAAATTTTTATTTTGAAAGACATTAACATAAAAATAGCCTTTTAAGTGATTGAGTTACCCGTTCTAGTTTTCAACACATTTTCTAGTTTTTTTAATATTGCTCTTCTGAAAGACAGAAAATAATTAAAGAGTTTGAAAATAAACCATCTTTAAAATAGATGGTGTTTCAAATTTGTACAACAAAATAATGAAATTTATCGAGAAGTTTGCTTCATTTTGTAAGTCTCAATCACTATATAATGTATAAATGACTTGTTTACTCCTCTAGTCTTTTTTTATGACTAACTCTTGTTTCCAACGTTACAAATTACAATATGCCTGATGTTTTATGTCTTGAAATGCCTCATTTGAGCCGCCCAACATTCTATCTCTTGACATTCTTAGCATATTCATTTGCATAGACATTTGCGTGCTTCCTGCATCTTAACACTGAAATTTTCAGTATGTGTGACGCAACAACACACTATGTCAGGAGGACTACTATGTTCTATTCTGTTACACAAGAAAGAGAGACAATATTACACAGTAATCCTATATAGGCCTATATGGGTTGTTTGTTGTGCATTTTCTTAAAACGTTTTTCTTCCTGCTCTCTTATAGTCAGTCAGATTAGATTTGCTTCAACGGTTTCTTCCAATAATGATTACCGTCAAAGTGGAAAAATCATTCATTCTGCAAATTTACTGGATCAAATTTTCAATATCATCAATCTGATAGTAAATATCAATATAAAATATCGTTAAAATATTAGAAATACAATAATTCCCGTACTTTTAAGTTGAGACTTGTTGACATCAGAGCGGGATTTGACCAAAAACATAAAATTGTGTCTGATTTTTAGAAAGAAAAAACTCAATAAACCTTTTGTTTGAAATAATTGAGTTTCTATTAAACAATATTTTACAAATTTAGGTTTTTTATCATCTTAATTTACAGTGAGGCTACTGTAGGTATTTTTGTTAATATTGTAAATTATCTTAAACATTAATCATAACATGGAATGAATTTGTTGGGTTTTTTTCAAATTCACTAGTGGATTTACAAAATGCCGCATTGTAGGAGGATGATATGGCTGGAAAAAAAATAAAAGTTTATGTAAATAGAGATTTGTAAGATAGTATTTCTAGTTTCCCCTCGTCCATTTTGGAATTTGATGGAATTTGTCTTTAAGAATTCAAATTTCCGGATTCTTAAGACATTTCTTTTTTACATTTATCTTGTTTGTTGTTTTTAGTGATATAACAAACAAAAGAAACATATTTTGGTATCATATGTGATATGATGTATCTTAGTAGAACAAAAATATGCTGATTGGTCATATATATATATAAATGACTTAGAGTTTTTGGGAGGATTTTCTACTCTAAACACCTGCTTATTATTATTGTATCTTCTCGACTTTCATATTTTGTGGTATAGATATAATGGTGGGTGACACAGAAAGGTGTGTACCATATAATAATAATAATATAAATGGATATTGTTGTTATTATTGCTATATCAACAACCCCCTTATTTGTATGAATGAGAGGGGAAGGCTTTTTTTTGTGTGTTTCTTGAACCAATTTGAATGCGATTTACGTTTATCCTGTCACGTTTGCTGTCACCTTTTATATATATATATATTCCAATTGTGAAAGTATTATTTTGCGAAATCTTTTCTTGTCTTACATTTTGAGCATTTCCACTTTTACTAATCTTTGATTTCTCTTTTTATTTGTCGAAGTAACCAATTTGTGAATTCTGCATTTTTTGACTATAAGGATTTTCTTTTTTCGAGGTTGGAATTATGGGAAGTTTTCATACAAAAACCTTGTTTTTCACATCCTTTTTTTTTTGACTGAGTTATTCTAATAAAATTACTTCTTCTTTTATTACTAATCGTCACGTGTTTAACAGTTGAAGCCCTTTCTCTCTCTCTCTCTCTCTTATTCTTATATTTTGTAAATTGTACAATTATATAAATTATTATGTTTGTGCGATAATTTTCTCGTGTTAAATGAAATTGGTTAATGTATTTTTTTTTTCGTCGTCTTTGTCTTCCTGTTTTATTTTATAACGAGATTCATTTAGAAAAGAACATTTTCACAATGAGTTTGCATGAATAAGTATATAGGACCATTAGTTTTTTTTAATTACATAATATTTTCAGGGGTGTCTCTCTCTCTCTCTCTCTTTTGTTTCCATTTCGTACGATTTCATCTCAAACGACAACGACGAAGAGGGTTAAATGGAGGTGGAGGCTAGCAATTGCTTCTATTTTAATGTTGTTAAGAGTATGATTCAATTCAACTCTCAGTGCACGTGCAATTAGCGCGAGAGCCATTTGTGACAGGAAGGGTTAATTCTCAAGTCATAAATGATTATCATTTAGACATTATTGTCAAATTGAATTCGTTCTAAAAGCCTAGCTAATTTTGGTTACTAGTCACTGTAAACGTGTCTCCAACACTCCAAGGAATAATGTTGAGTTTTCCTTTTTTACATCTGTTAACATGATTTTTATGAGGGTCAGTCTATAGGCCATTAGAATTTTGGAAGCTTTTTTTTAACCAAAAAAAAACGTCATGCGTGACTAGTTTGTGGTGACTGGGGTAACGAAGTGGGCCCAGGTCGTAACACATTACTGTCTTGAAGGAAGATAATGCAGTGGTTCTCAAACCTTTTTTGTTTTCGTTACGTCACACTATTTTTTACCTCAAGAAACACAGGCAATTAGAAAACGGGATGAACAGAAGTTGGCTCCGCCCTTTTTGTGATGAACGCCAACTTCTAATTGGTTTGTTGTGTGGTTCGACGTTGAAAAGGGTGGAGCATGTGACATCGGACTACATAACCAACCAATTAGAAGTTGCGTTCGTCATAAAAAAGGTGGAGTCAACTTCTGTTCATCCCGTTTTCTAATTGGTTGTGAAGAAACAGTGGAACACTTAGCAAAATTCAAAGGAAACACCTTTTGAAGAACGTTAATTCAGTGCTTAAACGTTGTTTACTTTGCTGTTTCCAATATATTTGAAAATATGAAATAATAATAACAAAATTACATTCTCGATTTCGTGGCGCGCAATATATACCCTTTTGGAATCTCCTAATATTATAGCTAGCCTCCACATCTGTAACCCATTTATCTTCTTTCAATATGATTTCGTGTGAGAAGGAATCGTTCAAAATGGATTTACAGCCATTTTCAAACAAGTGTTTTCCTCTTGTTTCACAGTTCTTGCAATCTGAAAATTGCATATATTATAATTAAATGTATGTTTGTGAATGTGTGTACAAATGATTAGACTAATAATGATAGGCAAGAAAACACAATTAGTTCAACAACAACAACTTATAAATTTGTTTTTTTTTAATAGAAACGTACATTGTTTATTTGCTTCATGAAACTATATTGAACTACAATTCATTTTATGCCACTTTTGTTTTATTTTTTGCAATTTGTCTTTTTCTACTTTTTTAACAAATTTTTTTATCAATTTCTTTTTGTTTCTTCTTTTTAAAGTTTTTTTTTATAATATTTATATATACATATAATATTATGTATTTACAAGATGAATCACACTTTAGCTGCCGAGAAGGCGTGATTTAAATTGCAGGTGGATTCTCAAGTGGCGCCACCTACAAATATGTCTCTTTTCCATCGATTTGTGATGTTTATTTGTCATCACCTATAGCATTGTATTTTTGTTTGGTATAGTTTTTTTTTACAAAAAAGAGAACTTTACAATCTTCCTCCTTTAATCTTGACTTTCTGCTTCACAACTCTGGGCATCTACAAAATTACATAATATAAAGTTAATAGGTTAGTTAGTAAATTAACATTTGGAAGAAACAACTTCAATCGCAAATTTTATATTTTTTTTTAAATGAAAATCTTTAAATTTGGGGGATAAAATGACATGTATGTATACAAAGGGACAAACAAGACATTTTTTGTACAAACTGAATAATCCAGGTTTATCTGGGTGATTGTCCACCCCTTAATCACTACGATACGTTTACATTTACAGAATGACAACACACATACAAAACTACCGAAGATCCCGACTATTTTTTTTGAAGGGGGGAGGGGGAATATTCAATGGACTATGTGACAGAGGGACAGGGAACTATGTATGACACAGGGTTATTTGATTATACCTCTGTGCCTTCTTCGCCTTCGTCTTCATACCCTTCATCGGGAGAGTCTCTCACAGTGGACAGATTGAGAAGAGGGAATGGTGACAGTCCAGGAACTGAGTTCTTTAAGTGCACATTTGTAGAAGAACCGTCAGTTCGTTGTGAAGGATCATCATCATCATCATCATCCTGAGAAAAAGGTTCACCACTACCACCACCACCACCACCACCAATACTAGAATAACAACCCGACCCAGAAGCAGCAGCGACTACAGCAGCTGCGGCCGCTGCTGTCGTCGGAGATTGTCTCTCCCACACTTGTCCACTCTCATTGGCACCACTACTGTTACTTGGATAATCCGTTAATTCGTAACCTTCATCTATTCTTGATGGAACACCGTGATGAGAATGATGCTGATGCGTACTCCAGACTGGAACTGGTTGCTTGATAGTGTCATAGAGTGGTGGTGGCGGCCGTGGCCACTCTTCTTCGTTGTATTCTGTTGTTTCACCAGCTAGACCTGAAGCTGTCGGTCGGAAATTTGATCGGTAACTGCGTTCACTTTCAGCGTCCAAATCAACACTGTAAGTTCCATGAAGACATGGAACTCCTAAACAACTGCCTGTATGATCGCCACAACCGTGGCATGTAGCAATTGGACTCTCGTTATTCCATCTTCCTGTGTTCTGATAGATGCCATTGCTACTGCTACTGCTGCCACCACCACCGACACTTCCCTTTTGGCAGGCGGCCGCACTTCCGTTTAACTGTTGCTGCTGTTGTTGTTGTTGACTCCGTGGAACACTGTATTCTCCCATGTCACCGTCCACTTTAATGATGTCAGGTTTTATACTATAAACTCCACTGTGAGGTTCTCTACTGAGTTCCACATGACCTCCTGACATCTGACCGAGGCCTCCGTTTCCCAGAAGGCCGTAGTCATGTAATGAGATCTGTGACGTACTCACATAGGTGGAATTTGCGAATGATCGAGGTGGTTTTTGAATTGGATTTGCTGGATGGAGCATGTCCAGTTTTTCGTTGAGAGCATCGTTCTGAGAGTCACTATTGCTGCTCCCTTTTGTTTCTTGGGTTTCACTTCTTGGAAGTTTTTGACGTCGAATACGTTTTCTACGCGAATGACAACATTTCAGTAGTAAAACGCAGACGAGAATCAAAACTAGAAGCGCGAACACACTGAGACCGATGATGACGCCCATTAGAAATCCACGATTGACAACAACCGGAAGTTGCGCTACTTTGATGGGTGCTTTTGTCACTTCAAGGGTAAAGTTGACCAAGAATCGTCCTCCACGATTCTCGGCTACGCACACGTAATGACCTTTGTCACGTTCTTCTACGGATCCTAAAAAGAGAGAACTCACTTTGTCATTGGTCCCATCACCACTTTCGTCCACCCAGTAAGTCCTTCCATCTAATAAATCGGAGGTAGACTGCTGGCTCGATTCGGTGCCGTTTGTAATAACGGTATCCTGAAACAACCAGTGAATGAAAGGTTCTGGATCGGCCGTCACTTTGCATTCCAACGTGACGTTGGAACCTTGTTGCACTTGCGCGAGTTGATAAGGGGCACTGCCCATTGGAGCACACGCGAAATCCTCTAAAATAAGTTTATCCAGATCGAATCCTTTAAGCCTTTGTGGCGAGGAACACTGTGGAGAGATAAAGTATGGAACTTCCGAAACAAGTAACCATTGACGGAACTCTCGAGATTGACAGTCGCATTTCCATGGATTTTCAGTGAGCAGAATGCTTGTTAGAGAACGTAAATCGGTGAGGACACCGTGACTGAGTGTTCTTAGCCGATTCCCGTTGAGCTTTAACTGTTGTAATGTTGGCAGTCCGTCAAAAGCATGGTCTTCGATCGTTTCCACCATGCAATTAGTCAACTCTAGAGTGACCAATGACCGCAGATGTGCAAACGAATTGGCTTTTAAGCGTTCGACGGCATTGCCACTAAAAACTAACCGTCGTAGATCTGAGATGTTTATAAAAGAATCCGTTGGGATGGTGATCAAACGGTTTTGACTCAGGTCGAGTTCGACTAAATTGGTGAGCCTACTGAAGGCGTGTCGATCCACCTGAGTCAATTCGCAACGTGACAAATGGAGTCTCTGTAAGTTGAGCAAACCAGATCGTAGGAACACCTCCTTTGGAAGGATCTGTAGATTATTTCCAGTCATATCGAGTACCTGAGTTCCGGCATCGATACCGATCGGAATCACTTCGAGACCTTTGTTGACACACTCTGTTGTTTCCTTTCCACCTTTCCAGCGACACAAACACACTTTTGGACACGTTGACCTCACCATTGATAACTGGAGACAAAAGATGATGGACACGACGACGACGACCAACGTTGTCGACAGTCTACTGTGATCCTGAGCCAAAGACTCGAGCATGCTGTTGCCGCTTTCGAAGGCAAATTCCTTTTTTTACTAAGCAGCATGGAAGAAATAGTGGCCAAGAATATCAGCCGATGATGAGGATGTCATCACGAGGGCGGCGGCGGCGTGGTGATCAGTTTGCTGATGATTTTCACACATATTATTCCTTCTTATTATTCCACTTATAAGTATCCATCTAAAAGACAAAAAGGAAAAGAAGAAAATTCGTTTAGCCATTTTGTTTTTGTAAAATCTGTTTCAAAATTTGCTTATTTTTTGTGTATGGTGTGTGTGGTACAATTGCTGTGTTTATTCAACAGCTTAATTTTAGTGGTTTTGCCTAAGGTTGTTTAAATTTTATAACCTGGATATATTTTTTTGTGTTTTTATTTCTGAAGCGTGTTTCGCATGAAAAACACAACCGGTAAATGTAATATTTGCTGCGATAGAAAAATAGTACTACTACAATTTTCTACAGATGTGATATTATTATATACAAGAGTGTATCTGTGACACAATATCAGAAATTTTATTGTGTCCATCACTTTATCTGTAGATAATCAAAATTCATTATGTGTATTTCATCAACGACCACCAGTTTTGATCCAATTGAAGTACTGATGATGATGATGATGAAAACTCAGGGTTTGTTTACAAAAATATGGGATCTCTGTATATATATTTCACTGTTCCATGTTTTATATGGCCACTGTTAATCATAATCTCATTTGGATTTTTCTGCACCATGATGAATATAGGGCCATAATGATCATCAGTATCATCGTTAATATTGTGACTTAAGCCAATAATATATTTGGTTTCCCCTTACCATTACACACCCTGAGAGGTAACTTTGATGATAATCCACCCACCCCCAATATATGGTCGATATATTGTAAGCTAAGGTTGCATATATTTAGCTGTTGTATACGTTTGAAGATATAGGAAAGAGTATTTCTTGCTCCTATTATTATTAACTCTCTCGACGTTTGCCAAAAGCAAATTAGCTTGTTGAAAAGTACTTCTTTATAATCCCTATGGGGGGAGGGGAGCCTGCGCACAACAAGATTCGAATTGTGACAACAACCGTCATACTTGTTTTAAATATCACGTTTTAACCCTTTTTAGCATATACAGTATGTATATGATATTGAAAACCTGAAACAATCAACTTCTCCTATTTTATTCTATTGTTGTTTATTTACGTCATCCGTTTTCATTGAAATTTAGGTGTTTTTTTATACCAATTTTTTTTTTAGTCTAGGTTCATTATATTTTACAGATATGAAATTTGTTTTGTTGTTGATTTTGGTTTTTAATTTCAACAGTACTGCGATTAATAAGAGTGTTTTTAGCTATTGTTTGTTTTTAGTTGTTACAAATGGAGTTTCATGTTTAAAAATGGTTGTTTGTGTCTTGATTTGATTCGCCATATTTTTAAGTGGTTATTTATATATTAACCCACCTTTTTTACATTCAGTTTTAATTATTCTGACATTTAAATATAAAATATTGACAGCCTGTATATATATTACTGAAATCTATATAAAATTGTTGGAGGTGGGAAATAAATACTTATTATTGTGAGTATATTTCTGTCTGGTTGTGATGTGCTTATTTGTCTGGCTGTCATTTTGTCATAATATAGGAGTAGTCTATGTGGAATTAAAAGGACGTTTTGGGTGGTTGGATTTGAACCGAGAAATCTTCTCTTAAGTGTAGCTTTCAAAATCGTAACGATTATAAACACGCTAATCTCTTGTTTTAATGACAAAAAAAAGTTTCTAGTAAGGAAAAAAAAAGAAACGTTCATTTGGGACATGATATTTGTGTGGAAGAGATGTCATTTGGTGTTGACATGATCATAGCAACCCTTCTAGTACGAATATACTATACACTTTTCTATTAAAAGCACCAGATAAAATGCTATTTAATTAGTGTTTCCCAATGTGCGATTAACTGGGATATATATGGCTTTATTGAATTTGACGTGGGTTCACACGTGACAATGAAGAATGACGCAGATGCAATTTTTGTGTTTGCCACGTACAGAATATCACAGACTTTGTTGTTGGACATTTTTTTATGTTAGGATATTAGTTAATTTACTAATTATTTTTTTTGAAAAATAAAAATGTTTGGCATTCAAATTTTCATAAGAAAGGGCCTTTTGCAAATGTTATAGTGGATGGATTCTCAAACTGTATCAGTTCTAAAGCGGTTTTGAAGCAGCTCGATGAGCTTGCTACGTGTATAATGCAGCCATGTGTATCAAAATTTCATTAATTACTAAAAACAAAATTAATAATTGTGTTGACAACCAAGAATGTTGCATGATACATAAAAAAGCTCTTCAAAGCTGCTTTATAATCGCTTAGAAACTGAACGGCACACCAAGTATTTCACATACCGGTACAAAAAAAAAGGTGTTGACAGGTCATCTGTCATCTTTATTTGGGATCCAAAAAAGACGATGTCTTTTGGAATGTTTCTATTATAGTAGCTAATGTATGCAGTTATTGGCATCTATATCTAATTTATACATTATATGCCAAGTTTGATATGACGTCATTACACTTGTCATATCCTATTGTGTTTATGTATTTATGATACAAACGTAGAATATATTGCAATTTCTTCTGGAATAGTATTATGTGTGTTTAATGCCAATATATCTGAAATCGGTTTGTATTGCAAAGAGTTAAAAGATTAACTTCTAATCCTTTTTTTTTCTCTTTAAATCTCTTGTTGTTTCTCATTTATCAAATGTCATTTTTCAACTGAAGATAAAAGAAAAGGAATTTTTTTTTAGATAACGTATTGGTTTTTATTATATATATATATATATATATACAACCCCCCCCCCCCTACCCCCAATTGCTCTAGTTGTAGTTTCTGCAATGGATTTTTATGCATAAATGTATGCATAATCATTGTAATAATCTTCATGTGTGTGTTTTGCATTCAGATTTTGATGGTCTCTTGAGGGTCGTTAGTTTATCCTTATTTTGGCTAGAAATATTACAACATACACAATAGTTGCTGTTGCTGATTATTACGGCTCGAATTTTTATGCAAAATATCAAGCAAATGTTTCTCAATCTGTGGCCCAAGAGCCAATTATGAAGTAACAATCCCCCCACCCATTTAGATCAACCAACAATTATTGTTGTTACAATTAAAACGCCTGGGTAGAGGCTAGTTGACAACTGATAGTAACCAGCCTCTAACGAGCATTTTTTGATTAGGAAACAAAAAGCACAATTGCAATTGTTTAATGATGATTGCTTCACTTTAGCCACAAATTGAGAACCATTTGTTTTGATATTGCATAAAAATCCGAGCCCTACTGATTATTTTAGAAATACAAGTAACCTTGTGTATGTTTTTTTGCTTCTCTCCAATATATTGCAGTTAGTTCCTACGTAACATTCTGGCAAAGGACTAACTTTTTCATAGGATTTTTTTTGCATCATATATATCGATGATATGCAAATTTTCAGGCGCGATTTTTACTTAACACGTTTTATGAGTGCATAGGTGCATGCACTTTTTTTTAATTAAGGTGGGGGGGGGGCTGAATTCACAGTAAACTCACGACATATTTAGAAAAGCTTCTGGATTAATTTGCATCTGCAATGCATCATTTATGCATATTTTGGTTTGAAGATGGAGGAGAGAATCTTCTCTCCCAGTGGAATTTACAGTAAAATCTCGATTATCCGGATCTCGGTAATCTCGATTTTGGTAATCCCAATAGTGAAGGAGAGAAATAGGATTCGAACACACAGACCACTTTTTGTTGTCGATTTCGACGGCAAAATGGAGTCGGTGGTTGTCGCCAAAACCAGCCACTTCGAATCTTTCCATAAAAAATACATAGCAACCATAGCCCAACCAACCGCCTACAACTTCATGTTGAAACCAAAAGTGATCTGTGTATCAAGGGCCTTAATTGAACAAATGACCAATTTGACCGTAGCCTTTGAAACGGCGGATCGTATTTTCGATCCTATTGTATTTATCAATCAATACAGAAATTTACATAGACATAAAACGAAGATGGGGATTTATACATGTTTGCTGTTTTTTGCTTTTGATTTAATCCATCATCTTTTGACTTTCAACTTTAAACAAAACCCTCTCGATAATATAAGATACAAATGTGTACATGTATCTATCTACCTATCTCTTATTATTTGAGGTAAATAGTCCAGGGAATAAATCATTGTTTTACATCATTTCATTAACGAAATGACACGACGTCGAATAATTTAATGAAGAGCGAAAAACTTATTAAGGAAAAGTGGTTTTCTTGATTCTTCTTCTACCTTATTTTTTGTCGATTTTTAATAAGTAAAGCAAATACCAATTGTTGTATGTGTTTATACTGTATATAACGAAACTAAATAAGGATGAGCCATTTGGGGATTCTCTTCTTTGAACCATTCTTCTTCGTCTTCTTTTTACAAAACACAAATAACCACTAAATGGTATTTTCGAAGTTGAGTTCAAAATACAAAACTGTTTTTTAAAACATTGATGGATGTTGCTTAAAATAGAAATGAATGAATTTGAGTCTAATTTTACTGGTCGCTGAATTTGAATTCAGGGAATTCGGGAGGAGGAGGAGGCGGCAGTAGCAGTCAAGTTAACAATCGAATTTCAAAGACGATAAATTGTTATTCGAGATTGTTTTATTTTCGAGATGAAAAACGTATTTCGTAGCTCAAAGTTTTGATAAGTACTTTTTTTTTTGGCCTATTCTATTCTCTTTCTGTTTTAATGTAGTTACGAACATAATTTGAAGCCAACACTGAATATGTCTCGCAATATGAAGTCTTATTTTGTATTCTGTCTGGTGTCTATTGTCTGAAACAAAGTGAAGTTGGATGGGTTAAACTGCATATTTGCTTAGAACTGTGTGGCTTGAAAGCTAGCTGCTGCTGCTGCTTGATTATGCTTTAAAATTTCAAATAACAATGTCAGTATTGTATATTTGCATCAACATTATAACCAGCTGACTGGCTTTTCAGTTTTCTTGGAAGCTGATTGGTTAGTTTGATTTTTAACGCTATGAACTGCTTCAAACCTCAAACCAAATGGAAGAAGCTTCAAACGCAAGTTTAAAAACACAAATATACCTTACTTGAAAAGCTGCAAACAGTAGTGCAAAGCTTAGCTTTAAAGCAACAGAAGGCAAATACGTCGTTCAACCTTTATTGGACGTTGAGCACTGAGCAGTAGCATCATCTCAAACTCAATAATCCTTCGTTTTTCTCTCTTATTCTTTTGTATTGAAATCCTCCTGTCGTGTGTATTTCGTATTCTACTCCATAGTGATGATGGTATTCTTGGAATGTTTGTAAAGTAAAGCTTTAGTTACATAAGTGTTTGAGAACTACCTATATATATATATTTATATTGAAGTCTATATATGGTATTCTTCATAATGATAGATATTTTTCTCTCTTTTCACTATACATTCTAATGTAAAACGTGTGTGTGTAGACAAAACTCTTGATTTTGTGTCTAATTCGCTTAATTCTTTAAAGTGCATTTTTAATTACAAAGTTAACGCGCGGCTAGGAGAGAGAATCAACTAGGATTCGGCGGTGTAACCGCACTCTCGCAGTTGTTGTTTTTCTTATTCATCTTATCTTATATTCAAATGTTTTAAATTGTAACTTAGCAATAAAACAGGAAATATATTAAAGTTTGATACATCTAATATATTTATAATGGGTTTTAATGTATCCATAATATATACATTTAAATTCCGCAACAAACATAACAGGAAAAAAAAAATCAAACGTTTCTTAGAAAATATTTAGTTAAGATGGTTTTAAATTTTAATGTGCAAAATTAAGATAAACTTTATTGTGTTTTAGTAACTAGAAGGCTAGTTTAGTCACTTTCATGTAGCTTATCTTTCAAAATAAGCTTTTTATACCGGTTAAAAATGTTTGTCTATATAAAAAGTTCATTTTAAAAGATATATCAACATAAAATTACTATTCAACTACCCAATCTATATTTTTTAACACTTTCTATTTCTCCTTATTGTTGCTCTTAACCAGGATAGATAGATAGAAAATAAGACTGTCGTTATGACAATAAATTGTCACTCATAACCTTGTTACAGTCACAATTACATTGTCATATGATTGTGGTGATGATGCATAGTGATGACATCATAAGGTATAATTATTTTCTGTAAAGAGAAGCCTCATCAGAGTTCTAAATATCAGCTGTTCGTTAAAACATTTGTTGTTCATTATGAACTATAGTTTGAAAAGATGCTTAAATTTGAAGATTCTTCTAACACACAAGCTAAGTCTCTAGGTAGATCTTTTTTTTTCTCTTTCTTTTCCAATATCTTCTAGTTGGTGTGTTTATTGAGGACACACATGCTGAGTATTTTAGTCATGAGCGTGACAAATGAACCCTTTTTCAAGCAAAAACTATTCTATGTAGGCCTATGTATACATGTATGTGGGCCCTCTATAGTAATATGCTCGTAGACATATGCGGCATTTCGTTTCTTTGTGTTTCGATACGCTTCACCTGACAAACATTTCTCTATCTCTTACGTCTCTCTTATGTATGTGCGCATTTATTTAAATATACAGTATATCTAGGCCTACGTATAGCTAGACGTTGTTTGTGTGAATACGGTGACGGAGACACATGCAAACGGTTATTTTTAAAACCTCTCCTCTCTCTTTTTGCTTTACTTCTTATTCAATGGTTGTTATTGGAACTTATTTCTCTTCTTATTCTCATGATGATGATGATGATGATGATGATGGAAAGAGAGAGAGAGAGATATTTCTACATAGGAAAGAGAGAGAGAGAGAGAGAAAGATCTGATTTCAAACAGATTACGTTGCGCATGCACAGTTAAGAAGGGAATTAAGTACATAACTGTAACTGAGAATCCTGCGAAATAGTTTTTTTTTTCTCTCTCTCTCTTCTAAGCTTGAGAGTGAAGACAAATTGGAGACTTATTGGACGTCAAGATAAGAAAAAAAAAAATAAGAAGATATTTTCAGAAAGAGAGAATTTACTTTGCTGCTTTTCAAAGTGTCGAAATACAATATTTTTTTTGGTTAGGAAATGAGTTGGTCACATGCTTTGTCGCAAGTACTTTTATTTTGCACGAAGAATAAAACGGCCTGAGAACAATTATTTGCCTGTCCCCCTAAGGAGTAAAAACCTACAAAAATCCCTAGAAGGATTCTATTTTGATTTTTGTACAAACGTTTACGGAGCGTAATGAGCAAACAAATTTAAAAAAAAATTGTCGAAAACAAAGCAAAATTATTTTTTTATTTCTAAAATATTTTCCTACATTGGATTTTCTATTATTAAAAAAAAACTTCAGCTTTCTGATATTTCTTGTGCTATTTTTAAACGTTTATCGAGTTTCATCATAAAATCGGTCCTCTAATGAAAAAAAAAACCCGGCTCTCAAACTAAGTGGTCCATCGATAAAAATGCCCGATAGGCCAGTTCGCCCCCCCCCCTTTTTGCTGTTTTGTACTACTTTTATATATAAAGCAAAACAATATCAATTTTTATAGCAAATTCATTGTTGAGTATGTTTGTTGTGTGTGTGTGTGTACTGTATGATAAATAAAGCTTATGGAGAAAGAAAAAACAGTTGCAACCAATTTGTATTTATCTCCTTTGAATCTGGTTGATGGAAAGAATATTGAGAAGTGGTGTCCATCCCACTGTATACATGATTTTTACTACAAATACTCCTGTGTGTATATATCCATTTTTGGATGGTTGATGGTTAGTGGGGTTTTTCTTGTATATATTATACCCTAGAAAAGTAGAAGAATCTCGAGCTAGAGCGGTTTTATGATCTTTTTGTATTGCCACAATGAATCGAAAAGGAGTCAAGTTATGTAAAGTGTTTTAGAGAGAAAGAGAGAGAGAGAGTGAGGGGTTGTTGGATGGAGAAGAAGAATGAAAAACGCTTTTCTTCTTGGTAACTTTCTCTCGTGTAAAGCTAACCTAGCTCAGCCAAGCCTATCTTTAGCCTAGCCTTAGATATCATCTCTCATGATGATACAACAAGAAGTCTTCAGTGATTTTTTTCTTCTTCTTAGACTTTTGAGAATTTTTATATGACGGTAAAACGCTCAACTTTTGCAACAGCCGCCACCACCACCACCACTATTCTCACTACCAGTCTTTCAGTTTTTCTCTCTTGTTTTCTCTATTCTTTCTGCCCTTCAATCTATCTATATATCCAACAACCTTTTCAAACATATGTGATGGGATAGAATTTTTATTGACAGATTCAGAAAGACGTGGATTTTATGGTAGTATGCACATGAATAGTAAGGCCCTATATATACCTTTAAATAGGAAAAAAAAAAGGATAGAGAGAGTGGGGTTTCCACTATATATACTAGAATATACTAGAATAGGAAAAAAAGACTGGAGGAGGACGAGGAGAGAGCCCCCTTTAGGTTGCAAAATGTATGAGATGATGTTATGTAATGTAATGTGCAGATTATAAATAAGCACTTTTCTCTATATAACGTTATGGGTTTTTCACTCCCCAAATAAGTGTAATCTTTTGGTCATAAACAGTAGATATAAATGCAGTTGAAAACGATTAAATTTATTGGCTTTTATAGAGAGAGACAACTGTTTTGCTGCTGCTGCTGCTTCTTGCACACTTTTTTTATTCTATAAGAAAATTTGACATAGTATTTTGAAGGTAAAGAAAATATAAAACAACGATAGAAAAATAGAGAAATGTCGCAGATTTTCTTCAGTAAAAAAATATTACGAGTTTGAAAGAAGAAAATTACATTTACTGGAAATTGTCACTTTTCTTCTTACTTATATATATATATATAACCTGGAGAGTGTATCTTTTAAAAGTCTTTTTTTACAATTGTGTTTTCAGATTGTATGTAATAAGAAAATTATTAAGTATTTTTTTATATCCCGGTTGCATCATTTTGATACTGGGTTAAAATAACCCCAACACACACTATTAAAACTGATTGCTACCAAATTAAATTCTGTTTCGTGCTGATTTTTTTCTTTGTTTTGTTTTGGTTTCTTTTTTGAAAATGAACTACTGTCTGGATTGCGCTGATTTAGCGCCAAGTTTGAATAAGCGCTTAATTGCAGAAATGTCAGCCTGAATAAACGTCCAACTCCTCGTAGTAAGGTTTAGTAAAACTCCTAAAAAAAATTAAAGCTTGGAGGCTAGCTGTGCTTTTAATAGATGATTTGTTATATAATAAGGCGAAAGGTTGTACATAGAGGCTAAAATGAACATGCTTAGAACTCCTCAATCTAGAACACTGAACAACGAACTTAAACAACAAAGTGAACAAATGCCAAATTGCACGCCAAACGCCAAACTGAATAACGACCACATTTGTTACATGGTATATTCAGTTTAGGTTTGGCGCTTAATCAGTAACAACACCGTATACATGTGTATGTGTAATAAAAAAAAGAACTTGTTTTCATGTGTAGTTTTGTGCAAAATCAACGTTGTAACACGTGCTATCTATGTGCGTAAAAGAAGAACAGTTTTTCCATGCTGTTGTTGAAAAGCCTTTTTGATATACGAGTGGCACACATTCTTTCAATGTAATCTTTTGGGTTAATTTGATATAACCATTGTGGATTAACTTCTTTACACACACACACATACATAGAAAAAGACAATTTCTTTCTTTCTCTAACTATATTTTAACTATAGATATTATATATAAGGAAGGAAGAGAGGGTAAAGTGTGCGCATGCGCATTAAAAATGAGCTGGAATTTCTTCTTTTGTAAGGAAATGTTAATTAGTTGTGTCGTTTTTTTTTCTCTTTCTCATTGTAACTCAAGATAAGCTTACTAAAAAGTAAGAATTAAAGAAAGGAGAAAAAAAAGTAAGTAAAAAGAATTTGTGTTTTTAAAGAAAGTTAAAGAAGAAGATGAAGAAATGCTTCCGTTTCTTACTTTTAAATCTGCAGTTAGTATTAAGTACATGTGGATGGAGTAGGAGGAGGAGAATGTTCCCTAGATAGGGGCAACAGCTGCCAGGGAATTTAAAACTTTTTTTTTCTACTTCTGTGTATTATAAATTAGGAAACGTGCACATATTTCATTCCTGTAAAAGTCCCTTTTTTAAAAAGAAAAAAAAAACACATTGCCCAATGATGGTGATGTCGTCGAACTACCCAAAAAAAATATGGTTTTTGAAGAGGAAAAAGGACCTTTAAATATTTTAACTATGTAATTAAACTGTACAGTTTTCCATCTGTTCATGTGTTGCATGGAATTATGGGATATTTTTTTAAAGTTGTAGCAAAAATGTCTCTTGGGTGTAGCTTTTACATTAATTATATTCTTTACACATTAAGAGACTAGAGAGGGGCCCTTCTTATTATTTACAATTTATATTATATTATATAGTTGGTAAAAAAAAGCGACGGCTGATTTCAAATGGGATTTCTCTTAGAAGGTTTTTTTTAAATATATATACATTATATAAAAAAGTGAGTGAGTGAGAGTGTACATGACCCGTTTTTATTTTCCAAATTAAATGAACCACCTAATTACGTTAAAATTGAAAGAAGATTTCTCTGTCTTCTTTTTTTTTTCTATTCTAGTCTCTTGTCAAAAAAATAAGACAGGAGAGAGAATATAAAAGAGACTTCTTCTTCTTGTAATCATTTTATCTTATGATAGATTTTTCTACTCTTAAGATGTTTTTATATTCCCTGTGTAACTTGACTGCTATGTATTATTATGAGCAGCTACTACTGTCAACTTAACATCACTCATTGCCTATATAAATGTTATGTATGCAAAAAAAAATTGCATCTTCAATAAAGACGACTCAGGTACCGCACACACACACACACACAGGACCAGGGCCTTACCAAAAAAAAGGGGGCTTTTTATCATATCATTGTTGATTCGAATATTTGTTTTAATCGAATTTAAAATGGTTAATGAACAAATTGATTTTTGAACTTCTGAAATGGAAAATTAAGAGAGACTAGAAAAAGTGTTTTTAGAAACTAGAACGGGTAGTTCAATCACTTACTGTGGTTTTTCAAATGTAAATGCATCTCGAACTCTTTGATTATTCTTGTCTTTCAGGTGCAAAATGAAGAGGAACTTTGAAAGTGTTATTTTGAAATTATGGAAGGTTTGCTCATTCATTCTCTTAAGGAGGTTTTTTTTTCTTGTTTGATATTTTTTCAAAATAAACCTTTTTATAGAATGCAGAAATTTAAATTTTTTCACTTGCTTAAATTAAAGTTGGTTCATTTTCACAAACTGACATAAAAAAAAGCTTATTTTTAAAGATAATAACATGAAAAATACCCTTAAGTTATTTGAGCCTATTTTTCTAGTTTATATAGAACGCATTCAAGTTTTTCTTTATTTTGCACCTGAAAGACAAAATAATTAAGAGTTTTATAAAGAGGCGTTTACACTTTAAAACCACTTTAACTTATTTGAATAAAACATGTAAAAAAACATGTGAGGGGAAGTTTTGAAATGATGAAAAACGCAGAAACATACATTTTACAGACAAACACAGGAAGTTTTCTCGTTTTTTTGTTATTGTTGCTCTACTTTATGCTAATTTTTCTTTAAATATTGTTTGCATATATGTATCATATTTACTATCTATTATGCAATGTGGTTTCATTTTGGTGTATTTTTCTATGTTTTTTTTTCTTTCTGTTTCGTAGTGTTTGTTTTCCCCCGTCATATACAGTATACCCCACTTCCTTACTCTCTCTACCTTTATAGTAAATAAATCTACATAGTTTATTTTTAGTCATGTAGTTCATTTTTTAATATAAAACCACGTTATTTTACTACAGTATGTTATCAGAGCGAATGAGAGGCGCCTGTCTTGGACGCGCAAGGCTTAAAAAGCGTAGAAACAAGGGCGCAAAATACCTAGAAGAATACTAAGGCCCCCTTAGCATTCTTCTTTGTATTTTTACGTCCTTTTACGCCTTGCGCCAGTTTAATTCATACTTTGGGCGCAAAAATGAGCTAGTTATGGCTTTGTATATTATTGATGATAAGTTGTGAGTGGGGGGATATTAATACTTTCCATACACTCTGTACTTAATTTTTTTGATGTTGGATCGTTTTAAAACAGTTATTTTTAATAGGATTTTGCGATTATAAGAGTTGTTGTCGTCAATGATGTTAAGAGGAGACCCATCAATGAAGAGAATGTTTTAATGTTTGAAGTGAGAGATCCGAATTAATGACTCCATTTCTGTAACAAACGTTGAATGGGTTGGTGACGGTGACGGTGGTGGTGGTGGAAGGGTATTATTATACATTTAACAGTTCTCTTGGTTATATTTGGTGATCATTGGCGTCCTTAGAAGTTATCGTTCCCTCCTCCCCCCTTTCTCGTCCTTTATTCCCCGATCTCCCTTAATACTACTTCCCTTTTGCTTTAATATTGGGTAAAAGAGTTAGTTGTTGGTTGTACTTTAGTAAAGAGTTTTCTCTCTCTTCATTTTTTCCCCCCACCAAATTCTCATTCTTAAAGGCAACCAATTTCTGCTGATGACAGTTATTGGAAATGTATGTAAATGAAAATGGATGATGAGAGAGAGAGAGAGAGAGAGTCAAAACTAAGGCAAAAAGGATGGAGGGAAACCTTTTTCGAATGATAAAACAGAAGGAAGAAGAAGAATAAGGGATTTCAAATCTCCTCCTCATGTTTTCCTTTTTTAAATAGAGGATTAAAAATGAGCAAAGTACCTTATTTATTAAGTAATCTCTTTGACTTTGGCTTGAAGGAAACGAGACCCGAATTGTGTCTTTTGTGTTGTGCGTGTGTTACATTATTAGGTGTGTGTTGCACTCAAATAACTAGTAACAGTTTTGACTCCCCTCAACAACAAAAAGGTGACACTTTCAATTTAACAATTGGAGAAAAAGGAGAGAGGGGGTGGGGGGAATAAAACCCCCATTTCCAATTACGTATGTTGGAGGAATGTTACAGATTTCTCTAATGAGAGCTATGAGCAGCAGGGTTAAGGGAAATTAGGAAACTTTCTCAAAACGGCAAAAGTTTTAGATGACCGAGAATTAAAGTGTATTAGAGAAAAAATAAAAGGTTTTCCCTTTCAGTTTGTCCCTTTGTCAGATTTGTCATTGCATCGGTATATTTGATGGTAAGAGGCTAGTCAAGTTTGCTTTAAAGAAAAACATTGAAAAATTAATTCTTATTCAATTTAATTAAGCTTATTTTTGAATAATTAAGTTTGAAAATCCCGATTTTATTTATTTTAAATGTTTTCTTTTTTTCCAGATTTGTCTCCTCCCGATTTTAGCATATTTTGAATTTTGAATTTTTGTTTAGCCCTTGCTATGATGAGACCCATAGGGGAGGGGGGCCTTTAGCTGTTTTATGGACGATTGATCTTGAAGCCACAAAAATGGTTGATGGCCGCACAATTTTCTCTCTTTCTCTCGTTATTTTATGTGACGCCGTCTCTCAACTTTTGCTCTGTTTCTATGCCGATAAATAGGCCGTCATCGTCGTATACTCTCATTACCGCATTAATTATGTATGCTGTAAGTGAATTAATTAATAGCTTATACTGTTGTGTGTACACTTTTAGCTATATATATCTATACAAGTTGAAAACAGAAACAAGCAAAATACAAAAGAAAAGTCATCAAGGGACACATACATACACCCCTATAATTCTATATATATATTGTAGAATATCTTAAATAAATGTGTGATAGTCATAAGATAGTTTTTTCTTCTTTTTTTATCTTCTAACTTTATGTTGAGTGTTTTAATTTTTCTATTGGGTTTAGAGTGTAAAAATGCCCCACAAATTCTGATTATTAATGCTTTTCCAGAATCAAAATTAAGTGAAACTTGAAAGTGTTTTTAGAAACTAGAAGCGTAACACAATTAATAGTATTTTCATGTTGATATATTTCAAAATAAGCGCCGTTTGTGTCCAACATGATCCAACTTTTTTTAAGGTTTAGGTCTATAAAATGTTTATTTTGAAAGATATCAACATTGAAAAATACTATTATAAGTGATTCCGCTATCCGTTCTAGTTTTTTTTTTTTTAAAATACTTTCTGTTGAAATTGCAGTATTAGCTGTAAATTAAAAAAAAATGTGATCTAGTCATAAAATAATCTTAAATTTGATTGTTGTCGTCTTAAGTGCTTTAATTAAGAGAAGCATATATATCATGGCCTCCAATCTTTATTATTAGGATATATATTTGATATTAAAAAATAAATTAATCACACTGTTGTTTATTTAATAACTTTATATTATGTACGATATGGAGACTAGGTTCCCCCCTTCCTTCCCTATTAAGTTCTGCTTTTTATGGGTTATTGTATTTTAACACAAAAGAATATAACTATTTTTTTTTGTTAATATAGTTATAATAAGCTACATGCATCGGTTTTTTTTCTTCTATTGTTCTCGTTCGTATATAAAACATAGAAGGAGGGGGTGGTTATAGGGAGGATTTTTAAAATGGTTTTCTTTTTTATTAAATATGTATTTTGAAGGGGGAGAGGGAGGTCTCTTCTTATTATATGTGTGATATTTTACTGCTTCTTTATTATTATTAAAATAGAGAGAGAGAGAAAATAGACTCCGAAAACTTATTTTTTTTTAAAAAAAAAAGAGAGAGAAATCTAATTAATATTAAAACTAAAGCAAAAAAAAAATTGTTGAATATTTTATTCATAATTTTTGTGACGCAAAATATTTTTTCTCTTATTTTTTTCTTCTTCTGAAAATAAAAAGAGAAAATGTTTGGAATGGAATAAAATTCCTTAATTACATTCATATGGATTTTTTTTGTGTGTTGAGAATCAATCTGAATGCAATATATTTTACTTGAAAGGAATCTTTAAATAATGGGCTTAAAGAATCGGTTCAGAATTTCAAATTATTATACATTCTTCTGAAAGAATTTTTTGTTTTTAGAAGTCATTCCCTCATTTAATTTCTATTGCGAAGTTTTCTTCTCTTTTAGTAATAAATTAATATATTATTAATGACAAATATGACAATTATAATTCATGTAAAAATTTCTTAGTTTTGTTAAGAAATTATTTTTATTTTGTTTGAAAAGTACACCCTTTACCTACCTTTTTCATGTATTTTTGTAGTTTATTTTTTATATAACGACGAATAGGACGATTAGAAACTACAAATATATAGAATTATTTTTTAAAAAAAATTCTAACAAATTCATCCAATTGTAATTGTAGATTTTAGAAATTACAAATTAATTGTAATTGAAGAAAATAACTCTTGTAGTTACTTTTCTCTTCTGAATTCCGAAAAATATCGTTGTGATTTTTTTTTGTTACGCGGCACACATTTTTGGTTATTTATTTTTCCACCGGAAACATCCAAAACATATATACGAAATAAGAGATGAAATTTTATTGTTTGATATTTTTTTTTAAATATCAGTTTTTTTTTCCGTCTTTTTATTTTTCCGGTTCAAAAGCAAACCCCTAGGTTTGATTTTTTTTCCTGTTATTTATTCCATATTTGCGTAGTATAAGAGTAGCCGGAGCCAATCACAACCAGAACAACATGTTTTTATAAAACACAGTGCATCATATATAATAAGAGAAATATATTAGAAACTTAAAAGATTATTTAAGGGTTTATTAATAAAAAAATGAAAGATGTTTAGATTTTGAAACCAAAAAAGTGAGGAGTTGAAAGATAGAAATGATGAAAAATGATCACTTTTTTAAAACAAAAGTTTCACTACTGAGATAGAAAGAGACACAACACAGTTGGTAGAATAATAATAATAATTATGGTAAGTAAAATAATTTTAAAATAGCATAATATAAGGTTTTTAAAAAAATATACAGGAAACAGATAGGAGTGAAGGGGGATGGTGGGATAGTGGGGATAATATATAACGATGACAGGTGCTTGTAGTTAAAAGAGTAATCACACTTCTAGTCACAACAGCTGTGACTATAGAAACATAACAAATATATGTTTTTTTGCTTGTTGTTTATATGATGTGGTAACTTAAAACCGGTTTCGCGATTCTGCATCTAGTGTAAATCCTCCTTTAAAAGAAGCAACAAAAAAAAAAGGTTTATAAAAAGGGAATTTTCTTTCAGATGGTTTTGTGTATCCACCACCACAGTAGTAGTAGGTTTTGAATGGACGACGACGACGCGAATGTTTCCATCATTCCTTAAGAAAGAGGAGGAGGAGATGATGTGAAATCAGCATCCACAGCATCCAACAAACTAACTGCGAATGAAAACCTACTTTTCGCTTTTTCTCTTTTTCTATGTGTTTAGAAATGTGGTTCGTGGTGATGGTTGTTGCATTTGGATTATAAACTGCGGCAGTAGCGCTCTTTTTTCACTTAAGACACACGAAAAAGAGCGGATTTTTTTTAGCTTTGCTTCTTTTTTTAAAAAAAAAAAAATAAAAGCTAAGAGAAAGAGAGACTTATCATGGTTTGCCTACTTTCAAGGGGTGCACAATTGGCCCCTGATGCTGCTTATAATATTCAAAAGTGCTTTTTATAGAAAAAGCAGCGAACATTGAACGCTTTATGGATGTAGTAATGTGGATGTTGTGTACATTGTTTTCTCTCATTTAATTTCGTCTGCTATTTGATTCTTTACTTATAATCTCATATTTCGGTTTTAATTTAAGAGGATTTTCTATTGTCTCTACATGGTTAAATATTTGTTTAATTTCAGATATCTTGGAAATTTGGTTGAACATTTAAATAAAATAAAAACATTTGTTTGGTATGTGTTGTAATACCCAATCTACACTTAAAAAAACTTAAACGCATTTAAATATTAAACATGTTTTACATGTTCAATTATGTCGAATTCAATTTATTCAGTTAATATTTTCGTTATAAATTATTGTTAATATTTAAACGTATTAAATTCGGATTTCAATATAACTGGGTTAGAGTAACAAAACATTGATTCAGTCTTTTAATATTTTTAAAATATTAATTAATGAAGTTAGTTTTATCTTATTCCTGTATATTACAGCTAAACACATTTAACTTAAATGCATTTAACTCAAGGGTAGACAATGTATAAGGATTGCAAACATTTATGGTACTATAAATAAAGTATTGCTTAAAATAAAGCTAAGCTTAAAATATTAATACAAGACAAAATAAGGATTCTACTTGAGCCCTTTAAATTTTTCAGAACTACTTTAAGAGAGAGAAAAAAATTCAAGAAACTTTACTAAAAAAAACTAGAATTGTAGGCGCGATTGAGTTTGAAAATTAAATCTAAAATCTAATTTATCTATTTTTACGTAATTTTTTTTTCTGGATTATGTTAGTAAATTTACTTGTGACTGGGATAGAATTTGCAATAGAATGTTTTTGTTTAGGTCAGAGTAATGGACATTAAGGGTCTTTCTACTCTTCTTTCTTTTTACTATCATTGATCCTAGTCTTTCAGTGTGTTCTTTTTTTTTCTTCTTCTTCTTTTCTCCCTCTGTCGTTGTCCTTTTCATTGGCACATTCAACTAACTGGTCGGACTGATGAAATTGTCCAATTCTTATCTCTCTTTTTTAGTTCCTGTTATTTCCTCCTTTTTTTTCTATCTTCATGGACTATTCTTGGGTTTTATTAAAATGTTTGATCCTCCAACAGCTCAACACAAAAATGGGTTGAGTTGAGTTGGTCTATCGGTCGTGAAAAAGGTAGTCGAGAGAGAGAGAAAAAGAGGAGGAGAAACTTTTTTCTATCTTTTCTTTTTCAAAAAAAGAAATGGGAGGAGAAAATAAAGGTTTTCTTCGTCTTTTTTTTGTCACAATAAAGAGAAAAGAAACTTAAGAGAAAAAAATTGGAACCCCTGATAGTAGAAAGAGTGATTTTTCTTCCTTTTTTTAGTAGCTTTTTTTTGTTGTTGTTGTTGCTTCTGGCGTCTCATATACAGTATATAACTGTATATAGGAGAATAGATGATGATGATGGAATGTCTTGAGTTGCAGTATTGAGTCAGTCTTGAGAAAAATGGAGGCGTAAAGAAAAGATGCCGGTGACAGTTTGTCGTTTAGCATTTTTCTATTTTCTTTATGTATATTTATCTCTTTAAGAGAGAGAGAGAGAGAGAGAGAGAGATAGATATAGAAAATGAGAAAGAGAATGAAAGAAATAAAAGTGGATTTTTCTTGATGGCTTTTTCTCCCTCTGTTGGTGTATATTGGAAGAAGAAGAAAAAAAAAGAGTAAAATTGCTTAAAATAAACACACAAGATGGAAGTTTCCCATTAAATTAGGGCACTCGCTCAACATCTATTCAAAAAAAAACTCGTTGTTGAACAAGAAAATGCATTTTCTGAAACTTGAAGACAAATATTTTTTTTATGAAAAGCACCTTCATTTTTTTATATTTGACGAAAAAGGATTTATTTTCCTATTTTCAAGAAGGAGCTTGTGACGTCAGACGGGTTGAGATAAAATTTAAAATTGTATCATTTAAGTCTGATAGAAAATGGATGATAGGCAAACGTTTTCAATCAATTTAAACAAAAGGAGTTTTTGCATTTTTTTGTTATTACCCCCTTTTTAATGGACACAATTCTAGATTTTTGTCAACTCCCCTTTGTCGTCATCTTACAAATGAGACAGGAATAATCTACCAGAGCTTATGAAGGAGTTAGTAAAGGGGGGGTGGTTTACTTCCCGAACTAAATATTAAGGGACGTCTCCCTGTCTTCTTTAGGTTTGTGATTTTTCTAATAATTATTACTAAAAGACAAATCGATTTGCAATATTTTTATTTTTAAAGTTGATTTTTGCATTGTGTATTTTGTGTGTTGTGTGTGGTTTTTACAAATTGCATTGTTAAATTGATGCTTTTTATATTTGAGTATAATTTCCGTTCTGTGAACATATTTTTGCTTTTTACTGCACACAGATATATGTCGTAGAGAACTTAGCTATTCAGAAATGTCAGCTATTTGACTTACTATTAGCCTCCTCCTCCTCCTTGTTCTCTACCAATACAGTTGTTACGATTTGAAAGTGAAACCACTTATACTAACTGCAGTTAAAAAGTTAACAACAGTTAATTTTCTTGTGGAAACAAGTGGTTCAATTTCTGAACAATGAAGTTAACTCAACTGCATTGACTCAATATGGTTGACAACATTATTGAATGGTTAAATACGTCACTTCCTGTGGTTCAAACAAGTATACCCTACGAATCAAGTTTTGACTGAATGACGAATGAAAGTTTCACAAAATGAACAACTGTTTAACAGGAAGTGATACAAAATCATTTAACCACAGGTTTAAAGAAGTATTTTAAAAATGGAAACACGGAAACAGTACCGCTTTAGCTTGTCTGCAGTTAACTCTATAACCTTGGTTATGTAACTGCATTTCATTATTGCAGTGGAAAAAAGGTAGAATGCTCTGAAAGCATACATTAAGTCGAAAGAGGGCTATACAGAGAGGCTAACAATAGACCAAAAATAGCTGATATTTCTCAATTATCTATTTTCTCTTCCACCAAATTTAAGTTTCTTTCATTTTTATTATTTTACTTTGAAATGTATTTTTCAAGACAGTTTTGCTACTTTGTGTATATCTTATGTAAAAAAGGGTCGCAAATGAAGACTTTTTTAAGTTGGTTTTGCAATGTGTTTATGTTTCTATTGTCTTAAATTTAACGAAGAAAGTAAATTAAATTATGCAATTAAGTCTTGTGTTTGCATTCTCTCTCTCTCTCTCTCTCTCTCTCTCTCTCTCTCTCTCTCTCTCTCTCTCTTGGCTAATGTTGCCATTTTCACGTTAAATTTACTCTTGAAAATTTGTACCGTCGTCCAATGGTACATTAATTAGGTAGATTTAAGAATTATTAAATTAGGTTTACAAATACAGGTGTATTATATTTTACTTATTAATTATTATTTCTGGCAAATGACGTCAACTTTGCGTGTTTATACGTCTGTGCGTGTGTTTACATAAAAATGAAAATATAATTCTAAACTTTGTAAATGATGACGATGACGATGACGATGACGATGATAATCGTCATCACCTTGAAGTAGTCCTGATGTTGTCCCGTTAGTTCATTTTGGACTAATTTGAAAAGATATACGTCTTCAATTGTTGGCACTTCAAAAACATAAAATGAAAAGTAAAATGGGGTTCATTTGAGGGGGAGGAGGAGGGTGAGGTGTCACGGATTGGAAGGAGGCTTTTTTTAGCCTCTCTCTCTCTCTCTCTCTCTCTCTCTTACAGTTTTATGTATTCAAAAGAAGAAGGGGTTTAATTTGCATTCTTTTTATCTCTCAAATAAGAGAAAATGCATTTTCAACCATTCTCTCTCCCTTTCCTTCATTCCTCTTCTCTTTTGTTTGTCTCTCTCTCTCTCTCTCTCTCTTTCTGTCTCTCTCTCTCTCTCTCTCTCTCTATGTGTTTCTATCTCTTAAAAAGTTTGAAGATCTTTTCTCTTGTTCCTTACTTCTCTCTCTCTCTCTCTCTCTCTGTCTCTCTCTTCTCTTTATAAAATGTCAAATAGCGAACATTCTGTTCTCTTATTTGAAGAAAGAGAGAGAGGGAGAAATATTCTTCTTATCTTTAAGTTTGGTGCCTTCGAATCAATTAACTCGTATTCTGTTTTTAGAGAGAGAGAGCGAGAGACATGATGATGATGATGATGATGCCTTAACAGCATATGCAAATAATTCTAATTTGCATATATCCCTTTGTTGTTGTTTTCTCTCCTCTTATTTCTATTCTGTGTGTAAACTTGAAAGGTGAATTGCTGCCATTTTTGTGTGTCTTTTTCTTTATATTTAGTAGTAGTAGTAGTTGTTTTATTTTCAACTAGAACAAAAAATACAAAAAGCACACCCATTTTTTGTTTGTTTCTATGTCATTTTTTTACTATTGTAGATTTTGTATATATATGTGTGTGTGTTTTTTATTCTGTTTTATATATAATATATATATATATATATATATATATATATATATATATATATATATATATATATATATATATATATATATATATATATATATATATATATATATATATATATATATATATATATATATATATATATATATATATATATATATATATATATATGATAAAAACCAGTTTGCAAAGTGGCAAACATTACATTTATATAATATGTTGGTGTGGTGGTTGGTCTAAGAGCATGGAAGTTTCCGAGTGTTTGGAGGGGAGGGGGAGCTGTATTGTATTTTTTTAAAGCGTAATTTCTGTTTAAAATGACTTTGTTAGAAACAAAAAAAGGAGGGATGATTATGATGCTTTTTTTCAGAGTTGATGATACATATTTTATGTTTTTGTTGGGTGGAAATGGAAGTAAGGTTAGGTCTTAGTAGTTTTAAAAAAATGTCTTCTTTTAGGAATTACAAAACGCAAAATAGACGCGCCAGACATTATGGACACTTAAAAGACTGCACTCCCCTCTACACCCTTTAAAGCTTATCTTTAGCCTCGTTTTTAATCCCATGTCGGATATTTACACTGTGGAAAACACTAATGCATCTATCCACTTTGGTCTTGTCATATTTTTTTTTAGAAAACAGATTTTTCTTCTTTACAAAAATGTTGGTCATATGGTAGTGCTGAATAAGCGCCAAAATGAATAAATGGGAAACTGAATAAAAGCGGAAAAATGGGCAGTTATTCAATTTGGCGCTTATTCAGTCATCTTGGTCATATTCCTCCCAAAGTCTATTATGTTTTTTTTTTGCATTGAGATACAAATCTATTGTAGTCGGGGTGGAGTGATTTTATATCGAATGTTTAAGGACTTATTTATGAAATCCATTATTACGGGCGTTTTCAAAACGGTTTTTCTAATTATAATGTCATTCACATCTGTTTTTTTTTTTGTTGTTGTACCCAATTGTGGGGAATTGTGTCTCAGGGTGGAGTTCGGACTGGCCGAGAGAGAAACCACATGTGTTTATTTTAACGTACGCCACCTATGGGGGAGACTATTATTTATAGATTATTGACTCACATTCATATATATATGTGCATATATATATATATATATATATATATATATATATATATATATATATATATATATATATATATACAATTCTTATTCTGTTGCGAAATGATAAGAAAAACTTGATGTAGAAAATTGATTATTTTTCAAACAAACATCTTAATTATAAAAAAAATTAACTTTATTGTTTACTTTAGTTGATTAGTTCATTAACTGGTGAAAAATGTGCCAATCACAGTTATACCTTTAGATTCATTAGGAAAAATACGTTTTGAAAAAAATACGTATTTACCGTTTTTTTAAAAAAAATTAAAACTTTTTATGTATATCCCTAATGTTTTTAGACTATGGAAGTCTCTTCCAATTGATTGTTCTTTGTTAAGACGATTTCAATTTAACAATACTGTCTTGTTTTACCTGTATGACAGTCATTTGTGATAGGGAGCAATCAGTCAATCTGCAGATTGCCTAGGAAATCTGCAAAACAACCAATCTACTAGTGAATAAGCAAAATTCTCTACCTAAAGTGTATTGAATTTTGCAGATTCATTAACAGTTTGGTGCTTTTGTAGATTGCCTAGGCAATCTGCAGTTTGACAGTAACATATATACAGATATATGTATATATTTATGAGAAATGATTTTGGGTTGATATTTTTGTACAAAAATAGTACTTGAGAGAAATCTTTTCGTAACTTAATCTTGTCAATGAGCTTAAAGTAAGTTTGGGTCTGAAATGGTTTGTGTTTTACAGAGAAGTGAAAGGAAAAGGAAGACGACGCATCAAATGACTTTTCTGTTGTTGGTTTTTCTTTTTAAAGTTCTCTCCTCTCTTTATATAATATGGTTGTCCATAGACCATAATAAAGAGAGTCTTTGCGAGATCATATATATATATATATACACTACATTATATGTTCTTGCAACTCTTGTTTCGATATACTGTAGTATAGAGTGTATGTATACTAGTTTTCAAGTTGTTATTAAGGGGCAGCATTTGCAGACAAAAGATAAAAAAAATTGGCTAATACTTTTGGATGAGTCCTGGTTGGCTGTAAATTCGATTGCCTCCATCATGCTTTTGATACAATAGGAAACAAATAAAGTAATAAGTTCTCACTGTATGGGTGGTATAAAGGCTAGCTCTCTCTCTCTTTCTATCTATCTGAGGCTAAATATAACTGCTATATATATATATATATATATGTTGTATATACAATTTTTATATATATATTTTTTTTCCTTCTTCATCTTATTTTGTCCATTCCAGGAACATTCAAGGAAGAAGAAAAAACTAAGTTAAGATTTTGTGTTCCTAGCCTATCTCTTTTTTATCTTAATCTTGGTACAGTGAGAAAGAGAGAGAGAGAGAGTGAGTGAGTGAGTGAGGGTGAGAGAGAGAGAATGAAAGTCACAGAGATAGAAAATGAGAGACATCGTATCTGTTTTCAAAAGATAACAAATCATAGACTTTGGGTTCAATTTTTTTTGTAGTAATTTTTGCAATAGAAAATTCAATATGGATCTATTGGGAATAATAATAATAAGTAATTTAGTAGTTTTTTTTTATTATTTTGTTACGGAGGAAAATGTCATCCATTTTTGTTTTCGTAATGAATATAAACCAATCACAACTGTCAAAAGTAACATATAATTTTTTTGCAATTAGTTTTTTTTATGTTCAGATTTATTTCTGAGTGTCATTTCAAGTGGAAAAAAAAATTAATTTTGAAGTCGAGAACAAACCGAGGATTTTTTTTTGTTAACTTACTTTTTTTTTTTCTGTAAGGTTATATCTAATGTAATTATCGAGGCTTATATTTGAAAACTGAGGTAGGTTTAAGGGTTGAACTGGAATATATTTTTAAAGCGATATAATACAAGGGAGGAGGAGGGGTAACCAGTTTAATTGAATCTCTGTTGGGATTCAAGTACTTGCTAATCTTTCAAAATGGGTCTAATAAGTTGAATAGTCAGCTGTTTTAAGGTTGATTGGGTTTTGAGGGAATTTTATATCTTAAAGCGAGGATAACAATAATTTGTTAAAAAGGGGGAGGAGGGGAGGGGAAATATTGATGCTCATATGACAACTTTTTTTTGTCTTATATTGTTCCCAATCCCAATCCCTCTCTCTCTCCTCTTCTATTAATAAGATGGTTAGAAGATTGTAATGGATGAGAAGTAGGGTTGAATTCCCCGGTTATGTGTGTGTGTTTGAGCCCCTTAAAGACCTTATTTTTTTGGAGGGTATATGGTTGCTTTTTTTTTTCTCTCTGTATTTTTCGGAGCGTTTGTTTTAGACGTCTACGTTGAGCATGTGATTTAATTAACTAATGCGAGTTTGAGGGTTTTCAGGCGTGAATAATTCTAATTTTGTTACGGCAGAATAGTATTTAGGAGAGAGAGACTTTTTATTTGAGGTGGGGGGATGTATTGGGGTTGGGATACTTTCTCTCTCTTTTCTGTGTATTTTCAGTCTTAAAATTCATCCTGGCTGCAAGAATATATTATTTTCAGGGCTCGGATTTTTATGCAATATCAAGTAAATGTTTCTCAATTTGTGTGGCTCAAGTGCCAATTATAGTGAATGGCGTTTATTCTAATCTAAAGAAAAAAGCTGGTTAGAAGCTAGATGTCTGATTACTGTCAGTTGTCAACTATTATAATAGTTTTAGCTTCTAATGTAATCAAGTGTTTTGATTGAAAAACTCAGTAATTTTTGGTTGATCTCTAAACGGAGATTGTTAATTCACAATTGGCTCTTGAGCCGCAGATTGAGAAACATATTTGCTTGATATTGCATAAAATTATTTGACGAGAGGGGTTTTTTTTTTATCAGTTTCTTTACATTTTTTTTTACCCTCCCCTGGTTGTTCTTTTATTTTACCGTTTTTACAAAGGGAATTTAAGTGACGTGTGTATTTTAGCCTTTTCTTCACCATTGTAATACATGGTGATACATAAGATAAATGTTAAGATTACCTCTGTTCCGTTAAGTTACTTTTTTTTTCTCTCTCTCTCTCTCTCTCTCTTTCTCTCCATTCTTTTTCTTTCAACGACAAAATCTCAAACACAAATGACAGACTAAAAAAGATTGGTTTACATATAAGAAGAAGAAAAAAAAAGCTTTCATATAATACTACCATTACTATATATTGTGCACTTTTTTATATAAAAATATATGACGGTGTTGTACGTTTTAATTTCGTTGGCAAAAACCTCCTCCTTTTTTTCTCTCGTCGTTGTTTCTCCTTAGTGAATTGTTCTCTTTTTCCATCCTGTGGGGATATTGTTTCGATCTAAATTGTAGTTGTGCCATTTTTCTGCATAAATTTCTAATCTAAACGATAAGCCAAGATTTGTCAGCCCCTCCCCATTTATGTATGGTGTATATTGTATAAGAAAGAAAAAAATCTAAAATATAATAATAAATATGCAAAAGGTAGATTAGATAAGTCTTTTTATTACGTTTAGTTCAAATTTTCTACGATGACACATTTCTTTTTATCTATCAAACTTAATTTATTCTAATAAGTTTAACTTGACAGTTCTAAAATTACTCATATACAGATCTGTCTATAATGAGATTTTTAAAATAACAATTTTTGATAATAAAGGCTTAAACGTAAGTTGATCAGGACTAATATCAATTGAAAAATTTAATATGAAATAAGGGGGGCTAGGGACTGGCCTGTCTAGCATTTTCCTGGTGAACTCCTTAGTTTGAGGGCTAGTTTTCCATTAGATGGCCAATTTTACGATGAAATTTGACAATAGTTTTATAACAGTACAATAAAAAGATCAGAAAAGCTGATGTTTATTAATAATTTTTTTGCTAGTTTCAGGCATTTTTTTAAAAAAAAAAAATTTTTGCTAAGTACATTTTTTTTTTAGAAGTTTGTGAAAAATAGCAAAAGAAATTGACACTTTTAATGTAGGCAAAATTGAAAATGTCACATTTAAAGTTCTAGGCATTTTTGCAGTTTCTTACTGTTAATTGCCGGACAAATTATTTTCCGCCTCTTGGATATGGAATTTATAATAAACCCTTATGAATATGATGATTTCTTATAAGAATTGTTGTTGTGTTCTCTCGTTGGTACTCTGTATGTCTCTATATATACAGTAGATTACATAAATATATTATTATGATCAGAAAGATTACCTGTGGTCAGTGGCTTGCCAGTTCATTAGGTTCTTGTGTGTCTTATGTATGATAGGAATGAAGAAGAATAAGATGGAGTAAGAGACCCAGAAGATAATTTTTGGTTTTAGGCCTCTGGAGATGATGGTTTTGTGTGTGTGTGTGTGTGTGTGTGTGTGTGTGTGTGTGTGTGTGTGTGTGTGTGTGTGTGTGTGTGTGTGTGTGTGTTTGGGAAGGTGGAGTTAGTTAGAAGTCATTTTCCCCTTCTCGTTCATCTCTTTTTCTTTCTCTCTCACACTGTGTGTGTTGTGTGTGAACCCCTCCAAAGATTGATGATTCCCTTAATTGAATGGCCAAGCCAAGTATTTTTAGTCCTGTTGAGATGGAAGGAAGGAAATTTCTTCGTTGATGAATGGATACAGTACAACATATTGTAGACAAGTCTACAGAGTTGAAAAGAAAGAGAAACTACGATCAAAAGTAAAACGTTTAAGTTTTTTCTTCTTTCCCATCCCTCTCTCCCTCCCTATCTCTCCCTCTCTCTCTTTCGTTAGTTATTTTATTTTTCCCACTGAATAGAAAATATTTCTGAAGAAAATTGAATGTAGACTCCATGTGGGACGCAACTTTGTAGGCGTGATGTTGTTCCTTTTTTTGTTTGGTGGCAAGTTATCCATTTTGAAAGAAACTGCAGTGCCCATTGATGATTTGATAACTGGGGTATCTTCCCCTTTTCGTCACCCTGATGATTACGTAGCATTCGTTTGATGTAAGTGTCCATTACACGAAATAATATGTCCATTTCGCGTTTTGTATCAGGCCAATTTATGTTCATTTTACGAAATGGACATTCATTTTGTGTAATGGACAATTTACATCAAACGAATGCGACATACATATATTGGCACAAAAAAAGGAAGTTTAGATGATGGGGTTTTTTTTTCTTTAGATAGCCCTACTTGTATCTATGTATTCAAAAGGGACAACCTATCTTAGGTTTATTGAGATTTACTAAGGCCCTTGACACACACATACCACTTCTGAATTGTAAAATAAAGTCTGTTTGTTGACAAAACTAACCACCACCTTGAGTCTTTTCCATAGAAAATACATTGTAAACACAGCAGAAACACCTTCGACTTTATTTAGCAGTCGAACTGTGTTCCAAAGTTGTCTGTGTATTTTCAACCTTAAGAGCCGATGTTTACAAACGAGCGACATTTTGTGGTCGAAAAGAACTGTGGTCACGTGCGGACGCATTTTTGCTGTGCATCTCTACCACTAAAAGTCGCTAGTCCTTAGGTAGCTTATACACGATCAATTCTGGCAAATCCATTTTTGCTTTTTAATCCAGGATTCTTTCTGAAAATCAACATAATGATCAATTCATATCTGTTGATTTTTCTTATAAAATTGTACGTGGACAGACCCTGTTTTTTTTTCGCGTTTTAATGTTCCAATCACAGGAAACGTAACGTTTTGAACAATTTTCTATTGCTCTCAGGCTACAAAGATTGTCATCCACCTCACACACGATCCATTTTAATCCAAAAATTGAAGCATAATTCTAGCATAGCAGATAGTTCGAGTTACAATTGAAATGCAAATTTAAAGAAGATTGAGAATTAAACAAGATTCACCAGCTACTCGGATGTTTTTTTAGCTGTGCAAAAAAAAAAACCAAGCTGGACAAGCCAAAATTGAGAGAGTGTATAAGCTACCTTAGGTGTGAAGTTATAACGGCTCTTGAGCGTGAGAATGTTGTTCAACTCTCACTGGCTGTCTTTCTGAAATAACCACCGCCTTTTTCATGTATTTTCGTCTTCTTTTTTTTTTCTGTTTCTTGTTGTTGTTGCTATTTTTTTTATTTCTTCTTAGTCCTAACATGGTGGCAATGAAATGAGTGTGTATATGAGGTGAGATGGTCATTTTTGCTTTTAACAGCCATCAGATAAAGGATGCTTGTAATTGGCACCCATTTCACATGAAGAAGAAAAACAGCTATGAATGAGCAATGGCACCATTGTTTTTCATGTAAACCTCTCTCTTTTTTTGGGGGGGGGGGTGTAGCCCCTATGGCAATATAATAATGCTATTGCATTGCCAAGTCTCCATTTTTTGTGTGTGTTTCTTCAGAAGACAAAAAATGAATAAGAAAAAACATCATTCCATTTGCCTCGTTCATAACCTGAATGAGTTTAGGCCTCAGAGAGACGATTTCTCAGTTGTTCTTTTTTTCTCTTTCGTTCATCCATTGTTTCTATATGTATCTACATTATTGTATTGTATTGTTGCTTTTGATTGGATGATTGTGTGTCGAGGTGGCTTGTTTTTTTTTCTCCAGCCTCTGGTTGCCATGCTATTGTCTGTATCTATTTTGCTTCACAAATGGGTAATATTAAAACAATGGCATGTTACCATCAAAAAATAGGTACATATATATATATATGTATATATATATATGTATTTACAATACAAAATGCGATTTTATTTGTTATGTAAAGTAGATTTTTTGAAGAAGAACAAAAAGCAACATTGATACATAAAAGATGGACTTATGTTGGAAAAATAAATAACAACCACGTTACAGCTGAATTTCATCAATTTCTATCGATGATATGTCACGGAGGTTTTTATTGAAACAAAAAGTACATATATTTTAAAACATCTTTTAAGTATAAAAAAAATTTCAATTTTGTCTTAATAAATTTTATATTAATTATTTTTTTAATAAAATCGATTTGAAACCAATCAAAATACACTGAAAAATAATTACACTGATATTTACTTTGGTGATTTTTTTTAGCATTTAATACAGATAAAGATATTCTAAAATATCTTTACATTTTGATTTCAAGAAATATTACCATGAAATATTAAAATAAAATTGATAGAATTTACTCGTAAAGTACGTTTATAATTGCATTTTGGTTGCTATTTATTTTGCTTCACTTCGCGTAGCTCGTAAATGAATGACTGATGGACAATTTGAAACAAAGAAAAACTATTTTTCAAATAATCTGTAAGAATTTGATTTGAGAGAGTAAAAAAAGAAAATCTCGAATGAATTGGATGAAAGATGAAGAATAATTGTATTTTGCCAAGTTCGATTTGTGATCAAAACACAAAAATTCTTAGTGAAAAGGAGACTGGAGTGTGTGAGATATATGAGAAAGATCATTAAATATGAGGTTTAATATATTTTCTTATATATATATTGATACCTTCCAATGTTTGCTGAAGGACCTAATAGGCACTTTTAGACAGAAATAAGGAGGAGGAGGAGGAGAAAAGGGAGGGGGGGGGGCGTTGCCTTCAATCACAAGTTTGATGAAAAGGAAAACGTCAGCAAACTTTTTTCTCCTTTTCTAGTCGTGAATGTTCATTCTATTGAATATCACAAGATTCTAATAGAATCAATTGAGGCATGCAAATTAGGCTCAATTGTGAAAAATCTATAGAAAACTCTTACTTTTTTTTACTTAGTAATGAGGTTTTTATTACTATTATTATTATTATTATTATTATAATAAGGTGTGTTTACAGTATGTGTCTTGTATAAGGGACCCTATAAATAGAAACATATATTGATTGAATGAAGGTTGAAATCATCACGTTGTGGCGGCATCCCTGGACTTCTACTGTAATGTTAGAATATCGCAGTCCTGAATGACCTCTGTTCTTGTTTAGCCTGATTGGATACAGTCGAACTCTTAACTGGAGTGGGCCTCCACAGGAATCAAGCTAGGGGATCAAAATTCCACTTTAAAAGGAAATCTGATGATATTGGGCTCCGTCGAAATAACTTACACGCACTTTAAGTATAGGTAAACTATTTATATGTCCACTTTAAACAGTTGATACATGGTCACATGACCCTAATAGAAACCGACTCTTTCATGGAAAAATTACAAACATGACAATCGAAATTGTTAAGTGCAAAAATGCAAAAATGCAAAACATAAAAAGTGCAAAGTGTCCCCTCCCCGATCAGATTCTCTGAATGGAACTAACGTGCCCCGAACAGACTGACTGAGCTCACCTTGCATACCAGTTTTATTATTTTGCCCCAGGGAGGGGCAACTGTCACGCAAGGATCCGCCACAAGTCAAAAAGACCAATAGACTATCTTAGAGCTTTTCGTGTAATTGCTATTACATGTGTCGCAGGCACGTGAGAAACGTTTTCGACTTTAAGGTGCACCAGGGGGTGCTATCCATCATGGTGGCCAGGAAGGCGAGGTTACTTCACGCGTACATGCATAGTTGGTGTCACAACATGAAAGGTTTTTTGAATCAGGTTTTTTATTATACTTTCTGTCATGTTCATCAGTTTCTATTATTCTGAAGTGTTATATTTTAAATTAAAGTTCAAATCAAGAGTTCAAAATGACATTCTGGTTTTTCTGTGCGTTTGTTATTATAGTGCGATAAAATGGCTAAATGATGATAGACATTTGAATTGTTTGTGTGTATGGTTTATTTTTAAACATAAAAACTACAAAAATCTTTCAAGATTCTGTTTGTACAGTGTTGTAAAACAGTTTATTAACGAGGTTTAAGTGTGAACATAGTAAGGTTTTTCTGGTAAAGATAATGTTCTTGACAAGTTTGTGAGTTTACTCAGCAAAAGAGAATTATGATTTTAAAACAACATTGTCGTCATCACTGAAGTGCAAAGTGGTCTACTTTCCACCACCTTTCCCCTCCTCCGTTAAACGAGAGTTTCTACAATGTCCAAACAAAAACCTCCTTCAATCTTAGATAGATAGTCTTTGTATTTTCTGGATCAACTCCAACCTCCAGAAAAAGTTAAGCTAAGGTCCCACATGCGTAAAAAATGCTGATGAAAACAGAAACGAAAATGTTTTGCATTTTACGTTTCTAATACACTTTCTGTGACACATACAAGTGATCCCAATGCACAATAAAAAATGTGAACAAAAAGTGTAAGAAGTGCCATCTATTGGTATGAAGAAACAATAAGCACATGAGCCCGTGCAAAGGGTCTAAAGACACCCTCTATGGGATTTGGCATACGTCTCTCTCTTGCTGTGACCTCATTTCTGGCAACATTTACTATTGGTTGCTTTTTTCTGAGCGGAAACATTAAACTTAAAAAAAAGTTGAAACAGTCTCAACTTCCTTTTCATCATGTTTTCTTTCAGTTGCTGTGTTTAAGGCGACGATCACATTGGCAATGTTTAAAGCAATATTCACTGCAAGCTGTGCTTGAATTAATTACAATTGCCAATGTGATAATTACTCTTGAATGACTTAGTGGTTTCTTTCAGACGGACTTAAAGAAAGTACTGATCTTCGTTTAGTTGCAAGATTCACAGCAAAATTTGACTTGCTTTTTGGACAGATTCTTTGCTAGAAAAATAGCCAGTGTGAAAGCCGTTTTGCGTTTTTTTGTCTTGGTTTCTGTTAACATTTTATGCATGTGGAACCTTAGCTTTAGGTCTGACTTCTGCCAGTTTCTTTTACCCCTCCCCACCCCCCCCCCCTTTATATCTCTTAAGAACGGTTTTGCCTATTCCTTATTATATACTGTATAATAAGAACGACACCAACGCTATTTACTTAAGAACTTAAGTCTATCGGCGGAGTATCTTATAATATATAAAATGCTTCAAGTCGATCTCTCTCTTTCTTTCTTTCTTTCTTTCTTTCTGTATTGATTAAAGGCAAACCTCACGACATTTCTTACCATGTATATACATCAGTAGTATCCCACCTTTTTCTCTCTCTCTTTGGCCCTTTTTTTGCTTTTTGCTTTTCCTATCCCCCCTCCCCTTTTCAAACCTTCTTTTTTAACATCCCTTTAGGATGGCGAAACATTCATCAATGTCGACTTGGAACCAACTTAATCTATTCAGGATCCATTAGATTTTCTGATGCCCACAAGCTTTTTTTCTCCTTTTTTTTCGATCACACTTTTCAAAAAAAATATCAGTCGAAATGTATATATATATATACAGTGTATCTACCTATTATATACTGTATGCTAGTATATGGCATATATATATTATATATAAAAAGAGCGAGTAAAAAAAGATGTATAACCATGTGTGTTTGTGTGTTTCTGAAGGGTGTGGGTGAAATTTTAAAAGAGAGGAATAGGCCCTACACATTGTTATATTTTGTGAGATAAGCTAAACCATGTATCACAAACATTTACCTCAGGCCCTAGAAGAAAATAAAGAATCGGGGTTTGGATTGTGGGTTTTGATGGAAAGAGAGAGAGAGAGTAGTAGAGAGAATGGGGGAAGAGAGAGAGAGAGAATGGGAAGAGGTGGGGGAGATAGAGGGAGTGAGGGATAAGGACCTGTAGCCATTTTTCTAATAAAAAATTTGTTTAGGGTCACCTAAAGGCTCTGCATCCTATTAATCTTCGTTTTGAACAATTTTTTTCTTCTTCGGACACAATTGTTATGTCAGCTGTTACCGATTCATTTGATTCCCACCACATTCTCAAAAAATAGTGGCATTTCTACTTTTTTATATTGTGATATTTCAATTTTGTTGTTGTTGTAAAGTTTTTTTGTTGTTGAAAAAAAAGACAATTTAGAATTGTCTCTTTTTTGAAAAATGTAACAAAGGTGTTCATTTTTATTTAGAAAAAAAGGTGCAAAAGTATTTATTATTTTTCGTAATTTCATCACTAGAGGTTGTTTATTATCAAACATTGTTTATTTTCGTTAGTCGTTAATCGTTATTATTAGTTGGTTTGATTATCTTTAATTTTACATTTTGCGTTTCTAAAGCTCTAAAACAAGAAAATGAGGTTTTGTTCTTCTTGTTGTTTTCTTATAATATTTGTGCCAAAAAAGGAGGGTTTTTTCTACTCTCTAATCTTTATTATGGTTAAAAATCGATCGACTCGTCGTGTTTGTGTTTTGGCATCTGAGTTTTAAGGGGCCAATAAAATTGCCTTTAACGTAAGGTGTGTGTGTGTGCCCACAACTAACATATTTAGATCGACAAAATATGTGGTCAACATAACAGATGAAAAAAGAATGGGTTGATTTTCTATTTAAGGCACGCATGTTCGCAGTGATTGCCATACTACAGGGGAAATATCGAGCCTTGATAAAACTATGGTTCCATTATGTTTGAATTTCGAGCATATGTGGTTAATTGTTGAAATCGTTATTAGTGGAACCATCGATTGGCTGCTAGTTGTTGGAAAATATCCGATTCCAAAATAGGATACCGGATACATATAATTATACTGCGCATGTGTATTGCATACCGTATTAGCATCAATATAATGCCATGTTTTTAATCAATTTTTTTATATAATAATTATTTGCCTTATATTAAAGGAGTAATTACGGTATGTTTCACTTTTTGTCTGAAATCCTTTATGAAAAATGAATGGGTCGCGTTAAATTTGAGAGACTGCGTTATTATTTGGGCTAATAAGGTATTTCATGATGACGTCCATGACATTCTTACAACAGAGCTACGGCCTTCTCCAATTAAGAATGATATCTCTCTAGTAGAAACAAGTTGAATGAATTGAGAAAGCCACCCGAATGTGTCCATCATAAATAAAGAACCGGAAAAAACAAAACAGGAGGCGGAAATGGAAGCTAGAAATCTTGGAATACTTTAATATTCCAAACGTGTCGTCTATCCTCCTCTTCAAAGATAATGGAACCATAGTTATCGATAATACACCCTCCTCCTCCTCCTCTTCTTTCTTCTTTTTGTTTGTTTTCAAAATTGAAAAGCAGTGTTCTTGTTTAGTTTTGAAAAAAAAAAAATGACCATCCAAAAGGCCAAAAATAGAGTTCACTTTGATGATTCTAGTATTTTTTTTCTTTCCAGACTTATCTTCAAAGTTTATATTATAACAGTTAATTGTTATTACTTTTTAACTGTTTCTTCAATTTTGATGTTTATTTTGTGCAATTTTGTTCATCATCATGCTTCAATTCAGAGATCATGGAACTGGTTAATGTTGTAAACTCACAAATAATATATAACTTTTACGCTTTGCTTTTTTTGTATCTGTTTGTAAAATATACATAAAATAACCAGGGTTAGTTTTTCATGAATATAAATTAGTGACATCATATGGAAACAATTTATTTTATTATGAAATCTTTGATTGATGATTTTGAACGAGAAACATCAAATGGAAAAAAAAGATATCCGAGGTTTTTTTGTTGCATCTGTTGAAATATATTATAGTTTATATATTTTACTATTTATGATATAAGTCCATTGACTGCATGTTGGAAAACTATAAAAAAAGATTACTATTTATCAACCTTCATATTTATATGTGAATTTCTATTTAGTGTTTCACTGTTGTATGTCCTTTTGTAGCGGGATTTTAACTGACATTGCCTCCTCACTGCATGCTTGTGTCGTTGCACAAATTATCTTATTTGGTCTGACAATTTTTACTTTCATCCATTTTCTATCGAATTGACACAACCTAATTTTTTAACTACTCTGACGTCACAAGGTTCAAGTTACAATGAGGCGACTGTACAACTTTTTATTTTGTTTGAAAATCGATTTGTGAAGTAATAATGCTTCGTTTATAGTCGGCTTTTCAAGATGACGTCCTCTCAGATATGTGTTTGTATTCATATTGTACATTGATCATGTAGAATATGAAGGTACATTAGGTACTTTTCAAACTTCCCTTTACGTTACGTTCGAGAGAACGATGACACCTCGCTATGACCTTATTGATTAAACCTAATAGCTTTTTTTACCAACCGCCTTTACTAAAAAGGTTATTCTGTTAAAGATGGTTCAGTTAACGATACAGTTTTTCATAAATTGAGGTATCTTTATCGTTAAGCGAGGTATGACCGTAGTTCAATGGACTCCATAACTAATAAACCGTAGTGTAATAATCTACTTAGAATTTTACATTATACAATAATTATCATTTTTAATATACATGAATAATGATGAAGATTATTATTGTTGGGTTTGTGGTAGGAAGAGGAGGAGGAGGAGGAGGAGGAGGAGGAGGAGGAGGAGGAGGAGGAGGAGGAGGAGGGGGAAGAATATGACAAATGGAAAAAGCTGTCAGGCGAAGTTTGGAATTTTGCGATCAGTTAATCGTCGTTATCGGAAGCCATTTTTTTTTTTCAAATATGTAGTCAGCTTTTTTCCGGTATAACACAAAGACTATTCATCAATTTTAGATTTTATTGTAATTTTCAGACAATCATTCTAATTAATATACGTTGTCATCCATTTAGGATAAAAACACAACTATGTAGAGAACTAGACAAAGTTTTAAAAAATGCAATATTTTTTCACATTTTATTTGAGAGAAATTTGCAAAAAAAAAATAATTACGAAATTACGAATTTTTAGCAATTCTCTTGTTCTTAAACTTTATATAAACCTGGCTGACATTTTTAAAAATGTAAGCCCATAAGTTCCTTTTTTTAAATTGGTTTAAAAATGTTAGAACCTAGTTAAGTTAACTTTTTCTAGGTGATTTTCTCGTCAGATGGCGCAGCTATAAACGTATTTGTAACTTGTGCCTACTTATATATATATATACATATATATATATATATATATATATATATATATATATATATATATATATATATATATATATATATATGTCTAATATAGAAACGGTAATTTTCTTCTTCTTCTGTGATTTTTCTTCTACTGCTACTACTATGTACAACAATTTACTTGGAATGGATTATTTAGTACCCTCTTCCGTTTCCCTTTTGCATTTTCGTCATCTAGTTTCTTTGGCCTGAACTTAAAGTACATTCCGTTGTCGTAATTTTGTGCAGTGATTGGTGCAAAACAGGCTGCACTCCAATCAATTTGGTTATAGTGAATTGGGGAGGGAGGGGAGGGGGTGATTTCTATATGTATAAGTCTTTACTTGAATAGATTCCCATTGTGTTATACTAGTACATGGGACATCTCTTAACCATTGGTTGGTTGGTTGGTTGGATGGATGGTGGTTGCCAAACGAACTTGCATTTTAGGGTGTTTTTTTTTACTCTCACCATGCAGTCTGTGTATGTTCACACATTCGCTTTAGTGTTTCCTTCGGGTTGCAACAAAGTGCCAATAAGAATTCACTATTTTCAGAGTGAAAGAGAGAGAGATAGGGAGAGTGATAGAGTGATAAAGAGAGGCAGGCTGTATAGCTTTTGAATAAATATGGTATAGTACCACCTAAAATGTAAAGTAAGCTATAAGACACACATTATTTATAAAAAGAGCATCTATTTTGAAGATGAAAGAGGGAGAGAACGGTTTTGGCCCTTTTCTTCTTATTATTTACGCGTAATGTTTTCTTGAAATACTTTCAGCTAATGCAACAAGAAGCTTTTTGTTTTAAGAAGAAGATGGGAAGAAAAAAAAAATCTTTACTGTATACTTGATTTTTTTTCCTGATTTTAACATGGGGTTATTTTCTAATTTAACCTAGTTTTTTTTTTTTTTCTTCTTCTTTTGTTCAAATTAGTCGCTTCTTAAATGCTTTTAGTCGCAACATTTGGCAAGTTTATTAAATTGTAGGGCCTCCTTTCCTCGTCTTTTCTACCCTTTTTAAAAGCAAGTTTCTAAGTGGAATCTAATCTTGAAATCATATTTCAAAGCAAGAAGGGGGAGGGAGGGCGGGGAAGGGGGTTTGTCATGAAGTTTACGAAATATGAAACAATGAATGGATCGAATTCATACTCCAAAAAAAATACGGATTAACATTCTGAAGAATATTGTTGCTGACATTGCATTGAACAGATTTTTTTAAAACTAAAAAGATCTACAAAAGCCCCAACTCAGCACAGCCATCGGCTTAGAAAAAGTGTATGAAAAAAATGCTCTAGGGATTTGTGGATTTTATCGGTGAGGTGTGTGACCTTTGTGGACTTCATGAATCTGGTATGGGCTTTGTAAGTTTCTTGGACCTTGTGACCCACTAGCTTTGTGGGCCTTGCGGACTATACTGCAAAAACTGATCCCATCGATGTAAAATTTTAATGGACTGGGCTGAGACTCAATTTTTGTTACAAATATTCCACACCGTATTTTATGGACATTATCTTTATAATGATTGGTCAATTTCACGGAAAGTTTAGACAGATCATAAATTGCTTCTGGATACTTTAAATATGTCACTAAAATTGTGTTTGGTTTTAGCCTGAGGAGGAGTGATTCAATTTGACTGGCTTTTAATTATATGTACACTGGAAATTCAGGGGCAAGTAACATGAGCATGAATATACAGTATATTATTGTGACGACCACTTTTGTTCTCATTATTATTATTATTATTTCATTTATTATATATTAATGACTATAGGGCACACACAATATACAATGGATCTCATTAACTCATAGTAAAAACTCATCAATTTAGACAATGAATTTAATAGATTAAATTTTTTTTAAAGTGACTGACGAGAAATTACAGCAATTGGTAAACTGTTGGTGGGGAGACCATTAAGAGTTTCTATCCCCATACATTACGACGCCCCCCCTCTCTGTCTCTCTCGTCGTCATCATCATAATTTCGACAATTGTTTCTAAGGAATGGATTGTTTTTCTTGGCCTTTTTTTCCAAGGCTTAGGAAGATGAAAAGAGAGGAATGAAGAGGAGAAAAAAAAAAGCCTTCCTGAAAGTGATGGTGTTGTCAGTCAAAAGATCTCCCCTTCCTCCATTACAAATATATAGAAAGAGAAGACCCCCCCCCCCCCCCCCCCCACCCTTTTACTAAGATTGTTTGTTGCACTTCTAACCCTAACACAGTTATAAACATTAGCACCAGTTTGGGTGTGCGTGTGACGTCATTTACTGGCAACCCTACAGGACTTTGCAAAAGGTTTTTTTTATTATTTGTTACTTAATCGGTGCCACGACATTTTGGAGCACCATTTTCATCACTGTGTAGAAACGACGTTATTGAACTGTCAGCGTTTTCTGTTGTGGAAATTTCATGAGAGAGAGAGAGAGAGAGAGAGAGAGAGAGAGAGAAATGTTACTAGTCGACTCACGATGAATAAGAATTATTTAACAATTTAGTGTATCGGAGGTTCTAAGCTACAATTGTTTTCACATTTTATCATTTTTTATTCATCAGTAAAAATGCCAAAGGATCGACCTTTAATAGCCTTCAACAAAATGATTTAAAGCGGTGCTGATGAGAGGATTAGGAGGATAGAAGGGTGGTAATGATGATGATTAAGGCTAAAAGAATTATATGCTGTTTTAAGGAGACTGTTTAGAGGCTAGATTGCACTCTTATCTTAAAGTTAAGCCTCAGAATGAAACCTTTTTTAATGCAGTAAAATGTTTAACGGTTGGTTCAGGTCATGAGGTTAATCTACGTGGGTTAAGGTAAGGTCGTACGTGTGTGTGTGCGCGCGTTGTTCAAATGTGCACCAACCGAGCTAGATGGGTTTTTTTTCTGCACATGCGCACTTCAGATCGACTTTACCTTAACTTACAGGACCTAATTTGTTTTTGCTTTAATGATAATATCGAAATCATCAATTGAAGTAAAATGTATTTCAGTACAAACAGCTATATAGAGTTTTGTGAATGACGTTATAACGAGGTATCATTCTCAGCTGTAGATACCGTTATGCGAGGTATTATTTGTTATCGTGGTTTTTTGATATCGATGAGTTTTCATGGTCTATATAATTTTCGATTTTTCTTTTTATGAATTGAATGTTTTGAAGGAACCACCAAATCCCTTTTTACTCCTCATTTTTTGTTGCAATTTTGTGGTGTCGACAATTTGTGTGTAATTTTACTGTGGTGACATTGATGGATGATGGATAGATATTTATGCGATATTCTTTACATTTTTGTGTGTTGAGAAAAATTTACAATTGTTGTGTTCGTATTGCAACACATTCATCATAATCTTCCATAATATTATTGCCTTTATTTTGTGAATGGCATTTCAATGTTTTAGAATCCTCCTCCTCCTCCTCCTCCTTTCATCCGTTTCTTATGCATTTTTAGAGAAATAAAAACCACACTTTTTTATTATTCGTTTTCGCTTTTTGAATCCACTTTTGCATTCGTTTTTTTCTTTATTTTTCTATTTTCTTTCTGAATATTTTTTAGGAGGGGGTTTTTATTTTCATCTCTCTCCCTATAGTAGTGTTTATTATAGTTTCTATTTCATACAATCAGCTTTAGGGTGAACTTCTCTCTTTTTTTGGAGGTTTTAAGTTTTCATCAAAGGGCAAAAATGTGGCCCCTGCAGCATTTGCGAAATGAAAATGTAGGTTTTGTGTTTCCAATCTCTCTGTCTTTATTGAATTCATAAATAAAACGGAAGTGGAACATCCATCCATTTTCAACCGCCAGACATTTTAGATTTCATGTTTTGTTTTTTTCTGTTACTTTAAAAATATTGATTTAATTAATTTTTTTTCAACAACTTAGTAAGATTTAAGTTGAAAGCTTTTAAAATAATCAAAAGCTTCAAAAGTTCAGCAAAATCTCACACATGAAAAAGAATATCATGACAGACAGAACAGTTTTTATTTATAAAATATCTAGAAATATTAAATAAATATTATCAAATTACCTACTCTTACGATCATAAGATGAGGATTTTTCTAATCACCACGCTGTTATAAGTAGGGCTCGGATTTTTATGCAATATCAAGCAAATGTTTCTCAATGTGTCTTCAAAGAGCAAATTGTGAAGTATCCCTTGTGAAGTATTCCTTTTTTTCAATCACAAACACCTGGTTAGAGGCTAGAACTCTCACTTGACAACTGATAGTAACCAGATATATACGCCTCTAACCAGTCTTTTTGATTAGAAGAAAGCTCTAATTTGAATTTGATTTGAATTTGAATTTGAAAAATTACTCTGCAAGCAGCCATAAAGGCCTATGGCAGAGGGACAAGAGTCCAAGTGCAGCATAGAGAATGCATTGTCAAAACCAAAAACCAGAACCTAATAATGATAGCACTTGAGCCACAAAATAAGAAACATTTGCTTGATATTGCATAAAAATCCGGATGGAAAACTAAAATGAAGCATTCCGTATCTTAGCCTAGTGTGTAAACCAATAGGTGGCGGAAATATTACTTAGAGAGCTAATTTCTTGTGAGTTACAATAAAGAAAAATAGAAAGATAATCAGAGGTACGAGCATCAAAAGAGAACCTTGAAGAGAGGCTACACAATTAAAGCTCACTCAACTCACGATGTTTGCTCTAACATTGGAGTTGAGATACCTCTTTGTATATATCTTGGTACAGCTGAGCTTCAGTTGATTTTCGACTGAAAAGTTGATTGATCATTTTATAGTGAAATGTAAAAAATAATTATTATTCAATTGAAATCCATCAATTAGTTAATTTACTTAACTGTAAGGTTTCTAGTCTAGTATTTATTTCTTATATTATATCTTAATTGCACATAATTGTTAATAAACTATTCAAAAGACACTTCTATTCATCCTCATTATTTCTGTTTATAAGGAAAAATGAGATTACTAATTTGTTATTATTTATTCATGTAGCCCTCCTCCTCCCCCCCCCCCCCCCCCCCTTAAGGGCTTAATTAGAATTTTGTTTTGACAACATTTTCGATTATAATATTCATGTTTTTGGATATTAGTTGTTAAAATAACAATTGTGGCGCGTTTTTATTTCTCTGCCACATTGTGGTTAAATTGGATCTACATTTTTTTTTCTTCAATGACTTACTAATAATATCCAATGGTGTCGTCACTTTTTTTCTTCTTCTTCAAGTCTTCATTTTTTATGCAAGTTAAGTGTGTTTACTCTTTTTATTTTACTCACTTTTTTTCTCATCTTAACTTACTCTTTTTGCTTAGAAACAACATTTATTGACGTTTTCCTGCATTAAAGGATGTTATCTGATTACTACTCACTTCACTAATGCACTTTAGCCTCAATGCTGGCTCCATGCTACATTCTTAAGTAGCTGCTTGGACTTAACTTTTTCCAACCAATTTCCTCTCTGTTCATTTATTTCTTTATGTTTGCAAAAAGAAACGTTTTTCTTCTTAATATATAGGCCCACCACCACCACCACTATCCATTATGTACCAGTAAAATACATACATAAAGCCAACATCTTATATATGGCTTCTATTTATTGTACTTAAACGAAATGATTAGTTATGATGAAATGAAATAAAACTCAAGAAGTTTATTTTCAGAAGTTCATATAGTCAAACATTTCATAGAATTCCTAAATTCGAGTTGTTAGCTAATGATCTGCAACGTTAGCAACCAGAGCCATAAATAATGGGTTAGGCGAGTGAGGCACCTGCCTAGTTCGCACAGCTTATAGTGGCACACAAATAGGGAGCAAAGTGAGGGCCTGGCGCCCCCTCTTGCCTCGGCACAAAGTAAGCTAGTTAAAGCTCTGTCGACAACACTCGAGTTGTCACTTCATTATAGATACTATAAAGATGTTTAAGGCCTTGATGGTTCGCATTTTTAATGATCACTAAGTCAAAGTTAGTGCCAAGCTCGTAAACTTCTTACTTGAAACTTCCGATCAAAAATGTCATGAGTTTAGTAGAATTTTGAGTCATTAAGAATACGGCCGTCATTTATAAGCGTTGCTAAGGTTAGCTAACATAATGTACCAAATTCTATTCTTCTATAGTAAGCCCAGCCCGTGGGGCCCACAAAAGTCAACCGACGTTATGTGCTTTATGTTTGTATTTGGAAATGAGGACATCTCATTCTATTTTAAAATAATGTTAATTAAATTTTCTACCTGAAATGATTAACCTGTTTTTATTTTGCCTAGAGCCCATGTGCTACAATATATGGAATATGAAATTTACTGTTTGCTGTTTTTCTCTCTCTTTCTCTCTTTTCGCAATCTTGTATTATGTAGGCAGCCTACTATTAAGTATTTATGATGTGGTCGTATATAGAATTATGGTAGATGGTGGTTGGTCATCGTTTTGGGACGACGTTCACAATAGAAGGATTGAGTTCTTTCTAGCTTGTAAGACAGGTGACTTTGAACGAGCAGGCTATTATTATTATTTTAGGCCAGTTTTACCTTTAAAACTGTTCTTTTTCTACCTTTGGGTATAACTTGAATGTGTTTAAGGATGAGGATGGGTTTATAAGTGACCATTGAGTGTGACCACTGTGTGTGTGTGTTTAGAAATGGGCACATGCTACGATCATTATTGTTGGACATCAACATGCCTCTTACGCTTGAGCGTCCATTTATATCTTTGAAAAGGCAATGGACATTGTAAAGATAATTCTTACAAATAATACTTGGATAAACTTTACCAACATGATCATGTTTTATAGAACTATTGGGATTTAGTTTTCAAGGGTTTTTATAGTCTTATAGCTTGGACAAAGTACTATGATACTAACTACTAGTCAAGCAGAAAACAAAAACCTAATAGTTAGGCCTAGAATTTATATTTACTTACAATGTGATCTGAACAGAAATTTGGAATTTTTTATTGTCCAAATTAGTTAAAGAATTTGGTTTTAAATATCATTTATGATACATTAATAAACGTGTATTATAAATTATAACAAAAATAATTTATTTTAGAAGATATTACTTTGAGTTATTTATTTTACTCATCTATTTTCTAACAAATTTTGAATTTATTTTAAAAAAAATGTAGAATATCGGTGTCAATTTTGTGTTGTTTTCTAATAGAGACTAAGTGTGTGTGATTTTCTCTGCATTGTTTGGTTGCTTGCAGTGATTGCCCGCAATCATGCGTAGTTGCATTTTATGTTTATGGTTCGTATCATCATCGTCGTCACCATTATCATTAATTAATTACTTAATCTTTGTGAAACATTTAACAAGCCAAATGATTATTTACTGATGTGAATCCTGTTAATTTTGAGCGAATTACGATGAAAAAATTTTGCTCTGTTTTATATACAGTAGATCAGCTTGGAAAACTATTTTAATCGGATAATATAAATTTTGACCAAATTAGAACAGCAGATTTTTCCGTTTCGGTTCTCGATTTTTCGATCTTTTTTTAAGTCCATATAGTCCTCTTTATAAGTCAACATTGTTTAGTTTTGTTAGTTTTACTCATAATCTAAATTAAAAGGATTTTGATATGGATTTTTCTTTCGCCTTTAAGTGAAGAAACACAAGACTGAAAAAAAAATCCTACTGAAGCACCACCTTTTGAGTGCAAAAGGAACACAAAATTTTCTATTTTCTGATGGTTTTTCAGCGTGTGTGATTCTTTTTTAATTTTATTGTGAAGTTTGTAGCTTAGAATTCGGACTTCATTACTTAATAATCGGATCTTTACTCTTAAAGAAATAATTCTTATGTTTATATTCTTACATTAAATATATGTCTTTGTAAGAGAATTTTGTTTTTTTGTTTTTTTTTGGGGGGGGGGGGAAGCTTTTTCATATTCAAGAACAATTTCTACTGTAAATCACCGGTTATCTTTTTCCGGTTTTGTATGGATTTATATTCTTTGTAACCCACAAGAGTCCGCCTCTTATTCTACAACTTTTTTTTTCTTTCTTCCTTTAGGCATTTCTTCTGATGTAATGTAATAGGTTTTTCATACTGCCAAAAATGAATATCTCTTTTGGTGGTACCCCCTTATAGGCATATTTACCCCTTACCCCTCCTCCTCCTTTTCCTTCATGGAATGTATATAACCTAAAAAGAGAAAAGAAAAACTTCACTATTGTCAAGTGAGTAAATCACTGACTTCCAGATAGAATGAATGAGTGCAAAAGGGAGAAAGAGATAGAGAATGAGAGACAGAAAGAGAGAGAGAGATGGAGGTCTAATAGTCTAGATATTGTAGGCATGCAAGTTTTATTTTACTTTAAAAAATATTTATTGACTTGTATTTGATAGGATCTCTTCAAGGAAAACAAGCGGAAGAAAAACTTGAAACGGTGTCGTTCCCCCTTTTTTTTTCTCCAAATTTTCCTTTATTTTTTAAAAAAAATAAGGAATTTATTTGGTATCCATGTTATTTTTACTTTTAAATTCACATTGTTAAAGACGTTCAGTTAATAGTTTTTATATGCGTGGATTTTAAGCTGTAATCATTCCATTAATTTAATTGCAGTTAATTTGTGTACATGTGTTTTGGTGACTTATTATTTTTTTTCTGTTTTAATAAGTGAAATTTAACGTTAAATATAATCTTCTTCATCTTGAACTGTCAAATTTAATAGCTTTTAGTTTTGTGGATTATAATTATTATTATTAATTATTGTAACTTTTTTTTGTTCTTTTTTTTTGCAGGTAAGAAAACAGTGTTTGTGTTGCGTATGAAGTCATTTTCAAGGTTTGTTTCGTTTTTCTAGTTTGGGGTTTCGTTATTATGTTGATGATAAACGCAAATTGTGTCAGTCTCTCCTCCTTGTCTATTATAATTAGGTTTGGTTTCACTTTTAGAAACTGTTTGTTTTTTTTTTCTGCCTAATTCTATAAGAATTTTTTTCCGCAATTTTATTGTTATTCTCTTTAATAGTAGAAGGCATACTTTAAAGAAAGTTCAAACACAGATTCTGTTTTCAGTATAATTATATAGGCAAGGTATATATTTCTCATTACAGTTTCATTCCTGTATGAATTTACAATTAGGTTTTTAAGATGGCTTTATGAACAGCTCATTTTTGAACTCTTGATTATTCTGTTTCACAGGAGGAGCAAAATAATTAGAAACTAGAAGGGTAGCTCAATCATTAAAGAGTATTTTAATGTTGATCTCTTTCAATATTATAGGCAAAAATTTAAAAAAGTCGTCTACTTAAAGTCGAGTCATTTTCAGAAAATAAGTTTATTTTAAAAGATAAGAATATGAAAATACTCTTTTAAGTGATTAAGCTACCTTTCTAGTTTCTAAAAAAAAATGTAAGCTTCTCTTAATTTTGCCTTTTTAATTATTATTAGGGGGACCCCATATGAGACTTGATTTACTCGATTATCTGGGAATCTTCCTTAAACTAAGGTTTTTTAAGGCTGTTTTTCGTTTTTTTTTACATTAACGTGCTCAATATATTTTCCCTCAAAACTAACTTTTTCTTCAACAAATAGCATTTTTTCTCTCTCCATAAAAAGTATCTTTTTTATATTCCCCCCACCCTTCATCTACGCCAAACAAAAAATTCTTGTTTCTTTTTAAAAATTACCATCGATCTGCATGCTTACTTTTGTCAGTTTTGTCTATACTGACGTTTGTGTTCGGGAAGAGAAATATAACCGGGGTTTTTATCCCATGAAAACGACCTCCATATACATGTAATATACAGTATATATTAAAAAAGGGTCCTCTACCCTCATTTATATTCAAAGAAGGATTTTTCTATGTTGTTTTAAACAAATGATGAGGACAACATTTTGCACCCAAAGCTATTGGTGTGTGTGTGTGTGCACTACTTGCATTTGTCTCTGCGTTGTTGTGAGCGAGCATGCGTGTTTGTGTGTCAATAGTAACTTAGTAAGTAACGTGAATTTGTATGGCAATTTTTATTTGCCCATATGGCTTAGCTTTTGTAAGAATTCAGGAAATGAAAGTGTGCCAGGAATTTATTGAATATTAACAGTAGTAGTATTCATGAAATATGCATGGTTTCCGTGGCTCCCAAGTATCCATGGTACGTTTTAGAATGGTACAATTATTAATGTACTGAGAAACCTCTAATATTTCTATAATTATTATAGCAACGTTTGTAGCTATATTTTTTGTCTAATTAGATATGTTATTTTAGTTTTTCATCTCCAGGACAACTTTTCTGACGTACGCGGCCATATTCTAAAACGTTACCAAAAACTTAAACAAAACTTTCTATAGACTTATTTATAGTTTTTGTCTTGCGCCATGGTTTAAGTTTAACTTTATTTTAAACAAAGTTTTTGAGTACAGGGGTAGTACACGTATATTTTGTATGTGTAACGTAAGTCACTGAAAATATAAGTGAAGAACTTGAAGAGTTCTACTTAATTCCATAACTGTTTTATTGCATTCAGTATCCCTTCAAGATAAAGAAGATGGGTTAGGATTGGTGGAGATTTTGAAGGAATTGTGGCAAAAAGAAGAAGTTTTCTACATGAAATCTCACCAATATATAGAGCCATGTTTGTATGTATGGCATCATTTTCTTCTAAGACAGTTTAAATATTGAGAGAGTGCAAAGACTTGGCAAAAGGGGGCTTATCGGCCTTTTGCTCGTTAGAATTTCTAATCGCTTATCTTTTTGCTTTTGACGTGAGAGAAAAGGATGTTGGTTGGGGTTTTTTACACTCTCAGACGTGTAATTGCACTTTTAAGCAGCTGTTAACCTGTCTCACCACTTTCTCTCCTCCCTTTTCTCTTTCTTTCTCTATCTCCTGTGTATAATATCATCATCTCCTGCTGCTAGCAGTCAGATCTTATATAATAGCTTCTTGCCATTCTCTCTCTCTCTCTCTCTCCCTCTCTAGTCTTGTATGAAATATAAAACAGTACATAGATACTTGTACATAGACTACTACTATGTATCTACTTAGATACATAGATTTTCCATAAGCTTTTGTAATAATGATGATGGTAGTGGTGGTGTGTTGCTAGTAGTGATCTCTTGATAGAGAGCAACACAAACATGCCACTGATAAAACACAGTCAGTATTTGGCATTAATAATATATGGCAAATACATTCTAATTAACATATATATATACGTATATACAGTATGTCTTTTGTCTGGTGTTCTAAACCATCTTCGAGTAAACTGCAGGGCATTAATATTTGGGTAGCACCCGGGTGACCACTACTGACCACTCGAGCAAAATTAGAGAAGATTTTTGCACAGACATATATGACATTTTACTGGGCATCTGTTCCTAGAATGGTAAGACAATGGAAAGTCTCTTGCAGAGAATTTTATGCATGAAAATAAACTTGTATTATGTAGCTTTTCATTTTATGACAATGTATTTCAGCTGCACTTAGAACACATTACAATTATTGTTATTGGGTTTATATTTTTGTGTTTTAACAATATATTTCGAATGCTATTCCTTTGCAGAGTATTTTTATTATTTACTCGCTTTTATTTAACTTCATAATTTGTTTGTTTGTCCACCGCCACCTTCTGAAATATTTGAAAATAATCCACACTGCACGGGGGCCTGAGACAGTAACCACTACACCAACAACACAAGAGGGATTACATCTTGTTTTACTTTTTAGACCCTTTTTTATGAAAGCGAGTATCATTAATGTTTTGTTTAATTTTCTTGTTTCAATTCAAATTCAAATGAAAAATAACAAAATATGACATATTGGGAGCAATAATGAAATTAGAACCGAGGTGATGAGATTTTTAGATACAGGTGAATACTCTCCTATCTATATGTGGCATACGTTATTGTTGTTACTCTTATGTTTACCACATTTTTTGCATGGAATGCTATTTTTAGCTTCAGATGTATACACACACATGTAGGGCACTTATGTCTTGTTTGGCCACAGAAAACAAAAATGTTTGTCATTTGAGTATCTAGAGAGAGAGAGAGAGAGAGAGAGAGTAAAAAAAAAGGAATTGGAAGAGACCCTAGGGATGAGGATAAGATAAAGGAGGAGGTGAAAATTCGCCATTTCAGTTGTTCCAATTCTTTTTTTTTTCCCCATCCCACATGTAATATCGATCCGAATAAGATATGTGTGTGTTATTTCCTAACTCTTCATAGGGTTCTTTTTCTATGTCTTTTCGACTCAACAATGGTCATTGTATGTCGTTGCACCAAAGTCAATATCATTTTTTTTAAAGGAAAAATATAAAAAAAGAACACGGTCCACTCACTCGGCCTACAAAATTATTTCTCTTCTCCGTTTTTTTTTTAACTTTTCTTCAAGAGATTGAAAGATCTTCTTTCCTCCCGTATTCTGAAGCCTTTTTCAAAGGTGTTTCAACATATAAAGAGATGAGAAAAGGAGAAGAAGAAAAAAAGGATAAACGGTAGATCTCTCCGTAGGTCTTAGTTTCATATATATATATATATATATATATATATATATATGCAATTTGTTTTGTATTGCATAGGCGCGTGTGTTTGTCTGGACAATGGGCGCGCAGACGACGTTCAGTGAAAGTGAATAGATCTCTCTTCTGAATGTATATTTTTTTTTCAAGATGTCAATATATCCATCTTTATGAGAGGATCATATGTATTTATCTCTCTTGCTTTCATCTTGTAAAAAGCTATACTTGTTGTATTTGTGGCTATCAAATACTTCTTCACCACTGACATTTTTGTAAATAAATTCCCACAATATCTTTTTTTTTGGGGGGGAGGGCTATTTGTGTATGTTTACAATGTATTTGAAGAATTTTGGGGGGATTTTTTTTAATATAAGGCATGTTCCAGATGTTTTCAGAATCAAACAGCATTTAAGCAACGATCACATTGACTGTTTTTCATGCAAAAATCATTGTAAGAATAAATGAATCAAATTTTGTCTTGAATCTTTCTTTTAATATTAGTAGAGGCCTACTCGATGTGATGCATTCAGGGGTAATTTCATTCGAATGAGTTTAAATATATCAATAATTTAATTGTTTAGGCCTTACATTTCTTGAGTTTTGCAATGCAATCACAATAGTACAAACTTGGACGTAGTTTTTTAGAACTTCCAGGTTTTTGAGCTCAGATTCTAGAATATAAATTTGCATAATTCAAAAGTGTTATTCTATAGTGTTTTCCTATTTATTTTCTTTATAATTATAGGGAGTTTTTTAATATAAAAATATCACAAATGTACATGTAATATGCAAACGGCAGGATTTTTTATATTTTCTTCAAAACTAGTCATTAAAAATAATAAATTATACAGCACTTTAATTAGATTGCCTACCATCATATTATACACGTACAAAATAATATAAAGGGTTTTACTCATTATTATTAAATGCAAGAAATTCATTTCCCGTCTAGAATTCATATTTCATCACCAGTTAGTTGTTCGAACCAAACATAATATTACTGCTGTTGTGGCTTTTTATACAAAAAGCCTGCGAATAATTTTCATTATATGAGAATGAGTGAAAAAATATATAATAATAATAATGACTTAGATGAATTTTCAGAAATTATGGGCCGATGTTTTTTATCATTTTATCTAGAAGTTTTTGTTGTTGTTGTTGTTATAAGGTATTATAGTAAATATGCAGAGGTACAATTCTGTGGTATATATGTGTGTATATATATATATGTGTGTAAGGCTGATTGTAATTTAACTTTTCCATGATCTATTGCTTTTTTTTAACATGACACCGAAATTTCTTTACACTAATTACACTATTAATTTTCAGATTAAACAGATGTAAGGAAAAAGGAAGGAAAGAAATATGTTTTTGGTACTTTTTTGTGCTCAAAGAATATAATTTAGTTAACGGGATATATGAAAATTGAACTTGCCTTCTTTTACATGTGGTTTTTTTTACAGCTACTTTTTTTTTTCTTCTTCAAATTTCATTCTTATTATGATCATTTATTTGGTCTAATTATTGACGGTGGCGTAGATTAGATATTAAAACACACACATTAGTGTATTTGACAGTTTAATTTCAACTAAATGTACACAGGAATAATGGGGCTGTATATCGTGTATGTAAGTAAAACTCAAAAGCAGGTTTTTTAATAATAAAGTGGCGCCATCTAACCGAAGTTTTATCTAATGTATTGAATATTGGTTAATTATGAATGGTAAATCTATGGTAAATCTTTAAGAATTATTAAACATTATACTTAATGAAATTTGTTTTGTGTCACAAAACAAACTGCTTTTCCTCTTAATATTTCTTGATTTTGTAATTTAAGAAAACTATGAAAACTAGAGTTACAGTAAAATCTCAATTATCCGGATATTCCAGACTGGCTCTATAGTGAAGGAGTAAAAAAAACGGCGAATTTACGGATTATCCGGAACAACAGGTCTAGTTTTATTCGGTCAGGATAATCGAGATTCTACTGTTGTTAAAAAAATATTTTGTACTTCTGCATTAAAACCACCCAAAATACTGCCAGTTTATGATATAGTTAATTAGTTATTTTAACAATTGTTCAAAAGTTGATCACAATGAAAGGCCCATTCAGTGAACATTGCTATTGAGGTTTACCCCGGGGTAGGGCTACTTTACCTTAATTATTTATTCAATTCAAATTCAAAATTTAAGTGCAAGTGGAATTTATAGGCAAATCAAAATGAGTTCATTGTTTGAGTAAATGATGATTTTACTTTTGCTCAAATGAAAGAAGAAGAAAAAAGGTATTGGCTTTTTTTTATATAGATCCAATTGTTGTATAGTAAACTTTTATTATTTCTTGTTTTTTCACATTGTAGAATTTAAGGTTTTTCTGCTTTATTGTTGACAATTTAACAGACTTTGTGCCACCTTATTACATCCTTTTATCGTTTTGCCTGTTTTTTTTGTGTGTGTGTTGTTTCTTGATAGTTTATTTTGGAAGTGAATTCGAATCTCATATTTTGTGTAATTTGCAGTAAATCAGGATTATGTTGTGTTGTAACTTATAGGACATTTATCAATTTCCGTTTTAGTCTTTTTAAGTTTCAGAACTTTTAAGTTTTTTTCTTCTTCTTCTAGGTTTAAACCCATTTCAATCTTCATTAATACTAAATTTCTGTTTCCTTTATCTTATGTAACTCATGAAGGTTTTTTTTTAAAATAATAATATTATCTACGAATGAAATGTTTGTTTAGATTTGACGCTAGAAATGAGAACTTTTTTTAAATGTTTTTTTTTTTCGTCGTTTTTCTCCTAAAATATATATTTCGAAGTCTATAATCTCACTTCATTATTCATCACACATAATGAATGAAAACTGTTAAGATTTATATTATTCAGAGTTTGTGTGTTATGTTTCGTAGAACCACGATCTTTATTGACGTACTTAGTTAAAGTATCGTAAACCTTTTTTACGCATTAAATGATGCTAAAAGCCATTTTACACCTATCATTATAGAGAGAAGGTCTTTTTTTATTATTGTTTCCAACAAAAATCCCTTTTCCTTTCTTAATTTTAAATGCGTTTTAGACAAATAGACAGCCTGCATATTTTCTCTCAATTTCCGAACAATTTCAACCACACGTTAACATACAGTTTTAGTATATATTCTAAGGATTAGTTTGTTATATTGTGGAAAAAAATTTCTAATCTCTAAAAAGGGGTTATTTTATATGCCGCCAAATCATCATCAATAAGACTCGGATTTTTATGCTGTATCAAGAAAATGTTTCTCAATCGGTGGCCCAAGAGCCAGTTGTGAATTAACAATCCTCCCGTTTAGATCAACCAACGATTTGTCTTTTTTTTTCAATAAAAAACACAGGTTTGAGGCTAGAACTTTCAAACGTCTAACCAGTCATTTTCATTAGAAAAAGAATAATTGCAGTTGCTCTAAATTGTGAAACATTTGCTTGAGATTTGCATAAAAATCACAGGCAATTAGAACACGGGATAAACAAGACGTTTGCTCCGCCCTTTTTATGACGAACGCAACTTCTAATTGGTTGGTTATGGCACACTGGTGACGTCACATGCTCCGCCCTTTTCAACGTCAGACTACATAACCAACCAATTAGAAGTTGCCGTTCGTCGTAAAAAGGGCGGAGCAAACGTGCAGGTACAACATGTAGTCATCGGATGTATATAACAACGCTGTTAAAATTTCCTTCTTATAAGTTGAACAATAAAAACTTGTGTAGGATCCTTATGGTTTATATTTTTTTTTGGCATTTAAATTTTAGATCCATTTATTTGTTTTCTTGAGCATTCATGCAGACCCCCTTTATACTTTTAAAAACTTTGCTTTTGGCTGAAATTTCCCATGTGAATGAATACGCATTCATTCTTTTCAAATTCCGTTTTTTATCATTTCTTGCTTCAGAGCAAAAAAAAAATATATACAGTTACAGTATATATGAAATCGTTTGAAGTGTCCACTTAGAAAACTATACAAGGGAAAAAGATATTACAGTATATACTGTATATATATATATATATATATATATATATATATATATATATATATATATATATATATATATATATATATATATATATATATATATATATATATATATATATATATATATATATATATATATATATATATATATATATATATATATAGACTACAGTAAGGTAGAGTCAGTGTGTTGTATGTCAAAACAGCAGGTTCTTTAACTATTATTTGTTGTTGTTTTTCTTATAAGCAGTATAAGTTTGTATCAAAGAGAAACTTAAGAAAATAACTGTATATTATATACTGTATATACAGAGCAAAAAACAAAACAAGTTGCGTACTGGGGGCAATTCTTTATCAACTTTGTAAGATGCCAAAAGCGTTATATTTGTAAGGAACTTTTAGTATAGGACACACACAGATGCCTTGTTTCAACTTCCAAAATTTCTTTTTCAAAATAATGGAGTTTCTTTTCTTCATTTTGGTGAGGAATGTTTTTTTTTGTATTTTGGTGTAGTTACTTCGAGAGAGAGAGGAGAGAGGTAATATACTAGTGTAGCATGTTGTGAAGAAATTGGATAGGTTTGAACAATTTCAGAAGAAAAATAATTGCTGAAGTTTCTCGACACAGGAAACATCTTATCAAGTTTAAGTTACCTTAAAAATTTATTTCAAAAGTGTGACAAATGCGAAACTTTTATCTTATGACAGTCGTAACTTACTCGTTTTTTTTGCAACATGTGCTAGTTGTGTGTATTCAACAAAAATACTGCAAATAACGTTATTAAAATCGTTAAGGTCCCTTTAATGTATATTAAGCTATCGTTATCTTCATACGACTAATGCAGTACATGAGACAGTACGGAATAGTGGTCGTGAAAAGAACGTGACAGCCGGCGCCTTGTACTTGTTACTAAACACCTTCAGTTTGCTAGTCTTTTAGCCAACTACAGTAGCATAATTATTTACTTAAGAGGGTTACAAAGTAGATTAATTTCTAAACATATTCATAGATGGTGCTCGCATCGTTGGTTATTATGTATATAGGACACTATGGTTATTCTCATACACCTTATTATGTACATATGGTAATTTTTTTGCTATGTATTAGAGGCTACAACGGACAAATTCTTTCCGCCATCTTGGATGTCCGTTAGCGTGATTTAAGTCACCAACGTATTTTATTTTACTTTTTTCTAGCAAATTTTTTTAAATTTTTGAAAAAAATAAATATAAAAATAAAGATTTAGCGAAATTTCGTAATAAAATAACATAATTTTAGTTAGGGAAGCGACTCTAAAATAAAAACGTAAACGAAATCATTCACCTTATATACGGCGATTTGTGTGGTCATTTTTGACTAAAAAATCGCTGCTAAAGGTAGATTTTTTTAAATTTTATTGTTCTTTGCACTTAATATTCTTACCTTAATCGGAAATCTTCCATGTAGGGTTGGTTATTCTTTTTAAAATGACGTCGTTTTCCATCGAAGCGGTGGAAAAATGGCGTCGTTTTCAACTTTCTCAAACGGCGTTAAACCGCTTCTGCGCATGCGCGCTCATTTCGGTTCAAACGAAATTCAAATACGTACTCTCTAACCAGGCCTTGACTGAATCAGATTCTTATTGATTGACTTTTACTTCAATATAAAAATAAACGTATGCAATTAGGTAATGAAATTTACTTGTTCTTATAGAAAACAAATAAATCTACCACCACATTTTTTTATTTTACTATTATTATCTCTTTTGTAAAAATAAGATAATGGCTACCAAATATGTAGCTTTTTTTTCCTATGAGATTTTGCATAAGAAAAAAAAAAACACCTTTTTAAATACTTAATTAAAAATATTTAAAGGCAGATTTAAAGTCTGAAAAATCTTTAATCAGCTCCATTAAACAATCTAATATTTATTACAGTTTTAATCACATTTTAAAAACTTATATGTCTCCAGATAATGGCTACCAAACCTAACTGTATGTTTGAAATTTAAATTAGCATTATGTTTATGCTAATTCAATACAAGTGGCGCTTCTGATGTCAGACACTGCAATCAGTGTCGTCTGTCAAAAAAAAAACGTCCGTGACGCTTCTGTAACCCTCTTAATGCTTTTTCACGTATGTTAGATTAGAGTCATGGAGAATTGCTCAATCACATGGACCTTCAGGTTACACAATAGTGTGCAATAGAGGTCGTTGTCCAAAGTTCTTAATTTTCAGAAATGCAGACACACCTTTTCCGTATTATCTTGAGTGCTGCATTAATCGTATGAAAATAACGAGAGCTTTATGAATCGTTAAGGTATCTTAAATGAGTACTTCAGTGGATCTCAATGATTAAATCTGATTAACTTCTAATGCAAAAGAACAACCACCTGCGCATATTTGGTTTCTTAATTTTTAGGCGAATGCTATACAGTATAATGCCGCCCCTTAAGTGAATAAATTAGCTTTAAAAATGTTCTTGTTTTGCATTTCATTTCCAACATATTAAAACAAATTTTAAACGTTTTTTTAAAAGTACATCAGAGGATAGTTATGAAATTTGTTACTATAGTTCAAGACGTGTGTTTTTAATTAGTAAAGTCATGTAATTAAGAAGAGGGGAGGGGGGTTAACTGTAAGCGCTTTTAGCGTTGTTGTATAATTTATGGAACCTTTTATTAATACTAAAATAAAATGTGTGAATGACCTAATAATAATTAGCTTAATTTTTTTTTCATTAATGTTAATTTGAAATTTTATGATTAATTTTGAAGTCCTGCTGTTTTATTATGACTTATTATAACAAACATCAAGTGGATCTTGAAAATATTTCATTTAAATTTAACGGATTTCTTCGAATTTTGTCTACAAACAGAATAAGACAGAAAAAAATTGTTTATTATTTTATAGAATAATAGCTGCAATTCATGGAATTAAATAAAAATAACGAAACTGTTTAAAAAATTAAATTAAAATATAGGATGTCGGAAAATATAATGAAATTCCTTAGAAACGCGAACTGATTTTTTTTTTTAAAAAATGAGAACGCGAGTTTTGCTGAAAATTTCAGTGGTTTTAATAATTTTTAAATTATTTTTTTTTCATGTAAAAGCTAAATGCAAATCTGGTTATAAAATCCATGTAAGATTTTTTTTTTTTTTGTGAGAGTAGTGACCTAATATATTTATACTGACATCTTTTTTGTGTGTGTTCTTTCTAAAAAAAAAACATCATCTCGAAGTCACATCTATTTTCTACTGTAGTCGAATATTTGTCTTAATAAAGATTTCAGTTGAAATATTATGCGAGACGGATATTGTAATATGTAGAAAGTCAAATAATGTTACATTTTAGAAGATAAATTTCTCTTTTTTTACTCTCCTATTTGCTTTTTGTTTCTATTTGAGGTGATGAAAGAGAGTAGTTTTTGTACTTTTTTTTGTACTTTGGGCCTACTATTAGTACGCGCAATGTATTGTTGTACAAATGACAAATGCCATTCATTCCCTGTTCTTTTTTTTTTGTTCATATTGCTTCTTAACCCTGTATGCAAATGCATTTATTTTGTGTTCTTATGGGGATATACGAACATACACATTGTATATTAGTATGAATGTTGAATATGCAAAAGACACTGAACCAAAAAAAAAATGTTGATTAATCTTTTTTAACTGGTTTTTGGGGGGTTTTCAAAATGGGTCTTTGAGCATATGTTTCTGTTTGCGTCAAGTGCATTGTCTTGTGTGTTTTTTTTCGTTATATTCTTTCTATATATAAATATAAAAATAAGAGAAAGGGAGAAATGCTTGAATGAGCGCCATCTTGATTGATTATGCCGCACACAAACTCTTCTTTATTTATTTATCTTTTTTTGTTTGTTACATTCCTCCTTTTTCTTGTCTAGTAATTACGTTTCTTTTATTTTGATGGTTTCCTATCTTTTCTTGTGTTTTTTCTTGCATTTACTTTAGTGATCAACATCAGAAATTAAGTCAATAGCAGCACATGCCATTATTAATGTGTATAATGGAGGTTTATGTAATATGGATCTACAAAATGGTGTCTTAATTTTGTAAAGTGTTGCTCATATTAAAGTATATTCTTAATGGTTAAGATGTTTTATGAACAACTAATTCGGAACTCTGGTTATTCTGCTGTTTCAGAAAAACATTACAAAGATGGATATGAAATTAGAACGGCAGCTAAATCACTTTAAAAGTATGCTTGCTATCTTTCAAAATAAACTTTTTTATCTAGAGACAAAGTTAAAACAAAATATTGTCTGCTTAAGGTTGGGTGGGTCATTTTAAAACTGGTAGGCCGCATGAAAGGCATATTTTGAAAGATATACCAATGCCCTTGAATGACTGACACCTTAAGCAACGTTAATTGGGAGATAGTCAAAGTAGTGAACTCGGTAGTTTTTGATGGGAGGTTTCATGTCAGAGTTGATTGAGTTGTTTAGCACTAGTCATGACTTATCTCACGGCTTGCAATCATTAAGATCATAAGAATCATAATTTCTGCATTAGCTAGAATGGCAGCCATATTTGTGCTTAGCTTAAGGAAATCTTCTATCAAGTGTAATGTCTATTTACAACACATGTTATAAGACAAAAGTCAATGACCGAATTATTATTATATATTATGGTGACTGACTTTTGGTTCATTTCGAAGTTCCATCTTTGTGTGTGTTGAACTGCATGAAAAAGCATTTATTTCCTTATTCACTTTTATGGCGACGCCAAATGCTCGCCTTTTGTTTTATTAAATGTGTAAATTATCTTTTGGACTGTTTTAATCTCTCGCTTTGTGTGTGTGTGTGTGTGTGTGTGTTTGTGTCTTTGGACTAGAATATTGCTTAAGATGGTTTTTGTCTTTCAATTCCGCATCAACTGAGATATAAAGTCCTGTAGGACTATCTTTTCCTTTGTTGTTATTATATGAACTTATGTGTTGCAGTAAATACATTGATTAGGATAAAACTAGTTCAAACAAACTAAACATTCTGTTATTCATCGATTTAGTGAGCAGTGAGGCGTCACCGGGGCCGGTTTAATTGCTAGGCAGTTTCCTAAGGCGCCATCGCTTTGGAGAGCGCTAAAATGGTGGCTGGTAAAATTAACCGAGCTCATTTAGGTAATTAGATTGCAAAAAAAAGACAAGCACCCACACCAGTGGTGCTGCCATCTATTGGCGAATGAAGGGTGAAGGAGGGGTGCAGTGCGGTGAGTTTGCCTAGGGCGGCAAATACCCTAGCACCGGCACTAAGCATAACCTCCATTGGATCATATAAACCACCGTTGAATAAATCGATGAACAGGATGTGTAGTAAATTGTATTAGGAATTAGTTTATGGTTTTAGCAAGCATCGAAAAATAGTATTGACTTTGGGAAATGATAAGTATTGACTCGTTTTTCTTTTGTTAAAACTAGTTTTTCACTGATTTCAGTTATTTACTATGACAAATGTCTATCTCTAAATTGTTGCAATTCCATCCTATAGTGGGCAGTCATAGTGATATTGTTGTTAGATGTTGTTGTTTGTGGATAAATTGGTTTCTTGGCACAAGTTAGTTGTTGTATTCTACTGCCATCATCTTAACCATATATGAGGCTTATCTTATCCAGTAGGTCTTGTGGTCTTACTACTGTGTAGTTACTTGAATGACAGAATAGTAGATATTACAAGAGCCACCCCTAACCACCACCCCTAAACATTGCTCAGTTACTTGGTGAATATGGGATTAGACATTATACGAACACAAGTCAAATGTTATTTTTTTTAACATATGTTATGTCATGTATTTCATTTATAAAAAGATGTATCGAGATGAATAAAAAAGATGGAGAAAAAAGAACAAATAATCTAATAGAAGGCTAAGTGCTTGTTATTGCGATTGCATTTGATTTTTCAAGAAAGAACCTCCAATGTGACATTTTATTATTATTATTATTCGAAATGCAATGAGAACTGTCTAGAAGGGTATGTCAATTATCTTTCAAAATAAACTTTTCATATAAATAAAAAAAATTCAAACTAAACTTTCAAACTAACATAAAGAGCTTGTTTTGAAAGATATCACCCTGGAAATACCTCATTAAATAATTAAGCTGCATTTCTAGTTTCTAAAACACGTTCAAGTTTCTCTTCATTTTGCTTTTCTGAAAGACAGAATAATGAAGAGTTCGAAATGGACGTTTGCACTTTAAATAAGAAACGTTATTTAAAATTACTGTTGAAGTTCAAAGCTGTGATATATTCTTCTCAACAATTGCTCCATCTAGGATCTAAGATTAATTTGAAAGTAAAAGCAACATTTGTGCGTAATGTTGAATGTCTTTCAACCTTTTTTTTTTCTCTCTCTCACTTTTCTGAGAGGGAAAAAAAGGAAGTTCCTGATTATTCAGTTATCACTACTCCACTCCTAATGCATCACTACCACCACCACATATACATACATAGAGTATAATGGTAGTTTTTGTTAGAATAGATATATATATGGCTATTATCATCGTAATATGAAACATAAACGTGTTACAAATTTCAACCTCATTTTCATTTTCCTTTGTAATACAATGAAGCGGCATTTAAGTCTTATGGTATTATAGAAGGTGAAAGATCTTTGAAGAGAAGAGTTGGTGTAATTTCTTGAGCTCTCTTTCTTTTTCTATGGAGATACTAAAGTAAATCTTAATTATGGTCTTTTGTGACTGTGTGTGTATCATAAGAGAGAGAAGGTTCCTTCTTTTTTTTTGCATTTGGCAATATTGCAAGACTTAAATTTTAAGATTCGAAGGCTAATTAAAGCGAACGAAAATTTAAGAGACGCTTTCAAAACTTTTTTTTCTCTCTCTCTCTCTCTCTCTCTCTGAGGAATTTTAAGTGTTCAAGTATAAAAACGATTTATGATGCTGCGAATATTTTTGCCGATATTAGTCCTTATATCTTAAGTTTTATGTTGCTTAAAATCTCTTTAATATGATTCCATTTCATGCCATAGGCTACTTACTTACTTACTGTCTCTTTTGTTTTCTTCAAGGGGGTTGCTAGTTTTTTTTTGCGCTAAACTAATAATAATTCCAATAGTCTCTTAATTTAACACATTTATCATTTGATAATTTGTTTTTTTGCTGATTTTTACTCTTCTAATTAAGCCTTTATCACAGTAGCAAAGATTTTTGTGAATCTTTTGATGCAATAAAACTTGCATTGTTAAGTGCAACTTCTGCATTTATAAGTGTGATAGGACGTGCAACATGAAGAAACTAGGCTTGCAACTTATGTTAAACTCAGCTGCAACAAGTTGAACTTCTTTTAACTTAGTGATGTCCGTAAACAGCCTTTCAGGAGTGAGCTGGAAATATGCTATCAGAGGTTTAAAGGAAAGTTGTATTGAATGTTGCTAAGTGTCATATGCGATTTGAAGTTGCATGTTAAGTTTTTGAATTCAGTTTTGCGTGTTTTCTTTTATCTGATTGGATGTTTATTAATGTTGTAGTAAAAAGTGTCATCGAAAATTGAATCGCATGTTTCATTGCATCGAAAGTTGCTAGTAGTGTGAATAGAGGCTTTATATATATTTATATATTTTGAATACGACTAAGGGACGATAGAGGAGACGACATATTATCTTTTAGAGCCTCTCTTCCAAAATAGAACTGTAAATAATTAGCATAAGAAAGAGAAAGATTACGAAAACTCGATCATCTTTAATCAATATTATTATTCTGTGAGTAATAAGCAGGCTTTCTATGTATAGGCTGTATATAATTATGATGAACTTAATCACAGTTTTTATTTTATTAAGGCAACTTAAGACATAAAAGCTATTTGCAAAAAAAAAAGAGGGCAGCTGGAATTAGATTTATTTTTTAAAATGTAAATTATATGAATATTACAAATTTTAGAGCTAAGAATTTTGCCCGTTTCTGTTTGAAAATCAATGTATTTCAAAGGAACGTTAAAAACAAAGAGTGTTTTTTTTAATTATCAGATAAATAAACTGAAAATCACTGCTGTTGTTTCACAAACGTAATTAACGTTTGTCTCTTAAGTACATTTCTACATATGAGAAGCTATTTGGTCTATATGTGTCTCTTTTTCGATATATAATTTAATGTCTTTTTAGTTCATTTTTTCAAATATTTCACAAATAAGCATTGGATAGAAATGCAAATAATGACATAAGCTTTATACATCTTCAGGCGTTTACCTAATTCTGTTAATGTTTTAATATTTAAAACCGATTAATTATGTTTCTCTCTCTCTCTCTCTCTCCCCCTACTTTCTTGGTCGTCGACTAACAAAAACAACTAATGATTTCTAACTTCAAAGAGATTTTTTTAGCCTCAAGAGTGATTTTCAGTGGATCACATTTCTTCAGGAAATTACTAGAAAAGATAATTATTACCATTTCAGTTTCGGAGGCCCTAGCCTATAATAAACACAACTTTTGGCAATCAATATCTAAATGATAGTTGTTGATTTTTTTCTTTTTTTTTCTTTACAATCTCTTCAAAAATTGTAACATTTATAGTAGTTTCATTTAGAGAGAAAAAAGAAACTCTTGTAAACGCCCTTTTGTAAAACTAGTAATTAGCATATTTGATTTTATAAATTAGGAAGGGGGGAGTGATAAAGCTTATGTCATTGTTGTTAAAAGTTTCATATTTTTCTGTTTCTCTATTTTGAATCATTGTTTGAATGAATAGAGAAGAAATTAATAATAACATCAACGGCCAACAACAAAAATGGATTATAGAAAAGTATTGAAGAGGAAAAGTAGTATCTAATTAATAAAAGGAATTGATATAAAAAAGGAGGAGTAAAAAAAAGATTTATATTACTTTTGTGAATATGCAAAAGATATAATTAGCTACTTTTGTTATAATGTCATGAAAAATACTTCCAAAATAAGTCTATATTTATATAAAGGTTCTTGTTCTAAAGCTAAAGTCGTATTATTAAATATGCATTATATATAAATGACTGCATTATTTATTCATTGTCTGTGTAGCACCTCCAAAATTTCATAAAAATACCATCCTTATGACGTTATTATATTTTTTTCTTTTCGATTTTTTTCTTCTTCTTCTTCGTCATTTTCTTATAATCTCATTGAAACACAATGTTATGTGTTGCTGGTTGTCTTTTCAAACACGAAAAATTCATTTAATTAAATATTTAAATTGAAAGTCGTCTATTTTTTTTTACTTTATTAAAATTTGTCTTATTTGAAGAAAAAAAAGTGCTAACAAATTTTAGTCATTTAATTTTATAGAATGTTAATTTTTTTTTATAAATTGATTGCTAAACTAACAATCAAAGTTAATTGAGTGATATCACAAATTCAAACTCTTTGATATTGATTGCTAGCAGTGATTGCCCGCTTTTAGGATGTTTCTAATTGTCCTATCTATCTATCTCTGATAATTTCATTTATTAATATGTAAAAATGCCATAACGGGGCTCCTTACGATATGAAAAGAATGCATACGCAGATACGTCAACCTGAAAAAGTGACTGAAAATAAAATTTATCAAAATTATTTATTTTGCCTTTTTTTCAGTCGAATACGTAGAATAGAATTATTTAAATTAGAACAATTCTATTTCCCAGTCGCAGTTACATCTGATATTTTTATGAATTTATATATAATTTTTTCAGTAATAATCCCAATACTGTACATATCTTACCAGTATGTGTGTGGTTTTCACGTTTACATTACAATCTTTTCTGATTTTTGTTTCTTAAGTTTTAATGCAATTTTCAGGTACAAATAAGAAATAATTAACCACAATACCGAGTGTGGCTTCAGGAGTTGATGAAGATGATGATAATTGGTTAGATTCGTATAATAGAAATAGAGAAATGCTTGCTGCCTTTACATTTACGAATATAGCAACTTAACTGATGCAATTTAATGTGAAATCGCAAGGGATTTCAATGTAAGATTGTGTGTCGCAGTGCTGTGCAAGTATTATTACTATACACTTGGCATGTAAGATGTTAGTAGTGATATTAGTGTCATGCTTTTCGTTTTTGTATTAAGTCGTCTTTGATATCTAAAAAAATATATGGAACACATTTAATGAAATTCTTTTAAATTGCGGTGATTTTCTTTAATCTACCCAGTCGTTTTATTATTTATCTATTTATGTAACATGTATGCTAAAATCCACGTGTCAAACACAGGACTAAGCAAATAATATTTAGAAATCCCTTGGTATTGTTTCATTAGAGCATTTGCATTTGTATGCGTTATTGTTTTTACTTTTCTAGCAATTATAAGGGTCGTATATTCTTCACGTTTGCAAAGTCTAAGCATATGCTAAACTTATCAACTTTTACATGAAACTTCCTGTCAAAAGTTCATGAGTTTAGCGCCACTTTTGACTTTGCAACCATTACGAATACGACCCTTAAAATGCTAGAAAAGCAAAAATAATAGCACATTCAAAAATATATACGTCAGCAAATGCTTCAATGATTTTATAAAAGCAATATAATATACTATTCTGTAATTTATAACAATTGTGCTTTTTGAAGGCGAAGAATTATTTGCCCAATAGGATCAGGGTTCATTGGCTAATAAATATTTGTCGATATATATGTGCTTAGTAGACATAGTATTACTACTACTTGCATATCGGTAACAGAAAAACTACAATGATTTATACTGTTAAGTTGGAATCTCAGTTCCAGTTGGTGTTGTTTAAATTTATATGCAATGTATATGCCGTTTATTGTTCGTGTGGTTTGCATCTGGGACCAACATAATACAACAACAACAACAACTGCGACTTCTCGAGACTGTATTTTTGTCGTTTGAATTGCATACTTTTCTATAGATAGATAGATATATGCAACTATACATATATACACAAGTATATTGTTAGTGTGTGTCAAGAATAATTTTCTCTTTTTTTTAAAAAAAGAAAAAACACTCTAAAAAAAAACTTAAAACCTCTTGTCATCAAAGTCAGGTCATATATAAGAAAAGAAAACATAGAGAAATACGAAGATACATGTATATATATAAGAATATTTATTGTTTTCTATGCCTATTGTTATTGTACTTTGTTTAAGTCGTACATTTTATTAAGATCTATATAGGTTAGGTGAAGTTTGCATGGTTACAACTATACATTTCACGATATTGTGTCGTGCGACCTAAAAAAAATACAATCAAATGAACACATTTTGTCTAGCCTTTTCTGAAAGTATCTTTGATAGGTTGTATCTTTTGTATGTCATAAATCTAAAACGACATTTAAAAGAAAGAAATTTTAATGTAGTTTCTAGTTAATTTTTGAAAAGCATTTGCAAATTTGCTCTTGTTACTTACATTTTTCTATATTCAGTTTATGGTCATCTTTTTTTTTCCAAAAAAAAACACACAAAATTTCGAAGCTAGTTTAGAATTTATACGTAATATAGTATTGTTTAGAAGGTACAAAAAAAATCCATACTTAGTAACCGTGGTAACGGCGCGATTAACTTTACCTTAATTGCCTGTGGTTATTTTGAATCTGCAAAGTTTCAGTCTTGAAAAAACTTAATCAATGATTGATATTGATTCGAGAAATTTTTTCGTTCGCTAGGCGAAGTTTATTTCAAACTGAGCAATATTTATTGATACATAAATGTATCAATGTTATATGCCTTTAGTCTAGTTGTGGTCTCAGTCGTTTGCATTTCATTTATTCTTAGTATTTTAATAGTCCGTTACCCTTTTTTTGATATGTTAATGAATTGCCGCTGAAAATGGTTTGAAGTATGAGGTTTCCTCCACCGGGCCACCTCCCTGGAGCTAGAATTTCTAGATTTAAGTTGGTCATTTTAGATGTGTTAGTTGATGTGTCCGCACATAAAATGTGTGTGCCCCTATATAGTTTATGTATGGTTTGGCCGTTGCCACTTTGTGAAATGTTGCATAATTGCCTGAGATGTGTTGGAGATTTATGGGCATTATTTTAATGCCACGTTGTTATCCCTTTTGCGCGCTAATAGGTCATTAATTTTATCACATTGCCTTTTTTCACCATCCGAAATTGTCTACGTTATAAGGGTTGCTTGCTTGCTGCTACTTTTGCTTGCTATTTTTATTTAAATGGGGCTCATTCATTGTTACACTAGTTGTAGTTGAACATTGTTCTTGTTGGCCGTTTATTTCATCAAATGGTGAACTTTTTAATCTTTCTCTCTGTCAATGACTCATGATTGGGATTGTTGATATTCAGCTACTTTTAGAAAACACGTTCACATTAAACCGCGATCACTCACTGTTACATTTTCTGTTCTTTTTGTGGTTTTTCTCAATCTATATTAGGCTTAATACTCTGAACCATGTAGGTTGCATGTAAACGATCTAAAAACAGCCCTAAGTCATTGTAATTTTAATATAAAGGTCTCTAAAAATTGGGTAAAAATTGACAATTATTGGCAAATTTAAGTTGATTTTTCAACATCTGATTTTCAGAAGAGAAACATGAATGTGTTTTAGAAACTAGAAGGGTAACTCAGTCGCTTGGTTAGTATTTTCATACTGGTTTCTTTTAAAATAAACTTTTATAGATAAAAAATGAAGAAGAAAAAATATTTTCTTCTTAAAGTTGGATCATTTTCAAACTGACAAAAAAAAGCTTATTTTAAAAGATATTAACTTCTAGTTTCTAAAACACATTCAAGTTTCTCTTCATTTTACATTTGAAACAGTTTTTTAAAAAGCAAAGTTCTGACAACTCAAAACCCAAATACTAAACATGTGGAATTCTGAGAGAAACAAGATGTTTTTTTTTCTTCTAACAAATGTCTTTGTATTGGATAAATATTTACGTTTGAAAATGATTTCAAGAATTATTGCAAAACTTACCATGCAATATTGTAGTTTTGAATGTTGATAGAAACCGGAAATAATATAATTGATTTGGAATGGCAATTGTTTTTCCATGATAAAATATAAATACAATACAGTATAGAGATGAGAGTTTGATGTCAGACACTCTATATTTGTGGTCTATATTTATGTTATTGGCATAAGTAATCATTTAGTTTTTAGACATTCCTTCATTCTTTTAGTCTTATAATTATGTAGATGAAATTCTTGTATACACACTGAAATAAGAACATACCAAAACATGGAATGTATAATAGGACATTTAATAGTACTTTTCTTCTTTGTTGAATGTTTGTTTTGTGGATTAGGACGGCAATGTCTTAAAAACAAGACACACACAATGTAGCACAATGTGCATGCTTAAGTAGTGGTCTTCGTGTCTTACCAGTTGGGAAACCATTTTTCAATTATCTTTCCATCAATTTGAACTTGTCTCGGTTTGAAATTGACCTCTTAAGTCGTGTTTAAACTATTTTCAAGTTAATGTTTGGTCTTGAAACATACTTAGTCTTTGTAGATGTACATGAATTCACCAGAGTCTGGAGTTTATACACAGACACATGAATGTATTACAGTATGTCTATTGACTAAATGAATGAACGTGCTTTTGTGCAAATTATTAAACTACTGTATTACAGACACAGATTATTGTGGAATTACCGAGTTTTTCTTTTTCAACTGCGGCTATAGGATGCTTTCACGACCCCCATAGACAGTATAGGATAGTGATTCCCAGAAGGGGGTGTGCCTCTGCGCACATTAGTGTGCCGTGAAATTTTGGATTTTATATGAAATGTATTAATATATTTTAAAATAAGTTTTAACTTTATTGGAAAAAGCAAAACAAACAAAATTTTCTTATTACAAATACAGATTAAAAAGTGATTTTTATAAGGTTACTCTGTGATACACTAGTGTGCCGTAAGTTTTGCTTGGTGTGCCACCAAGGTTGGTGGCTTCCCTCTACCAACCTAAGGTGCTCATGACAATGCAACTTCGAAAATTCATAACATGGGAACCAGAAGTGTGGGATTGGGCATGTTGATTGCAATACATTCCCAACGAAGTTTTCAAGACAAGGATGTCTTCATTTCCTGTGTGTAACACGTTCCTCAAATGTTAGCCCAGTTCAAAGTAGGCGTGGTTGAGCTCTTTCTATTGGTGCTGGTCAAGGTGGTTAGAGGATACTGTGCAGTGAGCAGAAAAAAGTTTTGGGAGCCACTGGTGTTATACACACGTGTAATTATATCACTACTATCATGTGGTTAGTTAATCTGGAACTATCTACATGTATATAGATTTAGAGTTTTCTGGAAAAGATACATACATTTAAACCATTTCAACAGGTGGACAAGTGACGTCATACTTAACTGGAGGATATTCAATAAGTTAAAAAAAATCATTAGAACTTTGTAACTATTTAAAATTAACCCTTTATTTTGATTTTGAAATTTTTGTAGTTATAAAATAGGCGTACATCATGTAAATCCTAAGTCTAAAATGCAATTGTGCATTTTTGTATCAATCTAAAATTTGTACTTTATATACACTTGATAACGTGTTATGCCCGTGGCAGGTCACATATTGGCCTATATAGACTCATTATTCTGCGGCTTCTGTTAGTGCCTGGATTTGTCTTCGAATTTCGTTTTTGCTGCCAAGAGGCGGAATAGAGTCCGTGACGCCAAGCATTTTTATGCTAAAAGATAAGTGAATGTAAAATATGTATAGTGTACATTGTACATGCAATAGCCTTAAATAGACAAGGATTTGTAGAAATAAAATAGGCTCCAGGATATGGTCTGAAATGTTATAAATTTATGTAAAATATTAGTATATATCTGCTGGGATCAGAAGAGAAAGAAAAAAAGCGAAACATTTTTCTCTTCTCTTTTTGAACATTGGAAATGATGTGGTAAAAGCACACACAGTCAGTCAGTCATTCATTCAGTGTGTGTGTGTCTGTATCAAAGTATATTTGGCCACTGGGTTTATTCTTCCTTGCATCATTTTTGACAACAGTGAAAATAACATTTTTGAAAATAAACATACCCTAAAAACTTATATTTATGGACCTTTTAATACGCATAAAAATATTCGATGTTTAGCTGCTTTTGCAAATATCGAAGGGGGGTGTTCAAAAGTTTGTTGTTTTACATGTCAAAATATGGTATATTATTATTATTATTCCTTTCTAGTCTTATTGTTTCTTGTGTCTGAAGTTTTTTTTTTTCGTTGTCGTTTTTCTCTTCAAATAAAGAGAGATTATTATCATGGATCAATAATAGAACTGTTAGATCTATAATCCCCTTTTGAGGTAAAGAATATCATTATACCGTATACCTGAATATTTCTTTTCAATTTATCGAACTTTTTTACCCTGAGAATGGAGGATTTTTTGTAGCTTTCAATTGAAATCCTATAATGTTTATGTATATATGGCCTTTTGCATTTCTCATCTTTAAAATAATTTTTGAGAATATATATATATATATATATATATATATATATATATATATATATATATATATATATATATATATATATATATATATATATATATATATGTAGGAAATCAGCCGAAAATAAGCTGCAAGTTAAAACAGAATAAAATAGAAAGGAATTTCATGCTTATTTACATACATTTCAGAAAAAGGGGGTTAACACTATATTCTTCGTTTTATACAATTAGGATTTATCTGCATTTTTATTTTAGAAAACATAAGAAACAGTTGGGATTTGGGGTATTTGGTATTCTTAAGAATACTTAAATTCTAAACTTTGTATTCACTACAAAAATTAACTGCAGTTGAAAAGTTAACTACAGTTAATTTTCTAGTGAAAACAACTGTGGTTAAGTACATTATTGAATGTTTAAATACGTCACTTCCTGTGTTCAAACAAATCTAGCCTGCAAATAACATGACAAATAGTGAGAGCTTTCAATTTTTGACTGAATGAGGTGTGGAAATTTTACAAAAATGGACAACTATTTAATAGTAAGTGAAACCAAACAAGGAAGTGACATAAAATCATTTAAGTATTTCAAAAATGGAAATATACATTGAAGTATACCACTTCTAGCTTGTCTGCAGTTAACCATAACCTTGGTAATGTAACTGCAGTTAATTTTTGTAGTGAAAACCAAGTGTAGGTGTATGCAAAAGTGGTAGGCCAAAGAAGCATATTAAGTGTTTCATCTTTGTTAATGCAGAAAGAAGCAGCAGTAGCATCATTTCCTGTTTGGTATGTGATGTCATTGTAATTTAACAACAGTTTTTTCCTGTGTGTTTTTTTTCTCTTTCTTCTAGCATGTGTACATGTATATGTTCACGTGCATAACAATCTACCTGAATAATAAAATAGTCATTTTGAAGCTACTTCGTTGAAACCATCTTTTTTTTTTGTCAACTGCGCTCCACTGAAGCGGTTGTCTCATTTCACGTTTAAAACTACGATAATAATATACAGGAAATAATTTCAGCTTAAAGCTTAGAGTTGCTACCCTTATAATACAGTTGCAATTTTTTTTACTGTACTTAAGTTAGTGAATGACTGAATGAATAATTAGCACACGTGGCGCTAAACAGTAACAGATATATAAGTACTTTTATTTGCACAAAAAAAGGAATCTTTGAAGTTAAAATAAAATTACTTTTAACATACAAATTATGCTTAAAATTTTGGGCTTATATACGTAACGTTATGTGACATTCATATATTTAAATGGATACATATATGGACATACTGTGAATAGGTTTTCGAAATCTATTTTGTGTTATTGACTGATGGGCACGTTTTCATATATGTAATAAAGTCATTGTTACTTTTTATTACATCATAATGCAGTTATTATATGTTTGAAAAGTCATTTGCTTGTGTTGTGTGTATTATATTATGTTCAAATTGTAATATAAATTGTGATATTTCAGTAGTTTGTGATCCTTTCACTTGACTAACCTTTTAGAATGTGTCAAATTTACCTAACTTCACTACAATTCACTAGAATATTACTACATTCTTCTGAACATTTCTACAATCATGTTAGAATACATCAGAAGAAATGGATGTTTCTATGGAAACTAGATCAAGCATGTCATATTGTCATATATTATATGTAGTTTTTCCTTTAATTTCATTACAAGTTTGAATATCGTTGTCAATCCAAGATATTTTTCACTTAAAGGAAGTGGAGAAGAACCGTTCTTATTGGTACAAGTCGTCAGCATGCGTTCTATTTATATTGTAGAATTATAGAAGTAATTTGTAAAACATTTCTAAATAATGTTAAAACATGTGAACACCATTTTCATTGTTATGTGTTGATTTCATGAAGAAATATTTAATAGTATCACTTACACTTTATCATTGTAACTGGACAATTGCTGACCATTGACACTATTTTTTTGTTTGTCAATATCTCCTGAGTATTGTCCTGTTAACTTCACTTTTCAAGCCTGTTGTTGGTCACTATTCGTTTGCACTGTCTTAATGGATATATTGTTAGAATTACCGGTGGAGCAGTGGCAGTGGCTGGTTTTTTTTACTCCAATATTCAGTTCTTAGTGTATATAAATATCCGTTTGCTTTTTGGCAGTCTTTTGTAATTGAAGCATATAGTGATTGTAACGTGATAATAGCAAACAATCAGATTGATAGTGAACAAAAAAACAACATCAACAACAATATCAACATCAACATCAATGGTGTAACTTCAGTCAGATTGCATTTTACCCCCGTTTTGTGTGTTTATGTCTTGAGGAAACCGCGAGCACAACTCTTCACTCAAACCGGAAACTTTTGGGTTGTTGCAACAATTGCAAAGTAATTGTTAGTCTGGTCAAGGCTTGGAACAAATTGATAAGCATAGACGCGTGCCTTAATTGGTATGGAGTTAGGAGGTGGAATAAAAAGGGTTGGGGAGGAGGTTGACAGTATGCACTGTATATTAGGAAATGACGTCATCATCACGTTCTGCATAGAATGATTCCACCCTCACCCGCCCCCCCCCCCCCCGATTCTTCCATTAAACTCTACACTATAGATAGATTTCTTGCCTATTCTTGCATTTAATTTGAATTGTTGAATTATTTCGCTCTGTCAGGAAGATGATCGTTTTCTATAAGGCCCGGTTTTAGTCATTCTTCATGCTTAGAATGATGTTTCCTACCTTTATATATCCTAAGCTTACTCAAGAATATATAGATCAGTGGTTCCCAAACTATTTTTTGCTCGCAGCACAGTATTTTTTGTTTCCTGGACAATTCGTGGAACACTTTGCAAAACTCATGGCACACCTTTTGGGAACCACTGATATAGATGGTAGATATCCATATGAATAGTCTCTTGAATGTATTATTGTTTCTTCAGACACAATATATTTTATGACGTGGATTTCTTTCTTTTTTTGTACTTGGTTCTGCCATTAGGCTTATACACGGTACCACTTTTCATTCGACCGTGATGATGATGATGATGATGAATAATTTGCAGGCACCCATTATATGTGTCACTTTTTTTTTTTTCATTCATTTAAAAAGTGATAGAACTTTATCATTATTTCTTCGGTGTGTGGTTCATTTTAGAATAAATGTTAACAATGGGCATGATGAGTGTGTTTGTATGGAATTTTTTTTTATATTTCTTAACTCTCCTGAGCTTGAGGAAAATTGTTCTAAGATAAGAAAAATATGGCCACTGTTCTCATAAAATTGCAAAAGAAAACCAAAGGATGGACAAGCCGAAAATGACCATCTGTAGAAAGAATTTCTTCAAATTTCACGTGGCGCGACTTTAAAATTTTACTGTGTATGTGTGTGTGTGTGTGTGTGGGTTTTTTTGTCTTATTTGTCAGTCTTCAGGGTATATTCCTATTTCTTAAAATTGTCTTTTGGGATATTTATCTGAAAGCTATCTTATTTGATATGAATACACCTTGAAAGAGTTACAAGAGGTGTTTCTACTTAATACAGATTTCTCAATTACGAGAGTATTTTAATTTAAAGGTGAACTCTATCATTTGTTGACTTTTACTTTAAACATACATATAAAAATACATATATAAAAATATATATATATATATATATATATATATATATATATATATATATATATATATATATATATATATATTTTAAATCATTTTTGATGTACATTTTCTAATCTTGTTTTCCTTTTTCTATGTTCCCATTGGAGAGTTAGTTGTTGTTTTTCTTATATTTTTTTTTTGCAATGTCTTGTTTTTGGATGAAACCAAGATTTATATTTACAGGTAGGTAGCGCAGCTCTAATACAGGTCTATTTCTTCTCGAGCACCTCGGTGTTATACCTGAGTGTAGTCCAAAGATGGTGCCACCTTTACTTAGAGCTAAAAAAATTCTCATTAATGATCTGATTGAGACGTTTCTCCAATAATAATATTAATCATATTTCAGATTGATATACAAAGCTTTTAAAAAAATATAGCTGGTGCATGAATCACGGTGTAAACGAAAACTGAACGCACCTTGTTAAACGGCTGTACCGGATATTGCATCATACTAAACTCTTCATTTATCGTGATCCAACGGATAATTGAGGGCTGGATAGATAGCACTTATGCTAGGCCTCTATTAATTATCCTGCACAGTAATTGGAAATTCAACATTGTGCAAATAGGTACTATTTGTTTAGAACTTTTATCTATTAGTTATTTAATACGCCTTGTAATAAGCATTTTCAAGATAGTGGGGAGGGAATCAACACGCGGTAAGGAAAACGTCCAGGTTCTCCGAATTCAGTTTACATACAAACTATTGGATGGCCTGCAAAATGAAGTTGCATGTGGTTGCAAATGTATTCGTTGTGAAAATATTCGAAATGGTTGGTTTTCGCAACAACCCGACTTAATTTGGCAGTAGAAAACGACCACCAAAATTGGTCCGTGTGTTCCAATCCTTAAAGCTTAACACATTTACAGTGTTTTTGCTCTAACATGGAGTTGGGCTACCTCCATGTGTATGTATTATCTTTGATGAAACTTATAAAAAAGTTTTGTGATTGCGGTAAAAAGTGGCTTCTTTTGGTGTCCTAGATGCTTATATATACGTGTTTTTTTTTTTTTGCAATTACGACTCATGTGTAGAATGACGTTCTAAATTCTTTTGCCAGTTATTTCAGTCCGAATCATTAAATTTTATCTATACAGGTCAGAGCTTGGGTTAAATGGAATGATGATTTACAGCAGAAAGATAGATAGACATATATATATATATATATATATATATATATATATATATATATATATATATATATATATATATATATATATATATATATATAATTTGTTGGTCTATTGCTTTAGAAAACATCACCAGTGATGGGAGTTGCTACCTTTCCCTCTCTCTTTCTCTCTATTTATTTATCTATCTATTTATACATAGGGCCTATCAAAGGTATAATTTCACGTGAAATTGTCGTGTCGATGAGTTCAGATTTTTTTAATCTCTACGGATGCATGTAATTAAATTTTGAAACACTTTTCCTATGATTTTATTATAAAGCATGCCGAAAATCGAATAACGAAATACGAAGAAATGATTTATTTCGAAACTGAACATGATTTATATACATGTACCATGTATAGGGGTTTTTAAAATTTATATAATACTTTGTATAATTCGTACGTTTTTTTATGCTTTACTCTGAAACACAATTAATTGTTTAAGGATATTTTTCAGATTTTCTTTTTTTTTTTACAATTATATTGTTGATCAATTACAATGTACAACAATGTGGAATTAAAAAAAAATGAAACTCTGTGTTAAAAAAATAAGAAGTGACAAGAAAGAAAAAAGTATGTTTGCAAATTTCCGCATGAAAAAATATTTACTTTCTGCCATTCTGAAACTTAACAATTTGGATTTTATCAAATGTAAAAAAATATGTTCTTTTATAAAAGTGGTTAGGTTTGTTCAATCTCATTCGTGATATTTTTTTCTTACTTGTGTTTCTATATTACGAGAAGAAAAAAATATCAACGAATTGCACTGAAATCTAAAGGTGTACTTATATCGTAGACGTAATGGAGTTTTTTGTTGATTAAAAGTTGTAACTTGAAATGTTATGAAATGACGAATTCTGGTGAATATTACAAATAAACATGTTATTTTGCTACAAATGTAAATAATCTGAAGTTTCTTCTTCTTCTTCTTCAGAGAAATGTTATTTGAAATGTACCACCATCTCAATCGATTTCATTTTAAACGGCGGTAAGGATTGGAGGTGGAGGCTAGCTATTATGGAATTAAAGTACGGCCGAGTGTGCCAGGGCTTCCAAATTAGGCTTGCTTCACACGGACCACTTTGTGGCACCACAACAAGTGTCAAGTGGTCGTCACTATCCGACCTCTGATTGATTACCTACGAAGTGTTTACACAAGCTACCGCCAACCACGAATAGTGGTTGAGCCTTGCCACAGATGATGACCTCTGCCGTTTTTGTCGGTGGTGATCAAGTGGCCATCATTGATGGCTGGCCATGTGTTTTTTTTAAATGGATTTCGTCACACGAGTAACTTTGTTCCGCTACCGAGTGGTTCATGTGAAGCGGAGCTTAACAACCACCATCGCCGGCATACTTCATTCAGCCACATTACCTAAGAAACATCCTTAGCCTCCACCTCCAGCCCATTTAAACTGAATCCACTTAGATTAAATGTATCTAGTAATGAAAATATAGGTGAAAATATTTTAATCTTTCTTCTTGATGTGATTCAGAGGGCAATGAAAAGAGAAATGGAGATAAAAATGAATTATTAATTAGATCAATATTCTGATTTAGTCATATATAATATTATACTGTAGAGAGTGTCTATGAATGAATCCGTCTGTTCATAGGCTGCTTACTCTACTTAGTGAGGCATCCTCACTCACTGTGCATTATATACACTACTGTATGTATATATAGAAATATCTGGGCTCATATGACAATTTCAATCAAAATGGTTCCTATTTTTGCATAACTATCTATCACACTAGGATTTTTTTACGTTCATTTTTTCTTTCTTTGCTTCGTTATTATATATGCAAGAATTCAAACATTCACGATTCATTATTCATTCTTTATTATTCATGACAGTGAATTAAAATATCATCAACGAAGGATGAAGAGAAGAGAGAGAGAGAGAGAGAGAGAGAGAAGAGAGAACAAAAAACATAACTGCATGATAAATCCTTTATCATAAATTCAATGAAAATTGTAAAAAAAAAAATGAAATTTTAGGTCCATTTGTAAAGTTGTCTAGAATGACGTTGAATTTGTTGGAAAATTAAACTTAAATCTATTGTCTATTTGAATTTGAATTTTTTTAAAAAAAACTGGTTCTGCAAGCAGCCAGGAAGGTCTGCGGCAGAGAGACAAAAGTCCAATTGCAGCATACGAATTGCATTGTCAAAATCCAATAACAATTGCAATTTTTTCTGGTGCAGCTGAAATTGAAATAATGCTGCATTTTCAGAAAATTAAAGAGTCAATTGACTTACACCACATGTGTTCAAATAGGATTTGGAGTATTGGTTGGCTTTTTTTTTTGATTTTCAGGATACTGAAAACTGAGGTTAGAAGATGAGTACGAGAGTATTTTTATTTGAAAATAGTGGTCGTATTTTCTATTTTTCTAAGCATCATGTATTTTTCTATTCTACAAAAAATATTGACACCAAAGAACAACTGGTACTAAAATTCTAGCCCTAGATTTCTCTCTCTCTCTATTCGATATTATAAAAATATGATATCCTCCTCATACAACAAGAGTGTCCTATTGGGTACTACTACAGTACTATATGGTTCTATAAGTTTAGCATGGAAGTGTATATAGGCAAAAGAATCGACGGGTTTTTTCTTCTTCTTCTTCTGAGATTGAAACTCAAGATTTTCTTCTTTTTCTATCTTCTTCTGTTTGGCTCTTCAAACATATTGATTTCTCTTTTATTTCTCTTTTCGAGGTTTTTTTTTCTTTCTTTGTTGGGGTGTGGGGGGAGGCTACAAATAATATTCAGTTTGGAGTGTGTGTGTCCTATGTGATGTTACAATAAGGGGGGGGGGGGGGGTTGAATACTGTTTTTTTCTTCTTCTTCCATTTTCTTTTTATACAGATAGATAACCAACCAATTACGACTATTTCTTTGGCTGCAAACTGCATCTTCAAATGTCCTTTTCAGGCCGCAGTTTTGAAATAAATTTGTCTTTAGATTTTTTTTTTGTAGAAATTGAATCTCTAAAACCTTTTTTTTTTGTTGTTGTTGTTGTTGAATTTATTTTTTATTTTTGTTGCTTATTGTTTTCTCTAAACAAGAAACCTTATTTTTACAAGAAAAATTCTTTGTAGACCGACTTGTCAAATTTCTTTTATATAACCATCAAAGTGCTGTTTTTTTTATATTACTACAGGTATTTTCTGTTGTTTGTCATGTCAATCATTTCGTAGATTATCTATGCAAGGAAATTTTTTGTAATGTCTGTTGTACAACTCGAATGATGCTATAATTTTACCGATATGCCGATTATTTTGTCGATTGATCAGAGAAAAAATAATCAGCCGATGCCGATGTAAACGCATTGCAACACTCAATTCACCTTTAATTTTTAATGTGAAGCAAAAAAAATTTGAAAAAATAGTAGAAAAATGGAAATTATTAAAAGTTAGAGAGTTGCAGAAGTTCTCTTAGAATTTAGTCTCTTTAGTTAAAGAACGGAATAATTTTTTCCTTACACATTTTTAATGGATTTGTGGTTTATTTTAGGTTTCATTAATCTAATTTCTATATTTTGCTACACCAATAAACGTATTGGCATAATCGGTGTTAAGAAATTCCGATGCCGATATATTAAAAATGTTAAAACTATCGGCGCCAATACAATCGTTTTGTTGATGTATGATCGGTCGACCCCCTAGACTGTTGTTCCTCTGCCACAGGCCTTAATCACTGCTTGCGGAGTAATTTAACCGATTCAATGGGGGAATGAATGGGAGAGTTTACATATAGAAGAACATCTGAAGAAGACATGGTTGAATGTATTTTCTTTTGTTACTTATTGAAATAGTGGGTTTTACTAGATTCAGTTTTATATGGGGTTATTATTATTTGTGTTAGATTGATTTATTTTTCTTGTCTTGATTTAGTGATTTCTTGTTCAAATTATTATTAGGAATGTGATGATATATATCTTCTTTTTTTTTTTTTCTTCTCTCTCTTCAGAAAGTGGACTGCTTTTATTTTTGGGTTTGTTTAGTGATTCTGTCATTTGTAATCATTGCTAATAATCATCATCATCATCATTTGAAATATGCATTTTATTCTCAAACTTATTTTTTCTTTGAATTATTATTGTATTTGTATTCTTTTGGTTCATTAATTTTTTGGTTCCATACTTAGATGGGTTTCTTTTTGGCTGTTATCAGTGAATGTTCTTTCTAATCATGTTGTAGGAGGTCCCTATGTTTTCTCTTTTTCTTGTTGAATCACTGATAAGTTAGATGTAATTTTATTTCTTGAGGTTCATTCACTTTTTCTTTTTGTTGAAATTGAAAATTAGGTTTATGGATATATATTATATTGAAGTGAACTGACTTTTTTTCTCTCTCTCTCTCTTCTATTATTGAAACTTGGGATTATCCATTATATAATATTATCCTTTTTCTAGTCTCGTAGATACCCACAAAGATCCATTAGTGTAAAAAAAAAAGATGTCTACTCTCAGTTACAAGTGTAATATGATGTGTACGTGATGCCAAAAGTATTTTCATTGTGCTGACATATCTCCATTAACATAATGGCGTTAAATTATGCTTCTAGTTTTTTTTTGGGAAGGAAATATACAACTTTTATCTATTTACATACACACTATATTATTAATATATTAGGTATTTTGGGTTTTCTGTTAAGGTAAAAACCCCAAAATTTAAGGTCTTTTAATATGTTAATGTACAAAACAACACTTGTTATAAATGATATTAAGACTGTCTTGGAAATCTTGTGATAGAAAAAAAACGCGTGCTCTTTTGTCTGATTTAAACGTGACTTTTTATTATTTTTGATATTTCTCACAATTATATCGAATTTTTTCTTCTCGTTTTTTGTAACCTTTTGACATCGTTTTTCTTTTTGAGTGACATATGATCTTTTTTTTTTCATATTTGTATTTAACCTGCAATGAACAATAGGTCTACTTCAATGGTGTTAACTTGGAATACCTCGTTTACACTACAAAAAATTAACTGCAGTTGAAAAGTTAACCACAGTTAATTTTTAGTGGAAACAACAGTGCTTACAATTAACCATGATTCATTATCTGAACAATGGAGTTAACACAACTGCACTGACACAGTGTGGTTAACCACATTATTGGATGATTAAACACGTCACTTCCTGTTTTCAAACAAAATTTAGCCTGCAAACAAACATGGCGGATAGTGAGAGCACTTAATTGTTGACTAAAACAAGAATGAAAATTTCACAAAATGCACAACTCTGACACAAACTCATTTAAACACAGGTTTCAGAAGTGTCTTAAAAATGGAAACCCACAACAGTGCCAAACTCTTGCTTGTCTGCAGTTAACTATAATCTTGGTTATGTAAGTGTGAGTTGCCCATTTTCAGTTTTATTGAGGTTTTTTTGGGTCATGTAATCTTTATATAATTATGTCTACATATTAATAGAATGTGTAAATACTAAATGTATAAAGATCCTGAGGCAGTGGTAAATGGGGTTAATTTTGTTTTGTGGGATTGACATTTGTATAATCATTTTGTTGCTGCATCTGGACTTTTATGTTCCTCTGCCATAGGCCTATTTGGCTGCTAGCAGAGTACTAATTGTAATTGTAATCCAAAATACACTTTTTGTGTGTCGGCTGATTGTTTTTCTGATTGACTGGAGGTCACCTGTAATAGATGTGCCCTTTTTCTAAAACTATCAAACATTGTATGAAGTCGCTCTTAAATTGCACTAATGGGGTAGTTGTTTCTTCTGGAATAGGTTTTGTGTCAATACTGTCAAAGCAATTTAGATTTATCATCATAAATTGCTTTATGTGGTTTTATTTTTCCGCAATCAAATGTTTGGCAATAATAAATACAGATATATAGCCTCCTCTGATAAAAAGCTTGAGAAATTTCGCTCTCTTTTTTTATTTTATTCATGGTTTTCTCTCTCTCCCTCCCTCTCTCGATCTCTCTCCATTTTGTCACATTCATTAGTTTAATAAAGAAGCACGTACACGCCGACATCTAATTACATTTTTATACATGTGCATTATATATTTAAATATAGAAAGAGATGGCTTATTTTGACAATTTTTCGTGTAATATAGGTTCCAGTCTACGAATAAATCAACTTTAAACAAAAGTTGAGGTTGGAAGAAAATTAGAGATGGAGATGAGATCGGGCAACATACATTGTTAAAACAGCTTCCATATTTAATGGTATTGATGACTGACGTGACCTGACTTGTTTTTCTTTTTTACTTTGACTTAGACAAATTGACGTCAATTTTTCACTTTTGAAATCTACACTTCTAAAAACTAATTATTTCATATAATATTAGCCCAACAGTGGAAATTGTTTAGCACGAAATGTATACAAATATGTTTGTGATAAAAGAAGGTATCCGAAGTTACCTATTTTTCGTCATTTAAATATAGATTAATTATTAGTAAAAAATAATTATTTTATTTTGGTTTCTATTTTCTTCTCGAAGGACTCCTTTAGTTTTAATTTTTAATTCCAAATTGTATTCGAACTATTGAGTTCTGTAACTTAAATTCGCGACCAACTTCCCATTTTTTTGTTGTCGTTTTCAAATAAAACAGTAAAATTCATAGAAATATTGTCGTTATAACCAAAGAAAAATGACATTATTTATATAGGAGAATCCTTTTTTGATTTACATCATTTTGACTTAATAGTCGAGAGTGTTCGTTATTTATTACAAAAAGCTGGTTTAGATTTATCGTTTCTTTTAGGGGGGAAATTATTTGTTACAAGTTTCATTACTGTTTGTGTGAGCAGCTGGAAAATTTAAACAAATGGCGAAAATTTATTTTATTTGATGTGAAATTAAATTGTTTTTTTTTTTTTTTTTTGGAGCGAAAAGGTTCGTAAATTTTGTTGGAAAATTCAATTGTTACCTTGTGTCCACTTACGTCCGTTTTTCTTTCGGATTATTTGTGTGGCAAAAATAGCAGCCAGCATGCGTTCAATATAAATCTATTGGCCTACGTCTTAAAAGAAACTTCTTTTGCTAAAACAATTACACAGGTGACAGGTTGAGTTCTGGTCAAATTATACCCCGAGTACAATGATTTGTGCAAAGGTTCACTTTTTATTTTAAATGAAGAACGAACAACAAAAAAAAGTTTAAGTAAAAGGTGTTTTTCGGTTTTTCTTTGATTGAATGACTACGATAACAGCTGAGAACGTCAGGATTTAATTACGGAACCGTTCTCCTCTTAATTGATTAATCGTCAACTATTAGTGTTTTCGTTTTCTTTCTTTTTTTTTGACCAAGATAAAGATTGAACACCAAATGAAGAAGAAAAAAAAACACTATTGAAAAAAAGTGTATTTTAGATGTACAGTTAGTTGGAAAAGATGAGAAAGAGAAGAGGGGCGGGGCGGACGGACGGACAGACGGGTGTTTGATGGCCCATTAACCCGATCGCAAGAAGGCGATGGACACGAATGCTACTGCTGCTACAATAGACAAAGAAGAAGTGAAATTTCTCGCCTTTTGGCCTCCATTACCCATTTATTATCCTTCAGAGCTGATTAAAAGCAAAGAGTTCACAAAGCTGGAAAAAAAGAATAGCTATAGTATGTCCTACAGTGTTAATTTAGTGCACTTTTTTTTCTATAAAGCAGTGTTTGCTTATAAAGGCAAAGTGGTGTAAGTCGTTTTTGTAACACGTTTGGAGATGATAAACGATTTTGTAAGCGCACTTGCACCACCGCCAAAAAAAATGACTTACACCACTTTGCCTTTATAAACAAACACTGCTTTATAGAAAAAAGTGCACTAAATTAACACTGTAGGACACAGCTTTTTTATATCAATAATACAATTGGTGCCTCTTTGTGTATGCATTTGTATGTATTATTTTCTATTCGACGCTTTCAGATCAATTTCAGTTGGAACGATTTATAATTTTCTTAAAGAAGAACAAGAAGAATATGAAATTATTACTAATGGTGGGTGCCATTAATTTATTGATAAATAGATTTTTCAACTGAAAATTTATTTAATATCTAAATTTATGAAAAGTTATTTAAATTGTAATTGCAACGCAGATATAAACAAGCAAAATACAAGATAGCCATATTTTTTATTAATTTGATCTTTTCATAAATAAGTATTCAGTGAACCGGATATTAATTTAGTGAGTCTCCTCTACATATTTTTTTCTTCATGGGTCTTTGCACAAATGAGAGACAAATAACTTGATTCGTTTAATAATTTGTTGCAAAATTAGGTTTTTTTTATTGCAAAAGTTGACGAAGATTTTAGTTATTCTAGTACAAATTATCAATAGTTATCTAGTTATGCATAGTTACTGATGCAAGTTAAAAATTTGTAGTCGTGAAGATACCGGAAGTGATCTCTCTTTTTGAAAACAAATTCCAGATGACAGTCACATCCTCCGCCTCCTGTTGACATTTCTACGGAATCTGAATGGAGCTTTCTTCTTATTGTTCCTTTTTCTTTGCCTTTTATTTTCTGCGTCTGTTTTTTCGGGGGAGGGGGGAGGGGTTCCTCATAATAATGGCATTTAAATAAAAGACTGATTTTTCTTCCATTTCAACACCAAAACGAACTTTCTTTTGTTACTCGAAAGTTAAACCATTGCACACAGACCTATAGAGAATGTATGAGATATAATGTAATTTAAAATTCACAGAATTAATTATGTAAGTGTATACTGTATGTAGACAATGGATTATTCACTGAGGCATTATTTTGTTTCTTAACATTATTTATTAAGAAAATTTGCATACATGGACATTGTCTAGCAACTGCAAAAATTGTATTTTGACTTATTTTTCCAGTTTTCTGGAAAAAGTAGAACTTTATTTATAGAATTATATATTATTCTAAGAAAAATTGAAAAACACTAATATAATAGTATGGTGACTAAAAGTTACTGGATTTACAGACGTAATTGACTTATGACCATCATGTGGTCCTTTTAAGTCCTTTATACCATTTTCGTTTGTACGAGACAGCAAATTGTGTTGATTAATGCGTATTTCAAGGTTTCACTTTACCTGTTTTTATTTCTGCATACTTTTTTGCAATTCAATCACGCATTTCAGTGCTGTTGCTGATGTTTAGCCAATAAATAAATGCTTTTGGATTGCGAGGGATGTTACATTTAGACTACAAAATGAATGCAATGCAAATGGTTGCAATGTGTTTTCTATGAAAAGACTCTTAATTGATTGGTTTTGGTGACAACCAGACTTCATTTTGCAGTCAAAAAGTGACCTGTATACCAGGGGCCTTAGCGTTGGAACACACAGGCCCCATTGTTGGTCGATTTCGACGGCAAAATGAAGGCGAGTTGTCAGCAAAACCGACCACATCGAATCAATCCATAGTATTGTGACTTCATTTTGCAGTCGAAATCAACCACCAAACGTGGTGTGTGCCAAAGGTCTTTAAGTAACAATTGTAAGTATATGCATCATCCTATGTATATTCAGACCCTTTTATACTTTATGCAGTTAAATATACAAGAGTACATTTATGTAGTGTAGGTCTCGAGGAGAAAAAAAAGAGGTTAGTTTTTGTTGACTTTTAGGGTTATTAGGTGAGACTGAAGGAAACATTGGTCTGCACTTAGCCCTGTCGTGTTGTTGTAATTAGACTAAAGAACTTCCTATTTCTTTCTTTCATTTAATGGAGCAGCGACTTTTATACAATTTGTTCTTGTGGTGGTGAAATTTCGTAAAGTTGCCAAAATAAAAGACTGTCTTCTAACATAATTTTAATGCATTGCTAAATGTGCCACTTTTTCGTAACATTATTGGTCTTAGATAATATTGCAAAATTATATATATTTTGCCAGCTCTGTGTATGTGTGAGTGTGGAATAACATCGGAATTTATATAAATTTGAATAAATGAAGAAATGAACAGCTTTTTTTCTTTCAAGGTCAACTACTGTACATGTTGCACACTCCCCATCCAAGAACCCCATGATATTAAATTAAGGGAGGAAAGTAGTGTATAGGGGGAGAGAGAAAGAGAGAGAAAAAGAGAGAGAGACAAAGAGAGAGAGAGAGAAAGAGAGAGAAAGAGAGAGAAAGAGAGAGGGAGAGAGAGAAAGAGAGAAGGAGAGAGAGAGAGAGAGAGATAAAGAGAGAGAGAGAGAAAGTGAGACAGAGAGAAAGAGAGAGAGAGAAAGAGAAAGAGAGAGAGACAAAAAGAGAGAGAGAGAGAGAGAGAGAGAGAGAGAGAGAGAAAGAGAGAGAGAGAGACAGAGAAAGAGAGAGAAAAAGAGAGACAGAGAAAGAAAGAAAGAGAGAGAGAGAGAAACGTGGAGGGGGAAAAGTGGGAGGGGGTGACTGAAATTGAAATGAAAGAAGTAAAAAAAGGAAAAAACGATGCACATGCACACAATTGCCTGTAATTTTGCTCCCGTCATTTATGACGGGTTACCCCACTAGTAATTTCATACTGCTAATATATATGTATGCAGTAATATTAATTTTCTTTGTATTCTGATATTATTACACTGTACCTGAATTTCTTTTGTTTGTTCGATTTGTTTAATTTATTAGAATAAGAATGAAATTATTCGTTTTCGGTAAGTTAGTTTCCAAAAGGTCGGAGTTTCCAAATGAAGGAAAGTGGCAATTTCTACCAAATTGGAAGTGACACTTTTTGGAAATTTTTCTTTTGTCTTCTTCTCGATGGTAAAGTGTTTGTTTCATTGTGTTCATCGATCATGCATGATGCTGGTGATTATATATTTATCCTTTACTCTTGATGAAGGAATGATGAGGATATGGTATGTCTTGCACTTGCTGTCATTAATGGTACGGTAGTAGGCGTACATTGTGTAATGAAATTGTTTTGTTCTGTCAGCTTCAGTCAACGTTTCAATGTCTTAAAGCCAACGTGACACTTCAATTGGTTGACAGTGTTTTTCCTATTGTCTTTTTCTATTTGCTAACATGTGATGTGTGTATAATATTGTACTGTGTATGTTAGCTAAAATCAGGGATTAGGCACATTCCTCAGGCTATGTGCAAAACCACCAATTTGCTTATGAATATGCTCAATTCATGACATTTTAGGTGATATGCAGAACTTCTGGAACAAGCAGGCAACCTGTATAATAATAACTATAACACTGGTTGGGATTTTTATGCAAAATCAAGTACATATTGCTCAATGTGTGGTCCAAGTGCCAATTTGTGAATTTGTGTATCATCATTAGAGCAACAGCAATGATTTTTTTCTAATCAAAAAGGCTGGTTAGAGGCTAGCTACCTGGTTACTATCAGTTTTCAACTAGTCCTAGCCTCTAACCAGTGTTTTTGATTTAAGAAAAAATCACATTGGTTGGTTGATCTAAACGGGGATTGTTACTTCACAATTGGCTCTTGAGCCACAAATTGAGAAACATTTACTTGCCATTGCATACAAATCCTAGCTCTGCCTATCATGTAAGTTTAAGTCATTTTCAAGCGAAAAGCTATTTTTGCTCAGGTGTGAACATGTTTCTTAGTTTGTGTTTTGACGTCATTGTGGGTCACTGTCATTGCATTTATGGCATTCGAATGTTTTAGTCGTTATTCCTGAAAATAGTTGAAACCAATCTAGGTAGAAAGTAGTGTACAATAAATATAACGGGCTAACAGTAGAGGTGGGGGGTGATGGTGAAGAGGACATTGTATATTGTAGATGTATAAATCAAGCCCTCTGATCCCATTACGTTTGTTTCGTACTTTTCTATTTGATTAGCTCTAGCCGTTTTGTCCTCCTCCTTTTTTCTTCTTCTTCTTATAGGATTCTCTTTCACAAATACTATGGTGAATTCTTATTCCCTTTCATTTATTTTCATTTTCGGTATGCCTTCGATTGTTTACGAACAATGGTTGTCTTTGGTGTGTTTACATTTGAATGTGTGTGTGTGTATGTGTGTTTTGTGTGCTAAGCAATGTTATAAAGAAAATCGAAGTAAAAAATCGTCCTCCTCCTCTAGAAATGAATAAGATGTGCACAGAAATCAGAAAATTAGCTTTATTTATCTTGTCTTTTTTTTTGTTCCTTTTCCATTTTCCCAAATTTCGATTGATAAGCATTAAATTTATGTACCATTATAGTCTTATGGAGACTAAAACCAATTTTACAAAACTCCGTCTCATGTTTTGTACAAATAATGCAAAGTACTGAATTGTTGTAGCAGCCCAATTATTAACTTCTACCCCCCCCCCCAAAAAAAAATTATCTTTGACTTGGTTTACCACGCGCACGTTGACACGTACCATATTATTGTATTATTTGACATTATTGCAGATTGTTAGTTATGTTAAAATCTATTTTGTGCCCTATTTATTTGCAAATTTTTTGACACAATTTGGAAATGTACTTTTATAGAGTATTTCTATAAATAAATAAGGATTTCTATGTTGTAATCTTCTTTCTGTTCGTTTTATGTTCTCGTTTGAAATTTGAGACAATGTGTTTCTTTTGTATTAAATTTTTCAATTAAGATAACGTTAGGTTCAATGAACCAACTTGTAAATTACCAAAACATTGAAAGTGGTTTTAAAGTGTGAAACTTCCTTTGAACTGTGATTATATATTAGTCTGTTTTTTTAAGATGTAAAATAAAGAGAATCTTGAAAGTGTTTTAGAAACTAGAAGGGGTAGTTGCTAAAGCACTTCAGTCTAGTTTCATGTAGGTATTATTTTTTAAAGAAGCTGTTTGAAAATAGCCAAGATTTATTTAAGCAGAGAGTTCTCTTAGCGGACGATATGTTTTCATTTTTGGCCTTAAAAAGTTTATTTTGAAAGGTATCGATATTAAAGTATTCTTTAAGTGAATGGGCTTCCCTTCTGGTTTTATTTGATTTATTTTAATTTTGCTCCTGAAAGATAGAAATCATCTGTTCCTATATCACCTTTACGGCAGCGTGTAAATTACCAAAATATTTAACAGATATGAAAGCTTCAATTTTCAATTGTCCAAAATTAGAAATGCAGTGTGTATACATATTTGTCGTGATAATGGACCTTATTTTTGATGGTTAAATGTAGTTTGTTCTTCTTTAAGTAAAAGAAGAAAAGGAAGATATTTTTTGCCCAATTTCTTTAAGAGGTTCTTGGTGAGTTGTTGACGACTTTCACCTATTTCAACATTGATTATCCTATATATAGTCACTATTACTGTGTATGTACGGTATGTGGGGGAGTAGAATTTTGTTTCTTCTCTCATTGTCGTCGTTCAGATGATGCAGAATTTGCTTGTTAAAATGCAAGAAAGTTTGACAGCAGCTTTTTTTTTGGTTGGTGGGCCCATTTATTCATGTATGTAGATGATAAGGAGAAGGAATAAGTAGTAAAGTAAGGAATGGCTGACTTGGTCCTATATATATTCCATTTCAGAAAGAAAGAAGAGTCTTTTACTTAGTTGTTGTATATATATATATTGTAACATCCCCGTTTCCGTAGGGTTAGTAGAGAGATCTCTACTAGCCATCTAGAAGTGTCGAATGGATGTTGATGATTAAGTCTTTCGGTCTATTGGCTCCTGTGTTGCTACTTAACCACCAGGGACACAAGGGTCGGTACCTCAGGAGACCTGTGGTAGAGAATATTGTAGAGATGTCGTCTTACACTCGGCTGCTGGAGACTTCGTTGTCCGGTGGAAACATCGGCTACGTGGCGGCTATAATCCTAAGTCCCACTCCCATAAAATGACTGAGTCCACACATTGAATTCGTATGATGAAAATGCTCTTTTATTCAATAAACAGAGAGTCCTGTAGATTGAGAGATATCGCATCGGTCTTAAGCATAAAGACGGTCTGTCCGATCTGCCTGATCTATCCGATCTGTCCTCTCAATCTACAACCTCTTGTATTTATACTCCAAATACAATATAAACATCTGATTATGATAACAAAGGCTCCAGGTGTGTCCAAGTCTCTTGGACACACTCGGACCTAGAAGTGAACTATCACTTGACAAGAAACGAAAACATCTATAAGATGTATAAATTATAACAATACAGAAGGATCTTCGTTGATCCTTCTTCAAACGATAACAATACAATTTAATTACGAAAAGGACTTCTGTATCCTTTTCGTCACACTTGACCGGTGTTTCACTGGCCAAAAGTTCTATATCGTCAATTCTTCTAGGAATTATCCTATAAGAATTGACGATACAATTCATTTGCCGTCTTTTCCTCATCCTGTAGGGTAGGGAGGTATCGTCTGGATAACCTCCCGCCTACCCCCAAGCATGAGGTGAAACCCATCGATCAAAATACTTAAAACTACAGGGTGTTTCAATACAACAACGAATTCTGACGATGAATTCGTTACACCCCCCAACTAGTTTATAAGCACGTCCCTGTGCTTCCAAAAATAAGACCTTGCAAAAATACCCGTTGGTATAAAATTTAGTCATGCAGTAAAAATACAAAACGAAAAGTATAAAAATACTAGAAATGTGTTCCGAATAAATGCAAGCGTGCATAAACAAAACAAGTAGGGAAATACTCAAAACGATAAACACAAGTATAAAATAGTACTTAAAAATACAAAGTCCAAGGCCTCTAGTAGTCCAAAATGGCTCATCCTTGAGCAGGATCTTCTTTGCTCCTGCGCGAGTCTCTTTCCAGAAGGATGGCGGTTTCGGCAGACCTTTGGTGACTTCGGTGACTTTTGCGTTCCTCTGCATGACTGCTGGTCTCGTCAAAAAGGATGTAGGTCCAGGAGACGTTACAGAAGCCCTAGGACTCCCAGGAGCTTCCATGTTGCTCCTGGCGGTAGTCTTCGGCTCCGTTACTTCGACGTCGTCCTTGTATGTTGGCCCAGGCTCACGAGGGCGGACATCCTTCAGTTTTACTCGATTATTTGGCCCATGATGAGAGAAGCTGTGGATTTCCAACCTTAATTGATTCCTCAGGCCTCTGTTGAGTCGGTTTCGTTTGACGAGAGGCCTTCGTTGCCTCCAACGCCAAACTCCGCGAACCAACAGGTCTTCTGTGAGACCTGAGTTGGCAATCTCGACTGGAAGGGCAGCCCCCTTATTTTCCATAAACCGGCCATCGTAATCGCACACGATGGTAAACCAAATTTGCATAAGTAAAACAAAACTTTTGATGCTTTCCGTAATCGAGCGATAGAAATTTTCACAATTTTCCACGATGGATGGGTGAAAACTTTTCAAAACAAAAAGATGATGAGAAATAGTGCCTGTACATGTGCTCACCACATGGGCAAAGCTGTCAGTGATGAAGAACATAAACAATAGGACCCGGATCCATAGTGGTGCGAGGCTAGTAGACATTTCACTTAATGTATCCCTCCGCCCACGTGTTTCTTCCATGCTTGGTAGAGTCATTGACCGCTCCCTGTATACTTCCTCATTTGGGACGTCATTTCCATCTGTGGCGTCACTAGCATCGATATCATCGTCCATTTTTGTTGTTTCATCGATAACTTCCGCGTTTTTCACCTCCATTTGAAATTCCATCGGCGAATTTACATCTTTTTCGTCGATTTCCATCGTTTCTTCAGGAATTTCGCTGATTTCTTCAACAAATCCAATGGTTTCCATGGTAAAATTCGTCTTGTTACCATATTCTCTGGTGAATTTCATCGCATCTTCGCCAGGTAAGTATGAGAATTGCTGCTGGTTATCGTCTGCTGCCATTTTTCTTCTAATTTCGACGTTACGGTCAGAATGCTTTCGGATTGCTTTCGTAATTATCTCAATTTCTTCTTCATCCTCAGAAGATTCGATCCAAGCATTTTGGCATCTGCAGTGTCCACAACATCTCTTCTTACGCGAAGGTAAGTTTTTCTTCTTGACAAACGCTGTCATTTCTTTTTCTTTTACAGGTTCCGATTCGGATTCTTCTGGCGATGAGTTACCCATGGACTCCAGGGTGTCTCCAGTCGTTGGAACATTGGGTCCGTCCTTTTGGTAAGTCTCATATAGTGGTCTCAGGTTTGCAACGTTTACAGAGTCCTCCACTAATCTTCCAGCTCGATTCTCGTAACTCAATCGGTATACGGTGTCCGATACCTTCGACACAATCGTATATCCCTGTCTCCATTTCGTTAAGAACTTCTTGTTCTGTCCAGGCCTGATTCGCATGTCTCGTACAAGTACTTTCTGTCCGATTTGGTACTCGTAAGGCTTCTTATGCCTTTGGTCGTAGTACTTCTTTCGACGATCATGTGCTGCTTTCAGGTTCGCCCTGGCTGTTCTTAGTTCTTCTTCTTGGCGTTCTTCCGCCTGTTGTCGAACGTCCACGAGGTTTCCTGCCTCGTTATCCACGATAACTGGTCGTTCTGGAACTAAGGTGTCTACTTTAGTTCTGGGCTCCCTCCCAAACATGAGTCTGTACGGCGTAAACTTTGTGGATGAATGTACAGATGAGTTGTACGATTCCAAAACTTCATCCAGTTTCGTTGCCCAATCAGTCTGGTTCTTCGCAGGAGTCAGATACTTTTTCATAGTCTGAATAATGCTTTTATTCGTCCTTTCGGCGAGACCATTACTTTGCGGATGGTAGGCAGTTGTTGTTTCGTGCTCTATCTTGTTTATTTTCAAGAATTCTTGAGTGTTCTTTGCAACAAACGGCGTCCCTCGATCCGAAATGAGTTTCTCTGGTATCCCGAAGATTTTCTTTACGTCTTTTGCTAGGAAGTTCATTACGATTAGTGCGGTTGTGCTTTTCACTGCTTTAGCAACGCAATATCGAGTGGCGTAATCGACTGCCAACAAGATATGCTTGTTTCCTCCAACCGACGGTACTAATGGTCCAATGAAATCCATTCCCCAGCAATCACAAGGCTTTCCAATGGGCATTTCTTGAAGGAACCCTTCAGGTTTCTCCGTACCCAACTTGTGTAATTGACAAATCTCACATGAGCGCACATATTCGAATATGTCGTGCTTCATGTTATTCCAATAAAATCTTTGCCTGGCTCGATTCCAGGTCTTAGTTTGTCCTTCATGACCAGCATCGGGCTCGTCATGGCATAATCTCATTACTTCTGGGATGAGATGTTTTGGCACCACATTCACGAGTGTGGGTACGGAACTTCCGTGAAACACACAAGCGAACAACTTGTTGTCGTAATCGCAAAACAACTTATGAAGAGGTGACTCTGGTTGGTTACGCAACTCCTCACGAATCTTCAAAATCTCTGGGTCCAATTTTTGCTCCACCTTCCAATCCCATTGTAAGGTTACATTAAAGATCACACTGTCATCTAGGTCTTCCGCTTCTGGGATGGCCTTCCAGTTAACAGGCACTCCGGCTGGATATCTCGAGAGGCAATCGGCTTCGATGTGAAGTTTCCCCTCCTTGTAGATGATTTTGTAGTCGTACTCCTGCATTAGCAGCTGCCAGCGACCAAGTCTTCCTTCCAGACGTGCTGCAGTTTTCATGTAGCATAATGCGTGGTGATCCGTCACAATTGTAAAGGGCTTCTGGAACAGGTACGGCCGGAACTTGGTGACTCCATAGATTACTGCTAGGCACTCCTTATCCGTCGTACTGTAGTTCTTTTCCGCGTCCCTTAGAACTCTGGAGACACTTCCAATGATCTCCTTTCTTCGTTTATCCTCTGACTTCTGGTAAAGCATCGCTCCAATTCCGTATCCACAGGCATCAGTATGCATAAATATTGCAGCCTTCGGATCATATACGGCAACCAATGGAGATTTCGACAACATATTCTTTAGCGTGCGGAATGCATTCTCGCAGTCAACTGACCATTCGAACGGTATATCTTTACCCGTCAGGTCTGACATTGGCTTCGCTATGTTGGCAAATCCAGGTACATGCTTTCGATAATAACCCGCCAATCCAAGAAAACTTCTGATTGCGGTTACATTGTCAGGAACTGGGAAGTTCTTTATGGCGACAACCTTATCTGGATCTGGCCGAATTCCATCAGGCGAGATCAGGTGTCCCAAATACTTCACTTCTTGGAATCCAAAGAAGCATTTCACTGGATGCAACTTCAGGTTTGCTGTCCTCAGCAGGTCCAAGATAGTTCTCAATCTTTCCAAAAATTCTTCGAACGTTCTTCCAAACACTACGATGTCGTCAAGGTAGACAAGGCACGTTTCCCATTTGTGCCCGGCGAGTAGGATGTCCAATGCACGTTGCATAGTGGCAGGAGCGTTTCGGAGTCCGAAAGGCATTCTTACGAACTCGAACAATCCTCGATGAGATGTAAATGCGGTCTTCTCGATGTCGCTTTCTTCCATCTCGAACTGCCAGTATCCACTCTTCATATCCAGCGTTGCGAAGTAGCATGCTCCTCTCATGGAGTCTAATGCGTCATCAATCCTCGGTAATGGATAAGTGTCTGCCTTTGTAATCGCGTTCAACTTCCGATAATCTACACAGAAACGGTAGGAGCCATCCTTCTTCTTTACAAGGACGATGGGCGATGCATACGGCGATTTCGATGGCCTTACAACCCCAGATTTCTTCATCTCCTCTAGCGTCTCATCAATTACGATGCGTTCCCCAGGCCCGCATCTTCGTAACGTGTCTCGAACAGGTAAATTATCTCCAGTTTCGATCTTGTGTTTGGTCAAATTCGTAGCTCCCAGGTCCTTAGATGAAAAGGCGAAGATCGGTTGGAACTCCTTCAGTAGGATCGTCAACTCTTCTCTTTGATCATCTGTCAGTTCAGGACCAAGTTGAATTTCTCTTTCAAAATCAACGGGTGCTTCTCCGACGTCTCTAAAGTTTTCCTCCTCGGAAACTTTGCAGGCTTGCTCTTCTTCTAGTTCTTCTAGAAGTTCGAAGTGTCCAATAGTCTCGCGGTCTCCAATCCCCACGGACTCCAGTGTGGTATTTAGGAGTTGGACTTCCAGTTGTGATGTCCCATTCCCTTGTAGCACACTGCTGGCCACAACGATGCCTTTTCGATTAAAGAGACTATCGTTCGTTTCAATCATGAGTACTTCGTTTTCCTCAATGATCCGCCCTGCAGCTACTTTGAGGTTCAAAGCCTGGCCCGGATTTAACGTAATCCTTCCTTGGGCTTTTACGCAGCTTTCCTCTCTAGCTTTTATGGCATAGGAGTTATCCAGATGGCTATTCCGAGCACATCCCTCCTCTTTTAACTCTTTGAAGAAATTCCAGGGAAGGCTACTACGCGCACTTCCTTTCTTCAGTAATTCTCGTGTTCCTTCGTAGAACATCTCATTAGCGAAGTAGATCTTGGAGGTCTTCATGGAAATGATGAGATCAAACGCAGCTCCCAGGTCTCTCCCCAGCAGTGCTTCTCGTTTTCCATCTATGATGAGCATCCTTGCCGTTACTTGCTTTCCGTTCAACTCGAACGTTGGCCACAACTGACCAAGTACCTTAATCGGTACCCCTCCTACTGCGCCTAATGCAGGTGCGTTCCGGATTGGTCCATATCGAAGTCCGTACTCTTTGGCCATTGTGCCTGACAAGATAGTGAACCCAGTTCCGCTATCCGCCAAAAATCGAACTGGTGTGCCGTCAACCTGAATGGTAATCTTGGCAACACTCTCATCGGGCGTAGTATCTCCTACCTCGATGAGTTCGCATGAGGTGAGTAGGCTGTCTACAGTGATTTCGACACTCTTTCGACAACAAGCCCTACTCCTCAATAAATCTCCAACTTCAACGGATTCAATAACCTCGCTGTTCGCAGGGATCCTGCTGGTATCATCTCCTCTACCGATAGCTGCATTTACAATAGCCTTCTTGGATTTCTTAGCATCAGTTTCGGCCTTGCCCGAGGCAATAACATTGGATGTTACATCTTGAGGGATTTCCTGAGCAACATTGCTTATCCCCGGTATACACGCCGCAGAATTCTGTTGGGTCCTTCCCTCAATTCCGTCTGGCACCGCAGAATTCTGTTGGGTCTTTCCCTCAATTCTGTCTTGATGAACTCCAGTTTCCATGGCTTCCACAATTCTCTTTGCTTCCTCCAAGTTATTCGCGTAAACTACCATAGCTTTCGTAGGTGACCAGATGATGGGTTCCGGAAATATCTCCTCGATGATTTCTCCCCTTCGACCAGTATCCTTTCGCAGCTTCTTATATTTTCGTGAATTCCGTTGTCGTTTTCCATTCGTAATGCCGACTAACAACTCCGACGATTGCTCAGGGAGTCCTTGAGTGTCCAAATCACATGGTCTCTTCGGTGCTCCAGCCTTTGGTCTAGTTGTGGTGACATTCGAAATGCCGACTAACAACTCCGACGATTGCTCAGGGAGTCCTTGAGTGTCCAAATCGCATGGTCTCTTCGGTGCTCCAGCATTCCGTCTAGTTTTAGTGACATTGGTAGCTTCGCTCACGCCCCTATTCTCCCCCAACAAAGCTTTGTCCACAATGTTTTGGGAATTGGCGATCGCTGTTTCGTTTCGATTTTGTCGTTTTCCAGAGGGTTTTCCGTTCTTAAAGGGCGGTAGGCCCCTCTTTACTGCCACCCTTTCTAGTTTAAATCAGCCGGGTTTTCCTCTCGCAGGAACTTCTTCTGCCCGTTCTCGCTGACGACAAAATACTGCTGGCCATTCTTTCCAGTGGCCATTCCATGTTGAACAAGTCCAACGGTTCCATCCGCAACTACTTTCTTTGGGCAGTTTCTTGAAAAGTGACCCTTCTCGTGACAGTGATAACACTCTACTGTACTGAGATCTTTCAGGGTTTTACTTCCATCTTGCGTTTGCTGACCATTGTAGTTTTTCTTCTGCGGATATCTTTGGTTCCATTTACGACCTTGTTGCTGATTCGAGTTCTGGTTGGTCTTCTGTTGCGCTTGGTTATTTGAATTTGATGGAGTCGAGTTGTTCGTTGGGTCCGCTTGATCTTGAGTAACAACCGCGTAAGAACGTCCTCCGTCCATTACTGCTTGCGTCTGTTTGGCATTTTGGCGTTGGTTATTCTTCTGTGGACCCTTGGAGACCTGGGTCGTCGATTGTTGACCCATCGTTCCTTCCGGTATCCATAACCCATCAGCCATCAAAACTTCCTCGGTATCCTTGATATATGTCGTGTACAGCTTCAGATTGCTATTCGGCGCATTCTGTGTAGCATTACGTATAATCGGATGAAGTTTCTGCCGAAATTCCACAATTCGGTATTTGTCGGTTACCCCCGGTAACACTTTTCTACTCAAGTCAAGGTAGCGACCCAAAAACTGATTGGTGTCCTCTCCTTTCCTTTGGAGCATGGTATCCAACCTCAGCTTCAGTTGCACTAACTCGTCTCGACGTCCAAATCTTTCAATTAACTCGCTTCGTATGAAGTCCCACGTGGTTTTTCCTCTATTCTCTTTATAGAAATTGGATAACCAACGTACTACGTCCCCTTCTACCGCCTTACGTAGGTAGTAGGTCTTGTGGACGTTGCTCCAGTCCTCCAGATCTGCGATACTCTCGTAGTCCTCCAGAAAGGTGTATACAGACGTCAATCCTTTGAAGGTCTCCAGATTCCGGAGTGGGTGAAGACTCTTGTACTTCCCATCCAACTCCTCACAGGTCCGATGACGATTGCAAATTGGATTTCCTTCCAGCTCTTCTATGCTGGGATCCTCACTTGTTAGGCTTTCATCCTCTAGCTGGTCCGGGTTCTCTCTCCGTAGAATAGGAGTCTCAGGTAGGCGACCTCTCTGGGTCCCTCCACTCTTCTTCAACATGAGCGGCGTCTGGAATACATTAACCTGCCTTAGGTTTTCAGCGTGGGCCGACGAGGGCTCCCCTTCAGTGTCCAATCCAGGAATCACTGTATGACGCTGCGATTCAGCGTGGGCCGACGAGGGCTCCACTCCGGTATCCACTTCTCGGACTACCGTATGACGCTGAACTGTACTTACACCACGCCCGCTCCGGAGTAACATCGATCCTGATGGTTGCTGGGCTTCGTACCAGGCCATCAGTCTCTCCCGTCTTTCAGCACTTAGATTTTGAAGGATACCTTCAAGTGGATCTTCTCCATCCATTTGGTTTGTATCGTCCTTCTCCCGTGTCTTCGACTTCGATTTCGGTCTGCCTTTCTTTCCTTTACCACCTGGTGTAACTCCGACATCATTGGTATTCTCTACTGGATCTGTAGTGAGGTACCCCGCACCTCCACCATTTTGTAACATCCCCGTTTCCGTAGGGTTAGTAGAGAGATCTCTACTAGCCATCTAGAAGTGTCGAATGGATGTTGATGATTAAGTCTTTCGGTCTATTGGCTCCTGTGTTGCTACTTAACCACCAGGGACACAAGGGTCGGTACCTCAGGAGACCTGTGGTAGAGAATATTGTAGAGATGTCGTCTTACACTCGGCTGCTGGAGACTTCGTTGTCCGGTGGAAACATCGGCTACGTGGCGGCTATAATCCTAAGTCCCACTCCCATAAAATGACTGAGTCCACACATTGAATTCGTATGATGAAAATGCTCTTTTATTCAATAAACAGAGAGTCCTGTAGATTGAGAGATATCGCATCGGTCTTAAGCATAAAGACGGTCTGTCCGATCTGCCTGATCTATCCGATCTGTCCTCTCAATCTACAACCTCTTGTATTTATACTCCAAATACAATATAAACATCTGATTATGATAACAAAGGCTCCAGGTGTGTCCAAGTCTCTTGGACACACTCGGACCTAGAAGTGAACTATCACTTGACAAGAAACGAAAACATCTATAAGATGTATAAATTATAACAATACAGAAGGATCTTCGTTGATCCTTCTTCAAACGATAACAATACAATTTAATTACGAAAAGGACTTCTGTATCCTTTTCGTCACACTTGACCGGTGTTTCACTGGCCAAAAGTTCTATATCGTCAATTCTTCTAGGAATTATCCTATAAGAATTGACGATACAATTCATTTGCCGTCTTTTCCTCATCCTGTAGGGTAGGGAGGTATCGTCTGGATAACCTCCCGCCTACCCCCAAGCATGAGGTGAAACCCATCGATCAAAATACTTAAAACTACAGGGTGTTTCAATACAACAACGAATTCTGACGATGAATTCGTTACAATATATATATATATATATATATATATATATATATATATATATATATATTGTATATAAAGAAAAAGGTCTATTTGACTGTGATTAGCTTTCAAAAAACTTTTCTTGCTACTAAACTCTCTTAGCAATGTGTCCCATGTTGCCCATTTCTTCAAGCACACTTTTTTTTTTCTATCTTTCTTTCTTAAGATACACTTTTTTATCCCCCTCCCTCCCTTTCCCCCCCCCTTCCTTCTTCCCTTTTTCCCTCCATTGTTTCCTTTTATTTGTTTGGCACATTCAAAGAACTATATTGTTGGCGATTTAAGATGTCTTAAAAGTAAAACGCAATCTTTTGGAAGCAATGGTTATATGTTTGTGTGTTTGTTTGTTACTTACATTTAGACTTATCAGTCAACTACAAAAGAACAAATAATTTCGTTAATTTCATCTTGTTTCTACATTTCTAAACTCATTAATAGTTTTTTTAAACAAATTCGTCATATGATGATGATGATGATGATGATGATGATAGGTAGTCTACATTTTAAAATAGCATTTGTGCAGGATGCTGTAATATGATACATTTTAGTAATTTTACTAATTTACTTTTTAGTTTTATAAAATGTTTAAAATGTCTGGTATCGATCTATTTTTTTTTCGATAAAAATGTGAAAAGTTTTTAAGACACCGGTAATGGTAATGTACTGTTAGATGAAAATGTACGGTGAATAAAAGCAAAATGCGAATCAAGTTCATTTTAATAAGATAATAAACAGGTGTATGTATTGGGGTGCATTTGGAAACGAGAGATAAAACCATTCTTTGTAAAGAAAACGGAAAAGTAGCATCTGGAAGGGTCATGTTTGCAAAGTGTCTAGGATGCTAGCTCAGCCTACTTTTTTCTCAAGAAAGTAATCAACATACATTGGTTACTTTCTTGAGAAGAGTAATTTGAATGTGGTGACTTCATGTGTCTTTGTAAACGTAATGTTTGTATTATCTTCTAATATAAAGCTCTCTATGGTGTCATAATTTGAAAAGAAAATGGCGAAATCGGGAAATACGATGTTTTTTAAAAAATTGTCTAAAGAGGTGGGGCAATTTATTACAATTCTAGATTCTTTGCAGTGTAATATATAATTAGGTCAAGATAAATATAGAGGATCGTAGTTGAGCGTGGCCAATAGATGTCGCAAACTGCATTTAGAGCTTAAATCACAATACGATTTATCGAACAAACAAAAACTAGATGTTATAAGCAAAATGTCTTCCTTCTAGCTTCAAAAAGCAGATCTCTTAATTTTATGGGTTTTTTTTCTAACGTGGTGTTGCTTTACCTTTATAAATTTATCTTGAAATATGTTTTAGTTTCCGAATGCGCCTTTAGACTTGTGTGAGAGTTAATTTTCCATACACGGGTTTAAAAAAAAGATTGATTTTAGTATGTTAGATGTAGATACATGTATGAATGGCATATTCAATTAAGGTTTTGACAATTGAAAACTAACAAAACATTTCCAAAATGTATGAAACAGTTTTCTTTTGGTTTTTACTTTTGTGCATCTTCATAAGAACAATAGAGACTTTTGAATTGTCTAGATGTATAATATTTCTAGTTTTGTGTTTGAAAACTGAATCATATTTATGACGTTCGATTCTGAACGGAATGAATATTTGTTGAAATGACATTTCTCTTCCGTGAATATTATTCTATGATTTTTATTTAAGAGTTTGGTTGGGTTAATGGTGGTGGTGGTGGTGGCGGTGTCTTGTAATATGTGAATATGTGCGGCGGTTGTTGCTTTTGCACAAGATGTCTCTGGAGAGTATTTACTGTCAACCTGGTAAGGGACATCTTTTTTGGAGTGACCTGGATTTTGAGGATGTATCTATTGTAAGCAGTGAATTTCTTGTTGGTTCAAGCGTGGATTGAAAAAAAGCCGCAAGTCTGTTGTTTAACAAAGATTTATGAAAGAAATCTCACTTGGGAGAAATAAGTAGCCGGAACATTTCTGCTATCGTACGCTTGGGTTTATTTCACTTTTAAGTGGCATGGGCTGACTGGCTGGCTGGCTGGCTGTGTTCGCCAACCAACCCTCTACCTTACTACAGTTTTACGATGAATCTGTTGTAGCTTTTAACTTTCTTACTTTTTCGTCTGAAATCGCATCTGAAGAAAGAACAAACTCAATAGCTCACATCTAAATAAATTATTAATAGTGTTGGTATTATTATTGTAACACGATATTTCTATTTTATGTGTGTGTGGGTATCATACTAATGTAACTACAATAATTCATATTTGCTTTATTCATTAGAAATTGCTCAGAAGAAAGTGGCTCATGCATGATTCTCCAATTCAATTTCTATCTTGAACAAAATGAATTTTTAAAGTCGTATACAATTTATACAGTGTTGGACATCAGTTGTAGGCCAATTTCTAGCTGATACTGGGCACATTCCAAAACGAATCTGTAAAGAAGACGTGTTCGAAAACCATACTAGCTCCACTTACCTTTCTCAGCAACACAAAACATCTCTAAAGCTTTTCTCAAGAAGATTAAATTGAATTACGGCTACTTTCAGTGTGAATGTCAGAATCTAAAGAATGTGTATATTGTATGTGGACGTTACGTTTGCAACATGGCCTCCTCCAAATGATGCTTTTTTATGGTTTCATATTTGAGAAGAAAATTGAAAAAAGGAAGCACATCCGGAAATTCATTTCTTTTGCAGAATTGTCTAGGAGGAAGGAGGTGTTATTTTTATACAGCAGAAAAATATAGTCTTTACTTTCCGTTTGCACCTACGAAGATAAGATTCAATAGTTGAGAATTATAATTTTAAGAACTACTCTGAAAGTACCCGAGAAGACCGGTGGCAGGGGGATAAAAGTGCGAAATGCATTATCAAAACATAAAGATATATAATTTTATATCTAGTGTTTGTTGATATTAATTTGTGGCCTTCTTCAAGTTATTTGTATTTTTTTCTGATATCTAACAGCCCTGATGTTCAAGGGCTCTGAGCATTGACTAAACAATAGATTGTCTATCAAAAACTACAATGAAGAATGTTCTTTTCAGTTATGCTAATATGTTTATCAAGAGTGGAATGAAGTTCTTATTCGTTTGCCACCCATGATCTTCATTTCGTTCAGAAATTAAAAAAAAAATGAGAAAAACGTGAAGACAAAAAAATAGTGTTGTTGCAATGAAATACACAACCTATACACATTTTACCAAAAGTAGGCTGGCTATATGTATTTTTTTAGATGCAATGTTATTACTGAGTTTTAAGATAATCTTACCATTGCCATTGCCTGACATATGAAAAAAAAAACGAAAGAAGGATTCATTGATTTTTCTGTTTCTATGACAGACACACGTCTTGTGTATTGCACACTTTGCTTTTGATGCATTGTTCAGTTTCATTTGAGTAATTACGTTTTTCCAGGAAGGATTATTAATTTGCATTTGCCTGCAATCACTCTCTGCCATGTACTTGTTGTTGTTTAATGTAGGTGTGTTTGTAATAGTAGTAGTAATAGTAGTAGTACTGTAGTAGTAGGGCTTTTTTTTTTTCTTCTTTCTAGTGAGTAAACAGAAATACAGAGCTCTTTTGTCATTTTGTTGAAATCGGCTTATTTTCTTCTTATATATCTCAGTATAATAATAAGTTAGGGATCTTTCTCTCTCTCTCTCTCTCTCTCTCTCTCTCTCTCTCTCTCTCTCTCTCTCTCTCTCTTTCTCTCTAAAAAAAGTGCAAAATTTGTTGTCCTGTTCTATAATTATGGGGATAGTTAGGAAGTACAATTGTACAACTACAAAGCATTGTAGTTGTGTTGGCTGGGAATCTCAAGTTGTACATATAAATTTAATTTGTTAATTGAACTATATTGGGAATTACAATTGTATTGTAAGCTGACAATGCATTATATCGTCATTATTTTATTTCTTTATATAAATTTGTTAAAAGGAGTTTCTTGTTGATGGTTGGTGTTGGTGATGTTGGGTGGTGGCGTCAGGAGAAAAGAACAAAGGCGTTAATAATTTGTGTTTTAAAAGTAGATATATATATTTCTTGTTTCTTCTCTCTTTTTAAAAAGGAAACGAATTTTCAAGCAATGTGAAATGTGGCCATTATATATATTTTTCTGTGTGTGTGTGTGCGCCTTGGTCTTTTTCACGAGAGATGGAAAATAAGGTCAATTGTGTTTAGTGGCTAAGTGAAGCGCATATAGAAGCCCAGCCAAGGAGATACATAATTGAAAAATCAATGATGCACTCATTCGTCCGGTTGGTTTTGCTATTTGTTCTTTACTAAAGAAGATTCTTTGAAGCAAGCGATTTTTATTGAATGCCTTTGTGCACTTTTCTTGCATATTTTGTTCGGCCAAATAGGTTGGCATTCAAGGCGGTATATTACAAAATATTATAGCCATAAAGATGCGCGTCTCTTAGAAGCAAACACTTTTATCTAAATGCTAATACCTCGTTTCCACTAAAAAATTAACTGCAGTTAAAAAGTTAACCACAGTTAATTTTATAGTGGGACAATTGGGGTTACATTAACCATGGTTAAGTTTCTGAAGTTAACTCAAGTGCATTGACACAGTGTGATTAACCATATTATTAAATGGTTAAATACATCATTTTCTGTGTTTAGCCTACGAACAACATTGCGGATAATGAGAGAAACTCAATTTTTGAATGAATAAAGAGGGAGTGGTACAAAATCATTTAACCACTGTTAAATGTCTTAAAAATTGAAACGCACCAGTCGAACTTCTAACTTGTTTTCAGTTAACTGTAACCTTCGTTATTAGGTAACTGCAGTTAATTTTGTAGTGGAAACGAGGTCTAACCGGCAACTGGCTATGGTTTACAATGTTATAACCTAGAGTTATTTATTATCCTACACCTGAGCATTTGTCAATGTTAAGCTATAATTTATTATTAAATGCTACAATAAATTAGGGTTTATAATGTGTGAAGCATAAAATGTGCGATGTATATTTGTTAAAATGGTTGACAATTGTCGCACTAAGGATTAGTAAATAAGTTTGTCTCTAGAGAAAAGTGGTCGCCACCATCACCATCGTCACCACTTTTCAAGTGCCATGAACGCTACTAACTCTCTGGTAAAGTGAATGCGCGCACCCAATGATGATGGATAAATAAAAGACGGCAAAGAAAACTGTTAAGAGCACCAACAGAAGACACATACACGCACACACACGCACTCAACTCGCCTTTTAACATCTTTTTTTTTTGGAGCTAAATTAATATCTTTTGTAAAGAAAAAGGGTTTTTCACTTTTCTAAGTGCCCCAAGAGATGGAGTATTTTTTTTTTATTTTGTCTTGCAATGAGTGGAGCTGACATGAGTAGAAATGTAATGATAGACACTTTGTTAGTCTCGTCGATTACATTTTCTGATTTTATTTCTTTGCCCCTTTTTACCAAAAATGTTGTACCCGAAAGCTTTGAACCTTATTGTCAAATCGTTTATAATAGGAAAAAAAAGTTTCCATTAAGATGTTTTATAAACAGGTGATTTTCGAACTTTATTCTGAAATTTTAGAAGAGCGACACGTAAGAAGTGGTTGTTATTATCATGAAGACAATCAGTATGATGCAATATCTGGTATAGCCTTTTAATTTGGCGTGTTTGGTTTTCGTTTACATTCTTAGGTTTCGTGCACAACTATTTTTGAAACGTAATTTAAGGTGTGGCCACCGATTTATACTTATTTTATAACCAAATGTTGATTTCTTACATTTTTAAGGAACGTTTGAAACTAGACTACATGCTAATTTACATTTATGATAATTAGTTCATGCAAAATGAAAAATGTAAGCAAAAACGGATCACACACGCACACACACCATGTTAAACCATGGCTGAAGCAGATATTGCATCATCCTAATCGCAGTTATATGGAATGTGTATTAATGGAGATGGTGGCGACATCTACTAGTTATTTTTTTTAAACTTACTCATACCAAATAGCTTTTTGAGGAGAAATTGAAATCGTATTATAAATTAGAATGGTAGCTGAATCACTTGATGATAGTCTTTTCATGTTGATATCTTTCAAAGTAAATGTCAATTGCATATAGTTTGGTGATTGAGCTATCACCAGGTTCTAGTTTGTAAAACATTGTCAAGATTGTTTTAATGTTGCTTCTGAAGCAAGTGAAACACTTATTTACACTTTAAATTCACCTTTAAATTCAGAATAAGTCTTAAACATTGTATTCTTGCCGTTGTGGTAGGATTTTAAATGGTTTTATTTATTTATATGCAAAACGTCGATTTGTTGAAAAATAATTAAGGTGGCTGCTGGTTGGTGGTGAATATATTTTGAAATGTTTTATTTCTCTCTCTCTCTCTCTCTCTCAGTTTGTCATTATATACCGCATTTTGATTTTCCTTGTTTACTTTGTACTTTAAAAATTGGTTCTATTTGCGTCTTTGTGGTTTTTTCTTCTTCTTCATCCTTCACTTGAGTGCATTATGTTGTTGTTGTTGTTGTTGTTCCTTATGTGTATATTATGTATATATGTAAATGGTAGTTTGGTAGAAATGAGTAAAAGGTAATTTTTGCGACTTTCGTAGACACAAATCTTCAAGTTTTGCCTTCTTTGCTTCAACAATTTTTATTACATTAAGACTTGCGTTTTTGACGATTTGTTCTAAGAGAAGAAATAAATAGTATTATTGTCATTCTAGCCTATATATATATATATATATATATATATATATATATATATATATATATATATATATTTTAGCTTTGCTTTTCTCTCTCTTTCTCTCATTCAATCTCTTGTTTTGTCTTCATCTCGTTTGCATTTGAAATTAAGGTAAACATAGGTCTAAATTTATTATTGCCAGAAGGCCGCTATTTGCATTTTTTAGAAATTCTTGCTGCGTTTGACGTAAGAACTTGAAAAATCAACGTTATTTCTTGTTAGTTGATCGAAAAGTGTCTAGAGAAAGGTACATAATATATTATTGTTCTTTGAATTTATAATGAACAACAACTAAATTAGATTCAATACACGTATATGCAATCCTATAGTCTACTTTTAATTTTAATTGGGATAAAAAAAATCATTTAAGATTTTATTTTATCTATTGTTTTTATACAAATAGTTCCGTATTTTAATGAGAGGTAAAGATTTTTTTGACTTTTACAAATTTAGTTTTAATTATATCTTCCATAGAAACGAAACTCTTAGCTTTTTTATACATAAAAAAATTGTAATTTGTTCAAAAGTTGGTAAATGTTTTCAAATATTTTTATGTCTAGAAAAACAAATCGATAATTTTAACAGCTTAAAAACATTTTTTTTCTGCGATCTTTTTATGTACAAAACTAATAAATGAAAAAAAAACGTTGTCAATTGTGTATGAGCCTCAGATTCTTGATATAATGGGGGCTTGTGGATGGATGATAAGGCGTTTTAAAATCTGAGGTTCTTTTTTTTACGACAAAGACAGTGAGTATCATTCATGTAAGAAGAAAAAAAAAGAGGTCCTTTTCTGTTTGTTGTCAATCAATCTTTCATGAAAAAGTCCCTTTTTCTTTTGTGTTTTAAAAAAAGCAGTTTTTTCTTCTATCAACAACACCTTTGAAAATATTCTTTAGATTTTTTTATGTCTACTTTTTTAATGGTGTAAAGGTGGTGATAGCCAAGTAGAAACGATTTATTTTATGTTTTGTAGCCGCCTTTTAACCATATCATTTATTTAATTATTAAGGCTCGGATTTGTATGCAATATCAAGCAAATGTTTCTCAAGTTGTTGCCGCCACCAAGTGCCAATTGGGAAGTAGCGATTCTCGTTTTAGACCAATCAACAATTATGATATTTTTTTCTAATCAAAAACACTGGTTAGAGGCTAGAACTTTAGTTGATAACTACTACTAACCAAGACATATAGCTTCTAACCAGCCATTTTGATTAGAAAAAAACATAATTGCAGTTGCTCTAATGATGATGATGATTACTTCACAATTGGAACTTGGGCCACAGAAATTGAAAAACATTTGCATAATATTGCATAAAAATCCGAGCTCTAATAATTTATATTTTTCACGTTTTAATCTAGTGCTTGCACTGATTGCCCTTATTCAGGGTGATAGGGGGAGGCCTTAGATTTCAATTCAATTTCACACATAAGCTAAAGTAAATATACATTTAGAAGTAATTTTATTCATTCATCACAAACTTTAGGTTTTTTTTTCTTCTTCTTCTGTACATTTTATTTTGAAATATTTTCAAATGAGATATGCATAAAAAAGAGACTTTTAATTCATGTTTCGCTATAAATATATAAAGTACATAAAGTTCAACGTATGTTTTTTTTTCTTCTTCCTTTTTCTGTGTTTTAATACACTTTCGATGTTAAACAATTGAGTGTGTTTTTTCTACTTCTATTTCAACAGGAAACTGGTTGTATTTTTTTTGTTATTGCTCATGAAGAGTGTAATTACTTTTTCTTGTTATGTACATTTGTACATTACATATATTTTCTAGGCTTTTTTTGTGTGTGTTTGTGCTTTATTTGCTTTAACGTTATTTCTAACACTTTTCTCTACAAAACTAAACACATCAACAACTTAATGGATTCTTATCCTTTCTCTTATTTTTTTTTTTTTCTATGTGTAACTCTTTGAAAAATATGGCTTATTTTATGCAATGCATCTTGGGTAACATATTTAAGTTTTCATCAACGAAATAACAGGGGTTTTTGTGTGTGTGTGTGTGTGTGTGTGTGTGCTGCTTTCATTTCTATAGACGAAAAAGAATAGCTTAATACGATGAGGTTTGCTCAAATATTATATATATATCTACCTAGATAGATGTAATATACATACAAACAATAATATATATCTTATAAAATACGTATACGCTTCATCATATTTTTTTCTCTCTTTCAAATTGGAAGATCTTAAAAGAAGAGCAAAAACAAGATTAGGTTCTTCTAATTCTCATTGGAAGGGATTTTTATTCTTCTTAGCTTATTTTTCTTTAAGAAAAAAACAAAATTGCAATCCAATCGTGTGCCATAATAATAATAATAATAGATTGAGTCAAATGAATGTTGGCATACAAAAGCAATCCGGTTCTTTACTTTGATATTGATAATCTTTCATTTCTTTCGTTGTTTTTCTACTTTTTTTTTTGTCAAGAAAAAAAAGGAAAATTTGCTTTTTTTTTGTTAAAAATAAAGTCGTTTTGTTGTCTGTTTAAATTTTGAAGTTAGCTACAATAGATTTATACTGAAACATTAAAAAAGAAAGAGTTATGAGGGTCTGGCTATGTATGTTTAAATGTAACTGTATTTGACACTAATTTCTTTTTTTGTGTGCTATTATTTTTGACAACTTGTTTCTTTTTAGACTTGATTCTTGAATTTTTGTAAAGTTAGTTTTTTTCCCCCCTTCTATTATTTTTTTACACCTACGCTCGTACCTCAGTTGTTTGACGGAAAAAGGTTCAAAAAGTGTCAAGTTTTTTTGTACCTTTGGCACAGATTAGTGATATACAGAAGGGAAACTCGGTCATTAATCTGTGACAAGGTTTATTTTGCGCATGTGTGCAAGTTTCTATAGACTTTTATGTAAAAAAAAATCTCTTCCCCATATCCTTTCAAAATGGCGGTATTCCTTCTTTCAAAATGGCTGACTTTCAAAATACCTTTGGCAATACTATTATATTTTAATTTATTTCAAATAAGTATTTACTACATAAGTAGTTCCTTATTTAGTCAGCTTTCTGTTAGTGAAAACGTTAAAATAAATATTTACGATTACTCTTAACAAGAGTAAAATTCAAAAAATATTTGACATGACAGTCAGCATTTCTCTATGGACCGTCATTTTGTCATAAAACCAGCTTAGTATCTTAAGCTGGCTGGAAAAAGGTAGAAAGAAGGTTTCAAAGCCTGTCTTGAGACTTATTTGAAGTCAACTTCACTTTCTCCGTGGAATTGTCATTAAACTCTCAAGTCGGTTTTCAAGACAAGCTTCACCTGAATCCGGCTTAATGAAAATCTTTAGACGAACGTGAACATTTCAAGTGCTGCTCAATTCAACTATCTAGAGTATTTAAAAATTTATTTAGCTCCAAATTCAAAAACAGAAACTTGAACTTGAACCCTCTCGAATGAGGTTCAAACATATAAAACTCGCTGTTGAAGTGTACTTAATAACACTTAAACGTGTTATCAAATGTAGGAATCGTATTACGAGAGTTCAAATGTTAAGGTCCCCTCATTCTTTGATGTTTTAAGATATGACATCTATGATTCGTCTCGTTACTAAATTTGTGATGATCTTAATGAATAATATTTTATTTTTATATATTTTTTTTACAACTTGATCGTTTTAGTATTGAAACAAATGTACAATTCTATTACTAGAATAGATTTTTGTGCGTGTATTAGCATTATTTGGTCCTTTTGCATGTTTATAATCAGGCATTTAATTAAGAATGTGTTTATTTAGAGATTTCTCTTTCTAAATATATATTCAGTATATATATAGATATACATAGAAACTATAGGGGGTCAAAGTATATAAAGTTGTTATTCGTTTTGCCCTTTTCTTAATCAAGACCTCATTTACTTGTTGTACAGAGTGCAAATTAGGAGCTTTTGGAATTATTTTTCTCCCCCATTTCTTGTCTTTTTGCATTTTCTTATTTAATCCCTCAGAGCTTCTTGACTAAAGGTGGTACTTCAGGAAAAATTAGCATTGTACTTGTTGTACTTTTCCACACCTAAAAAACACATAGAAAACAGAAGAAACAAAAATCTAGAAAGCTTTTCAACTTGAAATAATCAATATCCAAGTATATACTTATATATTTGGTTTTTCGTCTTCTTCTTCTTTTTCATTTTCATTGTGTTTAACTTTTCACCGATCTGATTTGATATTTTTCTGTGCAAGTTCTCTTCCTTTTTTCTCATATTGCCAATTTCCATCCGTATTTCGTACACCACTCAAATTTATGATAAATTTTTGGCGTTATCTTTTTTATTAGACAATGGTTTTGATGGGTAAGGAGTAGAGAGGAGGAGGAGGATCACCGAGGAAATAGTAATAAAGTAGAATTGTGCTCTTCTTTTAATGGGTTACAATAAGCAGAACTTGTAGTTTCTCAAATTTCTGGCCTCCTTCTTCTATTACTGTCTGTCTCTATTCTGATTCCAATTCTCAAACAAATTCTCTTCTTTTTGGAAAAAAAAGAATACATAAGATTTTTTTTTTTTTTCATTTCAAACTGTGTATAAAGGATTATAAGAAGTCGGTTCTTTTATTCCTTTCTTCTCGATTGTTAGTTATCTATCTGTAGAATTATTTACTTTGTACTTTATGTCTGGTAGGATTCATATATAAAAACATTAGAAAAAAAGCAATACTTCCAAGATGGTTTAGGAACAACTGATTCTCTAACTCTTGATTATTTTGTATTATCAGGAGAATATAATTTAGAAATCGTGAATGTGGTTTAGAAACTAGAAGAGTAGCTCCAATAACTTTATAAGTGTATTTTCATTTTGATATCTTTCAAAATAAACTTTCTTTTTGTAGACAGTTGTGTGTCTGCTTAAGGTTGGGTCATTTTCAATTCAAATTCATACAAAAGAATTGAAAAAAACTTACTTTATTAAGATATCAGCATGAAAATACCATTAAGTGATTGACAATCCAATTTAGACCAAACAATTTTTTTTTTCTTTCAATAAAAATACTGGTTAGAGGCTAAAATTCTAGCTGACAACTGTATAATAACCAGCCTTTTTGATTAAAAAAACTAAGCATATGATTGCAGTTGTTCTAATGACTTCAAAATTAGGCACTTGGGCCACTAATTGAGAAACACTTGCTTGATCTTGCATAAAAATCCGAGCCCTAGACTTAATTACTTATTGTTTCTTTTGCTTTTTTTGATTTTGGAGCAATAAACATTTAGGTTTTGAAGGCCTTTAAGAGTACTTGAGGTTTGTAATTAGAATCGCCTTTTCAAATATTAAAATTATAACTTTTCTTCTTCTGTTATTGAAATTAAACTATGTTTATAGACGTTTTTCGTTTTATCGTTATTTATAAACTACATTAGTGTTTAAGCAATTTGTTTTCGTGAAGTTCCTTTTTCTCTGTCTTGTAGATAAGAGATTTTTTTACAATATGAATCTCATTTAAGTTGAAAGTTTACTGATTTACTCAGAAAGGCGATTCCATCTAGTAAATGAAGAAGATAGGATCAATTTACATATTTTTTGCATACTGTGTTTTTTTTAATTTCTTCAACTAAAATAATCTAATCTTATATATATGTATTAACATAATTTGCATATGGATCAATTGTTGTTGATAGACGAACCTTACAAACAATCATTTTTTTCATTCCTCTTCTAAAACTCTCTTTTCTTCTTCTCAGTATTTTTCATCAATTCCTCTACATTTTTTAGTCATTTTGATTATTCTTATTATTATTATTACGATGATTATGATGATGATGAAAATGAAGATAATGATGATGATCATATGACTTTGGTGGTTCTCCGTATGTCAATGTAAAAGAATCCTTTTATCTCGTTTTCTTAAGAACACACTGTGTGTCTTTATATTTCTCATTCTTACTTTAGATTAAACCCAAGTAGGCCTTTTATTGTCTTTGCACTTTTCTTTTTAACCATAAAAAGTAAGTTGTAAAAATAGGAATGCATTTCATTTTCATTCTCTCTCTCTCTCTCTCTCTCTCTCTCTCTCTCTCTCTCTTTGAAAGATGCTTTTTGCTTCATTCAGGTTCTAACTGCAATAAAAACATTTAGTTATAAACATTACACACACATACAGTATATAGGAAGGACTATTTCAGGTTGAGATCTATCTCTATATAAATAATTATGTTTTACAGTAGTATTGTTATTGATGGAGAGAGAGAGGGGGCCCTTTTGATGGTCGTTTTAATGGTCGTTAATTATCTTTTCGGCCTTTTTAGTTGGTTAGAGATGAGTTTCTTATATATATAAATACGAGGCTAGAATGTCAATTAGAAAGATCCTCATAATATACTTGAACTGGTTTGTATTACAAACGAGTATTATTAATATTTGGCAATATAATTGTCGAGATCACTTGATTCTTTGTTATGATTTTTTCCAAAAAAAGAAATGTGTTATATGTTAGAAGTGGACTTGAAATTGTAGAGATTTTTTTGTTAAAAATACTACACTTTTAGCCTCTTGAAGATTCTATTTTTATTACTCACTCAACAAAGACATATTTCAAGGGTTTGAGATCATAAGGTATTGTTTTTTGTTTTGGAGAGGGGTGGGGTGTCATTTCAAGTGAGGTTTTTTCCATCTTATTGTTCTTTTTTTTTCTCAAGAGTTAGGAAGGAATTACTATTGAAGATTGAAGGGTTAAAGAGGGGTGTTTGGGTTTGTTGGTTTTTCTTTTTTTGGTTGATATCGATGTTGAATTCGGGTGTGGTCTTCATTCTTATCAACGTGAAGAAAAAAAAGATGAGTTTGTTTTAAAATAGAAAATCCATTTCAACATATTAGTTGGGATTTCTGATTTTGGCAGCTTGAATTGGAGGAGGAGATTCGGCTAAAAAAAGGCCTATTCTTTTTTGTATGTTTGTCTTTTTACCTTGTTTTCAGCTATTTTTTTGTGTAATGTATCCTTTTTTTTTTCTCATCTTTTTTTTTTGGGAAAGGGGGGGGGGGCGATCCTTGGAAAAACTACATTTGTTGTCTTTTTGTCTTTGTGTCTATTGCGCCAATAATCTGTTGATGATTACTAGAAGTGCCTGGGCCAGTTGCCAAAATATATTACTAATCCATCAATAAGGAATTTTCTTTTCTTTTCCTTTTTAGCTAGACAGCCATTTGTTTTAGTAGAACATATTGTGTTCTTCTTTTCTGTTGTGTTGAGTATTTATAAAAACAACTATTGCAGTTTACTGAATTTAAACTTATTTATGCACTTTTTCTGTGCTTTCTTTATTAGTTATATTTTTTGGCAGAAAGTGTTCAATTTTGTTGTGTTAATTGGATGGATTAATGTATGCAAGCAGTATTGGGATAAATTACTTTTCAAAGTAATTAATTACTTTTACTAAATTAGAAATCAGATGATATTGAAAAAAATATCAAATATTATCAAATGAAAAAAAACACATTAAAAACCAATAATTGCAGATCCGAATATAGAAAGTGAGACACATAATATTATTGTAAATCTGTCTGTTTGAAAATAATCAGGAATCAACTCAAGTTTCAAAGTAGTTTTGAGAAACAAAATAGTTATAAAAAATACAAAACCAAAAATAATTGGAAAAGATAATTAATTAAAATTACATATTGCAAAGGTTCCTAATGAATATGGTGAATTTTCCATAACTAGAAAAAAATAAATTTATTGCTTTTGGCAAGTTTATTGTCCAACGCTGGCTGTATCGGATTACCCATTTTGTTCTATTGAGAACAACTCATTATACTGTCATTAAGGTAAAAAATTATGCTTTTTGTATTCAAAGAGGTTTGGTTAGAGACTAGATTCTGTCTGAATTAAACTACAAATGTAGTTTAGCTGTATTTAAATTTTTAGAAAAGTTTAGCCTCTAACCAATCGCTTTCATTGCAAAAAGCATACTTCTTTTTTTTTTTGCTGTTAATTTTCATTTATTATATAAGGGATAGATTAGTGTGAATAATTACTTTGCGAGGGCCTGTGGCAGAAGGACTATTTAGTTCTAAAAGTTAGCGAAAAAGGGTTTTTTTTTTAATCCGCATCGTTAATTGAATGGATTTCCATTTAAAAAAAAGACTCTACATCGTTTATTTAATCTTAATAAGACGGATATTATTAGTTTTTATTTAAATGATGATACTTAAATTCTAATAACTGAATATATTTTGCAAAAATGTTTGCTTAACATGACTAAGTATAAAAGACTTGCATAAATATTAGCAATATATATCGTAACTGTGTGTATTTATGGGGTGTGACACTTTTAAGGAGGAGGAAGAGGAGGGTATTTTTTGTCATTTTCCAGTATGATTAATTTCATTTTGACGTGAATATTATCCACGAGAGAAAAAGTTTTGTTGTTGACACTTGAGACTTAAAATAGCTACTACTAAGTAATAGCTCAACTCTCAACAAACTTACTTTTGCATTAATTCGGTTTAATTCATTCTGTAAAGGTTGTTTTGCATAATTAGGATTTTAGAGGAAGTTTTAACGTGGTGTGCGGGGGGGGGCACCTTCCAGATTATCTTTTTTAATTCAAACTTTCATTTGCATTTATTTGCTTCTGCTTAAATCTCTCACAGTTGGAGGAGGAGAAGGGATGATGATGGAAAGAAATGCGTCGCCACTTTTTAAGACTCACTTTTGAACTTCGAAAATATCCTATTTCTCACTTTAATGTGGTTTGAAAAGGTGTGTAAACGCCTCTCGAACTCTTGATTATTCTGTTTTTCATTTTCAAAATGAAGAAAAACTAGAAAAAAAACCTGTTTTTTATAAACTAGAAGAAGGTAGTTTAATCAGTTAAGGATGTAATGTTGATATAATGTATCTTTCAAAATAAACGTTTTATGTGAGTTTTGAAAATGACCCAACTTTAAAACAGACAATATTTTTTAATTATTTTGAAGAAAGGAAATACCATCTTAAGTGATTGAGCTACTCTTCTAGTTTCTAAAACACTTTTTTTCTAGTTTCTCTTAATTTTGCTCTTTTCTGAACAAACCTTAAAGGTTGTTCCATTTTATGGGATGTTCTCAGTGATTGCCTTTTGAAAGGGGGGGCTGTTGCTGCTGCTGTCGTCGTTTATTTTATATTTATAGGGAAGTTATTTCCGGTGTTTGTTTGTTTTGTCCGTGCTGTTATTTACAAGGTGTGTGTGTGTGTGTGTGTGTGTGTGGACGTTGGGGGTTCTATCTTAGGTTTTAGGATTCAGTGATATATTATTCTACTTGTAATGATGTGATTGTTAACATTGCTTTATATTATATTGCTTTGATGCTGTTGTTTATGACGGTGTTTTGTCTTCAGTTTAATTTAACCTCGAGTTTTTCTGATCAAAACTCGTCGAAGTTTCTGTTTGTCCCCCTTTTTTTTGTGAGATTTTCAGGTCACACAAGTAACTAGAATCAAATGATTCTCTCCTATATAATATACTATATAGAAAGAACACTTGGCCCATTAATTTGGGCTTATTTCGTTTGACACGCACTTTTACAACCTTGTTTTCTATCTCTCTTTCCTATCTCTCTCTTCTTTCATTTTCACCCATTACAACCCTCATAATTTTCGACTAGTTGCAATTGGTGGTGACAAGCGGAAGCGATGAATTTCATTCTCTCTTCTTAACACACTTTTTTTTACATGTAATATGTTTTTTAGACACTTGTTTCTTCTACTTTTTTTGTTATGTTTCAGTTAGGTTTTTTTTTCTTCTTCTTCATGGTAATGATGTCACCTATTTATGTTGGAATTAAAAAAAACCAACATTAAACAATGTTATTTATGATTCAACATTATTTTTTGTTGTGTGTTTAGCTTTCTTCTGTATTGTATTTTGAACAATGTAATGCGTGATTTTTAAAGTGGGGGGGGGGGGCACTACGACAATGTGTGTTATTTTAATGTAATCTTTAGATACCTGTTTTCAACAGGTAAACTAACTATTAAGAAATTCAGATTTTTGATCACATTTAAAATATAATAGAAATCAATAAACGGCATTTAATATGTTGTATCTACATTATGAAGTCATTTTTATTAAAAACCCATAAATTCAAAAAAGGAAAAATTGTCAAAAAAAATGAAAATATTCCAAGAGTATAATATACTCTTAGAAAATTTTCAAAAACTGGCAAAAAATGAAAGTCATCTAGATAGATGCCCTGAAAAGCACTGAAATGAACTCAGGACGGCCCAACAGACTTACGAGGACCATAAAAAGTCTTGACTGTGTTCAGAAGTTCCAAAAAAGTTTTAAAAAGGTAGAAACAAATAAAAAAAAATAGGTTCAAAATTGTAAAAACTAGAAAATGATGTGGTTTCAAATTGAGGTAGGTATCTTAGACAATGTCTAGATTGAACAAACGGTTCTAGTATTTTGTAAAAAGCTTTTTTGATTGGCCTGTAGGTATTTCTCTCTATCTCTCTTTCTCTCCATTTTAGTTTTATTTCTGTTATTGTCATGGATAGTGTGCTACCTATATATGGGCTTGAAATTCTATTTGATTTTATATGCAAATTTGAATTTCTTTTCTGACTTACAAATGGTTTTTTATCTAATTTTGTGCAAAAAGATCTTTGCCTATTTTAAGTGCATCTCTTCCGCATCATATTCATGGTTTCATCTTATTATTAAGGCCAAAAGTTTGCATAAAATGCACGAAATGCATATTGATAGTTGCTTAACCCCTTTTGGGTTCACTATTATATCATAGGAGTGAGTGCCAGACATGTTAAATTATAATCAGTTTAATTCAACATTAAAATGCAACAAAAAAAACGTAAAAATTGTAATTTCTAAAGTGTTTCTTAAACTAAATTTTGCATTTTTGGGGAACTTATTTTCTAAAAAAAAAAAAAGGTGCATAGTTTTTAGTTTTATTTTGTAACATTTGAAGAAGTTTTGACTGTTATGATCACTTTGTGGCTTTCACCGTCGATTTTGTGTTTGCAAAATTGTAAATATAGGTTGTAATTTGTGTTTTTAACTTGTTAAACTCAGGAAGAAAAAAAACAGATAAAAAGTTAAGCCAAAAATTGTCTCAACTCAGCATGGATGATGAATTTGAAATCTATAAATAGATAGAGAGACGTATGTCAAGCGGATTTGTATGTAGAATAGATAGATGATGATGATCTGTTTCCGTAACAGTTGTCCAAAAAAATGATGGACCCTGTCTACATATTTGTATGAATGTGTGTGTATTTTTTACCAAGGGGGGGGGGGGGACATTTTCAGAGTTCCAGGGCTAAAAGTTCTTCTAAGTGTGTGTGTGTGTGAAGTTCGTACAAATGTGATGCCTATTGTTACCATAGTAACTGTCAAGAACAGGCGCAAAATAGATGATTGAACGCGTAAGGAGAGCATTTGTCATCGTTTTTTTTTTTTTCTTTTTTAGCCGTTATATTCATGGGCCACCAATGTTTTTTTTGTACGTTTTTGAAAGCAAATTGTACAAATAAGAGAGAATGTCGCCCTACTTTTACTCCCTTCTTCTTCTTCTTCTTTCTTGTCAAACGTCTTTTTTCTGTTCAATTGGTGCATTTTAGGAGTACATTAAGATGAAAAATGTGCTGTAATATCCGTACAGATTGCTTGTGCATATTATCTATACTTTTAAAGCCCCATTTCAAATGGTTCCATTTTTTTTCTTCTTCTTCTTCTTCTAACTCAAAACTGTTAAGTCACAAAGTGACGATTCAGCAATAATCGAACTCCAATTGTTCCTTCCTTAGTTAGAACTTAGAAAATGTCTTCTTCAGTTCCTTCTTTTGGGGTATTTTTTTTTTAGGAAAATGTTTGTCTCGAAGGTCTTTTTATTATTATTCATTCTTTTTTTTTCGTGAAATATTCTGTGTATTGTTTTTATTTGAATTTAGTTTTCTAATGTCTATTAGAAAATGTTTGATGGTTCTCTGTGGAATCCATTGTTACTTTTTTGGTTTATGGCTTCTTCCTAGTTTAGAATTTCCATTTTAGCACGAGTTTTCACAGAGAAGTTAGGATTTCTTGTTCCAACACACTTAATTCAATGATTGGTTTCAATTTCAAATATAGTTCGTGTGGGCCATTGGTAATTTTGAGGAAACATCTCAGATGATTGGGCTTCTAGAAAAAGCCCAGTATTTTAATGACTGTGTTTTTTTAATTTAATTTTAGCATAAAGGGGTGGGGGGAGAACTGAATAGGTTAAGGTGCTCGATTTTTAATTTTCTATTTAAAAACTAGAAGTTACACGGACATTTCCTTTTAGAGTTTTGTTTGTAAAGATGTTTTCTAATTCATTTAAAACGTTTTCGTGTTTCGATCGTCTTATGTGTAGGGAGTTGAGTCGCTTGCTTTTTAATTCGGTATTTAAAAACTAGAAGAAACAGAGACATTTTGTTTTAGGGTTATATTTGTAAATATATCTTTTAGTTTCTTTTCAAATTTCATTTAATTCCAATGTATTAATCCAGAAGATTGACTAATTTAGTGGATGTCAATAGGATTGCATGCTCATAAAATGTCAACCAAGGACTTGGTTTGTTGTTGGAGCTAATAATAAACAAATTGTTTCGAATTTAAATATGTCCGGAATATATTTTCTTTAATGTTGTTTCCTTTCTTATCTGCATTTGTGTTGGGTTTTCTTGACTCGTTCTTGTTAGTTTGTTGTTGACGTTGCTGAGGAAATTGGTAACTGGAAATGCAACTGATTTCAATTTTGGCTCCTCCATCATTTTCTATAGAAATCCAATATGTCAGAAGCATGTTTTTATTTCAACTGTGTTTGTGTTTTTGTGTTGACGATTGACATCTTCTCATTTGATTCCATATATTTAAAGATAGACAAGGGTTTTTTTTGTTCTTCTTCTTCTGTTGGAACTATTTGAATAACATGGGTCTTGTTCACTCTATTCAATGACCTACTGGGACTTGCATATTGGGATGTATTTTTTTTAGGTCTTGTGTTTTTGTTCAAATCTCGTGTACGAAGAATGGAGAACATTTTGTATTTTGGGTTTATTTCAAATATAAGAAGAAGGTTATCTGTCTGTCACAAATGTCTTATGTTAGTGAATACATCTAATGGTCTATGAATGGGGGGGGGGGGGGGTTGTGTACTTGAAATCTGCAGAAGAATGAAATTCTTTTGTTATTTCACTATATTTGCATATAAAGGTTTTTTTTTTCTTCTTCTGTCTGCTTGAACAATGGTGGTAGAGAGACGTGGAATACATATAAATGTATGTATGTTTTTACCCATTATTTCAGTTTTGACAAGTAAAAACCTTCTTAAGATGGGGCTGATGGGCTCGGATCTATTTTGATATCTAAAAAAAACATTGGTCCTTGTTTGTTTTTTGTCGAATTACAAATGCAGATTTTCTTGTTGATAGCTTGTTATTTGCATGTTACCACTTTTTAAGTCTTAGTATTTTAAATTCTGGTAGTGATTCAGTTTGAATTTGCTTCAAATTGCCAGAAGCTTTGAATATTAATAAATAGTAGGAGAATCGGGGGAGGGGGGTATTTTAGATGATATTTCTTCGTTTCTTAAGTGTTTTCGATTTGGAGAGTGTGGACGTGTTACGAATTAAGATTAACAGTTTCGGAGTCACTGAGAAAATTAGAATGGAGACTAATGTGTACAAAATGGTTTTAATTAAAATATTTTGTGTATACACGCTGCTCATAAATACACACATCTTAATGTAATTCAATTTAGAATGTCATGGTACATGGGCTGCAATCTATTTAGTAAAAAAAAAAAGAATCAACAAAGTTATCCTGTTATCTTTTATTATTGTGCTCACACGCAGAATTAAGAATTTAAATAAATAACATTGTGTTGTCAAATAGTCGGTGTTGTGATTAACTTGGGATCATGATATCCTGATGATGATGAGGATGATATCTCATTGGGTTTTTAGCTTATCATCCGAATGAATTTTCAGGTCTTGTTTCTGTGCAAGTATCATAATCTACTTTACACATATTATCATAGCTAAATAACGTATGTGTGGTTTTTATGTTGTTATCTTTCAAAATATATAAATAAGCTTTTCATGTCAGGTTGAAAATGACCCAACTTTAAGCAGATGATATTATTTTAAATTTAGTCTATCAATATGAAAATGTGTTCTGAAATGATTGAGCTACCGTTCTAGTTTCTAAAACATTTTCTAGTTTTTTCTTAATGTTGGTTGCTCTTCTGAAAGTTAGAATAATCTAAAAGTTCTCAAATCAGCTTGTTCCTTATTCTGATCAAAGTTATCTATGTTGAGTTTGATTTTCCATAATGTCTAACTTGTGGCGCCTGGCTTAGGTCCCTTGCCACACAAACCATTTTTGACCACTTTTTGATTGCAAAATAAAGTCCTTTGGTGGTTGGACTGTGGTTGCAATGTGGAAAAACTTAAAGTGGTCGGGTTTTGGCGACAACTCGACTTATACAAGGTATAGTTGATCAGAGCATTATTTTGCACACAAAGTTCCTTATAAGGATGTGCTTTGGGTGGTTTCTCCTAGTATTGTAAGATTTCGGGTAAGATTTTATCCTCCTCCTCCTAAATCTGTCGGTTTCTTTCATTATTCTTCAGCTCATTTTTCCTTTTTAATACGTGGGTGGGGGTTAAGAATTTTAATTAAATCATTGTTGGAATTTAAATTAATTAAACATGCGACAGAATATTAATTAACAAGTTACTTTGTGTTTGTATTTCTATCGGTTTTATTTTAAGGCATTGTCATCGAATAAACAATGTTTCTATTATTCATGTTGGCTGTTTTACCTTAAAACATTGATTCAGGTTGGAGTTTTTACATTTTTTTTGGTTGTGTTGACTCACAGAAAAAAAATCGAAATAATCTAAAAGATATTATTTACTCGACTCTAAATTTGATTTTATTAAGAAATTGGTAAAATAGGAGTATATTTTGGCTGCATTTTGAATTTCAAAATCACCAAAATTTAGTACAGAATCCATCATCCATAATAATAATAACAATGTTATTACTGATGATGTCGCCACTATATGTGACTCTATGTGTGTAGATGACTTACTTTACTGATAAATTTGTCTCTTAGGGTTTTATGTTGGCAATTTTTGATGTTGGGATGTGTGTGGCGGGGTTGATTGTGATCGTTTCGTTGTCCTCTTTTCTTGATTAGTTAAATTAACATTAAAAACGTTTCTCGTCACACTAATCAACAAAAATCTTCTTTCCTCAACCAAAATCCCTACTAGACAAACGATCATTTTCATTTTTATAGTAAGAGGGGCGTAGTAAGAGGGCATTTTATTACTTTTCATCATCAGCCATAATTTACTTCTTTTCTGGACTATAATCCATTCTAGTCTAGAGAGAGAGAGAGAGAGTCTAGTGGATGTAAATTCTTGTTCGACATGCGCAATCTACATAAAAAATTGCTCAATCAGAGTTTCTTTTTTTTTCAGTCTGACCACATAAAACAAATTATAATATTTGAAAAAGTCCAATAATTAATTTTTGCTACCTTTTACCACGAGCAGCAGATTCAATGAGTTGTAATCTTCTTTATTTGAAATGCAGCAACAATGGGATTGGTGGAGCTGTCGTTTGGTTTATTTTTACAACAATTAAAGAGCACGGAATGGGCTCTCTGTGCTCTTTAATTGTTGTAAAAATAAATCAATGACGGAAAAATATTATATCTTGGACAAACAGTATATCCTCCTATGATTAGTGTTTCAGTTACAATACAATTCAGTGAACATTACAAAAAAAAATGGATGACACTTTAAGCAAGATGTCTTCCTTCTTCTAGCTTGAAAAAGCAGACGATTCTTCACTCATTTTTGGCGTTTTTTTTTTTCTAACATGGATTTTTATAAATTTATCTTTGGCCTGTAATTATAAGGTGGCTATGTTTTGAATGAGGGTCTATTTTTTAAAAAAGAAATGGAGCTAACACCGCCATCTGTTGGGAAATTGTGTCATTTTCAGTGTTACATTGGAGAATGTATCAAGTTTTCAAACTTTAGAATTGAGTTTTTTTTTCCCCCAAAACTTATTAAGAAAGACACCACCCTCATCTTCAAAAATAAGATATTTTAAAATTAAGAGAGGCACAGTTATGTACAAATTAATTTATTAGCAGCCAAAGAATAAATATATAGACAAAATTTAAGGCTAAAATGAAAAAGTATATTTATTTACGTAACAATTAACAAATTTTTGCAGTTATTAGTTAAAACATTTATTATGTTTTAAGATTAATCACAAAGAAAATGACTAAACTGATATTTTCGATTCAAATGTAGTGTTTTTTTTACCAAACTAGGACAATAGTTTCACATGTTTTTTTCTTCTTCTAATAATAAAATTGTTCACTATTTGAGCACAGTGGCATTGGGGCCATCGGGCTGCATTGTTGTTAGCATTCACCTGTGATAGCATTAAATCGTGATTCTGTTCAATTGCTAAAGAGAAATTTTTACTCAATAGCTTCCGAGTAGATCGTTTTTTTTTAACTTTTATTTTTCGATGTGTGTTAGAAACTAGAATGGTGACTGAATTACTTTATAGTATTTTTATTTTTCATTAGAGAGGGGTGAGTGGTTTGGTTGGTTGGTTGGTTGGTTTACACGCGTAGCTATTTGTGCTAGATGATTTTGTCAATATAAAATGCACATTTATGTTTACTTATTTACTTTTGAATTATATTTAATTAATTTAAATTATTTTTGTTTTTGTTTGATTTCTTTAAGACTTTGGCCGCTTTGAATCCTTTGAAACAGACGGACACTTCCATCTTGCATAACACGGATTTAGCTGGACCTTTGGTTTTCTGTTTGGCTTTCGGTGGATTTCTTTTGTTGGTAAAAAGGGATTTTCTTCAGCCCCACCTCCTCCTCCCCTGTGGATTTTTTAGGCAAATTTTTTGGGAGAACCATTACGAAAGATTTGGAAGTGTTTTAGAAATTAAAAAAGTTGACATTGTTGATGCAAATGTTTAAAAATAAACTTTTTAAGGCAATTTTGAAAAAAAAGGGCAAAATAATTTTTGTGGAAATTTAGATGCAAAAAGAATAACCTGAAAAGTGGATTATTTATTATATTTTTAACTTTATTCGTAATGTTGATGAAAAATGTTTACTTGAGGTTTTTACATCTAAATTCGTTTTCAAAGGGAACTTATTATTGTTTTATCTTTTTAAAGTCGGGAAAAATTCATTTCGGATACATTTATGGACTTGGAGTGATGGGATGTCTCTCTATGTATTCATTGCTGAACTTGATGAGTTTAAATGGAGTTTCCGTCGGATGTACCGTCAGTATTCTCGGCTATTGTCTTCTTCCGATGGTGGTGTTGTCTGGAATTTCAATTCTTCTCTCATTAAAGTGAATACATTTTTTTTTTAAAGATATATGTTCCTGTTTTTTGTGTGTATTGATATTTCTTTCTACATTTCAGGGGTTTGTTGGGAGTCGTACTTGCTGTCGTTGCCATTTTCTGGTGTAGCCTTTCGGCCTCCAAACTGTTTGTGACTGCGCTCACCATGGACCATCAGCAGTTGCTTGTTGCCTATCCGTGTGCCCTTGTTTATGGCGTTTTTGCTCTCTTGACTGTTTTTTAAACTGGGAAGAATAGACGGATCAATTCATGTTTGTCCAGCTTGGCTTCTTCATCTAAGATTGTCTCTCGAAAACGACACAGACGAATCAATTCATTCCTGTTAATTATTCTTTTGAAATTGTACGGAGAGAAACCCAGTTTTTTCTCTTATCAATTTATTTCTCCTTTCAAACTGTATGTTTGTTTATTAGTTGCTTAACGTCCCCATCAACATCGAGGTCATTTCTGGGACATACAGACAAATCATTACAAAGTCAATTTTCGACTGCAAGTCAAAATTATCAATACAAATACAAGTCATTTTCTTCCAGTCCAAGTCAAATTAAATGAAAAGCAGGACAATACAAATACCCATGCCCTCACCAGAATTGGAACCCCCAGCACCACAATCGGAGAACCTTCTCCATTGCACTACCGAGGCTTTGACGAAATTGTACTGTATTTGAGAAGTGGCTTATTTTGCTTGACCACTTCTTATGATAGGAAACAAATTCAACAAATTGTATGTTCTTATGCGACATTCCTCCAGAATTGAAGCGAAAATCTCTAAATAGATGGTCAATTTTGTCTTGTCAGTATGTCTCCGTGGGTAAAGTACTCATATTTTCAAAATGTAATGCTTTCTTATGACGGGAAAATATTAAAAAAAAATCGGCGCAGTTCAAGCCAAACGAAAATATTGACAAGCCAGAATTGACCGTCTATTTACAGGTAAAAAAAAATTGAATTAACAAAATGAAACACGTACACAATCCATTTTTGTTTTGAAAAGCCAAGATGGACAAATCATAATAATTGATCATCTATTCACAGCTGTTTGAGATTATGTTTTAGAAGATTGAATGTTAAATTGAGTTTATTTGCAATATAATTTGATAAAACGTTTCAGCAAGGTAAACCGCTGCTTAATTGACATATTGCACTCTTTTATGAAACAATTAATCTTGTGAATTTTAGTAATTTGTTTTTATTTGCTTTTATTGTAATTTTTTTCAAGAAACTTCATGGTATATGATGCTATTTGGACACAATCATGTGTGTTGTTTTCATTTTGGATTTAGATTTCAAAGAGTAAAACAAAGTTTTTCAAACTGTGGTCCGCGGTGGTGGTGTGAAGTGGTCCGCAGACCGGGACCATAGAGAAAAACATTGTTCACTCTCAACTGTCATAACCGAAGTTACCAGAAACCTAACCGAAATATTATTACATAGAGGGTCACCAACCGAACTCTGCACATGTGCAGAATGGTGAAAGCCCTCTGATGCTAATGTGCAGGCCCAGTAGGCCTTTTTTGCGGGCCGGGGAGGGGGGTGCGCATGTGCATCCACAACCATAGACACCTTAGTTATAGATAGTACAGTATCCATAAGGGGTGGGAGGTTGGCTATGGCATAACAGTCATTGTCTAGTTGGGTGCGTTGTTTGCAAATACAGCGGCGGTGGCGCCCTCGTTTGGTACATAATAACACCATCGTTTTACAATTGGAAGAATAGGCTGTTCGTGACGTCAGTGGAGGCATAGCCTTCCTTTAAGGTGTTATAGGAGGCAATGGCTTCAAAAAGCAGACGATTATTCACTCATTTTTGGCCGGTGGTTTTTTTTTTCTAACATGGAGTTGCTTTACCTTTATAAATCCATCTTAATTAGACCAAGGAGGTTAAACTGAATTAGACTTATTGGTAACATTTCGTTCCGTGCCGCCTTTTTTCCGTTTATGACGTACTCATTCCGTTCCTTCTTTTCTTAGTACCCAATGACGCAATGAGTAATCAAAGATGGCCGCGTCCTTGTTTTGTTATTTCTTATGCGCTCTTCGGGTTTTTTAGATTTTGAATTTACAAGAAACACTGAAGAGATTAACACGTGACAGTTAATTAGGTAATTAAATTTTTCAATTAGAAATTCATTTAATGAACACTTTTTGCTTATAATTTCTGTATTTAATGGATTTTTCATCGTTTCTAAAGGGAAAGATCGAAGATCCGTTATTTTGTCACATTGAAACTCCTTCATCCAACCTTTTACATAGTGTATTAGAAACTAGAAGGGTAAATGAATCATTTAAATTATTTTTGATGCAAATTATTAGATAATTGAATGGAATTATTGAAGGATATTTTCAGATTGAAAAATTGTTTTACCACTTCTAGTTTCTAAAACACTTCTGGTTTGTTGTTTTTTTTTTTTTACTTCTCTGCTGTCAGCCTTTTCTTTGTGCCCTCCATTTACTTAGGGTTAGGGACGTAAGAAACGAGTGAGAAATATGAGCACGGATCGGTTGATTGAGGCCGTCCGCGAAAGGCCTCTTCTTTGGGATCACAAACATCCGAGATACGGGAATCGGTGCGAAATGACTCGATTATGGATGGAAATCGCGAAAGAATTACAAACAGATTGTAAGTAGAAAATCAACGCATTTCACTTATTCCTAATTAACTCTTGATTATTCCTGTCACGAGAGCAAAATAAATAGAAACTAAAAAGTGTTTTAGAAACTAGAAGGGTAGCTTAATCACTTAATGGTGTTTTCTAGTTGATATCTTTCAAAATAAACTTTTTATCTAACTTTGAAAAGGACACAACTTTAAAGTAGACAATACTTTTTAATTTATGTCAATAAAAGTTCATTTTGAAAGATATCAAAATGAAAATATCCCTAACTTATTGGACTACCATTCTAGTTTTTAACACATTTTCAATATCTCTAATTTAGTATTGCTAATCTACTCAAGTAAAAGACACTCTGGTTATTTGTTTGCAGTTTCAGAAAAAAATGAAAGTGTTTCCGAAACTAGAACCGTAACCAAAATTACCAAATTTTTAATTTTTATGTAAATTATCACGAAATTATTTTACATTTTACTGCAATTTGAAGTGAAAAAAAATTAAAATAGCGAAAATGATCACATTTACTCTTTTAGTTTCGAAAATACGTTCAGATTTCGTCTTCGCAGTTTATCTTAAAACGCAGAAATGCGCAATTGTTCTTTCTTCAGATCAATTAAATATTGATGAAGAAATTGAGTCTCTCTTAATTTGCATATTTAGGCGCTTTCATCAAGAGCAGATGGAAAGGGTTAAGAGACTATTACAGAGTGGAGCTGAGGAAACAGAAAGGCGCCAAAGAAGGAGGAGGTCAAAGTTCAATATGGCCTTATTTCGATCGGATGAACTTCCTAAAAGATTCGATGCCGACTAGAATCACAGTAGAAGGTACAGCAGATCGTAATTGGGATCCGTCTTCAAGACTCTCGGAACGATCCGTAGAGATTCAAAACGACGCAGGACTCAATCAACTACTCGAGGTGACGATCCACGAAACGCCCGAAGAAGAACGACGACCGAAACGGACCCAAATGACAATTACGAACGGACGGAAGAGAACCATTTCGAACAAACATCCAGAAAAGATAGAAACGGAAGAAGACGACGAAGATCTGCTTTTTTTTAGATCTTTGTTGCCTGAAGTTCGCAAATTCTCGCAACAAAACAAATTACAATTATATTTAAAGATACGAAAGTTGATCTCGGATGAAGTTTTAAATTCAGAGTCAGACGATTGTTTAAGTTGAACTTCGTTTTATTCCAAAACCTAATTAATTAGGGTCCGAGGAACGAATGAAAGAGAAAAGAAGAGCACGGAAAATGAATTCTAAGCAAAAAAAAACAGAGAGACTTGAGATTCAATTGAAATCTCTGCATTTGTAGCAGGAAAACGAGAGAAAAGAAATGATTTTCGAGTTGTTTCAGTTTCGATTGCCGAAATATTGATAGCTGGCAACACTCGCAACTCCTTTGAAATGAAAAATTAATAAAGGTAATCTTTATTGTGTAGCCTCGCTTCAAGGTTCTATTCATTCTTTTTTCTTTGCTTCTCGTTCTGTTTTTCTTTCGAAAGAGAACCTTTAATCTCTAACGTTGCCTGACTAGTTGTATATTTTTTAAAAAAAAAAAATAATGGGACAACATAAACATGGCAGCTTGCAAAGAAGACAAGGCCTGTCCATTCAGCTGAGTAACTCCCTTGTAAATTGTGACATTGTTTCAGTTCTTCTGTTGCCCATTTACGTGACGGCGGGGCTGGAAAAACACCACCATAGAGCCACGGTTACTAACCTTGGTTCAAAGGTGATAGAGGCAAGGAGGGTGGACATTGGGGTGCGGGGTGAATCTAGTAATATATGGAAATCCATTTCACTTTTTATCCCATTTTTACTGAGTTACTGAATCTTAGTGAATCTTGTACGTGATTTTCTTCAATGTCGGCGCCCCCCTTCGATAGACATCGGTTGAAGCACTAACAGTGTGAATGTATTAAAAATTAAATGTAGTTTTTTCTTTTAAATGGAAAAATAGATTAAATATGAAAGAAAATTGATAAGAAAATCTAAACGAGATATACGAGCAGCGTAAATGTTCTTCTCACTTAACAAATTACAACTGATCCAAACTTTTTATGTTTTTTTTTCTCTCACACAACAATGGAGGACAAAATGTCCCCCCATATAATAATAATAATAATAGTGGTTCAGTCTACGGTCAAGTTAGAATAGATGTAAATAGACATTCTTTTTCAACACTGTTGTAACTCATTAACTTTTTTATGATGGTCATAAACAAGAAAAGCACTGAATATAAACTTGATCCAAATCTAAGTCAGAGAGAGAGAAACACACAAAATGGGAATCCAATTTAAACAAGTTTGAAAGAGAGAGAAAATAAAACGTGATTTCACAGAAATAAAAAAAGAACACAACATAACTTAACAATAAATGAAAACTATCTTTATTGTTATTATTATTATTATTATTATTATTATTATTATTATAATAAGGGAAAGGTGGGAGAGATTAATGTGAGAAACAGTTTTGAAGATTAGAAGTTTTTTTAAAAAAAAAATTATAAGAAATGTGCTCAGTAAAAGGCATTAATTTATTGATTCATATTTAAGACACTACTGAATGATTTGTTTCTTCTTCTTATGAGGAGGACTTAAGAAAAATTCTAATCCTTTTATAACTTCTTTACATATTATTATTCTTCTTATGTGAGTCATACCCATTAAATAAGTACTTTATAAAAATGCCATTGTTGAGATGAATAAAAAATAACTCATTCCAAGAGTTTAGTTTATTATAACTTAATTATCATAATATTTACCCTCCACCCCTCTTACCATTAATGTTAAGGCTTAGTATTGTTTAAAAAAAACACTATTTTATTACTTGAGTAAAGTTAAGCATAATCTTGAGGCCTAATTTCTAGGTTATAAACCCTGTCTCACTAAGGTATTTTCTGGGTTGTGACTTTGTAAGTTCTCTGATCACATTGTTTGAGCGGAATTTCAAGTAGTGTTAACTTTTTTTATTTTAAATTTCTACTTGATTTCTCTAATAAATTTACAACTATAACATTTTATTAATTTTCTAATATAACATAATACAAAGCAAAACTACTCTTATGGAAAGTTAGTAAATTACTAATAATTAAGCCTACAAAAATTAATGTTTGCAAAAATGACACACGTGTGTGACAGTCCGTTATTTTTTTGTGGGATTGGGGGGTCAATTCATCATCAGTAAGTAAAAGGGTGTGGTGGGAGGGAAAGAGTGAACGAATTTCTTTTCACAGTGGTTTTTTTTACCCACTTCGCACATCACAGAAATAGAACATACTAGGGGGAGGAGGGAGGCATATTGTATCCTGAAATATATTCTTGAAACTCCTTTAGCTACTTTATCACTCATTCATTTATAATATGCTGGGCTTCACTCGATGTATGTGACAAGTTGATAGGAGCAAAAGAGAAGAGAGACAACAGACTTGCAACATTGACAAATTTTACCTCCTTATCACATGGATTATAAATTAACCACCCCTCCTCCTCCTCCTCCTCCTCCTCCTCCACCCCTTTAATACACATGTACAATGTATGTATATCAATGAAGCTAGGGGCTAGGAGAATTTGATGCATAAATTAATTGACATTTAAATTTAAATTTCCTCATTTGTCGGGATTATAATAACATTATATACGATTTTCAACATTAGCAGCAGCTGGTGCTAAATATACTAAAGAACTAAGAATGTTAATAATAAGAAAGTTGAACTTGTCACGATATCGGGTAGTCAAACTTGTTTCTATGCAAACTGTATTGACATCCTCACATATGTGTAATAAGTTAATAAACTTTAAATATACGTAATGCTCTCGTTACGATCATGCAGATAATGCACTGCTTACAGCGTTACAGAAAAATTACGTCACAGCCAGCGCCTTGTACCACAGTGTAGTATGATACATCATGGTGGTGACGTCATTTTGCTGTAAGCAGCGAACGAGGGCATAAGTTTGTGTAGGATGTAATGAAATTGAGAGAAAATGGGATTCAACAATGAAGTTGCTACATTCTGGCATTATTTAACTTTTTTTTTAATAAAAGAATTAAATTGCAACATTTTTTCCCATCAGTTACGAATTTACACACGTTTAGTTTTCATTAATAAAATCTATATATGGAAAGAAGAAATATTTCAGTGACCGACTTGGATATATAATATAGTAAGGCTACAAAAGTAGGGGTGGTTACTTTCGGCGGCCTCACTGTTTTATTTATGTGTCCTATTCTTATCATTCTTATCATAATATAAATGTGTGCGATATTTGTGAAAACTCCTTGGAAGTTAGTTAGTTGTACACCAACCACTCTATAGTAAATATACCACCCACGGTTCCCCAACTTAAGATTCCCGACTGTTCTTCCTTCTGTCTATTCTTAAACTTTTGTTTCATGCAAAAAAAGATACCATAATAATGTATGCATATCGTAGAAAATAATGAGAGATTCTGCTGTTTGAGAATTCTACCTAAAATGGTAAACAATTTCCCGGAAGTTTTATTTAAAAAAAAAATGTAACATAAAAGTGAACTTTGTACTGATAAACCATTTTGAAATTATCAACAAGCAAACTTTACTTTTTTGTAGGTCTTAGTAATTACTGTTATTTCTAATTATTGATTAATCTTAAGTATTAAGAAAGTAGTAACTTTATTGAAATATTATGAAATATTATTAAATCTTTTGCAGTTCGATTTTTGCGGATTGAAATTTTGCAGTTCTGACGATCAGATCGTCAACAGGGAAACATCAGTATTATTATTGGCGCGTTTACAGTCATCATTTAACAATGACCACGTCCTCAACTATCACAATTTTGTATTCAATTTCTTCTTTTTTTTTCTTAATTATGAAAAAGTTGACCATAAGTTTTGATGAGAATTGTATAATTGGGTTATGCGACTGCGAAAATATGTACGTGCACGTTGCTTTCCTTTTTGTTACAAAAGAAAACTAGAAACGGTGTCAAAAAAATGATTGATCATCAAATTAAATCCATGATCATCATAATCGTCATCCATAATACTTGGCCCAATTCTGACCATGAATGCATCCTATCAAAAGAATTGAACCCTTTCTTCACAATAAATATATGTATTCAAAGACGAGACAAGAGACGAATGAAGAGAGATTAATTTCAAATCCCACATTATGTACGAGACAGGAAACACAAGAAAAACAAATCTGACAAAATTGAGGCTTATTCATACAATGAATGAATGTAGGCCTATATAGTTCTTTTGAAAATCGGTCACATGGGTCAGTGATTTTTCAAGATTTATCAAAATACTTCGTAAAATAGACAATGTTGAATATAAAATGAAGAATAATAATGTTGAAGAGGAGTAAATAATAAAAAAAGTGTCGTATTTCTTTCCATTTTGAAATGATTGATTTGATAACGAATTAGCCTGAAGACATACAATTGTACTTGCATGTTGGAGAAAAAGCATTTTAAATTTAAAAGATGCTGCTTACAAAGGCAAATAACGAATTACACAAGATGGACACTGAACTGACCAACGATTCTCATTCATTTTTTATAGGATTGGCATAGAATGACCCCTCTACTCCCTGCCCTTGTTCGAATATATACATGTACAAGTAAGTATATGTATGAACCCCCTGCTGTGACTACTTCGTGATGGAAATATCTGCATTTCATATTATTACTGTTCACTGTGGAAGAGGGGAAATTCATTTTTTTATATTCAGCTCCTCTCATAATTTCAGAATGTTTTTTATGATGTGATTTTGAATGAAGGACGGAAAGATAGAGAGAGGGAGGGAGGGGTAAAATATTTGGGGCGGTTAGGGCTAGGCTAAGAAATATACATCGCATTGTTTTATGACCTTATAAATTTGTTATTGGGTCGAACAAAGATGGCTGTCAGGCTTAAAACTCTTGTTTCTTTTTTACCCTCCTTCACCTCCTCCATGTATTTTCGGTTTTTTTATGTTTTCAAAGAACGTTTTAATTTCTCATAACGGATCTCTGTTCTTTGTATTCGGAATAAAGACATTTTGTGAAGGTTTCCACTAAAAAGATAAGAAATATATACACAAGGCATTTTGAAATGGATAAAGTTGGAACTTGAAGGGGGGGGGGGGGAGGGTAACAACTTACAAACAAATTGTAATTAGTGCGTTTAAAAAACTCAAGTTTGGAGACTCAGTATTTAGGGGTGGGGGATAGAATAGGACATTCACTTGAATACAAGGAGGGGGGAATTGAAATCTCTTATTTTTCTAGTTTCTTTGAAGTTTTTGTTTTTAATTCTCATTATTCTCCTCCCCCCCCCCCACCTCTCAACCCTCAATTTAAGATCATGGGTGGTCTTTGTTTCATAAAATGACAGCCTAATTTTTAATATAAAATGGGCCGCTACTGTTGGATCGAACCGGATATGCGTGTGTGTCACGACACGTTTAATTTTTTTTTTGTAATATTCAAATTGATAAATTCATGGATCGATTGAATCTATCAGTTGGCATCAGCGTTTATTTATGTTTTGCATTAAGCTTTTATTAAAATTATTTATTTTGATGTTGAACCTGTATTTCGTTTCACTGAATTAATATCACAGAGATAGAGAAACACATTAATATTCACCTCCTTCATCAAAAATGATAGAAAAAAGTGGATCGAATAATATGTCACTTCTCAATCAATCTTTTTTTAAAATACATTATGATTCATTTCTTTTGAAATTTAAGCAGAATCTTTCATCATAAACGTCATCAATGCTTAAGTTGTTTTTATTTCTCATAAAAAAAGATTAAAATTAAAACAACTTTCCCACCTGCAGTTTTAAGTTGCGGAATTTCTATAATTAAATTATTATGAAATAAAAAAACGAAAATTAGACAGAAAAATCTTTTTTTTTATTAATTAGAAAAAAAATGCAATTTTTTTAAAATGTTTTTATTTTTTTACAAATTTATTTATAATTTTAAAACGAAACATTAAATTGTAGAAATTGAATTATTAATGTAAAAACGAAATGTTCAATGTGAATTATTTTCCAATTTAAATATCGATACGGTTTTGAACTATTTTTTTTAATCGGAATTGTTTTTACAATCCCCCCTTTTGAGTTCCCCTATCCACTTTTCTGTTTCTCAAGTGCAGTCAACTATTATTATGGGGTATTTCACTGTAATTCGAGGCCTTTATACATTAGATATATAAAACCTGAGACGATTTAGACAAGAATTTGATTGAAGACCCCCCAATAAGAAATGGAGGGGGATTAATGAAAGAGGAACCCCCCCAACCCTAAACTCCAACCTGAATGAAGAAAATAAGGTTGAAGAAACTCTCTCTCCTTATATAAGCCTAAAAATGATGATGTCGTATGGTAGTGAATGAGATCACGCACAGAAACAGAAAGAGACTTAAAACAATAGATAATAAACAAAAAGATGACATATTAATCAACAATTCATCAAATGAAAACAACAATTATAATGAATGTAATTGAATTAGATAATTATTAACGTGGGGAGGGGGTGGTGGTAGTGGACCCCCTTCCCTCCTCCTGAAGAGTAGGATACCAACTTGTATGTGTGGGAGAGGCGACCAAAATGTTGCAATTTGAACTTTTTTCAGATAGCGCAGTTCTGAAAACTAAAATAAGAAGAACGAGGTTGCATTTGAAATGTGTTGCCATAATTTAGAAGGACCCGGTACCAAAAAAAAATATAAAAGGTTATTCAAGTAGCAATTTGAGGTTGGTTGAGACTGATAAACAGTGATAAACTAAAAGGTATTGTTAAGGGTGGCCCGGGAAGGGGAGGAAGATTGTTGTCTGTCTATTGGTAAGCGTTTAGTGTTTAGGGCACTCACTCTTTGTTTCCATTTACTGTAGTTGGACATCTTGACCATCACTTGTATTATAATATAAAAGAAGAGTCCTTTTCTCATCTTACTACAAATGGAGCATCTTTTTTTTTCTTATTTTTTTTTCCAATGATGATAATGATAAGATTGACTGAAAAACCAACAATTGTGGGAAGGGAATTTGTGTCTGTGGTTGTAAAATGTGAATGTGTTTGGTTGTCTGTAGAATTGAAAGCTATAACTGTCACTCATCTTCTGTTCCATTATTTCTTTTCATTGTTCACTTTATATATCTCGTCCCAATCGTTTTTTTTTTGGGAGGGTCGGATGGCCATTGTCCACTCTCGATGGCTTTTCTTTTAACTCAACTATCACCTTGTTTTGTTCATTTCTGTCACCCAGGGCAAATAATGTTGCTAATAGAAGCATTTGTCATGTGTGTGTGTTTTTGTAGGCCTATTTGTGAAGAGAGGCGGGGGGGGGGGTGCGTCGGACACATTCTAGTCTGGAACTCCTCCTTAGGCTTTTGAAGTTATGACAAAAGTTATATTCATAAATATGTCTGTTGCGTTTACTGAATGGAATGACAATTTGTCATCTACGAGGCTATTTCACATCTGAGTTCAGTTTTAAAGAGCTAATAATAATAATAAATGGCTTTGTCATTGGGACAATCAAGACATTTGGTCAAAATGGGACATAAATTGGGCCACGGGGAGTTCTAATCCCCCTTCCCCCTCTCCAAATGAATCATGTAGCCTCCTACATGGTGTATATGTGCGTTTTTTTTTTCATATTGTTTAACTTTTTTTCTTAATGTGAAACATGAAAAGGCGCTGTGCATTGTGAATTCAACTTGATTGATGGCTAAATACGGCCACATTTTTGTGAAAACATCCTAATATAATATTATTAATATATATATAAAACACAGAATAGAAATGATAAAAATGGTGCACTACTACGACCCACTTACAATGGGGTCGCAAATAGCAATCCATTTGTATAGTGTAGACAATATGGTTCTCCAGTAATTGCAGCTAAATTTGCTCAAGATATCTGGCAGAATATAGCTGCAGCCCAGCGATCAAAGCTTTAGCTGTTTCTTCTAGAAATCTTGAGCAAATCTAGTTGCAAAAAGAGGAGCTAGTTTTTCTACTAAATTTGTGTGCCACTGCCACATCATCATACGTCCATCATCGCACTTGAGAGCAACACTTTTCTTGGAATTACATTATAAAGAAAAACATTGGAATTTCTTCTTTTAATTCCATCCTTTTTCGATTTCTGGAGGCCATGAACTTGAGGCCAAATCTTTGTTTCTTTCATACATTTTAAAAATCATAAATCACCGAAGAACCTTCACTCCTATCCATTCAAATATGAATAGGCCTACAAGACTACATTTTGAGGGGGTCACGGGGGGGGGGGGAGTTGTTAACCCTAACCTAACCCCCCTTCTCTCCAGAACTAATATTCACTTATCTTCATAAATGAAGTTATAAAAATGAACCAGGCAAGGTAGTCAATGTCGCCTGCGCCATGCAGTGCGCCAAACATTCAATTTATCAGTTTTATATTTTCGAAATTCGAAAAATAAAAGTTTATAATTATGAAAATAACTCTCCCACCTCTAATTCCATATAATTCAACTACTTGGATTCAACTTTGAGCCTTGAATGTTATATAAAGGATTTCATTATGGAACGCATATTGTAAACATTGGACTTTCTGATGACATTGGACATTAAATTTTGTGGATTATAATAATAGGCCTATAAATTGTGTCTCTAGAGTTGAAACTTCTTTTCTTTGAATTATGATTAAGGATAATTGTGTTTTGAAAAAAGTTCTTAAATGTTTATTTCTTTGAAGTATTGACCTTGATAGTAATTAAGTAAATTAATAGTAATGCATATTGAATGGATAACAAGGAGTTCATTAACATAATTTATGTTATTTTGTCTTACATTTTAAAAATATATTTTTCTGTTAACCATCAAAGTGAAAAATAATACTGACTAGACAATTTGTAAAATTACCATTATTATGCGGCTAATACAGAATGCCTCCACGATAGATAGCAATTTATATTAATTAGGTTATTAGGCATTATCCAAACTGCCTAAAGTTCTAAACGACAAGTTATTGTGCAAAATCACTGTTTTCTTACTTTTTATGTGATACTATGAAAATATCGATATAATTTTGATTTTATCGATATCTGCACTTTGATATAAATGTATCAGAATTCATATAGGATTGAAGAGCGAGGGAGAGAAGGAAATATTAGTGGGAGAAGGAGATAGAGAAAGAAAGAAAGAGAGAGAGAGAACGCAAAGAGAAATAGGCGAATGGAAAGAAGAGCGGCTGCTGGTGCTGCTGCGACGGCCAAAGAGAGGGAGTTCAGTTCGGCAGGCAGGCAGTCAGTCAGTCAGTGAGTAAGTTGACGGAGGAGGAGGCCCGGGACCACACTTTCTCTACAAATAGGAGGCTCGAATCATCGTCCTATTAATTAGTGCCTGTGGTTTAGAACTTTGTAAAAGGCGCTTTTCAAACAAGAACAACTAACTATTTGTCTGCTCCTTTTTGGAATATATTTTTGAGCGCGTTTTCACTTTTGTAGACGGAGGGACGGAGCTGGTTCGTATTTTGGCGCTCGTTTCTTGAGGTTCGATGGGGAGCTCCGGTTCACCGTGTTCAGTGTGTGGTCAGTGCGTGGTCAGTGTGGCTCTCTTGATGATACTTGTCTCTTATGATCAGACGGCCTTCTACGGAGAGGCGTCCTTGAGGCACCATGAGCACGCGAACAAACACGGGCATCCACCACCACCGCCGCACCCACTTTCGGAACGGACTTTCAACGAAAACGAATCGGGTGCTGGTGATGATGACATTCGACACAAAGTGAGTTATGGTATTCTTCAATATATTAGCATTTATGCAGCTCAGCTGAGGTATTTATGGCGTTTTTTTAAATGCATGCGTGCCGACTGTCTTTGGAACTGTGGGATTCTTTTGGGCTGCTGTGCAGTACGCACAGACACACACACACACACGCTGGCATGCGCGTTTAATACACATGACATTTCTGCTTATATTTATTTATTATTAAAAATGGAGAGAAAAAAAAAATGAAATATTGACATTAGATTAAGAAAAATAAATGAAATTTGAGATTGTGGAGGAAAACGTGCAAATGAATGAATTGTGTTTCGATAAACTTTTTCTAAATTCGTTTGTTCGTTTTATTCCAATTCAGGGCCAAAGTCTTACTTTTTTTGATGACGTCATTCACTTCTTTTAAACCTTTTATTTTGAGTTTTGACCTTCGATTTTTTGTATAAATTATTCCATAGACCTGTCTTATTAATATTATTGACCTGTGTCCGCCAAGTGACCCCTGTTTGTCTTTTTTTTTTTTGGTTGAGGCGTGGGTGGAGGTTTCACCTTTGACCGCTACCGCCCACCTCTTCTTAACTCCCTCACGAGTGATGTAATTTTTTTAAGTGTTTTGTTTGCGGGGGGGGGGGGGGGGGGGGTTGGTCTTGGTCTTGTAGGAAGTTTCGATGACGTCACCGCCCACGTATTTTGGACAAAACTTTTCCGTTTCTCAAAAGTCTTGTTTTCTAATGTTTGAAAGTCCCATAAATAATTTCTTGAGATGTAATAGTGTGAGTAAAAGTTAACCCTGTCGGTCACTTTTCTCCTCCTCCATTGGACAACATTACGTGTCAACGGTTAGGGGGATTTTTTTTTAAAGATCTGGAGGCGATTGAACCTCCCCCCCCCCCCCCCTCTAGTTATTATTATACATTATTATAATACTGAACATAATCATAAAATATCTACAGATGTTTTTTTCTTGGTGTGTCACACATTAAAAAGAGACATTTTTTTTTTAGATTTATTTTTCTATAGAAATATTCTCTCCTGCTTTTCGGGCCATCTTCCTTCCCCTCTTATAAATTCAAGCCCCCTTTTCTTTATGAATCCATCCCACATTCTTGGTTCGTTAAGAATTGGTTTACAACTAACATTTTAGAAACAGACACAAAAACGTCTGTTTCGGTCTTTCCCAATGAATGTGTGACACTTTTTTTTTTAGAAAAAAAAAGCCTTTTGAAAACGACTTCTTTTAAAACACAATAAGATGGTAATTTTATTATATATTCTATATTATCATAATAATCATTATGTTTCTGTTTATGGTAGAGGGTCCTCTTTTTATTGTGTTTAGTTGTAAATGGCGCCACCAATTTCCCATCATGTTATGGGCGGGAGGGCACCCTCTTTTTTGTGGGGAAAAGGGGGATTTTCTCTTTGATTAGACAAAATATAATAAATGCTTTATTATGAATGATATGAACTTATATGCAATTCAAACTGTTTTTATTGTCATTCCAACCAGTGTTAGAAACAATAAAAAAAGGTTGGTTTTCTTTTATTTCGGAGGTGAAATTTGATACCAGTGGATGAATTTCACTTGAGGTGGTTATTAATACATGTAAAATAATAATTATAATATTATTATTATTATTATATTACAGTCAACCCTTTTAGGCGGATGAATTTCAACAACTTTTCTTTCATCTCATGTTTCGCAATTTCATTCAACTCACCTCTTTCATCCTAACATTTAGAATTATAAAATAATATATTAATTACTACACATTTGATACTAAACATTGAAAATGGCAATCATTCCATTTGATGACCTTTTTTTCTCTATGGATTTGGATCTCATAAATCAATCAAATCAATCAATCAACGATGGACTGAACATTCGCAATTATTAGTGATGAACTCTTAATTGTTTTAAATGCTCTAATGAGAGAGTGAGAGATCGTGATATGGGGGGGGTATGGTGTCAATTATTATTTAATGTTATTAATTATTAATGAGTGTTATTAAAAGAGGAAAAGTGATAACACAAAAAAAAAGATCAACGCTGGTTTCAAGTTTCAAACCGAGTTTAGTATTTCATACAACAAACACACACAGTAACAGACGAACAGTCTTTATTATTTACTAGAAAGACTATTATTTTTCCATATATCTGCATTAAGATATAATTTGCGCCCTCTATCGGTTGCGTTAACTCATTAATGACATGTTTTAAATAGTAATTTTCAAATGTTTTTTTTTTTCGTCTTTTCTGTTTGTAATGAAATCTTTTTGGCCCTGTTTTTCCTTCCTGAAGTTAAAAATTAAAATAGAACGTGTATAAAAATATATGGGCTACAGACACACAAAAAGTGAGTCCACGTCCTAAATATAGTCTTCTATTAGAATATCATCTATACTCAAAGTAATAGCGCGCGCGCGTCGTTTGACGAACGGCGCTTGATTGAAGAAGAGGCCTTTATTTGCGCGTGAACCGGATTAACACGTTCCCATTGAATCCTGCAAGACAACAATGTCTTCATTTGCGATGTGCGGCGACTCCCGATTTCATAATTAATAATTATGCTAATTGCAGATGTGGGTGTATTTTGTAGTTAGTCGTTGTCTGAATGAGGTTTACGCCGCCCACACTTCTAATATTATGAAGTCATTGAAATTATTCGAAGCAACTAATTTATTAATTACATTTCAGTTGTAAAATATAAACAAATTGTTTTTTCATTTCTAAGAATGCAACACAATTTATATTTAGGTAATAATATAAATGTGTCATTAATTTAAATAATGAATAAATTTTAATTGTTGTGTCTTTTGTGCTTATGTCTAAATAGATTGCAAATTGCACAAAATGGAAAATCTTCAAATTGATTGTGGCCTAGAAAGGCTAAAAATATTAATCATAATGAAGGGTGGTTATTAGAAAATAAATTAATTTCAATTCATCTTAATTTGAGATAATATTCTGACGAGGCCTTTCTTAGTGTAATATCTTTTGTTAGATTTTTGGTGTCACGTCCAATTGTGCGCGCGCTCGTTGCTCCGATAATAATAAATAACACTTATGACAATTGGACTTAGAAGACATATGTTTTAAATTTTAATAATACGAATGAGTCATATGTTTTTTTTTTTGTATTCTTGTATTATGTTTTTTTTTTATGAAGTCCAAGTGTCATCAGTTAGTTTCGGTTGTTGGCTCCCGGAAATTGGTTCTGGATTTTATTTACTTGTTTCATATTATTATGTTCAATTTATCATTTGACATTTCATTTTGGACAACTTATTTCATCCTTTTTCTTGTTGATGACACTCAACATAATCCAGTTAGGTAACGACGTTTCTGTGTGTTTGTGTCTCATCCTCTTGCCGCTTCCTCCCCTGCCCCCCCCCTTTTTTTCTTCCTGAAAAGTCACCAGGAGGAGAAGGAGAGGTTAAAGGGCAAAGTCCTCCTCCACCTCCAATCCCTATATTTATAGCTTTCTCTTTTTGGTTGTGGATTACTCAATGTCAATGGATTATAAAGCTTTGGGTTTAGCTTTGAGAGAGTGATTTAAGTATATTGGGATTAATTTTACAAGAGTGGGTGACTGGTCTCTCGCTGTTGTTGACCTCCGACCTTTTTCTTATTTATTTATTTATTTATTTACAATGCAACATGATGAAATTCAATGGCCCGTTTTCGATATTCCTACATGTTTGATTGTCTGGCTGTTGGCCACAAATAAAATTTACTTCCGGGAGAAGATGATGGTGGTGGTGGTGGTGGTGGTGGCCTGGGATGTTGGTGTTGGTGTCAGCATGCTCATCTGAACCACCATAGAATCATTATTATAGAATGTGGTGTTTCGGGGGTTACTTAATTTCAAACATGTCTATTAAGCCTAATATAAACGAACTCGCATACAGTACTGTATACAGTATGTATATAGATGGAATTAGAAAATGTCGAGGCCGAGAGGAGTGTGTGGCTGGCTGGCTGGCTGTCTTTCTTGCGTAGGCCTATGTGTGTTCCAGTCGTGAACAGCTGCATTCACTTACTTCGTTCTCTCTATTTCTTCTCCTTGTATCTTATGTGATCTTTTTTAATTTAGAGAAATTTGGCAACTTTTTTTAAAAAAAAAAAGGATCCGCCTCCATCTTTTTCTCTCTTTTTTTCAATCTCATTTGAGTTCCGTTGAGGTTTTGTGACCTTCGTGTTTCGCTTTTAATGTGTGTAATGTGTGTCACGCATTTCGATTTCACACTCTTCTTATTTAATTATTCCGTTTACTAAAACAGAAACAGTTTGAAAACTTTTGACAGTTTGACGTTTTTTTTCTTTCCCCCTCCACATTTTTTTCTTGTCTGGAACAGAGTCCAACATTGTTGTGTATTTCTTTCATATTTTTCTAGATATGAACAGTTGTTCGGGTTTTTTTTTCTTCTTCAGGTTTTCATTCATAATTTCTAATCCTGGTTGGTGATATTCATTCCATTTTTTTGTTTGTTAAATAAGCAGAACACCTAATGACAATATTTTAGTGTCTTCTTCTTGTTTACCAACACATACATCCAATTAGATAAATGTGAAGGTATTTAATTTTCTAAATATTAGGATTCAGGAATAGAAGAAAATCAAAAATTCCACTTTTAGTTTATTTATTGTTAATTATATGCTTTTCTTTTTTGATGAATTAATTTAAAGATGAACTTAACAGAAAAACGCGTGGAGTGAATTCATTTTTATCTTCGGATTATGTAATTAATCATCTTGATGTGCTGAAAGCTAGATTGTTTTTTTCTTGATTTCCTTGTGTTTTCTATTATTGTTTATCATCGAAAGTTGACTGGGTCTCATTATTTAAATGAATAACCTGAATAATAACGGTTATTAATGTGCGCCTATGCAGTAGATAACGAATGGGTCTATCGGTGTCATTACAAATGTATTCCAAAGACCCACTCGCACAGAACGATTTATAAGTTTCACTACAATTGCGATGGAGGCTGTGCAGCTCATTTAAATAAATCAACCCGGTAATCTTGACACGACATTACAATGTGTAAGAAAAGTTGCATTTCACCATTCATTCTATGTGAAATGGACTGAAATTCTGATACATTTTGAAAAGAAGAAAAAAGGAAGCTTTTTGATTTCCGTCATCCGAATATTCCCATTTGCTGGAATGCATTTCAAATAGAAAAATGAGCAGAGAAAACAAACATAGTTGAAAAAATAAAAGATGGACGAAAATGAAACCAACCATAAATTTGGTTGATCAATTTTCAAAATTCTTTTCAAAAATAAGAGGGGAAATCCGAATTCTTCTTCTGGCCATCTATAATTTTTTTTTAGGGATTGTTTAGGGGTTAACTTCCGTCATTTTTACCCTCACCCTCACTCCCTAAAAAATCTTTTTCGTGATCTAGTTTATTTTTCATTATTCATCTATTTCTTTTTTTTTTTTGATAAAGTGCTATGTTTTCTAATTTAATTTGACATCCTATCTAAATAGTTAAGAGTTTGCTTGTTTTTCTTTACTTTATTTATGGGCTCTTTTTTTTCTCCACCAATTTGAAACGATATCATGTGTGCTACATATATACAGTATATAAATATAATATACCGGTCGGTCCGTCGGTCGTTTGGATCGGTGTGTAAACATTAGCTAAACAAGCTTTTTGGACATGGTGATATTTTTTTTTTGAGATGTGGAAATTGGTTTTTTTCTTCTCCCTAGTATGATGATATTGTTTTGAAATTGTAAACTTTGAAAAAGAAAAAAAGACCACCCCATGAGAGATCACTTTACTACCACTTTTTAGAGATTTATTTGCTTTTTGAGGCAAAACACAAGAACAAGTACATTTTTTGTACTTTATATTTATCTTCCAGTTTTTTCCTTTTTGGAAGTTTGCCGTGAAATGTGCCACTTCACTACTACTATTATTATTATTATTATTATATGGTGAATAGTGGCCTTAAGTTGTATGACTTACTTCCATTGGAATAATATGGACCCGCGAGACACCCACAATCTTTTACCCCCTTGACTTCCCATCTTTCCGCCCAGCAACCAATGTCTTATAAGGCATTCATGAAGAGAAAAACAGCGTCTTATAACAACTTATATCAAGTTATGCTATAAATGTATCAAGAAAATCCATAATAGTGTACATTGGGATCGGATTTTCATGCCACATGAAACAAATTTTTCTCAATCAGTGCGCGCCCAAGTACCAATTGGATGTAATCTTCAACTACAACTACAGTTCTAGCCTCTAACCTGGGTTTTTGATTGAAAATAATTGTTGGTAGATCCAAACGGAATTTGTTACTTCACAATTGGCACATGGGCCACAGATTGAGAAACATTTGCTTGATATTGCATATTATGTATATATGAGACCACACCTTATTAACCTTGACCCTTATTAACCCCCCAATTATCAACATCTGATGTTGCCTCTTGATATCATCTAGTATAAAATTACCTTAGCAATTATTAGTTTCAATTTTTTAAAGAAGAAACTTAAGGTTGGTTTGGTTACCTTGCAATTAGTTAACTAATAAGAGGACCGCAAGATTGTGATCTATAAGTTGACTTTGGTTACAAATGTTTAATCTTTAATTGTATGTTTCAAATAGGGAATAGGGATTTGTGGAGATCCACAGGTGCCCCCCCCCTCCCTCCTATTCTTCTCCCCCATTTACTCAGATAAAAATAATTGGGCTTGTAATTATAATTGCCTTTTGTCTTGATTACAACAATTTAAATGTATTCGCGGTGGACTTCAATGATATATACTCATAATAACTGTGTTATTAGGTCAATTTGTAAACTTGAACCATGAATTTAATGAATGGTCTCATAAGAACCGCTCTCATTTAATTGAGGGTGGGGGGAGGGATTGGGTTCGGCTTGTACTTGCCTAAGATAATCAATCAGTAATAAAACAAAAATTATTAGGCCCTCAGGTTAGATTATATCCGAACTCTCTGTCTCTCTCCTTCTCTATTATCGAGTTCGGGTGAACCCAAATGAACCCAATTTCCCCTTTAGGCATTTTTTTTTAATTCGGTTTAATTTATGTTATTTTTTTTCAGAAAGGGTGGTTTAATAAAATGTAATTGACTAATTGTCAATTGAACTTGGAAAGAAAAAGTGGTTTTTTTATTTTAGGGGAGGGGGGGGGGGTTATAAAAGTCACAAGAAAAGGGCAACAGACACATGTGTGTATTTGACGAATGATTTAGGACACTTGGCTGTGTGGGGGGGGGGGTCAACAGTTGACTTGGTTGTTCATTTTTTTTGTTATTAACAATCCCCCTCCCTCTCCCCCCAAAAGATGCTAAAAATGTTTTTCCTTGTTTGATATTCTATAGGAATATTTGTATCTTTTTCCAAATGGTTCCCGGTTAATTTTATTTTCCCTGTCATTGTGTTTCAACGAGATATGATGCTGTTTTTTTTTAAAAATCATTTATTCTAAAATAAATGTATTCTACATCCCCACCATTGGTGAGGGTGGATGACCCCTGTGTTTGTGTGTTTATGTGCCACTCACTCACTCACTCACTCACTCACTGAAAGCGCAAATTCATGATTTGACAAAAAATTATATTTGAACCACGAAGTTGAATTTTTAATTTGCTATTTTTAAACATTTATACTAAATATTACTTATATAATAAATAGAAATATTTTATGTATTTATGGAAAATAACAATAATTTTTTTTTAATAAACATTAATTAATTTGATAATGTTTAAAATGAACGTGTTATTAAGAGAAACTAAAAAGGTAGGTGAATCACTTAAAGGTATTTTCAATATATTTCAAAATAAACTTTTTATAAACAAAAATTTAAAAAGAAACATAGTCTGCTTAAAAGTTGGGTCATTTTAAAACTCGCATAAAATGCTTACCGCATTTTGAAAGACGAGAAACATTTAATATACTCGATTGAGCTACTCTTCGAGTTTCTAAAACACATTCAAATTTATCTTGATTTTGCACCTGAAAGAGAGAAATTAAAGAGTTCTAGAGGCTCCTGCTTCCACCTTTCAAACCCACCTTAAGTGATTTAAAGAGAAGCAAATGGTAGGGTTTGGGGTGGGGGGCAGGGAGGAGTGGGCTGACCAGCTGACCATCTGTGGCCCAACGTATACAACCTTTACTCTTGTTGCTCCTTTTCAAGTTGTGTTTTAAGTTTGGTGAAGTGGTTCACATGGATTTAATGATGGATTTATTGGCTTTTGATTATTTTGAGTGTTCTTTTTACTCACATCGGAGGAGGGGCTCCAATAATAATAATAATAATACTTATAATAATAATGAAGGTGAAACTAAACACTTTGTACTTATTTTTTTAGTAAACATAAAATATAACATGGGGCGCTTTTTATTTATTGTTTGCATATTTCTTGTTCAGCAGCTAATATTTTATATATATTATTATTATTGTGTGTCTTGAATGATATTTATGAGGTGCGTTGTTGTTTTAAACCGTTGTTACTACAATTATTGCTGTTGCCCCCGTTGAAAGCAACACGTAGCCTACGACTCCGACCCTCTTTCCCAGCTGATGCCCGTTGAAATGCCGTTGAACTGTTCGTGTACTTTCTCTCAAGTCTTAATTAAAATCAAGAAGTACTAATAAACGCCATGTTTTCTTTTGTTTTTTCTTCTATTTTAGTGGAATGGCAAAAGAAATCAAAGTGGTGACGTCACTTTTTCTAAGGATGTTAAATACGCAATGGCATCGCAGGACTTTTTTAAGCGTTATCTGACGACCACGTCCACTTTGGACCGCCGTAATGGCATTGGAGATTCCAGTTCCATGGTCACCTCGAGGTCAAGGATGCCATATGGATTAAGTAAAGGTGAGGTTATTAGTAATTGGTGGTGGTTGGGGGGGCCGGGAATGCACACAGTTATAAGCGCACTTTAGGCTTATAACAATATAACAAGTACTGATAATATAATCAGTGATATGGATACGTAGACTAGAATAATATAGAATACTGGATGGACACTTGAGTGAAGGTGAAACACTTACCGGTAAGTGACTTTTTAAGGTGCAAGAAATTCAAACTCAATCACTTATAATGGTATTTTCAAGTTAATATCTTTCAAAATAAACCTTTTCTAATATTATGTAGACGATATTTTTTAATTTTTGTCTCTACAAAAGCTTATTTTGAAACTCTTAAAAGTGATTGAGCTGTTTGTTACCCTTCTACATTCATCTACTATTTTAGTTTCTCACAATGATGTTTTTTTAATTTTATAAATTGCGATAACGCTGGGCGGCAATATTGGTAAGTAAAATGTGCCTCTTAAAAGTGTCAAGCCAAAATCAACTTGAACAAAGTTAAAAGTTTGTAGTATTTGTACACAAAGTTGAAAAAATGGCGTTCGATTGTGTGCTTAGTGATTCTTGCAGAAAACGTTGAAGAGTCGTTGAGGAGTCTGTTATGGTGCATGGTGGTGGTGCTGGTGGTGGTGGTGAGTGTGGTGGTGGTCCTGTTTGTTGAATACAAATGAATCTGGTGTGAATCTACTCGAAACAGGCGATCAACAAGAATAATGTTTTGTCTTGACGTAAATATGGAAATGGCGTTTATTTGGGAGGTTTTTTTTCTCTTTTCCTTTCTCTCCAGGTGTTACAATTGAACACAAACATAAAACAAAGGTTTTTCTTATTTGACTGGTTTTCATTCATTTTGAAGTTTTATCACGCAGATCTGTTTTCTATGATATTTGGTTAAAAACCACATTTGAAAGCCTATATCTATCTACCTTCTAGGTTTAGATTATTCTATAGGTGTGTGTGTTTATGGGTGTACCACAAAAATGTTGTTTAGGAAATTCTTTTCAGTAGTTAGATCTAACTAGTTATTGTTGTTGTTGTTGTGTGGGCGAATTTCGCATCTACAGTATGTGTTTTTCGTTTTATTTCAAGATTAGAATGTAAATTACTATTTAGTCACATACTTAAACTATTTAAAGCTCTTATCTTTTGATAGTTCTTGATGTGTGTGGCAAGATTTATTTTCTCGATACTTTTGACAACATTAAAATTTAATTGGGATAAAAAAGTAGCAATTTATTCAAAAACAACATTTGACCATTCCTACTAACTACTACTAGACTTTCAATTGACGGGTGTTAAAAGCCTGAAACGAGGTGCGATTTTCGCATGAATTTATCATTTATATGCCGTAATTAAACACATTTCTATCAAGAGTGTTTTGTTGGAGGAGGAGGGAGGGGAGGGAGGAGTGACCTTTTATTAGATTGTTGGATGTTTATTTTCATATTTTAATTTAAAAAATCTTACTTTATGTAGTTATATTTGTTCAGGTGCATCTAGAAAAAATGTGTCACCTGCGTTAACTGTAGGACTATACTGTATACATTATATATAGACTTGTAATGTCAATAATAACTGACCTCTCCTCCACCCTACCCCTTGTCTAAAATACACCATTAGAATAATGTGAATGGTGCTCACGCGCCATCATTCAAGCTTTTTAAAGTGCAACTTAGATTATAAAAGTTTTTACTTTGATAAGGTCAGCTCATACATTTATACATGTGTGTGTGTGTGTTTGATGATAATGGAGAAGCAGACTGGGGGGGAATGATTTTTTTTAAGTGATAAGGTTAACTTTAATGGAGAAGGCATGTTAAAAAGCCAAAGTGTTTGTTTTCCAGTTGATAATAATAATATTTCCCAATATAACATCATGGTATCTTATTATTATTATTATTATTATCCTATTGTCCTTTATTGGAGAGAGAGATTTAAGGCTTTTATAATATGGAGTCATGACAGTGATTGAATGTCTTTGAGAAGTAGAAACCCGCATTTTTAATGTGATGCAAAACATGCTCATAATAATATTATGGCGAGCCTGCCGTTTTTTGTGTGCGTTTGTGTGTGTGTGTCTAATCGACGGGACATAATTCTGTTTAGAAGAATTTAAAGGGGAAATTCTTCGTCGTCTTTTAATTTTGGATGGATCCATGGATTTTGAGGATGATGGTGATTCCTCTGAAACAAGTTATTTCTATTATTTTAAATGTACATTAATCCCCATATAAACATAGTATGTATAAACACTTTTGAAATGTTATTTTTATGAGGAAAATAACCTGCTGGTGTTAATGCATTTGTAGAAATGATAATAATAATGCTTTTGAATGGATGGTTTTTTATTGTTATTACATGTAATGTAAATGTCTGAACATTGGATGGATGGAAGGAACCTTGACCCATTTGCACTGGTACAATGATTTGGCATTTTGCCTTTTCATCTCTCTCTCTCTGCCCATTATTATTATGGTTACTTTATGTAGTAAAACTTACCATTCATCTTTTTATTTAAAAAAAAAACGTTTCTTTAACTTTCTCTTTTTAAAATCCTTTTTTGTGAATTAATCAACTTGGAAACAATTTAATCCAAACCCCCCCCCCCCTGTGTGTCTAGGTTTCATTGAAAACAGTAATTAAATTCAGTCAGTTGCCACATTGTGGCTGCTAGCTATTTCGCCAATTCTCAATAATTAAATCATTTTCATTTGCTTGCAATCAACTCTATTATTATTATTAGCTGGTTTATCATTTCTGCATCTGAAAAGTTGAGTCAAGTGGTCATCTTCATATTAATATAATATAAAATATTATAAAAAGACGTTTCATTTTGTTTAAAATTCCACCATGTTTCATGAATTTATGAGTAATAGTGGAGTTATGACAGGTGGTTGGTTAGGGGGGAGAGGAGGGGGGAATTTGACTGTTTGTTTATTGTTCCGTGTAATAATGGGAGTGGCAACCAAATGTATTCAGGTAGCTGTTTCTATACAATAATTATCATCACTTAACAATTTAGTCTTTTCATACAGGTATGTGTGTATTTAAGCTAATGCGATTAGCAACACTGACTGGTCCTTAATACCTTCAATATACCTGTGGAGTCATAAACTCACTCACTCTGTCTTTGGGTTTTTAAGACTTGTTTTATAAGTGGGAGCAGGAATGACCGTTTGCAAAACAGGCAAATTATTACTCGCATAATAACCTCTTGTTTATTATGCCTTAGATGAAAACCCGTCAATTTTACAGGTTTTCATTCGCCCCCCACCTCCAATTCACCTCTTACTAGACCCCAACTCGATCCGAACCTCGATCGACGGTGGTTCCTGTAGCAAAAAAGGTATTTTCACGGGTAAAAATTTAATGAGAGGCGTCTTCTCATTTTAAGATGTAGAATAAATCTTTCATCGTTTCTTTGCTCGAAAAAAATATTTGCTTTTAACTTTTCTTCGGCACAAAAATTTCCAAAATCTACAATTTCTTTTCCCGTTTTTCTCACATGTTGAAATATTTATATTTATAGTTGTATAATTTTAACTTGTCAAGTGGCTAACATTATGATTCATAACTCTGTTCGTTTTTGACATACAAATTGTATTGCATATATTAAATGAGAATATAATATGTAATATATGTGATGTTAAATTGACCACCACCACCACCAGCAACCAGGTGTTGTTGTTCTACCTGTTTGTTTGTTTGTTTAAAAATGACACAACATTAATCAGTGTGTAAGTTGCATTTGAGGGGAGTTTCCTTTTATATATCTTTTCAAAACGATTTTAAATCACATCTGGTTGTGTATATTGCGGTTTTACAAGAAATTCGTGAAAAATAAAATATATTTCTCAGCTGCTGACGGACGTCCTAGAAGAAAAAAAAATCATTAATTTTTTTTTTGATAAAATTTAGTAAAGTTGCGGTTTCTTAAAAAAATCCAAATGTATTTTTGAATACTTTTAAAATGTTAAGATTATGTAATGATGAATGTGTTTGTGTAGGTCTTGAGCTCCAAGAAAAAGGCGTTTTTTAAATAATTTGTTTTTTTGTAAAATATAGTCACGATTTCCAACGTGGTCCACCTTATGAAGAAGGTTTTCTTATGCGAATTAAGCGCGCCAACGCACGCGTTTAATAATTTGCATATTCATGGCATCTTTACATATTGTACGTTTGAGCACGAATTTCCTTATCAAAACGGAAATTCAAATTGTACAACTTGATAGGACTAAAAATGTTTTTATTTTTGGAGGAATTTTGATGAGTTTCCGTCCTTCTGTTTTATCTCAAACAGTTTTGAAACTCCTTTTCTTTTCATATAACTTTATAAGTCTATATGTGACTTACGGCCCACAACTTAATGCAGTACTGATTATATATTATTAGTGACTTCAAATGGCCTTGTCATTATTTACCACGTCACTTCCGTAACATTATACCAGTGTGTGTAGTTGCCCGGAGCAATAGGGAGATTCCTCTGACCACCTACGAAGTTACAAAGAGTGATTTGTATTTGAAATCGGAGAAAGACATTTATCGAAATATTAAACTTTATTTATAATTAATAATTATACATTAGAGATTCTAGAGAGGTTATCTCTGTCTACATATTATTATATGTATATTTTAGTTATTTATGACGCGAATTTTGTACGTGATCTAAATTTTCAATCAAGTGTATGTGTTTGATATCATTATTTATCCTAATAAGATGTATAGATATTATGACCTGAGGATTTTTTTGTAGGCCCTTTCTTGTCCGCCTTTCTTCAATAATTTGTGGTTGACTAAATTAAAATCTTATTCATATTATTATTATGCAGAAATGTGCGTATTTTAAGAACAAGGAAGGAAGAGCCGCGTTTTAAACGTCTTCGAGTCGTCTTAATTTAAAAGTTGTAAGGAAATATTGTTGTTTATCGGTTTAAGGAACGGTCGAGTGGTGGGCGTTATTCCAGCTGAAAAATAAAGAGACACGTTCATCCTTTTAACCACCCACTTATCTTGTCACATAAGAAGATGATGTGACATAGGATATGGCACACACACACACACACATCTAATAAGTGAGTCAATCCGGGAACAGCTGTCAAATCTTCCATTGAATGCTAATTAACACCACCCCCCCCCCCCCCCCCCCCCTCTATCATCCTCGGACCCTATAACCTTTTGGGGGCCCATTCTTAAAACATTCATCAGTGAATCAGCAACCTGTATGATGGTCACTGGTCATTGCAACAAAACGATTTTTTCGCATTATTCCCACGGTTTTTTTTTTCTTCTTTGTGGCTCAACTGGACAACAGCTGTTTTTGTATTGGTTGGAGGAGGAAGGTTAAATATCGCCTTTCGTTTTTTTGGTTTTAGTTTCATTCAGTGTTCTTGTTTGATGATCATTCTGGTCAAGTTATGTAGTTAATTTTTCAAAATCTTTTAATTTTTGTTTATGTAATTTTGAAATAGGTCTGTTGGACATTCGTAAAGCGAACGAGCATTATTTGAAGGTTCACACTCAGGCTCGTTGTAGAGAACCGAAACCTCACATAGTGAAAGTGAAGGAATTCTATCCGGATCCGACAAAAGAATTTCTCCCGAGTTGTACGATTCTCCATCGATGTGGTGATGACACCGGATGTTGCGATTCGGACTCAATGCAATGTGTTGCAAAACGACAAGAAGTTGTCGAACTTCATTTCTATGTGAGTTCGGTTCATTTCTTAATTTAAAATTTTAATTTCGTTTCAGGGTGTGTGTGTGTGGGGGGGGGGGGAGGGTCTCCAACCTTACCCTCTCCCCTGCCCCACCCCAACTTATCTCAATTTCCTTTTAAATTAAAGAATGTGAGATTATATGGTATTTTTCTGTTTTTTTCTGAGCGGTAAAATATTCTTTGATTTTTAGTAGCCACAAATGGATTCTTTTTTTCTCTCCTCCTTTTTAATGACTTATACCATTATTTTTATTATTATACTTGACGCCTCCTGCTCATTTTAACCAATTGATGATGGTGGGTGAGGCTATTAAACGTTCGGATAAATATGGTGTAAGACTGGAGTTCAGTTCACACAAGTACAAATCCTTAAGTTCTGACATAAAACTGTGAGCCCTTTTCTGGTTCTTTTAATAAAGATTAACCCCCGTGATTATCCTACTCCTCCTCCTTTCCCTTCTAGATAATATCATATGGTGGGACTTGAGTTATAAAGGGACTCATTGATCGTGATCATTATCATTACTTTTTAATAGGGATCGGCTTTTTATGCAATTATTAAGCAAAAGTTTCTCAGTTTGAGGCCCAAGGAACAATTCTGAAGTAATCATAATCTTTAGAGCAACTGCAATTGTTTTTCTTACCAAAAAGGCTGGTTAGAGGCTTATGCCTAGTTCTCATAACCTTCATGTAGCTCAGACTAAGGACTTAGCCTATGTATATGGGTTGTGAGAACACACACTAGATGGTGGTCAATGTCAAATGTTAGCTTTGGTTAGGTAGCCTTGGTTACCCATATGTAGCCTACACATTATTTAGTGTGAATGCAAGACAAAGTTAACTTGATCATATGCCACCTGGTGGTCATAAATCTGAATAGAAAATGGCGTCATTCATTTTCTATTTCCATTGTTAGATGTTTCAGTCTATTTGTTAATTTATTAAAATAATTTAAAATTATCAATTAATCTTTATTTAATAATTACTTATTTCCATAAACTCTAAATCATCAACCTACCTATAATTAAAATATGTTGCATTTAGTGTGTTCAATGAAGACTCATGCAATTCAGTTTTGTTAGTATGGACAATATCAGCCATTTTCCCTCCAATTATGTATACATTATGCGGGCTATACACAGCACAATGTCCACACATAATGGCCAGTGCCAAATTTGTAAAAATAAAATAAATATACTGTAGTGAGCGCCACCTTTAGGCAGGTCACAAAGCCCATATGTAGCTGCTCACATGTGAACACAGTCGTTTAGCCAAGGCTATTTTAGCCCGAGCTACAAGAAGGTTGTGAGAACTAGGCATTAGATGTCTAGTTACTATAAGTTGTCAACTACAGTTCTAGCCTTTAATTTTCTAGCCATTTGCTCTAATGATGCTGCTGCTGCTGATGATGATGATGATGATGATGATTACTTCACAATTGGCACTAAAGGAGCCACAAATTGAGAAACATTTGCTTGATATTTGCATAGAAATTCGAGCCCTAGATTTTTTATTAATAATGAAAAGTGACATTTTAGTGAGCACTATAATGTGTCCAGTAAGGGGTGGAAGAAATGACTTTGATTTGATGGTTTGGGTGTGTTAAACTTAATAATTATGTAACCAAATGTTAGGTTGTTAATTTATTTTCAATGGATCTCATTACAAAATTATCCTCATCCCTCTTCTTTTTTTTTTTTTTGCATTTCCAGTCTTTAAAAGTTAATATTTTTTTTTTCTTCTTATCAGATTTTTTAATAGTATAATTACAGTACACTCCCTCAGTTGTATTTTGTGGCCCTCCGACCGTTGGAGGTTCTAAATAATAATAATAATCTATTTTATAAATGCAGGGATGAAAACTGGATTGAAAATAAAACTAAGAGGAGTTTTTTCTTTTCTTGTCTTCTTATTTGTGTGAGACGATGAATTAAAATAATACTTTGCTTAAAATACTAATTGGTTTAAGAACTTGTTTTCACTTCTGAAACATTTTTTTTTGTATCTTAACGATTTACAATTTATTTGCAAAAGGGAAAAGTAATACTTTTAATAGAAGTTAACTGTAAAAGCCTACAGCAAAACGATTGGATTACAGAGAAACTGAACATATATTTACAGATAATTCAAATAATTTAAAACCTGTTTATGTATCATTATAATATGTATATACATATATACTATCCTCATTTAAATATTATGGTTAGGGTTTTTGAGGAGGTGGAGGAGGTGCACCGGATTAAACGACTTTTGTTTGTCTTTTAGTGTTTCTAATAGACACATTTACATCTAGATGGATTAATTCTAATATATAGGTCTATTAATGATAGTAAAGAAAGAAAAAAGTCCAGTTTTAAATTTTTGAACCAAAAAAAAATATATGTATATACAGATTGACTAATAGGTATAATAATAATAATAATAATAATAATAATAATAATAATAATAATAATAATAATAATAATAATAATAATAATAATAATAATAATTAATGTGTGTGTAATTTAATCTCGTAAAATGTGACTCATTAATATATTACAATTTTCCAGAAGTCTCAAATAGTTTGAAACTTTGATTTTGAAGAAAGCGTGACTAAAGGATTATGTTAACATTCTTTTGATATAAATCTTAATTTAAATTACATTAAGAGAAGGAGGAGGAGAGTATCATTAATTATAATTGTCAACGCCCAACACTCGTTGTTTAGTGTTCCGCCTCCATGTTCTTTTCCCCCCCAAAATATCACAAAGTTAAGTCGGCTTTAAATGAATTAATTTTCACAATGACACAAAGTTAATTGTTTTGCATAAATGTTTGTTTAGAAAAATTAACAAGAGTGATGATTCGGATGACGTATTAATTAATTAATACAGTTGCAAAAGAAAAAAATGAATTAATTGATAAAAAATGACATCGATATGTTCTAAAAAATGTCCTAGATAAACAGACCACGAAACATTTTATTATTATTTTTGCAAAATGTGTCTCACTTTTTAAGATGGTTTAAAATGAAAAACTTCCCCTATGGCTAATGAAATTAATTTTTTCTCGAGATAAGCATTTTTTTGCTTCTTAGTTTCTAATCCTGTTTGAATTTAATATGAGGGCAGTTGACCGTGAATCACTTCTTGTTCTTTATATCGTTTTAATATTAAAGTAGGCGTCCGTTGAAGACATTTGATATGACTTTCATTAAAATGAAGTAACAAAGTAGAATATAATAAAGATAACGCAAGAAAAAAAATATTTTGAAAGATGGTTTAGAGAAAATAATATCTCTTTCTGTAAACCAATAATAGTTCAAGGTTTTTATTTTAAATTTTAAACGATTTCGGCTGTCAACTTGTATTGAGTGGTGGTGGTGGTGGTGGTCCACGTTTAGAATGTTTCAAAGCCGAGAAACATTTTTATTGTTAAAATTGAAATATTTAGGTGAATTTTTTTTTGTTTTTGTTTCGAAAAAGGGCTTTTTGAATATTATTTGAAAAGGTTATTGACTTTTCAATTCATGTTATAATCTTCAGTTAATTCCGTTGCAAAGAAACCGAATGGAAAAGAAGAAACTTAAGAAAAATGCGAATTTTTTGAGTGGTTTTTTAAAACATTCTCCAAGTAAATTTATGGGGCTTTGAGTGTTTCATCTTTTTTAATGGTTCTTTTCTTCAAGACTGAAAAAGTAAAAGTAAAAGAGGAACTGAAAAATATCTCTTTTCTACTCTTTTTATAGAAACTTGTGTTGTTACATACAGTTTTTCTATCATTCTTGTAATATTTTTAGTACATGTTTAGCCGTTGTTTCTTTTTTAGTTATAGTGTATAGAGAGCAAACAGGGTCTTTATAGGATTTTTAAAATGAGTTCGGATCTAAGAATGGATAGACCAAGAGAACGAGTCCAGATATATCTGAATGAAATCATTTGCAGGTTGTTTGTTTATTGATTTAAAGGACACTTTAGATTATTATCTAGCAAAGGGTCTACGTATGGGGGGTTTCTTGAAGCATTTTCTACTGTTAAACTGAAGTAGTGTTGACCTAAATGGTTGCTATTTCAAAATATAACATCTGAAATGATATTTTAAATACTTTTTTCGGAATCTTTCTCATTGCTAGCCATGTAATATGCGCCACTTATGCACCCTAAATATCTGTTTTTGATAGTTTATAGCCTTGTTCTTATCCGCTGAAAATGGTAACCTCTGACCTTTTTCTAACTGTAATTTGCTTTTTTTTTTCTCTCTCTCTCTATATATATGTTTGAGATAGAAATTACATCTAAGTAGTTCTGGAATTGGCATCGGAGGAGCCGACACAGTGGAAAAGTTATCATTCGTCAATGATACGGAATGCGAATGTCAGATTGTGGACGACAGACCTCGATTTCATGTTCGAAGAACCATGTAAGAACATGTTTAACAATTATATTTCGAAATGGTTTTAATGTTGAAACACGAGGACAATTTTTTGAGTGCAATGTATTATTCTCTGCGGAAAGACAAGGTTGATCCGTTTTAGCGACAAACTCGACTTCAAAGTTCATTTTGCAGTCGAAAAGTGTACTCTTGTGTGACAAGGACCTTAATGTCTAAAGAAAGGTACCACCCAATCAATAATGTATCAAAATTCTACTGAACCCCATTGTCATTACAAATGTAGTCGACGAGAGTAAGTGAGCACTTGAACCACCACCGCCGCCTCGAGCCACATATAAAACATCTTGATCAGAGATAATAATCAAAGTGAAACACTACTATCGGTGGTTTGAAATTGATTTGCCATCATAAATATCAGTCAGGTTTTCGGGCCAAAATATCAGTCAGGGTTGATTGACCTCATTATATTGAGACATCGAACATTTACTTTGACCATTTTGTATATTATCAGAGTCAGATATTCAAAGATAGGGAGAGAAGCTAATTATTACAAAAAAAAAAAGTTTAAGTTTTGCCAATTTGCCATTGTTGTCGTTTTTTATTGTTGTTGTTGTTTCAGGTGTCTTCAGTGTCCGTCTGGATTTTCGTTACGAGAACAACCTCACGGAAGCTGTTCGTGTGACTGTTTCGATAGAGAGAAATCGTGTTTACGAATGAAAAGGGGCCGAGAAGCACTTCCGGAGGCAGACAGGAGGTTTCTGCTTCTTCTATTTAATTATTGATATCTATTCTCGCTAATATTATTTGTATAGATTATGACTCATAGATTCATGTTCGATGCTTATTTTTTTAAACAAAATATATTATTTGTTGTATTTAGGTTAATTGATTTTGAAGTCGAAACTCCAGTCATTAACCCCTTCTGTAGAGCCACGTTTATGCAACTGATTCCAACTAATATGGTTGTCTGTCTTGTGTGTGTGGTTTTTTGGGGGATATACATGTATCTGAATGTACTTGGCCTCACTTTGGAAAGGTTATCTGAAAACCAGATTGAAATTTTGTGTTTGTTGTGTGTCTGCAATTTTAATTTTGCACTATTTTAGGTTAAAAGTGATTTTTAAATGTGGCGCCACAGATTTGGAAAGGCGGGGGGGGGACTACGATAGCTTTTTTTTTTGGGGGGGGGGGGTCGTTTCTGGTTGTTAAAACTAGATTAGATCGTGGGAGAAATTAATGAATTGGTGTGTATATGCAAAACCCAAGGGGATTTACGCTTGTACCATACAATAATATTAAATAAGATTAAGCAAGATCTCAAATAGAAAATGTTGAGCTCCTACTGCCATCTGTGGATTGTATTTATGTTTTATGTTTAGGCGGGTGTTTCAGTTTTACTTCAAATCTTGACAGTTTGTACAACTTTCAAAATATGGGTTCACGCTTACACACATGTTACACCCTAACCAAAGGATAGAGCTCTGTAGTATGATAACTGATAAACCTCACAATCGGCAGTAGATTTCTACCAAAGTGTTACCATGATAAGAGAAAATGAGTATAAATGTGAATGAAGTTTGTTTTTCTAGTACTTTGAAGAGTGTGAAGAAAGCATTAGAATCAACATGTACCTAAGTTGTTATAAAAGCATAGCTAAATTATGTTCTCACCGAGAAATCTGTTCATTTTTAGGCATGGTTTGAAATGGAATTGTACGTGAAATTTCCTATTTGAAATTGCCATGATGATAAATGAATTAGAAATTGTAGTAAATTGTTATTTTGTGTTTGATCGTGCAGGTGTGTCGAGGCCAGAAGGTGTCACCATCCAGAATGTGAGCACGGACTGTACGATAACACGATGGGAAGGTGTCCAAAGAAGAGTGAACGGAAGAATGCCCATTTCGGAGGCATGGGTGGCGACAGTGGAGGAGGAGGAGGAGGAGGAAGTGGTGGTGGTGGACACAACAACAACTGGTGGAGATTCGACGAAAGGGAATGAAGTGTATAGAGAAGTATCGTACTCACGTACTGTGACCGCTATCGTGTTCTTCTCATTAGAATTAATTAAAGCAGCTCCGAGACGAGACGAGTGATGTGAGGTTCTGATGATCGATACCGATCCTTGATATAAGTATTTAAAATCTGAATGTCTGTCTCTGTGTCATGTGTAATGTGTGCTTGTGTGTTTTTGCGTGAGAGAAGTTATTTAATAGTTAAGGCTTTTTGTAGGACGATTTGTTGACTTGGGTATTATTAGTATGAAACTGGACTGTTACAATCGAGCTGCCGTCTCCCCCCCCCCCCCCCCCCCCAAAAAAAATTGTTTACTTTAGCTTCGAGGCGAAGTGTAATTGATTTGGTTTTGCATTGGTCAGGTGGAATGCATTTCGCTTCGTTTGAAGCAATTTGTGTACATAAATAACAACGAAGAAAGCAATTAATTTGTACGCAATAAATTGTTTTTTGGGGGCCCAAAGGAAGATATTCTTGGCTCTTTCTCTTTGTTCAGTCACACCTTGATGGATGCGATGTGCGTACAATGGACAATAAATAGTTAATATAAATCGAAGGTGCCAAATGGTATTTTCTAAACTTAGCTTTTTTCTTCCTTGCCAATTACTTGATGTGTTCACTATTGTACATATTAATATATACATTACACTATTCTAAAAAGATAAGAAGTGACATTTTGATTTTTGCTCATTGTGACTTTTTTGTAATTAGATTATTGCCAATTAAGTATTTATTATTATTTTTTGGCAAATATAACTGAAATACACTTGAATTATTACTATTATGTATAATGTATTGTCCAGCTTAAATTTCAGATTCATACAGGATTTTTTTTCTACTCTTAATATTTTATTAATTTACATAGAAATGTTTCATCTTTAACTGTAGAGATTATTAGCTGTTATTATATTTAAGATATTGTGTATTTTTTATGTGATAATACATGTGTCATTGACTGAAGAATGTGACGATTTCTTTTCACCTATTTGTTATCTTTAATATAAATTACTTGTCTAATTTTCTGCAGTTGTTTTTTCGTTTATAATGTTGCGATTTGATTGCAAACGTTATTAGAAACATGCGATGGTCATGGAGATCTACGGTTTCTGAAAGTTACTATTTGACAGAAACTAATTTTACAACACAAATCTACTTTCTTGCTTTTGCTACAAAAGTCTCTATTTATGATAAATTCATTAAATTATATTCTAGTAATTTTCATCATTTTTTAATTTCAACTTTTTAATAGTTATAAACTTATAATAGTCACAAAAATGAGCCTTTTAAGTTTAGACCACGTTGGAGGTAATCGATTGATTTCTTGATAAATGATGTTTTATTAATTGATTATATCGCGGGTTGCACATTTTTATGTTGCGATTTATGTTTAATTCTAGTAGAAAGTATAAGGCAAATATAAAATTTATATTGCATGATTCAAGTTGAGATCCTGACATTGTGTGTGCTGCATCTCCTCGCAATACACCATTAATAATTGCCTGATGTTTGCGTTTGAATCGATCAATAATTGTCTCTCATTCGAATACATTCTATTTCGTGACCATTGGAGCTGCTGCTTGTAATTTTGTATTCAACGTTTGCATAGCAGCAGCAGCATATTTGCTCCAGTTCTTCCATCAATGAGATTGTCCATTCACTTATTGAAAGCAGCTTTTTCATTAGATGACAAATTCTAAATGCTACACAACAACACAAATGGATTACACTTTGGTTAGTGAAATATATACATTTAGTTTCTTCTTATTACTGTTTATCATATTGAAATGCAAACATGTCTTCTTACATCGAAAATTGCACCTATTTGCAGCCATCTTGAGTTTGTATCGATCCGAAAGGGAAGAGGAACACTCGAGGTTTTGTCTGTCTTCATGGTTTCGCAAGGAAGGACTTCGAGGCTCTATTCTCTCAATCAAAGAGCTCGTCGTTTTTTCTCGATATTTACCTTTCGTAAACAGGTAAGCTAATTTTGTCCGTTGTTCCTTTTGGCTCTTCATTTTTTTACAAATATATTCTCAAACAATTAATAATATAGTGTGTTGGCAATCTACTTACGAACATCAAGAATTTGCATGTTTTTGTTTTTTTACAGAAGACGTGTTCACCATCCCTATGGACAGTTAGTTTTTGCCATGGTCGCTCTAACTGTATTAAACGTCTTCATCAGTTTAAAACTGAGCTACTTAATGGAAGCTGACCGCAATGCCGCCAGTGTCACTCGCTTAAACGACTCGCTTCTCGATTAGTTGTTTTCAGTGTCCGTCCGATTCTCCAAACTGTGTTTTGTCATCCAACGACACAAAAGAAGAAAGACCTAATGCCTTGCATTTAATTAACATGACCGGTCGTTTCAATAATTCAAGAAAGTATCGTATCCACGATTTCGTGCAAGTTGCCAACCGGTGATCTTACGCGAGTACCCATCGGTCGTTCTGTCTGGCCACGCAGACGTCCGGCGTTCAAATGGACTGGATTGCCGAAGTGAGTTGCTATTGGCAGGAATCCGTTTCGGTGGCCGTCTTTGTACCGGGAGAGGACTACGATATCGCGGTCCATTTTGTCGATTATCTACACCGCTGTTTTTCCAGTGTTTGAGCATATGTCAATTTTCATTTTGTCTACCCCGTTCAACATTTGCCGGCCACTCTTCTATCTTTGAAGTTTATAAACTTGTCCTGTGCATTACCGGAGGCCGTGACTGAAGGAGTTATTAAATCTTCGGCCAAAAGTAATACAACATTGGAGAAATTTGTTGCTTTACCCGCAAAACCACTTGTGTAACGTGGCACACAAGAGTTGTCTTGCTCCTTATGTGTATATGACAGATGTGGACGTGGTCCCGCACCTCGGACTCTGAGTCTCTGCACCAGTTTCTGATATCCAGCCTGTGAGCATTGCACTTTCGTTGTGCCCACTTACGAAGTGGACGGGACGGCATCCATTCCTGCCAATAAATCTGAACTGTTGCAATTGGTACGTCTTAAAAAAGCGCAACCATTTCATAAAATTATATTTATCAACAATCAGTTTGCCACCAATGTTTCTGTCTTGGAAAAATTACCAGAGGGTGAAGGAATCAGCGTCGCATATCCCGTGTCCAATTTCGAACTATTCTACGAGCCGTTTTAGGTGTCTCGAGACGACGTTCCTCACGATGAGAGGTTCGTCGGCTACGGTTTTACTAGGAATAATCAGGTAACAACCTTAGAAAGGTTCTAATTTTTATTCAATTTCCATTTTAAGCCAAATATTTTTTTGTCCGTTGTTTCAAGGTGTACGAAATGTTTGTTGCAAACTTCAAATTCGTGGTTTTAAACTACGCTTTTGCTGTTCATCGTGGACTGAAACGGAAGAAAACGAAGAACTCGTGGCGAGAAAAGCAAAATCGCGCCAACTCGAGACTTCAAGAGATTCGAGCGCGAGGTTTTGGCTCGGCACGGGTACGGCAGCGTGGGCCTAGATAACAAAAAGCCGAAACAGTGACCAACTTCGGCACTCATTCTGATAGCAGCAGTAGTACTGTAGAGGCCATAATTAGGTTTTATGTTTAATGCAAAATAATTTTCTAGTCTTTTACTTAAATATAGTAATTATATAATTAAAAGAAAATGTTTGGCATGCGTTGAATCCAGTTATTTATTTTTTTGAATCTATCCCCGTGTTACTTTCACTTTGCGTGTATTTTATTTTTTTATTAACTTTTTATTAAGTGGCTTTTAATATGCTTTAAATAATTGGCATGTTCCTTTTTTTTATTTAGGTTTCGGTTTCTATTGAGTGATCGTGAAGGTTTCTTCTTTTTGTTTACAGTTACATTATATGTTTGTGTTGTTGGCATACAAATATTCTAGATTGGAAGTGGATGTTAGTTAGCAATATGCGCAATCAAAAATGCGTTGCATCACTCGGACTTAGGTTAGATATTCATAGAAATGAAATTAAATCTGTTGACATCGTCATTACTTCTAATGACCGTGAAATAAAATTTTGTAAAAAGAACAAACGTTAATTAGTCATTAGGTCTGTTTTATTCGATGCAAAATAGGTTACATTTCTTAACTTATGATGAAAGTTTATCTTATTTTTTGTTCAAAGAACTACTCTTAAGCTCTATCTTATTTATGGTGATAATGTATGTCTAAAATATTCTTGTATTATCATTTTATTAACTTTAGGTTTTTAATTTAATGTTCTTTCCCCAAAAGATAAGTTTGTTTAGACAGTGGTAAACAACGTTCGATTTGATTTCATCTACTTTTATATAAAAAAATTACTAATTATTAATTGCACTGTATTATTTATTGAGTTATTAAGTCCATAAAAAGAGCAAATTCAAGAAGTCCGAACACTTATTTAAGTGTCTTCGTGTTTGAAAATAGAACATTATTTCGAGTTATTTTTTTCGTCATGGACGAATTTAAATATATGGAAAAAACCTATACTAAAGAACCGAACGTAAAATATATTTCGGGTTATTGGATTTTTCGTGTTAATTCCATTGTAATTGACACCTGTTTTATTTTTATTCTTTTTGAAATCTCTCTAGAGGCTGGTAAGAATTTTGTACCTTGCTTTCATTTTGGTAGCAACGTTTGTGTTGTGTATAGTGATTGTGCTCCAGTTGCTCATTCTCACAAATCAATCCGGGACTTATTTCGACGATTTGGAATATACGACTTTGCGGATACATTACGACAATTCTCGCGAGTACATAATCAATGATTCGGCTTTCGTGGGTGGCGAATGGCCATCACAGTCAGCATTCAATGACACGTCAAGAGTTGTCTGTCTCGCAACACAAGCGGCCATCAAAAGCTTTCATCGTGTCATTGATTCTGGCATCCCTTGGAATGGTTTAATGTCCATAGCCATATTCACCCCAAGCTTTGATCATCAGATTGCCGTCATCTAACTGCAATATCTTAGGAGGTGTTTTCAAGACGTGATGCAAAATGTGTCCATTCACTGAGTGTGTCCCATAGACCATCCTCCAGAAGAGGTCTCCAATCTATGTTCCGTTTCCATCGACTCTTTGGACTGTACGAAACCGAAGGAGGTTTTGGAGTGGCTGTTGAAAAAAAGGCCGTTGTCTATGATGTCTTGGAGGCAGCTTCTATCTTATCCACAGAACCTGATGCGTAACGTGGCACACAAGAGTTGCATCTCAGAATACGTGGTGTTGACCGAAACAGACATCATACCTAGTCCAGGAATGAGTCGAGCTTTGAGTAAGTTTGTCAACACCACACGTGCCAAAACGTGACTTATGCGTTTTCGTCATTCCCACTTACGAGATTGAGAAGAACAGCACCTTGCCGAGTTAATTAATTAATTGCGTTTAATTCAGAGTGTCGCCAAAGGTCATTCAAACTAACCTGAATAATTCTGAATTTGTTTTCTACAAGGAGGATAATTTTGAATTTGAATGTTTAGTTAGCGGACTACCGTCACCTAATATCTCATGGTTTAGACAACTCAGATCTTGGACCAAAGATCGAAACTCGTGAGCCACTAATCCGAGCTAGTCTCGATCTTATCCGACGTTTTAGGGAGCCCACCTATTGAAATTTAATTTCTGTCTGTTTCAGGTCATATCTAGAGTTTTACTGAGTGATTCTGGCTTCTACATTTGCCAAGCTGATAATCGTGCCTGGACGCTCGTTTTAAATGCTATGCTAGTTGTTCATGGTCAGTATGGTAGTTATTCATCCAGAGACATCTGATATTCTTGAAGCGAACTTACTCATTTATGTTAGATGTAGGAAGACACACTGGACTTTCCCGGGGTGGTCTCATCACAATAATTGTCGTTGCTATCGTGTGTTCCATCGCCATCGCCGTACTCGGGGTCCTGTTTGGAAGACGCATTTGTAGAGAAATGGTAACGATCGAGATTTCTGACGCACGTTTCTCTTGTTTCTAGCAAAAGCTAAGTTGTCTTATTTTTCAGGAAGAGAAAAAAGAATTTCAACTCTTGCAACAGATGCTCTTTAACCGAGGTGACCTAGGAAGTTACAATCCCGATCTGCCGCTCGAAGAGCAAGTCAAAGCATTACCTTACGACAACCGTTGGGAGTTTCTGAGAGAGCGACTGAGAATGGGTACCAGATCCTCTCTCGGCATTGTGATCATTCTTTAAATCTAACGTGTTTTTAAAATTTTATTTAGGGCAAACTATTGGCCAGGGAGCATTTGGTAGTCGTTAAAGCGGAAGCAACGAAAATAATTCCCAACGAAGACTCAACTCCCGTTGCAGTCAAAATGCTCAAAAGGTTAATACGCTTAGAATATATATGGAATATAACTGATGATTGAAAATTGTGGCATTTCTTCTAGAACGAGCCGATTTGGAGCAGCGCAAAGCTCTGGTGCAAGAACTAAAAATAATGATTCATTTGGGTCGCCACATAAATGTTAATCTTTTGGGGGCTGTCACCAAAGAACTTCATAAAGGTGACTTTTAGCATGGAAATTATCAATTACGTGTGCCGACTTTGTTATTATTTCCATCTTTTCTGCAGGTGAATTTCTGGTCATCGTGGAATACTGTCGCTTCGGAAATCTTCGTCATTTTTTATTACGCAATCGAGAAAACTTTCTCGATCAAGTGGATTGTGTAACTGGGGTCTTGACTCGTACGTCTACTAACGTCTTTGTGAAAAATGGATTTTTTAAAGACTGCCAGATTCTCCGAGTATGTGTTTCATTAAACTTGTTCAGAAACGGCTTGCTTATAATGACATGAATATTTCCACAAAATAGATCGTTTTTTTCTGCTTCACCAAGTTCGGACTCTGGAGCTGGAACTTCCGATGGCATTACTGCATCGACCCCTACGTTGGACAGTGCCGGCAGCGTGGAGAACTATCAAATTTCTGGAAAACCGACTACAGGATGGACCGTCACCACTACGGATATTATTTGCTATGCATTTCAGATTTCGAGCGGATTGGAATATCTGTCCTCCAAAAAGGTAACGATTTCATTTTAGTAGGTTACACAAGAGTTGGTTAGGCGTAGAGTGTAAATAACGAGAGTTGCGATCTGTATTGTGCATTCAGTTGGTTCATCGCGATTTGGCTTTTCGTAACATCCTTCTGGCCAAAGGAAACGTGGTCAAGATCTGTGATTTCGGACTGGCCAAAGATTGTTACAAGAAATCTTATTATCGTAAAAAGGATCACGTACGTGAAGCAATGCGACGGCCGTGGTGACTGTTTTATTCGACACGCGTTTTTTAATGGTTTTGATTTCAATTTAGGGTCCATTGCCCGTCAAATGGATGGCGATCGAATCTATCAGGTATAGTTTTTTGTACCGAAAGTGATGTGTAAGTTTTAATGTAATGTCGTCATCATTTTGGCAACGTTATCTTTAACTTTTATTCCGCTTCCAACATGAATAAAGCGTGTCGTTTGGGATCGTTCTTTGGGAACTATTTACTTTGGGAGGAAATCCGTATCCTGGTCTCGAAGTGGACGAAGAATTTTATCGCAAACTGAACAATGGTTATCGAATGGAGAAGCCGCAGTTTTCGACCGAAGCCCTGTAAATGAAAAAGACACCATTTTTTATTCGAATATATACGAAAAAGGCGTTCTACTTTTTTACTTCTAGATATGGCATGATGTTGGATTGTTGGCGACACGAACCCAAATGTCGACCGACTTTTTATAGTCTCAAGAACCACTTGACAGATATGCTCGACAGCAACGTCATTCAGGTTGGAAAACTCATTTTTTGTAGGCCCCTATACAGGATATACTTATTTAAAATTTTATCTTATTTCTTTTAGCATTATTTAAATATGAACGATAAAATCAGTGCAACGGTGGAAAATCCTCACTATATGAATATGCTACCCGTTAGTGATGAAGAATTTTCTTTGGAGAAAAGTCAACCGGATTACCAGAATGTGATCAGCACTGACCTCCAGAATGAAACGGTGCACTATTTGAACATGGCGAGTCCGACAGAAAAACGAGATTTTTCTTATGGTGATCAGAAGGTCAACAAAAGTGACGAATTGCTTCCCATGTTATCATCTACTAAGGAAGGAAACGAGGAGATGGAACATTACAAGGAACCTCCTTCGGGTGTTTGTCCCGTCAACAACCTCTCTTCCGAACAATCCTTTTGCCGAGTTACTTGGTGACGATACTAAAGGGTATTTGGATATGGGGAACAACAGAGTGGGAGATGCAAATGTGACCATTCGGCCGAGTGGAGACCAACATTACCTGATACTGATCTTGCCACCTCCGAGGTACACACAAGTCATGAACTCGGAAAATGCATTTTAAAAGTACATAAATCTAGTTATCGTGTGCCTCAATGTTATTTCAGGGTCAACATAACCTAGAGTGCAAACAAAGATCTACCTTACTCGTACATACGTTTTAAGCAAATGTATAATTCGGCTCGTTACTTAAGTGCAACTCTACCGCATAAAAAGCATTATGAAGCGGAGCCACATTTAAAGCACGCGATGTAATTGAACTAAACAACATTGTACATATTTGTTATGAACACATTTTTTGTATCATTCTCTTAATATTTGCCATCTAATATTATCATTGCTCAATTTTTTTTTAAAAAAAAGGTTATTTTATTGCTAAGCATAACAATAGGTTGTATAAATCACATAACTAACCTGCAACAATTAAAAGTGATTTTTTTTAAAAGAACTTAATTTAATTAGATGTAAAGAAGGTGTCAGTCAGCTTAAAATCTTTATTGGTTGCTTCCGTTGGACCTTCTATCTTCCCCATTCCTTTTAGATTATCAAAAAAGAGACTGATGACCAACGTGTCGATTCTTGGATTTTTAACGAGACGACCGATGCTCTTGAGGTTCGTGTCCGAAGATAGAGTGACATTCACCTTAAGAAGGAGGGACAGGAGAAGGGTGCAAAAAAGGAGGGCGTATATCATGAAAAAAGGTGGCCTGTAATCGGCACTGCTCGCAATCTCTACAGGAACACATAAATACGGTAAACAATAACACACTTTGCTCAAGAGTCAATTCCATTCGGACATTAAGACTGAGCTTTATTAGCTTTCTACAAGCTTAAAAAATGGAGTGTCAAAGTTGATTTCAAACTAGAAGAAGCAAAAATACTTTGAATTTTGATCCTCTAGTAGGTTGAGGTTCTGAGCCCTTCGTGAGAACAATCAGAGCTTTAGAAAGCATTTATTTACTTTTTTGTTTTCAAATAAACTTTGGGGAGAAAACTCGATTCTTTCACAAATGTCCTAATGTCTTGTGTTACAATATTAAGGTGATCGTGAGGGGTTTACCATCGTCCGTGGACAAATAGTCGACTAGAAACCTCGTGACGGGAGGAAAAACGGCGGTGGCCAGAATGGGCCAGATCCTCTGTTTGCCGTAATCGGTACCGTGCTTTTTGACGATGACCATTGTGATCGCATCGAACAGAGTGAAACAACTGCTCATGAAGATGGAGGCGACGACCCTCAACACCAGATAAACCCAAAAGGTCTTGGAATTTTTGCCACATTGAGGAGCGTTCAATATCTCATATTCCGAGCTCCTTTGAGAACAGATGATCGCACAGCTGTTGTAACTGTTACTCAGAAACGAACACGATTCGTGGATGTTCTTTTCTAACGGTTGGAAATGAACAAGTTCTTCAGTGTCTGTTTCCGGTGATGTCAATGGTTAGAAAGTCAAAGCGTCGCGTTGTTTTGTCGTAAGAAATACAAGTTTGAATGTTACCGTCGTCGTTCTCGTTCCGCTCTTCCGCCGACTTTATCAAAGGTATCAATTGGCACAGTGAGGCGACACCGGAAGTGAGTTCGCGTTTCATTCGATTCGATGTTGAGATCGGTGTAGAGATCGGTAGGACACAGTTTACGACAGAGAGTGAGAGGCGCGAGTTGTTTCTGTTGCCGAACAATCGTCGTTGGGTACAGTGAAAGACACCGTTAAGTTTCGACCATTCGAGTCGCAGGATAAGTGGGCTCCGTCTTCGAGGTGGGCCCCTCTGTGCACCTGAGGCACCAACAGTAAGGAAGTATGAAAAAGTGATGTCAGAGTCAAACACACTATCAGAATAATCTTGTGGCCTCCAAATTTATCAGCAACAAAACCTATAGAAATTAAACAAATCAATTGAATATAACAATTCTTTTGACTAAACATTCATTTATTTATCAATTTTTTCATCAGCGTGACGTCACAGCGAATCGATAAATAATAGAATATAAGGTTTGAATTCTAGCTTTCAATTTGAGTTAATATTCAAATTTGGCGCCAATTTGTGTCACTTTCGTAAATAGACCGTGAAGGGGGTGTGGTTTTCAACACATGGAGGGGAAAATCCCTTGGTTTTAATTGTGTGGACATCCCTTTTTCAGATATTGCGCATGTGCAATGGAGAAAAAAGTGTGTCTAAGTAGCATATGACATCTGTGAGAGACCATTAACGATTTAGACACAAATTCCTCAAAAATTAAAAAAATGTTGAAGAATGAAGTCCTATGAGAAATGTCCAAGTGTCATTCAAATTAAATAATACTAAATGGCAGCACCCTAACCTAATTATTTATTGAGAGTCACGTAACTAAAAGGTGACACGGATTGTTTTTTCTCGAAACATGTTTCACTTTCAAAAAAGACTTTCAAATATGAATGAATGGTGCAGAATTTGTTTATAATTCGCAAACATTTTATATTTTTTTCTAATATAATAAAAAATGACCTTTCTTAATTTTCTGTAGAAGAATATTTAATTCTGTTTTAAACGTATCTCATTTTAGAGTTTCAGTCGCATCCGAGATCATCATGGCCGTCGTTGTTGTTGTCGAACGCGCTAAACGGTTCGTTTTTACCGTCACTTTCTGCGTTCGTTGTAATGCGTCACCGTCTGTTTACGTGTTCAAATAATTCTATACTCGTGTTGTTTTTTATCGTGAGTGGTTTTTGTGTTGAAATGACATTATTTTGTGATGTAAATTGAAAACAAACATTGAACATTCCTCAGATGGAGGGAGAAAGGGGGGATTTACGGGGGTCGTGAGGGTCACGTGACTCGCCTTCCCAGTTAGGGATAGATATTATAGTAAGGGTTGTACTGTTTACTGTTTCTACGATTGATGAAGACGGCGATGGACATACTGTGAGTAAATTAATTATTGTCGTTCTTTTATTATATGTTCATTTTTCTCATTTGTGATCCCTTTTGCGTGCCAAAATAGTTAGGTTCCACTTGAGCTCAATAGATGGTGCTAGTTCTCATGAATTTCTCTTTTTCCTCCCTAATTGTTCATGTTTCATTTAAATTAAATGAATGAGGTGCATTTACTTGGCTCTTTTGATTTAAACAACTAGAAGAAATTATTTGCCACGTATGAGGCGTAAATAATGTCAAAAATATTCCGAATATTTGATTTTTGTTAATGCGTTTCATGGAATCTTGACTTTAACAGCTCCGTTTCATTGCAAGGTTTGTTTTTTTATGAAACCGGGTTTCCAAAAAAGTGTCTAGTGTTTCTGAACGCACCCTACGAGTAGTGTTGCACGCACGTGTATTAAATGCAAAATCAGACATTATGCACAATGACTGGATATACAATACCTAAGACGCTACTCACTGTGTTTCATTGCATCGTTTTTTTGGGGGTGGGTGGGTTGCGAGGAAGGGGCGAAATGAATGAATGAATGAATGAATGAATGAAGAGTGTGGACACCTGAAATGGGAGGTCCAATGAACATGGCGATGGGTAGAAGTGCGTGGATGATGGCCGTTTCCTGAACTGATATTCCGATCTGTCTCATGTGGACGGCCAGGTAAGGAAATATGCACGAAGTACCTATTTGCAAATGAAAAACAGAAACAAAAAACCTCATAATTTCCCGATAAAGACCAGAGTAAGGAGAGGCACCCTCCCTCCCTCCCTCAGGTGTGCCCACCCAGCTCTCAGGTGAGCACCAAGCCATGCCTCCCCATCCACTCTTATATCTGTTCTGCATCAACAAACAAACAAAATTACACTAAATAAATAAATAATTTGAACATTTTCTTGGAAATAAATGTCTTTTTATTTCTGTTCATGTTCTACAATGAATTTCATTATTATGTAAATCAAAAAGGACAAACCTTTCTCCCCTTCTTCTCTATTTTCCCCTCACCTTTTTCTCTACATCTATCTTTTAAGTATCTTTAAAAAAATCTGTTGTTCTCTCAAATGAAAAAGTAATCAACTTTTTTTGTTTTTCATTTCATATAATAAATATAATAGAGGGAGAGAGAGAGACATAAATTTCGATTGTTTTCAATTTCTCTCTTCTCCCTCTTTTTTATGAGTAATTGAGAGATCGGTAAAAAGAGATAAAAACCAATTTTAATTTATTACACATCTTTCTATTTGATTTTTCTTTTCACGTTTTTCGTTCTTTCGGTTTTCTAAGAACAGCTTAAAATTAGAAAAAGTGTTTTTTTTTCAAAAGGATATTCTTATTTGAATAACTTGTTAGTAAAGTTCCACAGGTAAAAATAACCAGCCCAATCTGCTTTTTTTCAGATTTACTAATAACTTAGTTAGGTAATTTGTAATAAAATTAAAAAAGTTGCGATAATAATTGTTAAAGATTTCTTTTTACCTGATAAATCTTATTTTAACCCGAGAAAAAGGAGGTTAAGTTAATATCTTTAAAACAAGTTTTTTTAAACAAGTTTTTAAACAAGTTTTTAAACAAGTTTTTAAACAAGTTTTTAAACAAGTTTTTAAACAAGTTTAAACAAGTTTAAAAAAAAAGATGAACGGGGGTTCATCCAAAAGTATTGTTTGTGGATTTGAAACGAAAAAAAAAGTGACCCATCGATTATTATTATGAATTGTAATCGATATTCGATTCCTTTTCAATAATTGACAATAATAGGGTAGGTAGAACTCATAAATTAACTTTTGTGGTTTTTTTTGGTTTTTACAAAATAATAAATTAAGAAAAAAATACTCACCTCCAAAGTAGGTGAATAGAAGTAATTTGAGTAAAATCAGGTGTTTGTTGGCCATTGTTGTTTTTTCTTCTGGTCACTTCTTTGTCCGTCTTCGTTATTTTCGGATGAATAGAAGATGATGATGATGATGAATCCTGTTTTTCTTGGGGGGGTTTCTACTTTTGAAATATTAATAATGTTTGGTTGTAGTTACTATTTAAAAAAACAACAACGAAGTAACAAACAAGTTTTGTTTTGTTTCAAGTTTTCAACTTTTGACGGAGAGAGAGACTCAGGTAAAGTTGTCTTTCAGCCTCTCAGATGTGTTTTGAAAGATAGGTAGGTAGATAGATAGAGAGAGAGAGATTTGTTGAGAAACAGAAATGAACTTTTGTGACCTACTCACAAAACTTGAAGATGTCTTAAAATACAGCAATTGTTGGTATTATTAACTCAATGGTGGTGGTGGTGGTGGTACATTCTTATATTTTTTTGTTCTTTTCTAGTTTTCTTTTTTTTAAGCATTTTTATAAAAATGTGTTCGCAATTCCCTGAGGCTATTCCTCGACCCACTTCCTCGGTCCTCCTTCCCGAACATACATTAACATACACACACATATACAGTATAGGCTTAAAAGGCTTTGAATTCTATGGTATTTTTTTTGTTTTGATTCGTTCCCTCGCATTCATTTCAGGTTTCAATTGTGTTTGTTTCTTTTTTTTTATTCTATTGTTTATTTGTGCAAAACAACATCAATTACTCTCCACGAACACCTGTGTAATACACTACAGTACAAGTATTTTTTATGTTTTTTTAAAACTCAGGAAGAAAATTTTAAAGCCAGCAACAACAGCAATTGAATTATTTCCTGAGAAATTAAAATTTTCAGGTGAAATATATATAGAAAGCGAGCGAGAAAGATGGGTTTCGGTCACAGTTTGATATTACCACCCCATCCCAACAAAGGGTGCCCAAAAGTGGGCTGGACTTCCTTGATTTCTTCTAAAATAATTTCAACTCAATTGTTGAGTTTTTGTCTTTCTTAAGTGTGTGATTAAGCAGTCAATTTAAGAAGAAGAAAAAGACGTTTGTTTTTTTATGTGAAGTCATTACGATTCTATTTTTTTGATGATGCAATATTAAGTATGAAAATGCATATAATATTATAAAAAATGCAACATTTGCATAGTCACCACCGTCATCATCACTAAACATCAACTCAACAACTTAAGAAAAAAAACACAATTTTTGCATCTTTCTCTCTTCTGTGCTGATTAAATGGAAGATAAGCCTTAAAAATAAGTTTTTTTTAGTTGGAAGGAGGGAGGGAGTTGGGGGGTTGAGATTGGGAACAGGTTTTTTTTTCTTGTTTTCTTTTGGGGTTTTTATCTTTTCACCTCTTGCCAACTACTCCCCCTTACAATAACCCCTTAAGAAAAATAACCCCTTAAGTACACTTTCATTCTGGTTCTATTTTTTACAATTTTTCTTTACTTTTCAAACAGAATATTTTTCCTCCTATCTCCTCCTCCTCCTCCTCCTCCTCCTCCTCCTCCAGTCTAATCCTAAGTTTTCTCTCAATATTGACGACGATTGCATAATATTAAATAAAAAGCAGCAGCAGTAAGTAGTACGTGGTGTGTGCTGCTGGTGCCGTGGTTGGTATATATACAGTAAATATAGGCCTATGTGTATTTAGATACAACAAATCTCCCCGTGATCATCATCGTCTTCATCATTTTTTCGTCTTGTTGTAAATGGTGTGTTTCTATGGTTCACAAAAAGAGAGAGAATTTTTTTTGTTGATTTTGTCAATGTTGATAAAAAAAATATTCCGACATTCATAAAAATTCATATTCAAAAAAATGTTGGAGAATCTGTTTTTGTGTTGTGTAATATGTCACAAATTAAACCGCAATTGGTTTTTTTTACCTTCCGGAATTACAAATGAAAATCCGGTCTTCATATAAAGGGCTATAGAATTATATTTATATATATATATATATATATATATATATATATATATATATATATATATATATATATATATATATATATATATATATATATAATATATATAATATATATATATATATATATAATATATATAATATATATATATATATATATAATATATATAATATATATAATTTCAACATTAGTAGAGTTTGGCGAATGATTTGACATTTACAAATAGTCATTTTTAGAACAAATATTTCAAAATAATCAGTTATGAGACTAGAAGACGTAAAAAGGAATCAAAACAGTTTCATGGTCTACTTTTAAATTGAATGCAAAACGTGTTTTTTGGGTAATTTTTCTAAAAAAAAAAATTGGAAAAGATATCAATGAAAGACGTGATTATTTAACTCTTCTAGTTCCTAACCAATTTCGTGCTTCAGTTGAAATAAATTGAACCGAAACAACGAGGAGAAAAGTAATTCCGACAATTCAAACTATTTTTAATAATAATTGTTGTTTGTTGGTCATATAGGAAGAGAGTAGGTGGGTGTTGGTTATTTACAAATATTGTTTATTTTATATTATTGTATTTGTAGATTTTTTTGTGAAGTTATTTTTTCCAATTGGGGAATTAATTGTTTCTGCCAGAATGATGCTGTCGAGGAGAGAGAGAGAGAGAAAGAGAAGATGAAAAATGATTGAAAAGAACCCTTTCTTTGAGGAGGAGAAGACCCTCACATTTTTTGTGCGTGTCATCGTTTGGTGGCGTTCGGTTGTCAAATGGATTGAGAGAATCTATCGGCACCCCTCTTTCTTGCTCTCTCTCTCGCCTCCTCCTCCCCTTGGTTCACCTTCGTAGCCTCCTCCTTTATCATCACAGGAGCCGCTTTCAGGTTACTTGCAGAGAAATGATGCCAATAATGGATTTGGCTTCTCAGCGGATGGGTGATGGTAATAACAGGAAACTTATGTTGGTCGTGACTGGAGAAGAACAAGAAATCGTCATCGTACACAGTGACAATGAGAGCGGCAGCAGTGGACATGGCCTCAGTGGACAGTTCGTACCGTTGTCCATCTACAACGTGACTGAGGAACACTTTGTGTCCACGGCTCTCATCGAAGTGTCTAAAGAATTGAGAATTCCTCTCTATTCCATCATATTTCTATTGGGAGTGTTAGGAAATTCTTTGGTCATTGTGACGTTGACACATAACAGACACATGCTGACAGTGACCAATGTCCACCTCTTGAATCTGGCCATCAGTGACCTTCTAGGTGTCTTCTGTATGCCTTTCACACTGGTCGGGTCCGTCCTAAGGGAGTTCATCTTTGGTGAGATCATGTGCAAGATCATTCCCTACCTTCAAGGTGAGGATTATATTAAGGGCCATAAGGACTCTTTGAATTCCCTTTTATAATTAACTGAAATCACGTGTGGCCCAATTAGGTTTCAATTTGGACAATTTCATTTATCATATCTGTCAGGTGACCACTGGTCAGTCTGTAGGAGACTTAGTTGAGCTTTTTGTTTTCATTAAAAAGCAACTTTTTTAAAAAAAAAATTTCAACTTTATTTGAAACTAGAGGAGTAAAATATTTTCATCATGAATTTATAGCCATTTTTCTTGTATTTTCAAATAAAAAAAAGTCCTAAAACCCTTTTGGATAGCAAATTGACCAATTTTTTTAAAAAAAACTGCCATAAAAGTTTTATTTTGATCATAAAAATGCCATTATTTTTCAATAAATTACTCTTCTAGTTTGAAATAAAGTTTGAATTTATTTTCTAAAACTGCCTTCTCACTCAATTCAAGGCATATTTATTATGTTTAAAGAGGTAAATGTTGATTTTTAGGTTCGCTTTTTATTGATAAATTATTATAAATTAGATTCAATGGCCCACGTGCGGTGTCTTAAAAAGGAATTCTGTTTTCATATATTTTTTTTTACCTGAGGTTTAGGAATAGAACAATGGAAGAAGGAGGGAGGATTCTGTGTGTATGGTTAGTCTATAATTTAACAAACAAAAAAAACAGTTGATCATTACCCGATTTCAACACCATTTGGTTTTGAAGGGTGGTTCATTCGTTCTTCTTCTATTTTGAATTACGGACTACAAGTTTTGTAGATTGTGATGGTGAAATGTACTTTGGTTTCGAGGTTTTTTTATTATTCACTTTTTCAATCATCCTCTGTGAAGGAAGAGGATAAGGAGGTCCGAATAATGGAAAAACCGATGGTTTTCTTTTGCAACAAATAACAATGTTGTACAATTGAATCTTGATTAACCAAATCTTAGTAATCCGGATGGCTTTTTATCATAATCTAAGGGATTTTTTTAAAGTTTATCAGTCTTTTTGACTTCCAGTCAAAAACAGACACAAGATACAGACCACTTTTCGACTGCAGAATGTCATTACAATGTATTTTCTATGGAAAAACTCAAGGTGGTTGTTTTTGTCGACAACCCTGACTTCATTTACAGGCGTCTGTGCAGCTAGCATTAGAATTTTGTTTGCCCCGCCCTTTTATGACATCGGACCAAGTAACAAACCAATTAGAAATTGATGACGCTCATAAAAGAGTGGGACAAACGAAATTCTAGTGCTGGACACAGCTGCCTGTTTTCATTTTGCAGTCGAAAAGTGGTCTGTGTGCTCAAAGGCCTTAAAGTAAAAAGAAAACCCGGCGATTATCCGGACGAGATTTGATTCTATTTAGTCCGGATAATCGAGATTGTTACAGGATGATGGATGTTGATGATTTTACACAGCAACATTCATTGTTAGTTAAACAATTGTAACATCCCCGTTTCCGTAGGGTTAGTAGAGAGATCTCTACTAGCCATCTAGAAGTGTCGAATGGATGTTGATGATTAAGTCTTTCGGTCTATTGGCTCCTGTGTTGCTACTTAACCACCAGGGACACAAGGGTCGGTACCTCAGGAGACCTGTGGTAGAGAATATTGTAGAGATGTCGTCTTACACTCGGCTGCTGGAGACTTCGTTGTCCGGTGGAAACATCGGCTACGTGGCGGCTATACTTCTAAGTCCCACTCCCATAAAATGACTGAGTCCACACATTGAATTCGTATGATGAAAATGCTCTTTTATTCAATAAACAGAGAGTCCTGTAGATTGAGAGATATCGCATCGGTCTTAAGCATAAAGACGGTCTGTCCGATCTGCCTGATCTATCCGATCTGTCCTCTCAATCTACAACCTCTTGTATTTATACTCCAAATACAATATAAACATCTGATTATGATAACAAAGGCTCCAGGTGTGTCCAAGTCTCTTGGACACACTCGGACCTAGAAGTGAACTATCACTTAACAAGAAAACGAAAACATCTATAAGATGTATAAATTATAACAATACAGAAGGATGTACGATCATCCTCCTATTAACAATTTGTAAAGATTCTCACGTCCAAAAGTTCTGCATCGATGGTTCTTCTAGGATCTATCCTATTAACCATCGATGTAGTACTTTTGGGCTATTCTTCTCATCTTGGAGGGCAGGGAGTCATCGTCGTAATGACCTCCCGGCCACCCCCAAGCATGAGGTGAGAACCTTTCATCGATACAACTTGATTACAGGGTGTCTACAAAAACGGACGAATTCTAAACGGTGAATTCGTTACACCCCCCAACTAGTTTAAGAGTACGTCCCTGTACTCTCAAAAAGTTAACTATTGAAAATACCCGTTGGTATGAAAATCTATATGATAAAAATTATAATCCCGTTGGATGATAAAATTTAAAAATCACAGCTCGTGATACTAATAGCATCTCGCTATTTTAAAAATTCCCGCTCGGAATTAAAAGCAATTCTAAAAATTGACAAATAGGCGAAAGCCTATCAAATTACAAAAGGGACAATCCCCTAATATAAAAACTTCTATAAAAACGCAGGCAACTGCCTTAAAAACTACTAAAAATAAATAGACAACGGTCTATAAAAATAAATGCGAACGTGCATTAAAAATACCAAATACAAAAGTATAAAACGCAATACTAAAAAAAAAACAAACAATCAGGATTATGGAGACAATATTACAACCCAGATTCTTGCTAATACATCTGGTCGGCCCATCCAATTGCAGGGCTCTCAGGTCCTCGACGAAGTTCCATTTCGAGGAACTCGGCGGCTCCAGCCGATCCCTTGTAGTAGCGATGACTTCGGCGACCCTCTGCATGACTGGTGGCCTCATCGAACATGAGATAGGGACGGTCATCGTGGAGGGATGGCCTACGAATCGGGTTCCTGATGATGCGAATGGGACGATCTTGATCCCATCGAAAGAACTGTCGCATCCACCGGCGAATTTCGTCGTCGTTTTGTTCCAGATGGAAGACATCGTTGTAATAATGCACTGTTGTCTTGTCCAGCCGATTGTTGATCACCAAGATGAGCGACAAAGCCCGGACGACGAGTACGACGATAAAGACCTCTGTGTCTGCAGGAAGAGAGTTCCTCGGTGGGGTCTCATTACTCTCGAAGAGCCCCAGGTACAGATGGCGACGCGGCGTTCGTTTGCGCTGCCATTGAACAAATAAATTGTTCAGTATCGTCTCATCCTCTCGTGTACTCCGGTGTGGCTTCGTGATGGGCTTACCATCAGGGACCTTCAAGGACTCCGTGGGGGCCCCCAATGGTAACCCCAGACGCTCCTTTACTGGCCTTCGTTTTGGCACAGCACCCATAGCCTTGGTCGACTCGTTCTTTGCCTTGGTTTCGATCCCGACAGCTTCTGTTGCTTCGGGAAGCGTCGTGGAAGCCCTAGGACACCCAGGAGCTTCTACTTCGCTCCCGGCGGCTTCCATTTCGCTGCTAATGACGACGTCATCCTTGTAAAGATGCCCCTCCGTTCGTGGGCAAATGTCACGAAGCGTGATAGCATTGTTTGGGGCTTTGCAGAAGAAACTCTTAACCTCAGAGCGAAGTTTGGTCCTCAGGCCTCTGCTGGGACGGTTTTGTTCAACGAGAGGCCTTGGCTGCCTCCAACGTCGAACGCCGCGTACCAGCAGGTCTTCTGGGAGGCCTGAATCCCGAACCTTACTGCGAAGAGTTGTTTCCTCTCCCCAAATTCTGCTGTCGTACAGAATGACTCGTTCACCATCGTTCGTTTCATACACGTTATTCGTTAAGGAGAGTCCCTGCTGATGGTATGCAACGGCCAGATCGACTAACTGATGCAGTTGCTCCTGATATTTTGCCCTTGGATCTGTTGTAGGACTGTCCACACTCTTGTTGGTGGTCTTCAACTGGACATAAGTCCTTGCAGCTTCCGGCTCGGCAACCTCTGGCTCGAGGAGATCCATCCCCTCTTCATCAATATAGAGCACGTCGTTATCTTCGTCGTTGTTGCCTTGCAACTTTTTCGGGACTCCCTGTGACACGGAGATCATCATCACCTCGGCTTCATCGATCTTGATGGTCCGGTGGTTGAGGTGGGCCACAGCGGACTCCGTGAGCCCTTCCTCACGTCGACGCTTGGCTTCTCGGTGTCGCCTGCTTGGCTTGTTCTTCTTCCGCTCCAAAACCTTGATGGGAGCGACTTCTGCGGCAGGTGGGCTGGTGAGTGGCACTGGTCGTTTTAGTGACGGCACGGCTACCTTCACTTTTGCTGCTGCTGGCTCTACCAGCTCCATGTAGGCTTTTTCTGCCTGTTTCAGGGCGGCACTCTTGCGGACGTATTCGCCTTTTTCGTTCCAGATTTCGTTGACGCTTCGGTGCGGTACTGGAGGTCGGTTCCGACGACTGTGGCGCTCCCAATCTGCAGGGGTCCACTCGCTGGTGTCGTTCGGATCACTTTCTTTGCCCCATTTTCTTGGTTCTGCGCCTCCGGGAGCAAACTCTCCGGGCTTGATGGCGTTAAAGAAATTAGGCTGCCCAGCCCCAATGACTCCTGGCAAAATCTTGGCCTTCTGTTCGGCCTCTTGGCGCTTTGTCATTTTGGGTGCGGCTTCGCAGGTCCACAATCCATCGGCGATCTCTTTTTCTAATGCCACCGCTGCAGCATCGAAGATTAGTTTGGATCCGCCTGGTATTGGTACGATGGAACTCGGTCTAGCCTCTTCTCGCTGATCGAAGTATCGTCCTCTTTTGTGGGCACGACCCTGCAAGGTGGGCCCACGGACACCGTGACCCCAACCCTGCCTGGTAGTGGTCACTTCTTCGTAGAGATTTGCTAACGGCGACTGCATAGTCGTACTCCTTTTTGAAAAAGACAAAGAACAAGTGTTTGGATCTCGGAGCCCGAAATTCACATGCTTTTCTTGGCTCCTTCTTACCTCTTCCGATCCATCTTTAGATTTTCCCTTATTCTTTTCGTTGAAGTTTTGCACAAACGAAATAAAACTTCCGAAATTTTTCACCAATAAAATAAACTTTTCCGTTGTTTCGATGAAGTATTCCAAACAATTTTTTAGAAGAAACCGATAAGTACCCAAAAAATGGCCGTTATCGAGAAGAAAGCTTCCAAAATGGTAAAGATACCAAAAAATAGTGCCGGTACATGTGTATAGCACATGGGCACAACTGTCAGTCGTGAAGAAGATAAACAATAGGACCCGGATCCATAGTGGTGCGAGGCTAGTTGACAATTCACTGAATGTATCCCTCCGCCCACGTGTTCCTTTCCTGCTGGGTAGCGTCATTGACCGCTCCCTGTTTACTTCCTCATTTGAGATGCCATCTTCCTCTGTGGCGTCACTAGCATCGATATTATCGTTTATTTTTGTTGTTTCATCGATAACTTCCGCGTTTTTCACCTCCATTTGAAATTCCATCGGCGAATTTACATCTTTTTCGTCGATTTTCATCGTTCCTTCAGGAATTTCGCTGATTTCTTCAACAAATCCAATGGTTTCCATGGTAAAATTCGTCTTATTACCATATTCTCTGGTGAATTTCATCGCATCTTCGTCAGGTAAGTATGAGAATTGCTGCTGGTTATCGTCTGCTGCCATTTTTCTTCTAATTTCGACGTTACGGTCAGAATGCTTTCGGATTGCTTTCGTAATTATCTCAATTTCTTCTTCATCCTCAGAAGATTCGATCCAAGCATTTTGGCATCTGCAGTGCCCACAACACCTCTTCTTACGCGAAGGTAAGTTTTTTCTTGACAAACGCTGTCATTTCTTTTTCTTTTACAGGTTCCGATTCAGATTCTTCTGGCGATGAGTTACCCATGGACTCCAGGGTGTCTCCAGTCGTTGGAACATTGGGTCCGTCCTTTTGGTAAGTCTCATATAGTGGTCTCAGGTTTGCAACGTTTACAGAGTCCTCCACTAATCTTCCAGCTCGATTCTCGTAACTCAATCGGTATACGGTGTCCGATACTTTCGACACAATCGTATATCCCTGTCTCCATTTCGTTAAGAACTTCTTGTTCTGTCCAGGCCTGATTCCCATGTCTCGTACAAGTACTTTCTGTCCGATTTGGTACTCGTAAGGCTTCTTATGCCTTTGGTCGTAGTACTTCTTTCGACGATCATGTGCTGCTTTCAGGTTCGCCCTGGCTGTTCTTAGTTCTTCTTCTTGGCGTTCTTCCGCCTGTTGTCGAACGTCCACGAGGTTTCCTGCCTCGTTATCCACGATAACTGGTCGTTCTGGAACTAAGGTGTCTACTTTAGTTCTGGGCTCCCTCCCAAACATGAGTCTGTACGGCGTAAACTTCGTGGATGAATGTACAGATGAGTTGTACGATTCCAAAACTTCATCCAGTTTCGTTGCCCAATCAGTCTGGTTCTTCGCAGGAGTCAGATACTTTTTCATAGTCTGAATAATGCTTTTATTCGTCCTTTCGGCGAGACCATTACTTTGCGGATGGTAGGCAGTTGTTGTTTCGTGCTCTATCTTGTTTATTTCCAAGAATTCTTGAGTGTTCTTTGCAACAAACGGCGTCCCTCGATCCGAAATGAGTTTCTCTGGTATCCCGAAGATTTTCTTTACGTCTTTTGCTAGGAAGTTCATTACGATTAGTGCGGTTGTGCTTTTTACTGCTTTAGCAACGCAATATCGAGTGGCGTAATCGACTGCCAACAAGATGTGCTTGTTTCCTCCAACCGACGGTACTAATGGTCCAATGAAATCCATTCCCCAGCAATCACAAGGCTTTCCAATGGGCATTTCTTGAAGGAACCCTTCAGGTTTCTCCGTACCCAACTTGTGTAATTGACAAATCTCACATGATCGCACATATTCGAATATGTCGTGCTTCATGTTATTCCAATAAAATCTTTGCCTGGCTCGATTCCAGGTCTTAGTTTGTCCTTCATGACCAGCATCGGGCTCGTCATGGCATAATCTCATTACTTCTGGGATGAGATGTTTTGGAACCACATTCACGAGTGTGGGTACGGAACTTCCGTGAAACACACAAGCGAACAACTTGTTGTCGTAATCGCAAAACAACTTATGAAGAGGTGACTCCGGTTGGTTACGCAACTCCTCACGAATCTTCAAAATCTCTGGGTCCAATTTTTGCTCCACCTTCCAATCCCATTGTAAGGTTACATTAAAGATCACGCTGTCATCTAGGTCTTCCGCTTCTGGGATGGCCTTCCAGTTAACAGGTACTCCTGCTGGATATCTCGAGAGGCAATCGGCTTCGATGTGAAGTTTCCCCTCCTTGTAGATGATTTTGTAGTCGTACTCCTGCATTAGCAGCTGCCAGCGACCAAGTCTTCCTTCCAGACGTGCTGCAGTTTTCATGTAGCATAATGCATGGTGATCCGTCACAATTGTAAAGGGCTTCTGGAACAGGTACGGCCGGAACTTGGTGACTCCATAGATTACTGCTAGGCACTCCTTATCCGTCGTACTGTAGTTCTTTTCCGCGTCCCTTAGAACTCTGGAGACACTTCCAATGATCTCCTTTCTTCGTTTATCCTCTGACTTCTGGTAAAGCATCGCTCCAATTCCGTATCCACAGGCATCAGTATGCATAAATATTGCAGCCTTCGGATCATATACGGCAACCAATGGAGATTTCGACAACATATTCTTTAGCGTGCGGAATGCGTTCTCGCAGTCAACTGACCATTCGAACGGTATATCTTTACCCGTAAGGTCTGACATTGGCTTCGCTATGTTGGCAAATCCAGGTACATGCTTTCGATAATAACCCGCCAATCCAAGAAAACTTCTGATTGCGGTTACATTGTCAGGAACTGGGAAGTTCTTTATGGCGACAACCTTATCTGGATCTGGCCGAATTCCATCAGGCGAGATCAGGTGTCCCAAATACTTCACTTCTTGGAATCCAAAGAAGCATTTCACTGGATGCAACTTCAGGTTTGCTGTCCTCAGCAGGTCCAAGATAGTTCTCAGTCTTTCCAAAAATTCTTCGAACGTTCTTCCAAACACTACGATGTCGTCAAGGTAGACAAGGCACGTTTCCCATTTGTGCCCGGCGAGTAGGATGTCCAATGCACGTTGCATAGTGGCAGGAGCGTTTCGGAGTCCGAAAGGCATTCTTACGAACTCGAACAATCCTCGATGAGATGTAAATGCGGTCTTCTCGATGTCGCTTTCTTCCATCTCGAACTGCCAGTATCCACTCTTCATATCCAGCGTTGCGAAGTAGCATGCTCCTCTCATGGAGTCTAATGCGTCATCAATCCTCGGTAATGGATAAGTGTCTGCCTTTGTAATCGCGTTCAACTTCCGATAATCTACACAGAAACGGTAGGAGCCGTCCTTCTTCTTTACAAGGACGATGGGCGATGCATACGGCGATTTTGATGGCCTTACAACCCCAGATTTCTTCATCTCCTCTAGCGTCTCATCAATTACGATGCGTTCCCCAGGCCCGCATCTTCGTAACGTGTCTCGAACAGGTAAATTATCTCCAGTTTCGATCTTGTGTTTGGTCAGATTCGTAGCTCCCAGGTCCTTAGATGAAAAGGCGAAGATCGGTTGGAACTCCTTCAGTAGGATCGTCAACTCTTCTCTTTGATCATCTGTCAGTTCAGGACCAAGTTGAATTTCTTTTTCAAAATCAACGGGTGCTTCTCCGATGTCTCTAAAGTTTTCCTCTTCGGAAACTTTGCAGGCTTGCTCTTCTTCTAGTTCTTCTAGAAGTTCGAAGTGTCCAATAGTCTCGCGGTCTCCAATCCCCACGGACTCCAGTGTGGTATTCAGGAGTTGGACTTCCAGTTGTGATGTTCCATTCCCTTGTAGCACACTGCTGGCCACAACGATGCCTTTTCTATTAAAGAGACTATCGTTCGTTTCAATCATGAGTACTTCGTTTTCCTCAATGATCCGCCCTGCAGCTACTTTGAGGTTCAAAGCCTGGCCCGGATTTAACGTAATCCTTCCTTGGGCTTTTACGCAGCTTTCCTCTCTAGCTTTTATGGCATAGGAGTTATCCAGATGGCTATTCTGAGCACATCCCTCCTCTTTTAACTCTTTGAAGAAATTCCAGGGAAGGCTACTACGCGCACTTCCTTTCTTCAGCAATTCTCGTGTTCCTTCGTAGAACATCTCATTAGCAAAGTAGATCTTGGAGGTCTTCATGGAAATGATGAGATCAAATGCAGCTCCCAGGTCTCTCCCCAGCAGTGCTTCTCGTTTTCCATCTATGATGAGCATCCTTGCCGTTACTTGCTTTCCGTTCAACTCGAACGTTGGCCACAACTGACCAAGTACCTTAATCGGTACCCCTCCTACTGCGCCTAATGCAGGTGCATTCCGGATTGGTCCATATCGAAGTCCGTACTCTTTGGCCATTGTGCCTGACAAGATAGTGAACCCAGTTCCGCTATCCGCCAAAAATCGAACTGGTGTGCCGTCAACCTGATTGGTAATCTTGGCAACACTCTCATCGGGCGTAGTATCTCCTACCTCGATGAGTTCGCATGAGGTGAGTAGGCTGTCTACAGTGATTTCGACACTCTTTCGACAACAAGCCCTACTTCTCAACAAATCTCCAACTTCAACGGATTCAATAACCTCGCTGTTCGCAGGGATCCTGCTGGTATCATCTCCTCTACCGATAGCTGCGTTTACAATAGCCTTCTTGGATTTCTTAGCATCAGTTTCGGCCTTGCCCCAGGCAATAACATTGGATGTTACATCTTGAGGGATTTCCTGAGCAACATTGCTTATCCCCGGTATACATGCCGCAGAATTCTGTTGGGTTCTTCCCTCAATTCCGTCTGGCACCGCAGAATTCTGTTGGGTCTTTCCCTCAATTCTGTCTTGATGAACTCCAGTTTCCATGGCTTCCACAATTCTCTTTGCTTCCTCCAAGCTATTCGCGTAAACTACCATAGCTTTCGTAGGTGACCAGATGATGGGTTCCGGAAATATCTCCTCGATGATTTCTCCCCTTCGACCAGTATCCTTTCGCAGCTTCTTATTTTTTCGTGAATTCCGTTGTCGTTTTCCATTCGTAATGCCGACTAACAACTCCGACGATTGCTCAGGGAGTCCTTGAGTGTCCAAATCACATGGTCTCTTCGGTGCTCCAGCCTTTGGTCTAGTTGTGGCGACATTCGAAATGCCGACTAACAACTCCGACGATTGCTCAGGGAGTCCTTGAGTGTCCAAATCGCATGGTCTCTTCGGTGCTCCAGCATTCCGTCTAGTTTTAGTGACATTGGTAGCTTCGCTCACGCCCCTATTCCCCCCCAACAAAGCTTTGTCCACAATGTTTCGGGAATTGGCGATCGCTGTTTCGTTTCGATTTTGTCGTTTTCCAGAGGGTTTTCCGTTCTTAAAGGGCGGTAGGCCCCTCTTTACTGCCACCCTTTCTAGTTTAAATCAGCCGGGTTTTCCTCTCGCAGGAACTTCTTCTGCCCGTTCTCGCTGACGACAAAATACTGCTGGCCATTTTTCCCAGTGGCCATTCCATGTTGAACAAGTCCAACGGTTCCATCCGCGACTACTTTCTTTGGGCAGTTTCTTGAAAAGTGACCCTTCTCGTGACAGTGGTAACACTCCACTGTGCTGAGATCTTTCAGGGTTTTACTTCCATCTTGCGTTTGCTGACCATTGTAGTTCTTCTTCTGCGGATATCTTTGGTTCCATTTTCGACCTTGTTGCTGATTCGAGTTCTGGTTGGTCTTCTGTTGCGCTTGGTTATTTGAATTTGATGGAGTCGAGTTGTTCGTTGGGTCCGCTTGATCTTGAGTAACAACCGCGTAAGAACGTCCTCCGTCCATTACTGCTTGTGTCTGTTTGACATTTTGGCGTTGGTTATTCTTCTGTGGACCCTTGGAGACCTGGGTCGTCGTTTGTTGACCCATCGTTCCTTCCGGTATCCATAACCCATCAGCCATCAAAACTTCCTCGGTATCCTTGATATATGTCGTGTACAGCTTCAGATTGCCATTCGGTGCATTCTGTGTAGCATTACGTATAATCGGATGAAGTTTCTGCCGAAATTCCACAATCCGGTATTTGTCGGTTACCCCCGGTAACACTTTTCTACTCAAGTCAAGGTAGCGACCCAAAAACTGATTGGTGTCCTCTCCTTTCCTTTGGAGCATGGTATCCAACCTCAGCTTCAGTTGCACTAACTCGTCTCGACGTCCAAATCTTTCAATTAACTCGCTCCGTATGAAGTCCCACGTGGTCTTTCCTCGATTTTCTTTGTAGAAATTGGATAACCAACGTACTACGTCCCCTTCTACCGCCTTACGTAGGTAGTAGGTCTTGTGGACGTTGCTCCAGTCCTCCAGATCTGCGATACTCTCGTAGTCCTCCAGAAAGGTGTATACAGACGTCAATCCTTTGAAGGTCTCCAGATTCCGGAGTGGGTGAAGACTCTTGTACTTCCCATCCAACTCCTCACAGGTCCGATGACGATTACAAATTGGATTTCCTTCCAGCTCTTCTACGCTGGGATCCTCACTTGTTAGGCTTTCATCCTCTAGCTGGTCCGGGTTCTCTCTCCGTAGAATAGGAGTCTCAGGTAGGCGACCTCTCTGGGTCCCTCCACTCTTCTTCAGCATGAGCGGCGTCTGGAATACATTAACCTGTCTTAGGTTTTCAGCGTGGGCCGACGAGGGCTCCCCTTCAGTGTCCAATCCAGGAATCACTGTATGACGCTGAGATTCAGCGTGGGCCGACGAGGGCTCCACTCCGGTATCCACTTCTCGGACTACCGTATGACGCTGAACTGTACTTACACCACGCCCGCTCCGGAGTAACATCGATCCTGATGGTTGCTGGGCTTCGAACCAGGCCATCAGTCTCTCCCGTCTTTCAGCACTTAGATTTTGAAGGATACCTTCAAGTGGATCTTCTCCATCCATTTGGTTTGTATCGTCCTTCTCCCGTGTCTTCGACTTCGATTTCGGTCTGCCTTTCTTTCCTTTACCACCTGGTGTAACTCCGACATCATTGGTATTCTCTACTGGATCTGTAGTGAGGTACCCCGCACCTCCACCATTTTGTAACATCCCCGTTTCCGTAGGGTTAGTAGAGAGATCTCTACTAGCCATCTAGAAGTGTCGAATGGATGTTGATGATTAAGTCTTTCGGTCTATTGGCTCCTGTGTTGCTACTTAACCACCAGGGACACAAGGGTCGGTACCTCAGGAGACCTGTGGTAGAGAATATTGTAGAGATGTCGTCTTACACTCGGCTGCTGGAGACTTCGTTGTCCGGTGGAAACATCGGCTACGTGGCGGCTATACTTCTAAGTCCCACTCCCATAAAATGACTGAGTCCACACATTGAATTCGTATGATGAAAATGCTCTTTTATTCAATAAACAGAGAGTCCTGTAGATTGAGAGATATCGCATCGGTCTTAAGCATAAAGACGGTCTGTCCGATCTGCCTGATCTATCCGATCTGTCCTCTCAATCTACAACCTCTTGTATTTATACTCCAAATACAATATAAACATCTGATTATGATAACAAAGGCTCCAGGTGTGTCCAAGTCTCTTGGACACACTCGGACCTAGAAGTGAACTATCACTTAACAAGAAAACGAAAACATCTATAAGATGTATAAATTATAACAATACAGAAGGATGTACGATCATCCTCCTATTAACAATTTGTAAAGATTCTCACGTCCAAAAGTTCTGCATCGATGGTTCTTCTAGGATCTATAATATTAACCATCGATGTAGTACTTTTGGGCTATTCTTCTCATCTTGGAGGGCAGGGAGTCATCGTCGTAATGACCTCCCGGCCACCCCCAAGCATGAGGTGAGAACCTTTCATCGATACAACTTGATTACAGGGTGTCTACAAAAACGGACGAATTCTAAACGGTGAATTCGTTACACAATAATATATAGGCCTATCACACTGTATGTATTATAAACCTGAAAAACTGTTTTGACAGATGCACCTTCTCATCATAATCATCATTATAATCGTTATTCTGGTATTGATTATCGAATTTGAGCATTTGTAGGAGATTCTTTTTTTTTATTATAAACATTCGAGGGCGTGTGGGTGCGACGACATTGATTCTATTGTAACGTAAATGACCACCAGTTTTCGATATTTGGATCTACAATATTGAACAGACGGCTTCCGTTTTCTATATTTTTTTTTCAAACCAAGGAAAAAAAAGATACTCTACGTCTGTCGATATTGAGTTTTTGGTTGGACACACATTAATAATGTATTAGTTAGAATAGTTATGACGTATTTGCCTTGTATCAATCAGTAATGAACTGAAAGTTGTCACATATACAACGTTTATTATTGCCATTTTTATTTCCCTCAGATTGACTGCGAAAAAATCCTTTTTTTGAATTACTTTTATAAGTTTATCTAACTTCCTTTTTTATTTTGCAAACTTGTAACAAAATCAATGATGAAAATAAACAAGAAACAACTCGAAATAAGAGTTTTTATTTTATTTCTTCCTGAAGTTTCTTTGAGAGAAAAAAAACATTGCGTAGGCGAATGAATGTTTGGTGGCCCGTGATTAAACTGTACCAAATATCATTCATCTATATTCTATAAGTCCAAAGTTGTTTAATTATGCTGAGAGGCGGTACTAATTAGATTTGAAATCGAAAATCAGTACTATAGTTAATGGGTTAGCTTCCAATTACACCGAAATGAGTCTAAAGAAGGGCAGAACTTCTATGTGTACCATGTACAGAGCTTCTTTTTTAAATGATGGGGAAGATAGCTGCTTATAATAAAGGGCCACATTCACACTATTATTATACTACATGGTATTTAATACGTACATTTATAGGGAAATGTTTATTACAATATATAGAGGTGGAACCAATGTTAAGTTTTGTTTCTACGGTGGTGGTGGTGGTGGTAGGAATATACTGTAATATGCACTACTACTGTAATATTTAATAATGGCATTTGTTGTCACCATGACAAAGCTCTTTACTTTGAATGACATTTGTTGTGACATAATGCACCTTCATTAATGGCTTACAATAAAAACACCACATCAATGTTAATGGTGGAAATATGGAAAGGATTGAAGGAGAGATGAGAGGTGGTTATGATGAACTTATGACTTATGGACATCACTGACTGTCAACTATGGTCATATACTGTAATAAGACGCATCAAGAAAACGGGACCAGGTTTGGAGAGGAAAAAACAAACCGAATTATAAGAAAAGGAAAGTGTCACAGGTTGGGCAGAAGATGACTTCATGATTCCTTAGAAAAACTTAAAAAGATATGAATGAGGTTCTTTCTTTTTCTCTCTAGGCTAAACGTGTGTCAGTCAGTGACCTTAACTTTTTTTTTGATGGGGGGAAAAAAGAAGACTAGAAGAGGCTTTTTTGTTGGTTGGTTGGTTTTCTGACACAATGTGTTAACGTCACAAAGTGAAGATTGGGAGACAGACTAAAAAAGAGATGGTTCTCAAGAGGCCCGAAAAAACCCAACCACCACCACCATCATATATTAACTAAGATACTTATATACATGAAGCGTCCTCTTCAGTGCTCAAATTTACCTTATATATATATATTACTTACGATTCAGTCAACAAAAGAGGCGGTTTTTTGTTCTTTCTCCACTTATTTTTTAAGCCTGATTCTTCAATGTCTTCTATACAGTACATATATTACTTGATGTAAGTTCTTAAATGCACCGTGTTTGTTTTACAAATTTGATAGATATATGGAGAGCACACAGGTCTTTCTAGTATAAATATGTATTTATAGCAAATAGAAGCCCCTCTTTTGATGTGTTTTATTGTCCGTTCACATGTGTGTGTATGTGAATAATGTCATATTTGTGTCTTTGCTCTTTCTCACTCCCTATATATAAATTTCACGTGTTGCACCACAGCTGTTTCTGTGTCGGTCAGTGTCTGGACTCTGGTGGCGATCTCTCTAGAACGTTATTTTGCCATTTGTGAACCACTCCATTCGAGACGTTGGCAGACTTTATCTCACGCCTACAAAACGATCATGGTTCCTATCCGTTGTCTCCATGCTTCCAGTTCTCGTTCTAAGTCGACTTCAACCTACTAAAAATTCTGGTACACAAATACAACTAACTTGATGTTCATCTTATTGTCTCTTTTTCTAAATTGTACACTATTGTAGTCAATCTTAAGGATCGTTTTTTAAGTCGAAGCAAGTGTGAAACTCATCAACTTTTTTCACGAAACTTCCTCTTATGAGTTTGGCACTATCTTCTGACTTAACAATTATTAAAAATACGACCCTATAGAAGAGCCCTTTTCACGCAAATCACTTGTCCGTGTGTTGTCCACTTGACTCTTGGTTGTTGCCATAACCGACCACTCGAGTCGACTGCGATGTTTGGGAAAGGCTCTTAGTCGTAACTTAAGTTTCTTAACTTGTGTTTCTAGAGGAGAGGTTTTGACCAAATTTAAATTAACGGAAATTAAAAGAAAAATTAACAGTTTTGCTTATTTTTTTTCTTTCTTCTGTTTTCTATTCAATTTATTTGAAATTTTCCATCTCAATTGGTCTGAAAATAAGAGACTTAAGTTGTGACATCCTTGTACATTTTGGTGTCTATTTCCTTATTATGCATGCATAATATTATGTTTGTGTGTTGTTTTGTAATTCAGTATTTCCCCCCTTTTCCAACAACCACCCTCAATACCACCACCAACGGCATTTACGTTAGTTATTTAATTGACGGCTAATTAATTTTTTCTTCCTAAGGGAAGAAGAGAGATCCTCTTTTTGGCTTCTAATTGCATTCTAATCTAATGATGGGTCGTCGACTATTTTATTATACATACACTATATATGTATATTGGAAAATGGGAAAACATACAAGTATATATTGGGGGAGGATTTTGAAAAGTGGGAGGAGTTGAGTAGGACTCCCGCTGGTTTTATGGCTACTTGACCTCGAATCAAGTTAATTATTTTAAGTTTGAAATCTTCCCCCTTTCACCCCACAAATCATCTCACCACAATTGAAATTTATTCTCAGACTGTGGTTTATTAGCATTTTTATACCCTCCTCCTCATCATCCTCCCCTTGTCTTATTGTTCTTTCTTCGTATTATTATTGTGCCTTGAGATGTGATTTGCATATTATACTACATTATACTTAGAGATATCCGTGTTCTTGTTAAATTTTAAAAGGTTTTTTCTTCTTTTTGAAACTCCTGATGTGTCATTGAAACTTTCTCGTCTTGATGATGATCTTAAAGAAAAAGGTCAACTAATAAACATGAAAAACTCTTAACATTTAGTTATAATTTAATAACTGAAAAAAAAATAGAAGAATATTATTATTATTTAAAAATTCCATTGTCCATCATCATCATATGAATAAAATGTGAAAATCCCCTTGAATGCAGTAGGAGTTGGGCTCCTCAACTGGTTCTTTTTTTGTCTGCCTGTGTGTCCTCGAGAGTAATTTGATTTGTTACCTTGGAAACACACCATAGGTAACTTCATAATTTTCATTTCTCTCTGATTTTGACATTTTTCATAAAAAAAGTGGAATGATGATAATGGTGGTGGTGCGAACACACATCAAAGTTAAAATCCCTCCCAAAATCTTTCCTAACCCCGAACCCCAATGGCATGATTATTGTGTGACTTTAGTGTGTGTGACATCACTTTTCAACTCCATTTCTTTCTCTCTAATGGCGCTATTTATCTAAATATATATATATATATATATATATATATATATATATATATATATGAAAAAAAAGGTCGTTATAAATGTCGTGAGAAATGGCCGACGGATCAGTTGGAAAAGTTGTTCAATTTGTTCCTGGATTTGGTCTTATTGGTGGCACCTCTCATCATTATGACGTTCGCCTATTCTAAGGTTACTTATTCCTTGTGGCAGGGAATTCGTCTTGAGAAACAAAACACAGACAATGTTGCAAGTGGTGAGTTTTTATTTCGTCTTCTTTTTTTTTTACTTTTTCTGTCGTCGTCGTTTCGATGTTTCAAATCTCTGCGTCTGTTTTGCAAAGTGCATGAACAAAAAAAAAACAGTTTAGAAAATGCCCCCTTGAGAATGGCAATCACTGATAGCATGCAAGCGAACTCGGTGAAGTCACTGCAAAGGGGTAGAGGGGAGAGGAAAGGGGGGAAGGGAGTAAGGAGTCTCCATTCATAATTAATTACTAATTACTAGGGTTCAGGATTTCTATGCAATATCAAAGCAAATGTTTTTCAACCTGTTGGCCTAAGAGACAACAATTAACGTTTTTTCAATAAAAAAGGCTGGTTAGAGGCTAGTAGTCTCTAGTTGAGAACGGATAGTAACCAGACGTCTAGCCTCTAACCAGCCTTTTTGATTAGAAAAGGATGATGATAACTTCACCATTGGCACGCGGGCCACAAATTGTGAAACATGTGCTTTGATGTTGAATAAAAATCCCGAGCCTACCTAATTACTTGCTAATTAGTAATTAGAAGAATGGTGTTATTTTCATTGTGTCGTTGTTGTTGGCCAGTTTGTTAAAGGTGTAGACGGTAAAGTCATCTTTATAAAGTGGGAACTAAACGTTTTTTCAGAAGAAGAAAAAAAAAATTCAAAATTTGTTAAAAACTAGAATTTAATTTTCATTTTTGTATCTTTATTAAATTTATAAGTTAATTTTTTAAAATGAAAATACATGAAACATTCTAGTTTCTAACAAGGTTTAAATTTCTTCTTTATAAAAGTTTTAAGTCCACATTAGAGTTGATTTTCACCTTTATTTGTAATAAATATTATTAAGTAAAATGTTTGTCTGAAGTGGGTGAACCACTTTTAAGGTGTGTTTTACAATAAATATGGTGTGTTTATTGTCGATATTATTAGTACTGAAAGCGGCCAAAGACTCCTCCTCCCAGTCGCCTTCCGTTTCGTTATCGGGCACTGGTTACAGTGTGGGTGGTGGCATCAAGGCATCTTCGGCCACACTGACCATTCGATGGACCAGTAGCAGTCGTTCTTCCGCTTCTTCTACTTCTTCCTCCTTCTCTTCGTTGTCCACCTGCGACTGTGTCGTTCAGAAAGCGAACACTGGTGATCCTCCGATCGCCCTGAATTCGTGCCGTATTCGTCGTCTGATCCGCAGCACCAACCACGAAAAGAGTCTGGTGGCCAAGAAGCGAGTCATTCGAATGCTTTTCGTCATCGTTCTCGAATTCTTTGTATGTTGGACTCCTCTGTACGTGATCAACACGTGGTCTCTGTTCGACGCCACCGCCATTTAAGGTGGTCTTGGTCCCACTGGAATCTCCTTCTTTCACCTCCTTGCCTACGTCTCCTCCTGTTGCAATCCGATAACCTATTGTTTTATGAATAACAAATTTAGACATGGTTTTTTGCAGACATTTGGTTGTTCCAAATGGAGACGATTTGCTCGTCATCATCGAGGAGGAGGTGCCTGTTGGTCTCATCAGAACAACAGTTCCACCGCCAATGGCGGCGGCTATGGTGGTTGCGGTGGCGCCACATCCGGTGTCAGTTTCCTTAACGTCAGTTGTATGCACAGCACCACTACCATGTGCAGGGGGTCGGGCGAGACGATCAACCTCACGCACACCACGTGGCCACGTTCCAAGTCATCGTTGGCCAACGGCGGTTCTCCTTTGCTGGCCATGGAGGAGTAGTAGTAGTTGTAGTAGTAGTAGTAGTAGTAGCAGCAGCAGTATTAATGGTAGTAGTGGGTGTTTTCGCAGAATAGAAAGAGACGTACTGAAAAGAAACTAGGTCATTAATCTGTGACAGTTTCTTCTGCGCATGTGCGCAAGTTTCAAGAGGCTTTTCTGATGAAATCTCTTCCCTACCCACTTTTAAAATGGCCGCCCCATAGAAGTGGCTTGAGTAACCAGTTAAAATGAAAAGATTCCTAGTCCTCTTATTCTATGGTGTGGCATCCAATTGCAACATATTTTGTCAATTTCAACCCTTTTCTTTAAAAGCATTGTGTCGTTGAAAGTTGATCCTTTTCGATCGAACTCTTTTTCTTTGGTTTTGTTGTTTGGTGCTTTTTCTACAATTTAAGAAAGATGCAGTTCAAATGCACTGAAATGAAATGCATTATTAATTCCGTCACAAAACTGAATATGTTGTTTTTACTTACCACAAGGTTAAGGTGGGCTCAGTAGGTACATTTTTTATTAAAAAACGCAGTTCAAAAAATTGACAGAAATGGGTAGAAGCTTTTTTTTTTAGAAAGGAAAAAAAAATCAGGTTTGTTATAGTAAGCAGAATAGCAGGAGGGTGAATATTTTAAAAGTATTTTCACGTTAATTTCTTTAAAAATTTCCCAGAAAAACAGTTGGGGAAATTATTTTCCAACTCAACTATGGTTTTATAAAAAAAAACTCCGCATACAATCGCCTGCTTGCCTCACTTTATTAACGATTGGAAGGGTTAACCAAAAGGTCTAGCTTGTGTGTATCATTTTTTTTGTCTAATAAAAAAAAGAGAAAAAAAAAAACATTTTTCTTGATAACTTTTGTTATTGCCTCATTTTTTTCTTATCAGACAAGAAAATCCACAGCTAAAGACTTTTTGGTCAACTTTTCTGACATCACAAGCTCCAATGTATACAGTGCAGCGGCCATATACATTGTAGTAAAATTTTAAAAAATGATATCACTCGATAATAATCACTAAGAAAATCCTTTTAACAATAAGTCTTCTTACTATTCTAGTTTCTAACAAACGTTTAAATTCATTTTTAAATGTTTCTATTTAGAAAAATAAAAGGTTACTTTATTACTTGATACACAAAAAATGATTGTTTAGAGAGAAATTCTGTTGATTTCTTAAATTGAATGGCAATCATCATTGAAAAGACAAAAGAGACGAGAGACAATTGTTTCTCTTTAAATGAATTGTAACCAATTAGGAAGAAGTTGACTTAAGAAAAGCAGATGTCAGAATAAATGGACACGCCCATTAATTTCTACTACTTTCTTTCTGTCATTTAATTACTTGACTTCTCAAAAGACACTTTTACCCCCCTCTCCCTTCTAGTTTTTTTGGGCTTATTTTTCCATTATTTTGATTTCCTCTTGTTTCTTTCATTCATCCGAAATGTAATCAGTCGTTCTTTTCATTTGTTCTCACGAACACCTGCATTTTTATTATTAAATATAATCGATTTCATTTTGCATCACTAAATTCTTCATTATATAGCTTATACATTAATACAGTAGGTATGTAGGATTGAAATAATAATTTTTCTCTTTTTAAAACCGGAAATGAAGATTTATTTTTTTCTTATTGTTGTTAAGAGTTTTAAGTTTATCATAGAATTTCATGTCAATAGTTATATACATATTTAGTTCTCTGTATTTATATTTACATATATAATGAAAATGAATGACTGAAGATATTAAATTTTAATAATCACTGAGCAATATTCGCGTATTTTTAACTTACTAGGTACGAATTTTTCTTTCTTATTATTATTAATCTTTTTTATAAAAAAAAATTGAAGAAAAATAGTACAGAGGAAAAAACGGCTTTTCTAGTTTCTGTTTTTCTTTCGGGTTGAAATTTGGATGAAAATTCAGCTTTTCCATTTAATCCTTCTTCTTGTCACATCGGCTTTAGTTTTTTTTTCTTTCTGTTTTTGCCACTGGATCAGGGATAAATGATTAAGCTTCTTAATTTGAATTAAAAGGGCGCCAACCTTTCTAGTCTAGAAATTAAACTTAGCAATATATGAAAAGAGATAAAACTCATTTTTTTGGGGGGGGGAGTTTTGGCTACATTTTAAGATGATAATTGTGTGTGACCTATGGCCTTTTTTTTTGCTTAAATTATCTGAATCACGCGTGAGCGCCCTCTATGAAGAACATTTCGTGCTTCGTTATCGGTTTTAATACAAACGTCATTTTGCATTGAAGGTTTCAAAATATGAACGACAATAAGAAATAAGTGACCATAGTTTATTATTAATTTTTTTTGTATAATGAATGGCATCAATAAAGGGGGGTCAAATCAGACCTCTTGTATTTTTCGGCAAATATTTTATTAAAACTATTATTGTAATATTGAGCTGAATAAAGATTGTAATAAAAGAAATGAAAAACACATCCGTTTTTTGAAAGATTTTATTCATCAATTTTGATTGTATTTGAATAACAACGAATATATATTTTGTTTAATTTGTATACAATGTACAATTACAGTAGAAACTCGATTATCTGGATCTAGGTAATCTGGACTTCCGGGTAATGTTCTCGTTATCTTCGTGTAGTTATAGAAAAATGACATCACAGCCGGCGCCTTGTACCACATTGCTGTGTGGTACATCATTTTGATGTCATTTTTCTGTAATGATTTATGTGGATAACAGCATAATACTATAATAATATACGTGTTTTTTTTAGTTTATCAGTGGTTTTGATTTTTAACTTCGCAATGAAAGTATTAAAAACCCGGAAATTTTCCGGATTATCCGGACTTTCAGTAATCCTAAATAGGCCAGGGTTTCATTCAGTCAGGATAATCGACATTCTACTTTACTACATTTGTGAACGTGGTGATATGATAATGATGATGATGGGGATAGGGATGGTGAGTATGACCCGTGGTGGTTGGGGTCATTTCCTCTCGGTCATTTCTACGGCATAATTACAAGACGACGTGTTTGTCTTGTTGTGTTTGTGAGTGACGTCAGATGAAGAGGACAACGAAGGAAAGAACCGATCGCAACCGAAAGCTGAAAGAAAAGCGTGTTTGAACTTTGAATTCATGAAGCAGTAAGTGATGGGATTGCAGCAAGATGAAGCGTAAGCGATGAGCTGAAAGAAAGAAATGTTCATGTAGCCGAGGTCCTGATAGACCAACCTCGGACAGAACAAGGCCATTGTGTTGATGATGTAAAGTGGCGTCCAACAGATGAAAAATTCCAAGACGACCACGAACAACATTTTGATGACACGTTTCTTGTTGGCCAAACTGACCTCCACGTTGCTACGACGCACTTGGACACTGAACGACGGTGGACTGTAATTGACAGCTCGGCTACGACTGGTCATCATTGTAGTCGTCTCATCCGAAGCGGTGGTCACTTGGCTTCTCGCACTACTCAGAGCTAGGGTTTCTTCTGAAGGCGTTCTACTCCTCGTCGTTGTGTTGCCGTTGTTATATTTGTTGCTGCTGTCTCTTTCGGTCGAGTTTTCTCGAACTTCTACAATTTATAAAAGGGATATAGACGTGGGTGAATAGGACTAAAGGTATTTTTATGACGACGATATATTGTTAAAAATAAACTTTTTAAAGCACTTTGAAAACTCATTCATTCAAATAATTTATTAACGATTTTCTTTGCATCAGCTATTTAGTGAAAAGGTTTAATTTGAAAAATATCGTCAGGGGAAATTACATTTTCTAGTTTTTAAACAAACTTTTTCGTTTTTAAAGTTGCTTCTAAAAATGAGGTAACATTTAAGAAGGTAATTTCGATAATAATACTGACTGACCATCAGTTTCTAGGTTCATTTCTTCCGTTTTGATTCCCTTCCACAATGTGGCTGTAATGAGGGAGTAAGTGATGACCATAATGAGCAAGGGAATGACCAGTAAAATGGCGTCCAGGAATATATTGAAAGCTTTTTCAGAGGCGTCACTTGGCCATTCTTCTCTGCATTTCGATCGACCTTTGTGTGAAATACCAGAAGAAAAAAAATAAAGAATGATAAATCGTGAGATGAAATCCGATCAGAAAGAAAATCAACGAGATTTTGTTTGAATTCAACTAAATTTAAGATCAAGAAAAATCGTAATTATTTTTATTTGTTAGAAAGACATAGATAAAAAGAGAGATTGACAGAAAAACTCTGTATTTTAAGAGAAGAGAATTAGAAAAATTCTTTTGATTTGTGTGCGTGGAATGCATCATCATAATTCATATTCACATTCTACATTGTAAATATGGATTTCAGTTTAAAAGAAGTCGTCTGGAAATCTCCATCTAATATATTGCACACACATGTAATACAGGCAATAATGAAAGTATGAATTTCACAAAATATAAGCTATATATATATATATAAATAAGAGTTGCTAACATAAGTAAAATGGTTTTGAAGTGAACTTAATTATGTTCGAACGTCTGTTCAAATTTGCAATTAGATGGAAAAAATGCGTCAAAAAAGGAAATTCTTAGCATTTCTCTATTTTACTTAATTAAATACAAGTGATGTGGGATTTCGTCAAGCCTTTGTTGCTCTTTGAAGCAAAAAAAAAGTCTTTTATAATTTGTGAAAACGAGTTAAATTTTGGATGGATGGATGGATGTCAGGATGAATGGATAGATCCCAAAAGTAACTGGATGATATAACTCGAGAACGGAACCACTTATAGTAAAATTTCATGAGAACTAAATGTTCCAGTGATGCTACCATTTTAATCGAAATTGCGACTAATTAAATAGGATAAAAGATTTTTCAAAAATGAATAATAATAATAAAAAAATGTTCACCTGTTTCTCCGAGTGGTTGCAGTAGACTGAGTAGGGCAATGGGTGTCATACACACCGAAGAACCAACCCAAATGATGACTATTATATGGTGAGCATGGGATAAAGTTTGCCACCTTCTTGACATGAATGGATGGCAAATGGCGTAATAACGTTCCACTGAAATGGCCACCAATGTCCAAGCACTGACCGCTACAGATACGGCTGGTAAACATAAAGAAAGAGAGAAAATCTTTATACAAAAGGAAGCTATATAGGGTTCGGTTGGATATTTTGTTTAAAGCTAAGCTGTTTTTTTCTTGTTGTTCTTGTTGTTATTGTCTGGGCATTCTTTTGAGTTGTTTGTTTCGTTCCCTATGGAGCTACATATAGTTGTGTTTGAGTAAGTATCTGAAACTAACATAAAAAACGAGAGAAAAATAATCAATGTTCGATCTCTCATTCTCTAACTTTCTGTGAGGAGGAGAGACCCATCTCCAAAACATACACAATTGTATATATTCCAAAGGTCTAAATCATTGTAATGGTATGTTTTTTCTCAATCTCTCTTTCCCTTTTTCCCTCCATTTATCTCAAAGTGGTGGTCTTTGCTATAATAGTAACAATGTTACTTAAGTCCCTATACTAACAAAAAAAAAATACGGTTTCCTTTGGGGGGAAACAAAAGGCAAGAAAAATCTTTCTAACATATATGAGTAGTATTGTGTAGATTTGCAATTTTCTTCTAGTAATAGTAGTATAGTCCAGTTAGGTTCTGTCTGGAATAGAATAGAACTCGAGGGATTATTACAACATAATATATTACTGATGATATGAACCCGTTCAAACAGAAATGTTAAATTGTTTTTTTTGTCTTGTTGGACTTATAATCAAGGGTGGAAAGGGTGGAGGGGGAGAAGAGGATTAATGTAATGTTTATAATCTGAAGTGTGTGCAAAGTGCAGTTCAGGTTTACGTTTTACATATATATTTAACACATTTGTTTTGTTGACAAGTCTGAAACCATTTCATATTATGTAGCCTCCTCCCAGCCGTACATGAATAGTTTTTTTAAATCTCTAGTCAGTTTGTGTATTTGTATACAATGCAAAAATGCAACATTGTAAGCTTTATGGTTTTATTGGACACAACTAAGAAAGTTGGATATGGTTTACGGCAGTAGTGTTTCTTAAAGTTTTTCAGGTCACGGGAACCCTTCATGCGAGGGGGAATCCCAATGAGGGATTCGCCTAGGGTTCGACAGTTTAAGAAACACGGATTTAGAGAATGTAATTTCTAGTTAGAAAACCATTTTTACGTTAAGAATAATGAAAAACGGGTAAGTGTAGGGGGGAGATTCCTCCCTGACTATTAAAAAGCATCCTGAAATGTCATCGTTGTTTAGTCTAAGTGTGTTAGGATTAGTGTAAGCTTAAGTGCTCAACTCCCCCATTTAATAACATTTTTTTTAGTTTCCATCTCCCATCCTGTGTCCCCCTTGGGTTTTTCTTTTGATTTTTAATCAGAGAGATAGAGAATCTTAATTAAGATCTAAGTGATTAATATAATATAGGGTTGGTCACTAGACTTAATAACTCTTTACTTTGTTATAAAGGAAGGTCTCGTTGTCTGGGCTGCCTTATCATCAAGGTCATTTTAGGTTGCTGCATTTTAAGGTTTTCAGTTTGTGTTTCTAATAGTTCTAGTAAGCTTACAGAAATTAACACAAGGCGGCGCTTTTCTATAGTTTGAACAACTTTGAAAAAATAAATTCAAAGTCTGTTTTAGTGAACTATGATGGTTGATGTAATTAAGTAATGTTAAAGATAGGCTTTTTTTTCTCTTCTAAATAAAAATGATCGGAATGGACGATTTTGATTGAAATTGTCATAAAATGTTTTATCATAGAAAACTCTGTTACTATTAAAGTTTTTAAACAGACTTTAAATTTCATTTTTTAAAGTTGGATGTAAACTAGCAAAAATAGAGAGTAACGGTGATAAGAGAGAATGAAAGGGGATTTAACGATGAAAATAACTTTTAGTGCTTTTTAAATGGAGGAGGAGCTCGTGTATGCAGTGATTGCCCACTTGTGTTAGCACCGCATTCCCCCTACAGTCCCTACTTGTATAATTTCACGAGTTCTGGGTGGAGTTAACCTTCCTTCCGTTAATGTGAATCATGATGGAATCTTGAATCTTGTGAGAGCTTAAATTATATCCGAACTAGTCTTATGATGACAGACTTTTATAGGAGTGTGAGGTTCTGTTTTTTTTTTCTTCGTCTTTTATTTATTTACAAAAAAAAACGCTACCTATTGTATTATATAAATACATATAATATCGTTGACGCTTGTGTGTCGTATTTTTCGAGCTGTCATTGCATTTATTAATTGAGATTCTTTTGAGAATGAATATATATATATATATATATATATATATATATATATATATATATATATATATATATATATATATATATATAGATATATATATATATATATATATAGATATATGTATATATCCATAAGTAAATAAATATTTGCATTTTAAGGCGAGAAATATTTCTTGAAATTGTGTTGTGTGACATCTTATCGGCTTATATATACACGCATATATAATATAAATGTGTGTGTGACACGCTGTTAAAATGCATTTTAGTTGAAGGTTGTCTGTCACACACGAACACATATTGAATGCAACATTGTATACAGTGTGTGTGTCTCTCTCTCTCTCTCTAAATATTTATATATATATATATATATATATATATATATATATATATACTTAAGAGATAGAGAGAGAGACACACACTGTATACAATGTTGCATTCAATATGTCTCTCTTTCTCTCTCTCTCTCTCTCTCTCTCTCTCTATATATATATATATATATATATATATATACATATATATATATATACTTAAAAGAGAGAACGAGAAAGAGAGAAAAGAGAGATAAGGAGAGAAATAAGAGAAATACATGGCTTATTTGGCGTGTCATATTAGAGGCGCTTTTTATTGCAAGTTTCTCTAAAAGCCTTGTACATGTTGGGGCCTGCATTACATATATTTTATGACCACATTCACCAATATATATATATATATATATATATATATATATATATATATATATATATATATATATATATATATATATATATATATATATAAATATATAAAAATGGGGGGAAACATTCTCTTGAGTATCAAATCACACAGACTCCTTATGTATAAATTATATCAATTTTTTTGTTTCTCAGCGAATGTTTTTTTCTGCTTTAGCTTTTTGTTTTGATTGATTCTCATGTCTTGTAAGGTAGAAAGGTAAATTCAACTTGTGTCAAAATAAAACCAGGTTTCAAATTCACCGCAGTTTTACTCTCTTTTTTTGAGATGCATTTATGTGTTTCAATATGTAATATCTTCAACAAAAAAAAAAGAAGTTATTTCAGAAGGTTAAAAAAAATTCCCTACCAAGTGAAACTGACGAATAAAAACTACAAGAGAGATCAATAAGAAACACAAAAACATCAGTGAGAGATGCAGACCACCAAATTCTTCTAGTCTACAAGGGGAAATATAATAATATTATATAAATGTATTCCACAAGGAAGGGGGAGGGAAGATGGGGTGGCATAAAAGTGCATAATTTTCAAACTAAGGCGTTTGGTTCCCAAATATTTTCTATCAATTGAAAGGAGGAACTTTGTAAGAAAGAAGAAACTTTTACCATATTTTGTGATTCATTTATTGCTCTTTTTTTCTTGCTCCCATGACAATTTCATTTCGACTTTTTTATTATTATTTTGGCTTCAAGGGGTTTATAACGGGCTGGGAGAAGTTGGGATTTCGTTTAGTTGTTTCAATTTGTGCTTCTTCAATTCTTCAGTGATGTTGTAAATGTCAATTCTATATTGTAATTTTTGGTTGATTTGTTGATCAACAATTATTAAAGAAAGAAAAGAAGAATCTAAATTTGAACTCCTCCTTTCTCTTAACCTTTCCCCCCACCTATTTCCGTTCCCCTTTCTAATTCCATGATTAAGATGGGGCAACTGAATAAGCGCCAAATGGAAGAAACGCCAAACTGAATAAAAGCCAATAATTTGGCGGTTATTCAGTTTGGCGTTTGTTCCATTTGGCGCTTATTCAGTTTGGCGTTTGTTCAATTTGGCGCTTATTCAGTTTGGCGTTTGTTCCATTTGGCGTTTATTCAGTTTGGTAGTTATTCAGGTTTTTTGTAAATTCTGATGGTCCAAATATTGTGAGCTTTTATAGACGTCAGACTGTGCAGATTTACAAACAGAACATGCTAACCTAACCTAACCAATCCTAACCTATCCTAACCTGACCAAACCTAACCTAATCAATCCTAACCTAACAATGTGTTTATTACATTTTGGCGGTTATTCAGTTTGGTGCTTGTTCAGTTTGGCGTTTGTTCCATTTGGCACTTATTCAGTTTGGCGTTTGTTCCATTTGGCTTTTATTCAGTTTGGCGTTTGTTCCATTTGGCTTTTATTCAGTTTGGCGTTTGTTCCATTTGGCTTTTATTCAGTTTGGCGTTTGTTCCATTTGGCGTTTATTCAGTTTGGCGTTAGTTCAGATTGGCGTTTGTTCAATTTGGCGCTTGTTCAATTTGGCGCTTATTCAATTTGGCGCTTGTTCAATTTGGTGCTTGATCAGCGCCACCATTAAGATACAGGTGTGTGTTGGAATCCTAAGAAATATGTTGAGATTTCTCTCCTCTCTCTCTCTCTCACTTGTTGTATCCATTGATTTAACAAATCTATACCCTTAATATAATGAGTCTATTGTTCTATCGAATAGACTGTGTGTATAGGTGATGAAGTGTCGATTCTTCTTTAGACTTTTATTTTTAAAGATGATGATGGAAAATGAAAAATGGCAAATTCGACCAATTTTGAGCGGTTTTATGTCTGTTACTTTGTTATTAACTTTTATTACTCATTTAACTCTTGACGTTTAAATAAGAAAATTAAACAAAAAAATATGTTTTTTTGTGATACTCGCTTTTTTATTATAAAAAAGGGTATAAAAAGTAAAGCAAGATGTAATCGTGTCTTGTGTTGTCAACTTGTTGGTGTAGTGATTAGTGTCTCAGGCTCTCTCAGTCCATTGGTAATGTTTGTCATGGGTTCTCAATCCCCGTGCAGAGTGTGAATCATATTTTCAAATATTTCAGAAGGGGGCAACCAAATTATGAAATTAAATAAAAGCGAGTAAAAATAACAGGCAGTTAGAAATCGGGGAGAACTTCAGTTGGCTCCGCCCTTGTTGTGACGAACGCAACTTCTAATTGGTTGGTTATGTAGCCTGATGTCACATGCTCCGCCCTTTTCAACGTCGAACCACACAACAAACCAATTAGAAGTTGCCAGTCGTTATAAAAAGGGCGGTGCCAACTGAAGTTCTACCCGATTTCTAACTGCCTGTGTAAAAAAATACTCTCTGCGAGTTCAATGTTCAAATGCATTGGTAAAACCCAATTTAACCATTGCAAAATGTGTTCTAAAATGATTCGTTGTCAGGCAAATAAGAGTCCCATATTTATGATATGGGGGACCGTTGGATGTGTCCATCCTTTATTGAATTGTCCATCAACTGACAAATTCCATACAAGTGTTTCTTAATTTATGCGGTTCATCTTTGGTTGATTAAAATTGAACCTTTTTCACTCTTGAGATTCATCAATAATTAATTGGTTAATAATTTCTATAAAAGGCAGCATTTTGTGACTATTGAATGTGATTGGCACACTGATACTTATTTCATATTTTTAATTAAAAGCAGCATCTTTAATGTGGAACTGACAGATGTTTGTGCTATTTGACTAAGATGGTGCCCCTTCCCCCCTCTCTCCCCTAATAGGATTAAACGCCATTTTGGCGCTTATTTCATTTGTGACGCTTCTTCAATCAGCGCCACACCCACATAATAAGAAGTGATTCCGTTTTAGAACGTATAAATGAACGAAGATTATATGAAAAATTGGATTTTACTTGTTGTTTACTCTTGGTATTAATTTTCTACCACAAAAATCATTCTTTTATAGTTAAGCTTTTTTGGGGGGAGGAAGTTTCAAAGATGGATTATAACAACACTATCACAAATACAAGGTGTTAAAACCCTCTCAAAATGATGATGGAAAAAAAATAAAGATCTTATTTTTTCGGGGACTAGAAGGGTCGTCTCCCACTCTCTTTCACTGTCTATCTTAACAATTGTTGTTTTCTGATAAGATGGATGTATCGTATCAATCTCTATATGTTTGTTTCTAACATTTTAAGCGCTTATTTATGTTTTCTTTTATTCGAGCTGTATATTATGTATATGTTACTGTCAATCTGTGGAATCAATCTGCAGATTACCTGGGCAATCTGAAAAAACAAACAACCTTCTAGTGAATCTGCAAAATTCAATACATTTTTAGATGTTGAATTTTGCAGATTCACTAACAGGTTAGTTGTTTTTCAGATTGTCTAGGCAATGTGCAGATTGACAGTAACACATATAATATATCCGTTCTTTATTGTTCTAATTTTACGATCGATCTTATTTTTCTTGTTTCTTTTTCTAAAGCTCCAATCTTTTTTTTTTTTCCTTTTCCTTTTTTTGGTTCTAAAAATGGGGTTCTTTCTATATGGAAACAAATATAGCATTAGATGTGTCAAATGCCATTGGGGAATCAACTTCTCGGTTGTTGTTGTTCTTCTTCAATGGGGTATTTTCTTCTTCTTTTTCACGGTTGTTGTTCTTCTTCTGTCTTTAAAACAAGCCCACCCCAAAAAAGAGAAACTGATTCCTTTTTGTATATACGACCAGTATATATAAGAATAGAAAGAAAGAAAGAAAGATAGAGGATGGCAATTTAAGCAGCTTCTCTGAACGAAGAATTTAATCCTTTAACTGGTTTAGATATAGTTTTCTTCTTCTTCTTCGTCGTCGTAGTCGTCGTCGTCATCACTTGACGGGTGTGACGGTGTTGATGATGATGATGATCATGTTTATTATGCACCAACGTGTTTACAAATGGTGGTCGGTGGTAGTGGTTGGTTATGTTGCAAAATCTACTTTGTATTTTTGTTTTCCGGATTCCATTCCCTTTGTATGTTTGTTGGTGTGACAATGATGATGATGATACCAAAAAGCCTTTCTTATTGTTTCCTTTTGCAAACATTTAACCCTTTTTTATAGAGACGTTTTATTTTTTTAGATTAGAAATAAACTTTATTTGTTTTTTTTAGATACTTGTTAAAAGTTTTAATAGTTTTACTTTGTATTTACAATTGAATCACTTTTGTGAATTTCATTTTCTGCCGTTTGGAGTAAAAAGAACAACTACATAAAGCTGATGGGCCTGAGCTCGACATTTTATGTAAAACAAAAACCACATGAGTTTTTTGTGTTTAATGGGCTGAAGCTCATTAAAAAGTTTTGTGGATTGGGCCTGAGGTTTTTTTTTTCCTCTCCCACAAGTTGTCTTTAATTTTGAGCGAAAAGTGACTTCTGTTAGAGACCATTTCATTACCTCCAGAAATCGCCAAACGACGCCATTTTAAATTTCCAAAAACGAAAGTCTCCCCCCCCCCATTTTTGTGGCAAAGGTTGTCACCTCACATTTCCAGAATTCCTTAATGAAATATATTTATTCCCTATTCCTATTCAACTCAATACAACCTTTCATGTGGAATAATTCAAATATTAAATGCATGAAACATTCAAATGAAACTAATGTGAGCTGGTGACAACACCTTCAGAATTCAAGTAGAGGAGTAGACTTTGGGGGTTTTGTTGCCAATGTCTGTTGTTTGGTGGCGCTTCTAATCTAATAAAGTTCATTTATATGAAGTCAGCTGATTTTTAATTTTTTAAATTATATTGATGACTTATTTTAAGTTTTAAAAATCGTTTTGGTATTCGTTGAATGATTTTTGACAAGATTTTGACAAGAAATTTCCGGAGGTAATTACGTCTCTTTAAAGAACATTTTTTCTTCCCCGTTTAAATAACCCATCTTTACTAAATTTATGAATTGGTAAATTATTCTGAGTTGTTATTCGATGAGTTTGACTGAATCAAGTTGAGTTTTTTTCTTGCTTGACGTTGGTTGTAGTGTTGTTGTTTAGTAAATGTGTTTTCTATTCGGACCTCCCCTTTCCCCTCAGTTCCATTTTGTTCTGGTCCAACAGTTTAGACGTTTTTTTTTTCTTCTTCTTCTTCATTCACGGCTCATTAGGCCGCCATCTTCCCAACCACAAAAATTAAATGGGCGTCACAATAACGACCAAATAAGACCCGAAAAAATCACACATCTTCTATTAAAATATAAGAAAAACAAGTTTGCACTTTTCGTTTACGACACACACGCAAAAATAGCTTTCATTATAAATATCATCATTTATACTAAATGAACTATAAATTATTATTGCAATTCCAATTTGCCCGATTTGTGTTTCAAGAGTTTTTTTAAATTGGATAAAAGTTAATTTTTTTACTCTTTGTGATCCACTGATCTCTCTTGACAATGTCGAAATATGTTCTTTTTGAAAAAGAGAAATTTCATTTAATTTATTGAATTCCCTTTGTAAAAATGACATATTTATTAATTGGAAATGGGATCAGAAGAAAAAAATGTCAATTACACAAATGTAACATTATTTATCATTTGAGGTGGAATTTTGAATAAAATGTTTCAGTCACAAGAGTTCATCTATAGATATATTGAAGCTGCTCTAATAGACGTGGATTTGTATGTTGAACACTGTGGATTTAAGTTACAGACTAGAAGACAAATAAAGATGTGATTTTTCTTCTTTTTTTGCTATTTTTTTTCCATATATAATACCAGTTGAAAAGACAAATAAAATGGCCCCATCTTCTGTCTCTATCTTATATATACATGTATATATGGGGGGGGGGGGGGCTTTAAATATATACATAAGACGATAGAAGTCGAGATTGAGTTTGGTTTTTTTTTTCTTCACTCTAGTCTAGATGGAAAATTGGGTTTGCTGCAGTTAGTCAGTCGCTTTATCGACATCGCATATGTACACTTTTTTTTGCATGCCCATGCCCCATTTATGTATATATTATATTGAAGGGAGGGGTGGTGGTTGGTTTGAGGCCCCAGAAAATATTTCAAAAGTGAATTCAGTGATGCGGCAACTGCGTTGTAGCAGATGTCGCACTTGATGAAGGCGACGTCCTGTCACAATAATGTCGTAAAGGGGTGGTTGATGGAGGTTTGTCTTTCTTGCCACACACACACACGTATTGTACCCCCAATTTAGATTGAAGACAGTAGGGTTTGGTAGGTGTACGTACGTACCCACTGTATTTTCTCAGAAGTATTTACAGTGTAAAAGCGAGATGGAAAAGATAGAAGTTACTCTTATGTAGAATGTATATAGAAGAAGATGGAAGAGGAGGGAGAGAGAGAGAGAGATAATAATGGTTTTCAAGTTAATCTGGTAGGAAAATAGACCATAGTGTGTTATAGGGATAGTAGTAGTGGTGCATTATGGGTGGGTAGTGTGGGGGGGGGGGGGGGGGGGTGGCTTCTCCTATTGTTCTTTAAGCAGCACTTCTACCCTCTCTTTCCATGTCATTTCTTTTTTTTTTTAAGACTTACGCTTGATCAATAGAAAATGGCAAACCCATGTTATAGGATGCTCCCTACCCTCAACCCTCACCCCACCACCTATTTCTAGGGGCCTTTCTATCCTATGTTATTTGTTATGTACAAGGTAGGAAAAAGGGGTGGGTAGACAGAAAAAAAAGAGGAGTCTCTTTTTATGTGAGGAAATGTGCCAAGAAAATTACTCGAAAGGAAAATGATTATGTCCGACAAAATTAAGGCGACATTGTGGCACGGGTTTGAAAAAGTTGAGAAAAATTATTCAAGAGGACGACGACTTTAAAATCCTTCTGTCCAATTGTAACACAAGGATGTGTTTTTGTGGTGCAGGGGGGTCTGTTACCAAGGGTACTGAAATTCTAATGGGAATCTTCAAAAGTGCTAAGCTATTTTTTTAACTTCTGAAGTTCTGATCTGAATCTTCTATATAAATATATTGATTACTGCTGTTGTTGCGTCCACTTGACATTTATATATTTCACAAGTGACTGACAAAATGTAAATGATCATTGATCACTGGGTATGGCAGTGTCAATAACCCTACTTTATATAAAAGTGGTTGGATACACATTGTAATACCATGGTACTCTTCTTCTCTTATTTAATCTGACTGGCACAGGTGGAGAAGATAAAACGTCCAGGGAATCTTAAGATCCGTATTCAAACAGACATTTAGAGAGGACAGAAATATGTTCGATATAGCCAACAGCCATAGACAGACATAACCATTGATCTCTTGGTTAAGGGAGTGAGGGGTGGATGAATATATGGATTTCTATAACCGCATAACCACAGTTGTGAATGATATGAATGACATCATATGTTACCTTATCATTTAATGCCAGGATCGGCATTAAATGATAAGGTAACACATGATGTCATTCATATCATCCTGTATAAGTGAACCCCACCGAACCCCCTTAAATGGCCAATACCTTGACTACAGCTTGAGCTAAACGCATTCAAGTTAAACATGTTTAGTTGAATTATACGGAGTCCAGTTAAGGACATGAACTAGATAAGAACAAATAGAAATACTAAGTCATTATTTTGTTACATTAACTCATTATATTCAAATACAAATTTAATATATTTAAATATTAACGCAATTATTTAGAGATATGAAACGAATAAATTGACTTTGACAGATTGTATATTTGTCCTTAATGGGACTCTGTAGAACATGTTTAATATTTAAATGCATTTTTAGGTATTTAACACAATTTACTGTAGATGTGTGTAAGCCTTACATATAAAAGGAAAAAAAAATATGTTTGCAATGAATTGTGGGATAAAGTACCAACAAGATTGTATTTTCTAGATGCAAATCTATAATTAATTTTTTTCCGGTTTAATATAAGTCATTTTGCTTATGTAAATGTAAAAGTAATTGAAATGCATGTTTCATTCATTCATTGTAACAACATCTATTCAGAAATCTCAGATTTAAGATTTTTTTTGTGTATTTTTTTCTACTTTTTAAATGTATTTAGAGTTAGTTCCATTGTGAAAATGAGAGACTTTGAAATAAAAAGTCTGCAAAGAAATCGATATCTTTGACGTTGAAAATGCCAAAGAATGAGAAATTACATCTCACTTGGGGAATGAACTCACAGACACAGAAAAAAGTTTACTTATTGTCCAATTGTTAAAAATCAAACATTTCCACATGAGTGCAAACATAAATGCAGAAACTGACTGTGTGTTTGGAGGGCAAAAATGATTGCATACATTTACATGTAATATATGCACACATGTATTTGAATATTACACACACATATGGACGAAAGGGAGAAATAATGGTTGCGTGTGCGGACCAGTCTACAAAATAACAAATGCTTTTTTTATTGCATTATTCATTCACTAAATGGGTTTCAACTGAACTCAATTTAAAAATGAATTAATTTGGACGAAAACTTAATAACAAGATTTAATCTGAACAGAATAGGCAACACTCACTAGAATTTAGAAATTAAAAGTGTTTTTAGAAACTAGAACGGTAACTTTAATCAGTATTTTAATGTTTTAATATTTTTCAAAATAAACTTTTTATCGACAAACATTAAAATATAGATGTTGTCTGCTTTTTAGTGGTGATTCATTTTCAAACTGATCTAAAAAGCTTATTTTAAAAGATATATCAAACAATAAAAATCTCCTTAACTGATTGAGCTACCCTTCTAGTTTATTGTTGCTTCTGAAAGGACGTGTTGGAAGTGGGTACTGTTTGCAATTTAAAAAGACCTTTTCGGGTGAAATGTCATATTTAGGAGAAATATATTGGTTAGAAATGTTCTAAATTAAGCATTCATGTTAAGGTTGTTTGATGATGATGAATTATGGACTTTTTTAAATTGCTTTTTATTCTCTTGACCTGTTTTGGTTGTTTTACTTTTTTTAAGTTACTTTTTTTATTATTACTTTTCAAAAACTGTCAAAATGGAGGGAAAATAATTTATATACGCATATAATTAATAATACTGTAGTAAAGAGAGATTAAAGAAGAAAAAACTCCTTTGGGTTTTTTTAATATTAAAAATTCGTTCGAAATGAGTTCCATTTTGCACAAGGTATATAATTATTATGTTCTGATCATGACACGAATGACTCGATGATGAATTTAAATGAGAAAGTTACTTTATGAAAGTTACTTTTGAGAGAGGAGGGTATAGTAGGTTAAATATGTAAGTAGGCCTACACGAAAGATGATTGGCATGTGTAATTTCTATGATGATGATTCCATCGTACATCACCGAAAGCTCCGTTTACACCACCCAATATCTACTGTTATAAGTAAGTCTGGAGAATTGCATTTGTTGACAAGTGTAAACGTCACTTTTTTATATTTAATATTGATGGTTGGTTACAACTTTGCAGCAATTTATTGATGTACTTAATAATACTGCGTTCTGACAACGAATAATGGTATATTGGTGGGTGGGTGGGGGAATGAAAGTGGTTTCTAATTAGGAGTTGATGGAATTGAAAATATATATCTGAAAAAGCTTTTTATTTTTAGCTTTTATTTTGACTATTTGTGCTTCTTTTGTATTTTGAATTCTTTTATGTGTTTAGTTTATTATTCAGTTATTGTTTGTTGTAAATGTTAAGTGTGTGTTAGGTGAATTGAAAATTAAGCAATCAAAGGAAATGAATAATTTTATGAGTTCACACCAAGGAGTTGCGAGAAAAACTAGTTTGCATGATTAGGTTTTTTTTTTGTTTGTTGTTGCCTCAGTTGATCTTTATCTTTTGACAAATAACAGATATATTTAAAATAACTATACTTGTTGTATATTAAAGCCTCTCTAGAAATGGCCCAAAGGAGGAGGGGCCATGATGGGTGGTGATGAATTTTGGTTTCCAATTGATTACAAGCATAAAATGTTTGCCTGTAAACAGGGATTCCAATTTATACGTTGAAAAGCAGGAGGGGGTTTATTTTTCTATTACGCTCGAATAACTTGTGTTAATGTAGAAATAGGTTTAGATTATAAATAGGGACCTTTTTTAATGTCAACAGGGTTTTTACTTTTCTATACTTTTCCTATTCCTTTATTATTGCCAATGTGTTTGTAAACATCTAACAGCAGAGATAAATACCTAATACACAAGTTTATAGACTTCTTTATTTTCTAGTCTTCTTATTTGTATTCGTATTAAGAGAACCCTGAAAAAGGAGGGAAAGGGGGGGGGGGCTAATATTATATTTCCTTTGTTATCCAACTACACTGAACCTACAGTATATAAGAAGAAACTTAAAGGATTTCTTAAATTTCGTTTTTGGAAGCAGTAAAACGAGACGTTTACTGACTGACTGCACCATTTTGTTTCCTATCTTCTTCTCTATATAAGGTTTGGTTGATACCCGCATTTCTTTGTACACTCTTCAAATATACACGAGAATGTTGCTGCATTCAAATTGGAAAATTCAAACAATTCTACACATTCACTAGGCAGTCTGTGTGCAAAACAACTAATCGTTGCAATTATTAGACACTTTATCCAATGGGCTATTATTTTTAATGCAATATATCAAGTAAATATTTCTCAATTTGTGGCCCAAGTGCCAATTGTGAAGTAATCATCATCATCATCATCATCATCATTAGAGAGCAACTGCAATTATCCTTTTTTAATCAAAAAGGCTGGTTACAGGATAGTTGCCTGTTTATTATCAGTTGTCAACTAGTTTGATAGAAAAAAAAACGACCATAATTGTTGGTTGATCTAAGTAGGGAATTGTTACTTGACAATTGGTTTTTGAGCCACAGATTGAGAAACATTTGTTTGATTTTGCATACAAATCCGAGCTTTACTAATAAGTTGATAACAAACCAGTCTATATAGACTTTATAGACAATTTTGAAATAAAATTACACGCATCTATATAATGTTGTGTAGATTGGAACTGATGATGACCGGTTTATGTACTTGACTATAGTGAATGTGTAGAATGACTGATTTGCCACTTTGTTAAACTGATTGAGTGGATGCAGAAAAGAAGAGAGATCATTGCAGCAGGAGTAGCAACCATATTACACTAAATGGGTGGTGGTGGTGGTACTTCACTTTGTTTTATTTTACTTATCTCTCTTTCTCTCTCTCTCATGTTCGTTTTATTCTTTTATCTGTTTTAATGTTTTTGATGAAACGTGGTTATTACATTTCAACTATAAGGAAATATGAATCCTTTTTTTCTTATACTCAATTTAGAAGAAGGTGAGCGTGTGCGCGCGCGTGTTTGTTCTCCTTCTTCTTGTTCTCGTTCTTGTTTTGCTATAAAAGACGATAAAAAGAGATGCATCTTTCTATTTGGGACCTTAATGTAATACTGTTTTTACTAACATAACAGATTTTTATGCCCATTTTACCAAAAGCAAAGCAGAGCAAACAAGTTAGGTGGATATTCATTTTCTCTCTCTCTCTCTTTCTATCTATCTATTTGTGTACAAGTATTTTGTGCAATTTCTACTGTACCGTCTATTACAGTATATACGTGTACTGCCTACTTGTATGTATATATATATATATATATATATATATATATATATATATATATATATATATATATATATATATATACAGGATAGAAAATAGCCATTACATGACTGCATATACCCCATGAATAAAAAGCCCAAAGTTGCGAACCCGTGACATTTATAACTTCCATTTTTGGAAACCTAATCTCTCTTCTCTTTTTTGGTAAATGGTTTATAATGGATGATTTGATCAATAAATAAAAACCAATCGTCGTTATTATAAAGTGAAGCCATTCAATAACGAACGACGAGCGTATAAATTATTATTAAACGCCAACTTTCTTTATACTTTATAGAAGAATAAAAAAAAAATATGTTTGTCCCATTTGAGACGAAAATTCTCAGTGGTTAGGAAATAATTTATCAGTGGTATTTTAATCTATTTAACCATATGGCATTTAATACCGTCATTTTTCTAAAAGGAAAAAGGAAGTTCTATCGTAAGGTTTTTTTTTAATTTGAAGGAATTGCAGCAAAGTTGGGTCTGTCACAGTTTGTGGTGCTCGAAATTGGTCTCTTGGGCGGACAGGAATGGCGCCATTGTTCTTCTAAAACTTGTATTTTGAAGGATGGAGTCCGGTCGGTACTAGTTTTATAAAAGCTGTGCCCATCTCACACGAATCTAACTTGAACAATGACACTTCGTATTCGCTTTCTTCAGCTTTAAAGCTAAGCTTCCGTGTTGGTTTAATATTTGAAGCAGATCGTTACATTAAAAATCAAAATACCCAGTCCGCTGAAATGAAAAGGCAGGTCAGCTGGTTATGACGTATCAGCTATATACCACCTTTTGATCAGGTTAGAGGTTAGATTTTGACGCAAATATGGAGTATTGACTTTGTTGCTTTAAATTTCAAAGCAAAATCAAGCAGCATGTTTAAAGCCAGAGAAAGCGAATATATAGAGTTTAACCAGAACTTTTAGGATATTGCATTCCGAGATTCCAAATTAACGTCTTTCAACCCTAGTTCATTACATAAATGGCTACTGGTGATCTCCCCACCCCAACCATACAGTGAAGATCGGACTGATGTTGGTCGAGCCGAAGACCAAATTGACATTCTCCATTAACTAAAAGTATTACTAGCCTCCACCTCCAACCCTAGTTGTCCTACGAGATAAACCCCATCTTCATAAGATGCCTAGCTTTCCCCCCCCTTATATACATGTATATAAGTTGTTCGTTTGGAAATAATAGAACGTTGCTTTTGCTAGCAGATTCATCCTATCCTCCAACAATGAATGTCTCAACAGTACGACACACACACACAATTGATCATCCATCCAACAATTGTGAAGAAACACAATGAAAATGGAATTTCGGATTTTATATTATATACATATATATATGTTGAGAAAGGAGGAGGGGGAGGAGGAGGCATTCTCCGGGAAGAATGGGATTTAAATTGATTTGCGAATCAAGAGACTTTGTATGTATTCCCTCTCTCCTTTATACATGTTGAGAGTTGGTCCAGTCTTCTCTCTTTTCATCTCTAATATATTGTTTGGTCAGTATATACAGTTATATGGTCCGAACTAACCCTCGAGTAGTGTGGTGTTTGCTGTGTGCACTCATACATACAGACAAATACGCAATAATAATAATAATGATAGATAGATAGGTGCATGAAATCGCGTGACTTTTTTCGTTTTCTACCCCGATTTTATGAAAGATTGATCAAGGGAGTTCAACACTTTGCTCGGATGAAATTGCTCTAGAATAATGTTGCCATCAAACGTGTTAAATAATGTTCCTCCTTTTGGCATATATATATGTAGGAATGTAACAACCTAAATGGAGGATGGCCCACTCCCCTCCCTCCCCCCCAAAAAAAGACTGAAAGCCATTGTGTGTTCTTTATATGTATATATGATTGGCGCCACTGCAGCTTTATGGCAGTTTCAGATTTTTTTTTACCATTCATTTGGATATATATGTTGGCTGAAAAGTAAAAGTAGTATTTCGACACGCAATCCTTCTAGTTTTTTACATTTGTTGGTACAGTACCAAGAATCCCTGCAATCACCAGTTAACCTTCTTGCTTTTTCTATCTATTACATTATATTGATAGGCTGGGATGTTGATAAACATGGCGGCCATACTATTAATGAGGAGCTTTTTTTGCTTCAAAACTTCATATGTCCGTATTTTGGCCAAACTTATTTTATTGCAGTTTTGTAATCAGTTTTCAGGGCTGAATCGAAATCTATAAAAAAATATTACAAAAATAAAACATATCCCATAGTAAAAGCGACTCGAATTTCAGGTTTTCCTATCTCTTTATATGTTTGTTTTTTGCGTTTCCTGAAAAATTTGAGTCACTGAACGTTTTGAGAAAAAAAAACTGATCAAAATGTACATGTATGTATATGGGCTCACTTTTCATTCTTTTGTTTTTCTATTCTATTTGTTGTGTTTACTGAAAGGAAGGCAAGATTTTCTTGTTTAACATTCAATAATTAGAAGTAATTAAGTTTTCCATCCACATTTTTTTTACTAATGAGTAATGACTAAAGACTTCGAGTGTGTCTCAATGCCAATGCAAATAAAACGATGGGTTTTGCCTATATTTTTTAATGAGTGTTCTTCTTTTACATGGTATTAATATACATATTTATTTAAAAAAAATTAAGTCTTGCAAAAAAGCCCCTTTTCCTCCATGTGAATAAAGATGGGGAGGCGGTTTAAGGATAAGATTAAAATGGGGGCTGTGGGGAACGTCGTCAAGTATAAGACGTCGCAAAGTGTTTCCATCAGACTTTCTACATTGTAATTGTATATTACAAACTATGTAATTTGGCTGAGCTGAATATTGTAAGAGTTAATTAATGATGGAACACATTATATTATGTTTGTGATTTTGTATTACTAATAATTAATGTGATCGTCATATAATTTGTTCCGCATTGATTTCATACTCTGTTGCCAAGTGTCGTCGTCGTCTTAATAAAGGAATGTCCAAAAGACCGTTTGAATTGACCTAATGCAAAATTTGCTATTGTACAACAACATTTACAACAAAAAGAAAATCCAGAAACTGAAAAGTAACATTTCAGTACAATTCGTGTTTAATTGAAATACTATTGGCCATAGGTCAGTGACTTGTAGTGAGCTTTTTAAAAAGCATTTTAATCGTCAAGGGCTATTTGTAATGCCTATAACTGGTCTCAATGTAACACTGATAATGTGTACGTTCCTTATCAAGTTATCTGACCCCATATTGAATTCCGATTGAAGTCTTTCTCCTTCCTCAACACGGGTTCAATTTAAGATAAAAGACGTGGAATTGTTTTGTGTCTTAAATGTTTGACTATTTGTCTTTTAACCTCGGTTATGTCGTAACCTATGCATTAAACTCTAAACGGTATTTTTGGCTATACTCGTTTAGTTAATGTTAATTAATATAGTTAGCCGGAAATTTCAAATAAATGAAATTTGGAGTAAATTTGATAATTTTTTTTTTTCGCAATAAATAAAGACTTGCTATTAAAAGTGCAATTTGTGTTGGTTCTAGCGATGACAACTAGTTTTAAGTTAGTTTTTTTCTTACCTTGAAGGTATGGAATAAGTTTGCACATGACGTCACCAAAGACAAAGTCCCTCAATAACATTCCAACTAAGGTGAAAGGCATACAAAACACTCCAAGGAGTAAGTCACTGATGGCCAAATTGAGCAGGTGGACGTTGGTCACCGTCCTCATCCGTTTGTTCTGTACAAGAGTTAAAATGACCAGGACGTTACCTGTGACGGCCAATAAAAAGATGACACTGTATAATGGGATTTGCACCTGGGCAGCAAACAGAGCCGAAGGTGACGATGATGATACGGCGGTGGCGGCGACACTCGTCTTGTTCATCGCCGTCACTTTTTTTTTTAATTATCTACGTAAAATTTCACATTGGCTCCATTTCGATTCGATTTAATTAACACTTTATAATTAGAGAGATGTTATTCCATTCTTGCTTCTGTTGAGAGTGAGAGAAAGATGTTGACTCCGGTCGATCGAACGAACCCAAGGGTTCTGGCAACCGAGCATCTGTCTGTGTTTCTCTCTGTCTCTTTCTCTCTTTCAACTTTACTTTCAAAATCCACGATTTGTATCCACCACCACCAACAGCACAAAATTCTCCTCTGATGTTTCTCTGGGAACTTCTCATTCGACGATGAATGCCTTTTAAAAGAGTCTACCGTGCTGGCCGTATCATCATCACACACGGATGAATGGCACACATCTGCTCTCACACGCACAATCACACATTTCGCACTGCGTGAAGTACGAACACTTGCAAATATTTATAATTAAGGCTCGAATTTTTATGCAATAGCAAAGCAAATGTCACTTAATTTGTGGCTTAAGTGCCAATTGTAAAGTAATCTTCAGTTATGTTTTTTTTTCTTCTCTTATCAAAACAACCTGGTTAGAGGCTAGCTGTCTGGTTTCTAACAGTTTCTAAGAGTGTGTCTGATTGAAAAACCATAATTGTTGGTTGATCTCTAAATGGGGATTGTTGTTACTTCACAATTGGCTCTTGTGGGCTCACAGATTGAGAAACTTTTGCTTGATATTGCATAAAAATCCGAGCCCAACTTACCATCTAAAAAGGGAGAAATGGAGCTTCAATTATTTCTCCATTTTCAATCTGATTTAATTATAAAAGGTTATTTTCTTCTTTTAATAAAATCGATCATTAGTTTCAAAGTTTGAATCTTCTTCAACAACATCATTTGTATTGATGTCAGTTGGGTTGGTTTTGGGTGTCAAGAGTAAAAAAATCTTTGTTGTTCGTAAAATATACAATAGATGATGATGATGATGATGACGGTTGTAGTCTATTCGTCCGGACTATTTGGCGTCACTTTGATTTGCATTTTTGGTTTTTAATAACTTAATAAGCTTTTCCTGTTCTTTCTCTTACATATTTGCAAAAATATAAGAGAAAACTTCACAATAGAAATATTTCGAGAAAAAAAAAGAGAGAGAGAAAGAGATATAAAAATGTGATGTTATTTTCTTTATGATAATGATGACGTTCATTTTGAGGAACCGATCTGAGCCTGGCTTTTATTCTGTTTTACAATTGGCCCATCAAATTCACATGGTATATAACACATGATGAAAGCTTTAGGGGCCCATGCCCCCCACCCCCCCCCCCCCTCTCTCTCTCTCTCTCTCTCTCTATCTCTCTCTCTACTTTAAGCTATCTTCTTTATATATAATGTATATATATATATACAATATATATATATATATATATATATATATATATATATATATATATATATATATATATATCTTTTATAATAAGTGCCATACTTTATTATGGTACATGTATATTATTGGCTATATATACATACATACACATTTAAGTTCTTTTTTATTCTACTTATTTTATGTTTCTCTATATCCATTCGTAATTGGTTTCCTTCTTCTCTTCCTTTAGCTTCTTTTAAGGCTAAGTAAGCAAACGTATTCAAATTTGAAATCTTTGAATGTATATAAAAATCCATCAATTTCGATACATTGGAAACAATTGTTAAAATATATTCGAACAGAAGAGGTTCTCAAACATTTTTCTTAAAAAAAAAAGAAATTCATGGCATAGAATTCTTGGTCGAAAGAAATCGCTAACATTGAACATGTAAAGCTAGGAAGATGTGTGTGCATTTTCGCGTAACGTAACCACATCGCAGACCAAGGATAATAGTGATGAGGATACACAATAGAATGTTACAATTGGGGCTATTCTGTTTCTATGTGTTTATATAGTTAAGAATCAACTTCCAAGCAAATGAAGCAATGAATCCTGGAAATTGGGAATTTACATCCTTTAATTTTATTTCATGCAAATTGCATGACATATTTTACTAGTACTAAGCGGTGCTATCCGAACTTATTCTAATGATGTCATTCAGTCTCAATATTATATTTGCATGGGAAATTGTTATACTGTAGTAGGTGATAGAAGTTTATTTTGACAAATTTTCGACCAAATAGTCCCTCTGCCACACGTATTCAACCTAATGTTGAAAATGTTGCGGCACACCTAGAGAAACTGGCGGCCCACTTAAGTATGATGTGGCCATACCTTTTGAGAATCGTTGTTGTTATTAAGGTACACGATTGTAGTTTGTGTATTTGCAATTAAATCCTATTTGAATTTAACTAAAGTGCATCATGTTTTAGAAGAAGAAAAAAACATGTCTTTTGAAAGTTGTTTTAAATAAAAGTAAAACACAGTTTTAATCTTATAAAGTTCAAATGCACGTTTGAAATTTTTTTTGTGTTTGTTAAAATGTCAGAACTTTGAAAAGGCATCACATTAACAAGATTTTATTACATTTAATCTGATTTTTATCAGAAGTAAAACAGAGAGAATCGTTATTTTTGTGCTTTTTTAGTGTACTTTTGGTGGTTTAATGTTTTCTATAATTTACGATAAAACATCACTTTAAAATTAGTTTTCTGTTTTCTTGTCCTTTTTATTTTGACAGTTTGGCTAAAAGTCAACATTTCAGTCCTCAGGATTCTTCTGTTGGGTTTTCTTGGTGGAGGGGGGGGGGGGGGGGTGCTGAAAGAATTTCTATATTTGTATTTCTTTGTTATTTATTACACAACGATATACTAGAAAGATGTTTTAGGTCTATTTTATTAGGTCTTTTCTGACAAAACAAAGGACAAAACAACCAACTTAAAGTCCGTTTTCACAGATGGCGTCCGATACAATCGAAAGTTTAACATCAATCAGGTTGAATTTGTTTTTTTGTGGTTTCAGTCGAAAAAAAACTGGAATTTACCAAAAGATCGGTTTTTTTTTAAAAATTGGAAGTCGCATTTCATCTTTAGAGCTCAGTATGTTTGGCGGCGGTTTTTTTAAAGTAGAATATATATCATCAGTACTTATGTCGTGTGTGAAGCATCCTTTTTTTTTCTATTTTCGTTTCTAGTTTTTTTTTCTTCCTCTTGAATGACCTTCCTTCATGGTAATTTATAGTGTAGAATGGAATATGTAGTGGTAACGTGTCTCTTTGCTTCTTTGAAGATCAACTAAGAAATAACATTTAACAAAGAGCAAGTATGAAGGAGTAGGAGGAGGTAGAACTATTGAAACAGTATTTTTGATTTAGTCTTTGTTTCCAAATTTACCACTTTTTCATTATCATTCAATTATCACAACTCGTCTGTATAGAATTTTTTAATTTTAAAATATGATTACGTGAAAAAACGTTGTAAGAAAACACAATAGACGCTTTGTAACAAAGAAATGTGACGTCATTCGTCACAAAAATACACTTTCTCACACCATAAATAAAGACTTCATTATGTCTGGTTATCAGTCGTATTATTATACTAAAATAATGTCTTATTTCTTAAGTTTCTTTATGTTTGAGGGGAATAAAGGGGAGTTTTTATATTGATTTTTATTGATTGCCTGAGAAAATTACTTGTAAAAACTTCCTTTTTAAGATGGTAAATTTGAAAGGGGATTTTTCTATGTAAATGAAACTTCACTTTTATTTTTATGTGGATCTACAACAACAAAAAAGAAAGAAGAGTGGTTCTGATTTTTATTTCAGTTAATAATTTATTGAATATATTGCTTTAGTTTGGTGGATCTATAGATGGATGGCATTTGGTGGAGGTTGCTTTCTGGATGGAGGGGAATTCGGGTTTGTTACTCCATAGAAAATGATCGAAGATCGTCAGCTGTGAATTATTGCTATTATATTATATGGTTTGTCTTATGTTGAGTTCAGGCAAAGTCCGTACTGAAAGAGTAGAATGGGTGTTTTAGGTGAACCCAACCAAAGCACAAAGTAGCCTACTAGTAATAGTTGCCTCATTGTATGATGAAGCTTGTGACGTCAAATAGGTTGTTTCCTTTCATTTGATAGAAAAAGAGTTGATTTTTGTTATCATCACCCCTTTTCTGTCAGGCAAAATGACACAATTATAATTTTGTTGTCAACGGCTCTGACGTCACAGGCTTTGTTCGTACGGTGACGCAACTATAAAAGAAGATATTTTCATACGAGTGAAGAAAATTTGCCTCAATGTATTTACAATGGTTTTTTCTTCTTCTTTTTCTGAATCTTGAATATTACATAAGAAATAAAGACACTATAAATCCCTTGATTACTTTTTAACTTTTGAATGTATTCTGCAATGTTTATGACAATAGGAAAATGAATCCTTTAATACTAAATGTAATGAAATTGAATTAAAAAAAAGCCATTTGCAGACGGACTAAATAATAATAATGGAATTCCCTGTTCAAGATACAGGGCATTAGAGGGGGAGGGAAGATAAGGGGCGTTGTTTGATTCTAAGGACGATTTTTGGTCATTTTGAAGGATTGAGTAGGATTTTTGTGTTTTGCTTTTCCGATTGTCCGAGCATTTCTATATTACTTCTGTGCAAATTCAGTAGCTTCTTTCTGCATTGGGGATGAGGGTCATTTGAGCCTAATGGCCCATCAACTGATCTCTAAAATGATGTCTGTTTGGTATGATCACACACAATTTGTGATGATGCACACATGCAACACAAAGTCAAAACACAATGGCCCACTTCTTCTTCTTCTGTATTTCATCTATTGTTCTCAAGTCAGGTTCCGTTTTTTATCCTATATACAGGATATACAAATGTACATTCCGATTTCCTCTTCCAACGTCATTCTCATAAAAATTGCCACCGATTAATGGACTTAATCTTGTGTGATTCATGTGAGCATACCATATACAGTATATACCCAAACAGAATATAATAAAAATAATATATAATGTCTACTAATTCTGTCCTTTTGTATTGTTTCTACTAATGTTCGCTGTGTGCCATTTTCATTTCTGTCGTCTTTTATATTGGACAACATTTTCTACAATAGAGGCCTGATAAGCCTGATTCACACTGGTAGCTTATCTTTCCTATAGACTAGGCTATAGTCTCAATTACAATAAAAACGGAAAAAGTCCATTTAACTACGTGAGTATGGTTACATTTTTATAAACCTAATTAAGGTAGGTGCCCTGTGTAATACAGGACATCAAGGTTTTATTTGATTTTTATTTAAATATGAACTAATTTCAACATCAATTAACACAATCCCGTTTTGAAAGTTATGCTAATTTAAAAAAAAATGGGAGTGTATTTATTATTTCCAAAGAGGTTCGTTTGACATTGCAAATTAAAAGGAATTAAGGCACAATAATGTGCAAGACAATCATGTCTTCATTTCTACCAAATACTGTGTTCTATGCATCAATCAATAAACAACTTTTTCAAAAAGGGTTGATATGCTTCAATGTTTACTAAACTAACGAACACAACTTAACAAAAAAGCGTGAAATTTTAAAATAAATACTGTGAAACAGACACAGACTTCTCGTGTATAGTATGCAAATTAGCATTATGCAATTTTTCCATTTGCTATCACTTTGACATAACACACATACATACTTAATTTGTATATAGATGTGAAATATGCAAATATGATAACATTTTCACATGACATAATACGACAACTGTAGAAATTTGATTAAACAGTTGACATATATTATCAATTGTATAATATGTTGAAATATACTTACACTTGTTAGTCATATGATTGGATTTTTATTTCAGCTTCAGTGAATGTGTGAAGTGCCACATTGATAGTGTTAAAAGTAGGCCTACTGTTAGGTGAATTTATTATAGACATCCTGCAATTGATCGGAGACGCCGCCAACTTATTCAGGGTTTAACTCATACAATGTAACAATTGATCAATGTTAAACAATAACTTAGAAACAATGATAATGCACTTAACGACGATAGATGATGATGATGATGATGATGATGTTCCCCTATAGTCTTAATAATGTATAAACGTATTAACGATTCCCTACTCATCATCAATTGTCGTAGGAAAACAAAACGTTTTATTTTAAACATTTATCATCTTTCGATTCGGATGAAATCTTTGCGAACAAAAAAAATAGTTAATGGTGAATCTCCATTTTGTCTCAAGGGACCTTTTTAAAATTAAATAGAAAAATTATAGTTTAAATTACATAGGATAAAACTAAGCAATGTTAATATAAATGCATTAGCTAAACGTAAATATACAAAACAATGAAAGATCATTAAGAAGTATTTTTTATGTGAAGAGATACATTCGAAAATATTTGATGGAATTTTCAAAATGCGGAAGTGTTTTACTCTCTGGAGACAAAAATGTCAAATCTAAACATATAATGAATATAATAGATATTGACAAATTGTTTGCAACATCTCAAAAGCGAAATCGAATACACAATAATCGTCAACTTACCAAAATGATAGACGTGTTCATTAACTTGAAAAAAAAACAGTGTTCATTTTGAGAAATTATTGAATTAATCGATAAGACCTCCCCCCCCCCCTCCCCTCACATGACTTATATAAAGAAGCCCGTGTTCTCAATTGACAAAAATGGGGCTCGGAATTTGGTGGTTTTACCTCTCTCTTTATTTGGTAGAATGGCAATTCAAACAATGCCTATATATGTAGTCCTATGTGTACACTGTGATATATTTGATATATAGGACCCATTATGATGTAGACGTGCTTTGATTGTTGATTGCCTTTTCATCACCATTACTACATTTTCTCCCTTTCACAGCCCCCTTTCAACTCCCTGAAAACATTTAATCCAATCCATTGGCATTATGACCATCATAGCCAGAAATTGTTAACCCTCCCTCCTCCTCCTCCTCACTGTGATCGGTGGGCCAATTCCAATTTTCACTTCCTAGATAAGAGTCCATTTCGAAAATAATAATAATAATAATAATGATAGGAGACACCAATGTAACCAATGGACAATAACTATCCATTGTCAGACTGTGTTATATGTAATATACTTATGTATCAATAATTATGGTGATAGACTGTCTAAAGGTGTAATTTGTCAAAACATGCTGTGACACATTGCCAAGAATTATATGAAATTCGTATAAATTCTAAAAATAATTATATTTGGAAGAAATTAAATGTAGAATTTCTTAGCATTGATAAAAATGGCGAATTTAATTAGAAAAAAAATGGACATTGGTGTTGGTCAAACTCAGTATTCTCTAAAGTGTAAGAAGAGAAAAATTTTGTGTAAAATCGATTAGTTGTAAAAACCAGCCCTAATCATAAACGTAACAAATTGGTTTTGTTCCAACCTTGTTTTTTTTTTTGGTTTTAGAAAATGGCGGCTATATTTGATGGTAACCACTTTTGAGTATCGAGAGTGACCATATAATAAGTAGGCCAACTGACCAATTGATATCGCCGCTCGACTTAGCTTGACCCTAACTATATCTTAACGCAGTGTTGCTGTTGTTGTATATACGAATAGTTTATTTTCTATCTTCATCAAATCCCCAAACTGCGTTAAATCCACGTTTCATTTATTTGTTCACTGGATTAATTATTTTCTCTCCATTAATTCCTTCTATAGATAGAAAGGAGGCGGAGGAGGAGGATGATGAGTGAAAGGGACGGACTGATGACGGTCAGTTTACTACTTACTGTCTATTTCTCTTCATTTCTACCATCATTTTACTTGTACTTTTATATGTTATTATTAGGCCCACATATCTTTTGTTGACATTCAATGGCAACATTAATTAAAAGAATCAGTAGTAGCTGTTGTTGTAGTAGACTACTAGTAGTAATTGTTGTAATAGTAGGAATAGTAGTATCAGTAGTAGTAGTAGTAGCAGTAGTAGTTGTAGTAGTAGTAGTAGTAGTAGTAGTAGCAGTAGTAGTAGTAGTAGGAGTAACAATAGTAATAGGTCTCCTGACAGTCATGGTGCATTGAAATATGAATAAACCCTTGTTTAAAATGGCTGAATATTGATTGTATTAATATAATGCACTGTACAAGTTGATGGGAATTCCAAATGATATGCAAATACCTGAACGACGGCAATCACTTATAGCACTAATATATGTATACTGTGCCGTAAATGTAGTAAATGTATAATTGTATATAGGACCCTCAGCTCCAAATTAATTAGGTTAATTGAAGGTGACTTTCATAAATGATAAATTTCAATTTAGAGTGTATAATAAACAACAACCTTATACTTTTAATTAATTATGCTGTTGGGGTTTTTTTTTTCAGAATTGAAAATAGTTTAAATTTCATTTGTGTAATTAAATGTTCCGGTTTGTTTCAGGCGAATGATTAAGGTTATTATTTGCCTTAAATAAGTGAACCGAATTTAAGGGTCAGACATATTTACTTTTCGACTTGTTATATGGTTTAAAGACTAGGCAAAAAATAAAACCCGTTCAAACATCGATTAGCCCAAGATATAATTAAAACAGAAGCCTAATTTAAACTTAATTCTGATTAAAACTTCGCCACAAGATGAAAGAAAGTTTAAGAAATGTTTTATCATAATGTTTAACGATGCTTTAAATATGAAGAGACTATGTGGTTTTTCAGGTTCAAATACAATTGTAGTTTATTATGGTAATTTACCATTTGATTTGATTCTGAGCTTAATTTCACTTTCTTTTTCTTTTGTTCTTTTGGTAAAATGTGTGATGCAAATTGGCGGGTTTTAAATATTAGGTCTAGACAATTTGGCGTGAAGGGAGGGGGGGTGACTTCACATACAAGGGACCTATATAGGATCAATCACAGAGGTGATTGATGATTATCTACTCTCATTCATGCATAATTAATTAGCCAAAAAAGTTATTAAAAAGAATCTTGGTCGATTTAATTAACGCCTTTCATATTTAATGTTGTTAATTGAATGGAAGGTTTTTTTTAAATTTAGTTGCTTATGTTTATAATATATGATAGGGTATTTGATCATCTTTAAATAAAATATCATCCTCATATACAGCATATATATATATTACAGTAATATAATTTTAATATTTATTTCACATTCGAGCTGGTTTTTCTTTTAAAAACTTGGATTTTATATGCAATGATAATGATTGACTCGATTCTCTTATTGTACTTTTTTTTTGGAAGCTGTCAAAATTTCTTAAGGAGTAGAAAAAGCAAGGAGAGACATTGGGTTAAATCGGTATGCTTGGAATTTAAATTAGTTTCCTTAAAGGGCCTTTTTTTTCTATCTTTCTATACACCACCATTATTGGTATAGTGGGCTTTAGGTTGTCTCTTGGCACATTTTTTATATTTTCAGTTCGTGTGAGCCAAATGAATGGTGTTTGGTCGTAAGGATGATGATGATGACACCATTGAAAAACTTTCATTTTCTACTATGCCAGTCAGTATATGGCCTACAGGGCTAAAAAGTGGGGCGTGTATACGTGGTATATAAAAGAAACCCCTCCATTTCTAAGGAATGTCAATCTTAGATGTTACATTTACGCCAATAGAATAAACCAATCCATCTTTTTTTATATATATAAATATAGTATGAAATAAAAATCTCAACATGTAAGGTTATAAGAGAGAATCCAACGTAAGAAATTCTGCAGAAAGATTACTTTTTATATTTGCGTCGCCTTTAGATGAAGCTTGTGACGTCACAAGGATTGGCAAAAAAAAATAATAAGAAAAATAATAAGAAAAGAATGCTAGAACACCTGTTTAAATTGTTGAAAATATTTCTTATTACCGGGTACTCCTTTATTATATCAGACAAAATAACACAATACTAAATTTTTCGTTAATCTCTCTGACGTCACAAGCTATGTATTATTTTATAGAAAGGTTATTTTTGATAGTTGATTCTTCAAAATTGAAACGTAAAGTCAGGCAAGAGATTTTTCTTTGAAGGTGTTTTAGTTTAAAAAAAATGCTTCAAAATCAATGAAGGTAGTAGGGTTAGATAGGTCGTGATTTTAGGAGTTTTTAGGTCGGATCAAAATGATTTTTTTTGGAGTCGGTACAGATCTTGAAACTAGCAGTCAGATGATTTTTTTCTTCTTCAGAAAATCTTGAGTTTAATAAGAAAATAAGTGTGGTTTAATAAAAATAAAATTCAGTTTGTGTCACGGCATGTTAAATTTTATTATCAAACCCCAATATAAAACTTTAAAGATAATAATAATGTTCAGTTTTGTAACCCAGTTTTGGTCAGTTGGGTTAATATATATGTAGTGTATTGTCGAAGGTCGTCTCTATACAATGACTAACTTAACAATGAAAATGTGTTTGGTCAGTGGTGAGTGGTCATAGATACGGTAGATCTGTAATTGAAATCTGTTTTAAAGCATGACACTGACCATTGGTCATTGGGGGTAACTAACTATACCGATGGAGGAGCAGCTATAGCTCTCTTACTCTTTTAATAGTTATGGATTTTGTAATGTAATATGCACCCCCGCCACCCCCCCCCCCCCTCCTTCTATACAACATTGAAAAATGGTTTTTAAGTGTGTATATTGTAACCATTATTTTGAATGTTGTTGTTTATATTTTTGGGTTTTCTATTTGGCAATGACCACTTGGTGTCGTTTTATTGTACTCTTTTGAAATATAATTTGTTTTTGTTGTTGTTGTTGTTGGGGGAGGAGGAGGAGGAGGATATAGAATTACATACAGTTGAAGTCCATTTTGACCACAAGTAAAAGCAAACTGTGTGTTTTTCTGTGTAATAATAATACTACAATAGAAAGTGTAATGTTAGCTGAAATAAAAACTAAAGTGCTTTTTTCTTCTTCTTTTCCTTACATCCTGACTGACCCAGTGAGTGACCACTATCAAAGAAAGGAACTTAGAGAATGTGTTTCATATAGAATTTTATAGTCCTACGACAATTTCTCTCTCTCTCTCTCTCTCTCTTCTTAAATTAAGAAGAAGAAGAATACTGGAAATATCACACTTTTGAGACTATTTTGAGACTTAAATTTTTTTCATTCTTCTTCTTCTTCTAGAAGGTCATACTAGTTAAATGTGGTTAGTGAGTCTGTCCATATCTACAATAAATATTTGAAACTAGTTTTAACTAAAAGAATAAACTATTTTTCTCTCCTAGTAAAACTAGTTTCAAGTATTTGATTGAAAACTCTTAAGGATATATATTTTAATTAATAATGTAAAATTTAAAAGGGGGTAACTGAATGTGTATGTATATATGAGATTGATGTGACACTAAAATGTGAAGTTTGTCTCTTAATTCGTTTTGAAAATTCATGATTTGTTTTTCAATTTTGTGTTTTGAAAATTAATTTCTCTGTAGGTCTACTCCATATGTTTGTGACTGAAATTTTAATTAGACTTTTTTTCCTCTCTCTCTCTCTCTCTCTCTCTCTCTCTCTCTCTACTCATTTATATACTATTGCAATTTGTCAGCTTTTCTCTTTTCAGAAACATAATGGAAAAAAACCTCCTTGTACATGTATATCTGGCTATAGAATAATATTAACAATTGTCCCCAGTGAGTTTGACATTGAAATGAGATGCAAATGTGTGTGTTGTTTTTCAAGTATTTTTTTTATTTACAATTGTTAAGCCTACATAATGTACATATATGATGATGATGATGAGCAAGTAGCATAATATATATATATATATATATATATATATATATATATATATATATATATATATATATATATATATATATATATATATATATATATATATATATATCATTTGTTGGATTTTCACACTTTAAGTCTCTTTGAGAAATCTTTTCCATTCGATGGAAATGTCTTTTGTGTTACATATACGCTCATAATATATATAGTTTCGTTATTTCTGATGAAAACAGTTTCTTTAAAAAAAAGAATGCCCTTTTTTTTGTATGAATTCTTCATTTTTTCTTATTGGAATTTCAATGAAGCGAAATTGCAAATTATCACAATGTGTTTTTGATGTGACTTTTGAGATTCCAATTTCCTGCGGTTCAACAACTTTATTGATTACCGTAAGATTACACAACAACAGAAATATAATGTATGTATATCTATGGTAAAATACGTTTACAATGTAATCTACAATGTAATCTTGGGGCGACTGAATAAGCGCCAAATTGAACAAACGCCAAACTGAATAAGCGCCAAATTGAACAAACGCCAAACTGAATAACCGCCAAATTTTTGGCTTTTATTCAGTTTGGCGTTTCTTCCATTTGGCGCTTATTCAGTTTGGCGTTTGTTCCATTTGGCGCTTATTCAGTTTGGCGTTTGTTCCATTTGGCGTTTATTCAGTTTGGCGGTTATTCAGGTTTTTTGTAAATTGTGATGGTCCAAATATTGTGAGTTTTTATAGACGTCAGACTGTGCAGATTTACAGCTAACCTAACCTAACCTAACCAATCCTAACCTAACCTAACATAACCTAACCTAACCAATCCTAACCTAACCATGTGTTTATCACATTTTGGCGGTTATTCAGCTTGGCGCTTGTTCAGTTTGGCGTTTGTTCCATTTGGCGCTTATTCAGTTTGGCGTTTGTTCCATTTGGCTTTTATTCAGTTTGGCGTTTGTTCCATTTGGCGTTTATTCAGTTTGGCGTTTATTCAGTTTGGCGTTTGTTCAATTTGGCGCTTGTTCAATTTGGCGCTTGATCAGCGCCACCGTAATCTTACGTGTTATGTTTATGTTTTTATTTCTGGTTTCATTTGAACGAACCATTCGTGACCCATTATTGGCGGAGGGTCGTTCATGACGAAATTGCCGAATTTATGGATATCTACAATATAATTGTAAATATTCATAATTAAATCATGTACATGTATATCTATCTCTATATTTAAATTGCAGATGTAAGTATTAGAATTATGGATATCCATATTTGGGACATTTTCATATGATTCGTTCTCTATAGTGGTTCGACCACAAGTGCTGAAAAGATATTTGTATTGGCTTTTTAAAATAAGGAATGTTTCGTCTTTAGATAGAAGTGACTGGAAGAAAACGAATTGTTCGAGATATTTCAATATTTCATATACGAGAGATGTATGGGTTGACATTTCTGTCATATTTGAGCTTTCTATTATTATACATGTAGTCTTTTTTTTGCAAACAATTTCTCTTTTTTTCTTTCAATTTTATAACTGTATATGAGGAAGAAGAAATGGTTTGAGATATATATATATATATATATATATATATATATATATATATATATATATTATGAATTTATGATGTGCTCGAAATAGTTCCAATAAGGTTTGCAATCTCATACAACTAAAACTTTCAACAAATAGACTTTCCGATCAGGTAGTCAGGGCTTGTTGTAAAGAGAGCATATTATTATATCAAAATTGGTTTTCTAGACCAATACAAACACTTAATGGATCCATGCAACATGTTTTAATCACTCAACCAAAATTTGATTCAACTTATAATATAAATTTGAACTAAAATGCAGATTCAAGTGTATTGATTTATTCAAAAAAAAAAAAAAAGATTATTCACCAAGTATAATGATGATAATAATGCAACATGTATTATTAAAATGAAATATAGTTGTTGGTCACAAATGTTAGATAATAGAAGAAGAAGAAAGATCGGATGAACGTTATTATTATTATTGCTCACATTTCCTATAGTAGGTTATGTATAGAAGAAGAACCAAAGTTAAATTACATCCGTTCAAATTAAGTCTCTTTTTCTGATATGGTCTCAAAAGTTATAATGTCACATCATTCGTTGAAAAAGAGAGAGACAGAACAAGTGGTTTTTAATTATGTTTCTCCACATATACATATATAGAATAATTGAGAGTTAAGTTGTTTTGTAATAAAGAAACTCCCTCTCTCAAAAGTTAGATTTGTCGGTGGTAGAAGTGAAGAGACGCGCCATTGGTCGATAATCATCTCCTTTGTCTGTGGTGGTCGTGGTGTTGTAAGGAATTTCTGAAATGAAAAATATGAAATAATTTATTTAAAGAAGCAAAAAAATATATTCTCCTCCTCCTATCATTTTTCCTATAGTCATTTTGGTATTACAATGTGTAAAAGCTATTGCATTAATTTAAAATATGTAGAATTGCATGCTTCAGTCTATTAATTTGACTTAAATGAGTGAATATATGTAAAAAAAAATCGATTTATTTCATTTAAATGTGGTCCCCGTTTTGAATGAATTTGCATGAATTTAAAGAAGAAGAAAATGCCTCGAACTAAAAATGGAGAATAAAAAACATACTTTTATATAATTTAAAATTAAGCAACGTTTCCAGTTACAAATTCCACAAACACTTTTGGGTATTCTGTGTTTAGTAAACAATTTTATTGAAACTAGAATGGCTAATTTAAAAGGTAATGTTTATAAAGTCTTGGTGCAGTTTCAATTTTAATAACTTCACTTCTATATAAGATAGAAGAAACAATCTGCAAAATGCAATTGAAAGAGAATTTATTCAAGATTTACCTTATTTAATTCTAGAAATGTTAATTTTCGACGATCGTTTCGACTCAGTGAGGTTTTTGTGTCCCTTTCAGTTACATTTTACATAATGTTATATAGAAGTGAAGTTATTAAAAATTGAACCTGCGCAAAGATATTATTTACACCCTGTATATAAAGCTAACCCATTCTTTGAATTTTTTAAACTTAATGAAAATTTCTGAAAATGGCTGACAAAAATGAAACTAAGAAACTAGGAGAAAAAAATTTAATTACGTACAGTACAGTCAGTATATCACATATGTGTACCAATGACGTATAGCTTACCTGTGCGAAATGTGCTCTGTCTAGAGAAATAAAAACTGCTGTCATTTCCGGAAACATCTCTTCCGAAGGCGGATCTTCTCTTGCGTTTCCGACATCCAAACACGGTGAGAAATCCTTGTCGGAACTTCTTGTGCATGAAACAATAGGTGATTGGATTGCAACATGAGGAGACATAAGCTAAAAGATGTACTAGTGAAATGGCCCAGTAACCGAGCCCATTGTAAACTGCTTTTGGATCGAACAAGGACAGAGTATTGATCACGTACAGTGGAGTCCAACACACGAAAAATTCCAGGACCACCACGAATAACATTCGAATGACCCGCCTCTTTGCAGCCAAACTTTTGTCCAAATTAGTTCGACGAATAATTCGTCGGAACGGTTTCGTCGAACCCGAACTCGTTGTTGTTGTTGGCATTAATCTATCACTGGACTTACAATTAACATTGTCTTTAGTCGTTTCCAATTGCCGGCAATTGGCCGACACCTTTGTTGATGTTGTCCATTTTTTATTACACTCTCCATTACTACAATTGTTCTGTTTGAGTTTAGTTTCAATGTCGTTGTTGGTGGCCGTCGTCGTTGGTCGCCGATTGTCTTTTGTCAGAGCTGTCAGTTTTATTTCTGAAATGACACATAGATACAAACACACATAAGAGTATGAAATATACAAATGACATTTCAGGCATTTGAAACATGAAAATAGCCTGTAGACTCATACATATTGCACAAACATGCCTCATGCAGCAGATAGATAGATTGATGTATATTTATGCATATAAAAATGCGTGTAACCGATATAAGACAGTCTGACAATTATAATATGTATAGGTGCGATGATATATTGAAGAGACAGAATGAAAAGGGAGGAGGAGGAGGAGGATTGCTTCTCAATTCCATTTACCGACGGTAGTTTCATTCTATCCTAGTCAAACTATTTCTCCATTCTTTATAAAGAAGAAGAGTAAATTATATATATACAGTATGTATGTATGTATAGTATATACTATAGTATATAGGAGTAACATCATGCATTGCACGCATTTGAACAAGGAGACACACGAGACACTTTAACTTGATGGTGTATTTCGTTTCCAGTCACGATCCGAAGACAGACACGAACTTTTATACGAACAAATTTTCTTCTTCTTCTTCTTTTGCAATTTGGTTTTTGAAATTGAATCCAATTTATTTTGTGTCTTAAAATGGTCTCGAAAACGCTACATACACACTATGTTTGGGTCTTAACGCTTTTTAAAAGCCAGCCACCACATGCTATATTGCATTGATAAATATGTATTTCAAGTACACAGTTAGCTTATTAACCTAATTGAAAGTATGTTCATATTGATATATTTTATATAAATAAATACCATTGTTTTTGTCTTCCATTTCTTGTTGCATTCCTTGGTAGAGCGTCTTTGAGATGAGATAATAGGCAAGGATCATAATCACTAAAGGAATCACTAAAAGAATGAAATCCAGGAAAATGGTGAAAACTTTCTCTCGAATCAAACTTGGCCAAACTTCTCTGCATTTATGTTTTCCTAGAGATACAACAGATGTTGAAAAAAAAAAAGAAACATAATAGTGAAATTTACAAGTATTTTTAATTAATGACATGTTGTTATAGAATGGAACTTTGAATTTTGCCGTTAGTTTTAAACATTTTATATATGTGGAATAATTATAGTAGTATGTAAGGTCGTATTCTAAGTCAAAAGGTCTTCACTAGCTTTTTAACTTAAAAAAAAAATAATTAAGAATACGACCCAGAGTGAAATGTTCGAATGATGTTTCTACAAATTTTGCATATTTTTAAGGCTGGGTAGTTGAGGTACGTACATACCTGTGTTTTTAATTGGCAACAGTTGGCTCATGAAAGCAATGGGAAGCATCCATAGAAAAGAGATAAACCAGATGGCGACAATCATCTTATAAATGTGCGACAAAGTTTGCCATCGACGTGACCTCAACGGTTGACAAATGGCAAAGTAACGTTCTAATGAAATGGTCACCAATGTCCACACTCCGACGGACACAGACACAGCTGTCGAAACAAACGAGACATTTTTGAAACAAAAAATACAGAACTTGGGGTATGTTTTGACAGAAAATTAATTCGATCATTTGAGGTGAAATGTTGTACAATATAAGGTTGAAATTCTTAATTAATGGCAAATCAAAAAGTCAGTCATGCGACATATTGATTAAAAGTGCAAAGGGGAACAACAACAACGACAAAAAAAAGAGCGTGAGAAAGAGAAATAATAAAAATGTGTTATTTGGTCAGTCAATAGTAGAAAAGTAGGTTTATTTAGTGACATAATAATAAAAATTCAGGAATGAGAAATTCTCTTCTCTTTTATTGTCAGTTGAATTGCAAATGAATTAAATGTGGCACGAATTTATTTAGAAAAAGAGGTGTTTAAATATAGAGATGTATATCGAGTCAATCCACTGAAGTGTACTGGAATGAGAGTCTCTCTCTATTAGAAATGCTTCAAATGTGTTGTGTTACGTACGGCTTAGGAGAATTTTCTGGGGGTGGTGGTGGTTAGTAAGAATAATAATAAACATATTGCAACATGGCATTATATTTGTATAATAATATTACTGCATCTGTTTTCTGAATATAGGAAGGAAAGTTAGTTTTAGTTTGTCGATATATATTATATGGCTGTACTTCCTATTTTTCCTGTTGCAGTTTTGTCCGTGTTTTTGTATCTTTCCTGTGTTTTGCATAGTTTAAGTCCCATGAGGTTTCAAACACAAATCGTTATTGTTTCGAGTGTACAAGTTTGCATACAAATTATCTCCAAATTAGCATATTGTAAAGGCGAAATATATACGTTTTAAAGGAAATACTCTGAAATCACTAAAGTCTACTGTTAACTAAATTAAGTTAGGCATTAGTTTAGTGTGTTTTACCTAATTCATGACAAGAAAATAGGTTTGACTTGAGGAGAAAATGATTAGTTTTTAACTAGTTATAGTTCTCTTTAGTTAAAAGTAGCTTTTTTTTTAATAAACTGATTTCTTATTTACAGTAATGTGTGGTGGTTTATCGGTTAAATGTTTATATTTTTGATACAGATTAATTAAATTTTATTTAAATTAATTCACTTCTGTGTTTAATTATTAGGAAATAAAGTCTTGTTCATACATACACATTTAAATGTATTTAAGTATATTCAACATATTAATTTACATGAACCAAAATAAAAATTGACTTTATTATTAATATTTTAAATTGATATATTAAATAAATATTTTGAGATTATTAACTGAATAAATTGAATTCGATATATTGTTTGTTTGTTTGTCCTTCACAGGGCTCTGTAGAACACGTTTATTATTTAAATGCATTTAAATTATCAGCTGTGTGTGCTAGGTATTAAACACACTTAGTTCTAAATGAGTTACCACAACTCATTTAATGTTGTGTGTACTCTGCATTATATATCTGAATGCATTTATAAAACGTAATACGATGATGGAATACGTAGTAAATTTATACGGTTTGTGTTTGTTGAATAAATATGTAGTTGGTCAGTTGGCAACCGATGAAAAGAAGAAGAAGTGTTTTTAGTAATTTCTTAAACTGGTTCATTTCTTATGTTGTCTTACATTAAATGTGTGTGTGTGCACTCAATTGTTACCAATAACGAAGATTGAACTATATATTTATGAGAGAGAGAGAGAGAACCATGAAAGCGAATCCCACTTGCAATTAATAAGGTGAAATTCCTGAGGGGGCAACTGTATAGGGGGGGGGGGGGAAGGTGATCCTTTAGCCTCTCCCTCAACCAATACAATGAATGATGATTTACTTAGTTTGGTCAGACACGTATTCAATCATACCAGTCTAGAAATAATATAATGTTAAACGTTTATTTATTGACCAGTACTGAAAGGCCTTATATTATTAGACAATATAAGAAGAAGAAAAACCTTCTTTGAACTATTTTTTAATATCATTATTTCTTACTATATATTAATCTTAATTTTGATATCAGTAATCTTTTCAAAGTTTTCTTATGTTGTTTTACTTCGACTCTTAATTGAAAATTTGTGTTCATGTTTATTTCGATATGTGATTTGTGTCTTTCTCTATAGAAATAATCTATTTTGATATTCGGTTGTTGTTGTTTGAAGTTGGTATTTTTGCTATTTTACCTCAAGAGATAAATACTCCAATTTTCAATTGAGAATGACAAAAAAAATGGCATTATTTATTCTAAGGAGACTTTTTTTTTCAGATAATGTTGAATGATATTAAGGGCGTTTTTTTTTCTTTCTGGAGTTGTTATCGTCTTCTTTGTTTACTTAATTGTGTATACAATTTAATTAAATGCACAGTAATTAATTTCTAATGAAATTTCTTCTAAAGGATTCCTTTCCTCTCCTCCCTCATGGTTTTAAATTAATGTTTATATGGGGTGGGGTAGGCTTCTTACCTACTACTTTCATAAGAAAATGGGTTAATACGGGATAATATGGAAACAACATTGTAACGGTGACAATTCCCCTGCCCGCCCACACCTACTCCTCTTTTTCCCCCCTTATTCACATTCCTGCTTTTTTCTTACCATTTGGTTCATCGATCTGAGATTGCTTTTTTTTTTTTTGCAATGTGTGGGGGGGGGGGGTGATTATTACATTCAGGTTAAATAAAGGAGGTTAGTTTACTTTAAATAGGATGAAATTCACCTTATCTTTTTTTAACCCTGTTTGATTAGAAGGGCACTTTAAAAATGGCTGCGCAAAGTTCTTTAAATGTTACATTATACTAATAGAACCAAATTAATTTTCTATGCTTCGATTTTTTGTTGTTGTTGTCATTGGTTCAAAGATAATAAATGATATTACTAGCATTAAAGTTGCGTCACCTATTCTTAAAAAAGTGGATAATATTTTTATTATCTTTTCTATATTTTTGGATTTTTTACGAAATCTTTTCTTGAGTAAATTACGAATAGAGACTTGATTTTTTGATGAAAATATGATTGGTGGTTCTTTAATATGATTATCTTTTTATTTTGCATGAACGAATTTGCAAGGGGTTAGTTTTAGGCTTGCAATGATTGCCCATTTATGGGGGATGAGAGGGGAAGATGGGGTTGACTTTTATCATCTCTTTAACACAAATAAATGATGGACATTTGTTTCAGCTTCACGAGTTAGAAACACAGTAATTTTTTTTTTCTAATGTTGTTGTCAACATACAATTCAAACATAATAAATCTCATTTTTTCTTTTCTTTATACTTTTACCAATTATTGTTGACATTTCTTGTCGTTTTGTGCAGAGAAACCAACTTTTTATATCATCCATTTAATATTATATATATTTGAGTATTTCTAACCACTTTCCTTTCAAGTACTTTGTGATTCCATCTTTTATATAGAGACTCACTCGCATAGTGAATTATATTAAATTATTATTATTAATTCAAATTGTTTCGACTTGTTTAAAGATGAGGTCAAGAGTCAAACAGAAATAAATTAAATTATTTCTTTCTATTTAAATGGTCAGTTTTAATTAATGGAAAACGCCTCTTAATAAGTTACTTTTACCCTCCATTACGACCTCCTTCACATTATTAAATTATTTTTAACTATTTTGATGAAGTTGATAATGAAGTCGAAATACGAAAAACAAAAGGAAGTTAAAGAGTGGGGGGATTTCATAAAGATACTCTATTACATACATAACGACGTGTTAAAGTAATTCCGAAAAATGACAAAAGTATACAAATTGCAAATGTTTTTATAATACAGGGGGAGAGGCGTAGGAGGCTATTAATGTATTACATACGTGATTACTATGTAATTCATTGTGGTTTAAGGCATTTTAATGGGTGGTTACTAAAAAAACCCAGCCATAATGGAATATTAAGTCATCATAATTGGTTGGAAATGTGGTGAAAATGTTACACTTCTAACAGGCCTGTAATTTATACAATGCAGCTGTTGGAAAAAGCATATATAGTATGTAATATATAATGTATATGATAAAGATATACCTTGTAGAAATGGTATTAATTTGCACATGGCCGCTCCAAAGACGAATTCTCTTAGTAGAGCTCCGACCAAAGTGAATGGCATACAGAAAACGCTGAGCAAAAGGTCACTGATAGCCAGATTTAGAAGCAACACGTTGGTCACTGTCCGCATCCGTTTGTTCTGGACGCAGGTTGCAATGACCAATCCATTACCCAACACAGATAACACAAATATAATGACGTACAGGGTGATCCTTGTTTCACCTCCATCTGTTTCTATCTGTTTGACATTTGATTGAGATGTTAGGTTGGATTTCAGTAATAAAAGCAATCCACTGCTGTCATTCACTAATTCCGTTAATAATACTCCACTTTGGTTGGATGATGAAGGTGTTGCAAAGTGATGTTGAACAACCGAAGTACGAACAACATTGTTATTGTTGCTCAGGTTGACATTCATCCCATCAATGTAATCCATGTCTTCTTTTGTGTTGCTCTTTTCAACTTATTAACTAGAAACACATGTTTCCTTTATCAGGTGAATAACGACACATTTTCTTTGGTCACTTGATAAACTTGCTGCTACCGTAGTTTGTTCTGTCTCATTAATAGAAGAAGGCTTGTCACGAATCCTCAGTTGGTTTTCAAACCACAGGTAATCTGGTTCCTCTTCTTTATCATCATGACCAAATATCTATATATATAGAAAAAGATTAAAACGAATTAAAACGACGTCAGTTGACTTTCTTTTTTTTTTTCATTATATTTATGGTCACTTCAAACAAAAGACTAATTAAAAGTTTCTGTTTTCGTGGGGGAAAAAACTATCTAAAAGACCAACCGTTGTGTCTGTGGTAATGTCAAGTTATAATTTGTAGCAACTTTTCTGTCTGCAAGGTAAACCTACTTTCATATAGGACTGATAAATTCATAAAAGGACTATATATAAGTGTCAGTAAAAAGACAAAAACTATTTTTACTTTCATTATTAATATTGTAGGTTGTTATTACAAAAAATGAAATCATAACTAACAAATAAGATAGTTAAAGAAATGCAGTTTTCCGGAAGGTGTACAATATAGTAGTAGCGTCTTAAGATGATAACCACGTCTTTTTTCATGTTGTTTTAGATTGTTTGAACACATTATTGTTTTAACCATGAACCATGTATAATTAATTATCTAAAATGTATAATGAAAGTAAAATAACCATGTAAATTAAATCACTGTAAGAGTTTTTTTTTTCCTGTCCTGAAAAGATTTTTTGTTAAGAAATATTATGGCTATAAATACTTCAAACGTGTAGTTAAAATTATTTTGTAGGGCACTAGTTACTAATTAATAATTTATAGCAAAATGTTTTCATATAATGATGTTGTTGTTGCTGTATACAATGTTGTTATGGTTGGCTACTAATAAGTAATCCTACTCGTTATTAGGTACATGAGTTACTTTGATAAGAAACTTTTGACAAGAAACACGATCGGTTGGTTGGTTTGTTCACGAATTTGTTGAGGTTCTCACCATCAGTTGGTTGGTGGGTTTAATATTCATTTCAGGGTGGTGTGTGTTCATCTGCGCGTGTCACAATTTGGAGAAAACGGGAATGTGTGCCCAATTATAATACATTATAGGAGAAGAAACTTCTTATCTTTGAACTTGTTGTTGGCACACACCAAAAAAAAAAAAATATGAACGTTATTTTTTTTTTCCATTTGGAAAATCGTTATCTTTTAAGATCAAAACATTCTAGAATAAAATATATTATTATTATTATGAAGATTTGAAATTAAATCGTTTCAAAACTAGAATCTAAAAACAGTTTTTAGAACGTTGGAAGTATTTTTTGTGGGTGTAATTTTGGCACACATGTGTGGAGAGTTTCCCTTATGTACTCAGTGTGTGTATGTGTGAGTATTCACTCCTTACACAACGATGACATTTTCTTGAGTAGACTTTTATGAAGACATTTTCTTTCGTAAACCACATAAATTCTTTATATATTCTTCCTGTTTCCGCCCATGCACGCACACAAACACGGTCATACATAGATATACATGCACGCACATACACAATCATCCCATGTAAGGTAATGTGTATATATACAGTATATATATATAGGCTTAAGTGAGCAATACTACAGACGTGACTTGTCATGAAGTAGAGTGAGAGAGAGAGAGAAAACCCTTCTAGAATTGTATATATATATATATATCTACTTTAGGCAGACATATACCTAGCATCAATTATGCACACTGATGTCACCATTCCCATACTTTTGCTTAGTTTGCAAACCATCTTTCTATTATGTTGGCATCTGAGCAAAATTAGCATTGGGCTCCTTCAACAGTCACATTCGTGCATGAATGGGTTTTTTATGGGAATGCATATTGTCTGTTTGCTCCTCCCTTTATCGTAAACCTACTAACTTTGGTATATATTACTGTATATCATACACTATGCATAATAATAACAATAATGCACAAACAAATACGTATTGTGTTGAGGAGGGAGAGAGACAGAGGACTGCGGGAACTAAAGTGTAAATACTTTTTTTTGTTGTACACATTATTCAAAATTATTAAAATGTTTCAAATAAAATTTAAAAGTAAACTTTGTTTGCTCATCGCGTTGTTACTTGAAAAAGTCTTGATGGAATTGATAGAAAAAGGTTTCCGTTTTGAGTTTCAGTTTGTTGTTTCCAGATGAACATATTTTTTTTTGCTTATGGAAAGTAAAAACCTTAAAATGTAGTAAGTCTATATACTTTGGTCGGAATATAATGTGACATCTTAATATACGCGTTTGTATATTCTAAGAATATGTAAATCGATGTTACCTGAATGTAATTCTAACACAGAAAGATGAAGATAACAAAAGGAACATAATATGCAAACTCATTGTACTAGTCTCCAGCCAACCTCTTCCAATTTTACATTATCTACTATTCAATATTGAGATAGATGCAATGTGTTAAGAAAATGTTTTTTTTTTCGGCTGACGAAACCCAAAATTTGTCAAATTGGTCGTTTCGTCTTTGTGTTTCTTCATTTACTCACTCACTCACTGCAGGGTTCAAATTTGTTTCCAAAAAAAAAAGACTTTTGACTCTTCTGAAAAATCTTCTAATGATGTCGAGAAGTGTTTAGCATTTTTAACATAATAATAAATTTCTACTTTTATTTCTTTTCTCTTAAATATATGTGTGTGTCTATGGTAGTCTATTATTATAAAGGAGTGTAGTTATTATATCTTACATTCAACTGAATTGTTTTGTTGGTTTTTCGTTTGCTATTGTTGTTCTGCTAGAATGCATTTTAGTAAGATCCATTTGTTGAAACATTTTTCTAACAATGGCTTATTAAACATGCACTTATCCCTGTGATTATTCAAATTGTCTTTCTTTGTATAGATATTCTCATGGGGGGGTGTGGAGAGAGGGAGGTTCTTGTCTATCGTTCATACCCTATAGGCAATAATACCAAATAGATCGAGAATATCTTATTTTTTTGTTGCGTGTTTTAACATTTTTTATTTTTTATTTTGCCATATACCGTTAAGATTACGACTTTTTTTTTGGTCTAGAAGAAAAACTTCAGGGTTAAAACAATCCTTTGTGGAAAATATGTGTATAAATATAGAATTACAATATTGAAAGTAGAAAAATGCATTACATTTAAAAGGCAAAATGCCAGGATAAAAGAACAAAATTATGGTACAGTTTTATTATTTTCTATTGTTGGCAATAGTTTAATCAAGATTCTGAATTTCAAGAATAATTTAATTCCTAAAAGAATTGAGAAAACATTTTTAGGGGGGGTTCTATTTATCCTATATACAATATTGACTTTAAACTTTAAAGTTTTAAGACAAAAAAACACACTGGAATTAAGTTTTTTTTTTCTTCCATTTCAGAATAAATTCTCGTTGTTTTATGTTCTTGTAATGAATTCATTAATTTGAGTGAGTCTAAAAATGAAAGAATTTCCCACAGCCATATTCAATTTACATACAATTATTTCATTTGTTTTGTTGCAGATGACAAATTTCAGGTAACATTTAGTTTCATGTGTTTGACTCTAGATACGTATAAAATATGTGAGCAAATATGGACATAGAGAGAAATTATAACTGAGTAGACACACAAACCAATGTTAAAAATATTATACTGATGCAATTTACTAAGCGTTAAATAAAATGCTTTCAGTGTTGCAAATGATCGATTGTTAATGTTGAAAAGGAGGTGGTGGTGGTGGATGGATGGAGTTAATGGTTGTTGCAATTTCACTTTTGAAATGTTTCATTTTTTTGAGACATGACTGATATTAATACTTGTATCATACAAGTGTTTAATCCTGTTGCAAAACATAAATGCTTGTCTTCAGTCTTCTTCCTATTTTTTTTCTTCTTCTTCTTCTAAATGTGACAACTGACAAATGCTGCATCTGACACAAACACGACATCAACTATCACTTCAAAAAAATATTAATAAAAAGGCATCATTTTGAAGAGTGAAAAGTGTTTGCAGTTTCCCCACTCCCACTATTATGTAAGAGTTTAGACCATTTTTATATACAGTATATATGTAGGCAATTTAAAAGTGAAAAAAAAACCACTCAAATTCTGTCTTTCAGAAAAAGCAATATTTAAATTTTAGAAACTACTTAAGTGGTATTTTCTTATGGATATCTTTTAAACTATGTTGAGTTTGAAAATGACTTAGCTTTCAGCAGACAAGATTTATTAATTTTTGTTTTATTTTGAAAGTTTTTAACTTGAAAATATTATATTGAGTGATTCTGCATCCCATTCTAGTTTCTAACACACTTTTCAATTTCTCCTTTAGTGTTGCTCTTTCTGAAACAATGGAAAAACCACAGAGTTCGAAAATCAATTGTTAAATAATCCAATGTTGGACATTCTTTTTTGTGTTTAGTTTTGTCGTTGTTTAGAATTGAATCTTATCGTTTTCAACTATGAGATTTGTTTTGTTGTTTTTTCTGTACATTTTCTAATGTTATTTTTGTCTTTTTGTTTCCTACGCTGTTGTTAAAAAGTGAAACCAATCTTGTTGAAATGAAATCACGTCTTTTATGTCTTTCTCTCCATTTTCCAGTTTTTTTTTTTTTCTTTTTTTCTTAAAATGTCAGCAACAAAAAAATACGTTGTTCTTTTTGTTATCTTTAAGGAATTGTCTTCGTGTGTTTTTTACCTGTAAAAGTTGCCTGTTTGCCCCATTATTTTTTTTCCACCAAGAAAAAGAGCAATTGTCATGTGTGTGTTTTTTTGTGTGGTACCTTTGATATATATAGATCTGTGTCTGTCTATGTCAATAAGAATTGACTGAAGTAAGGATGGGGTTACTATTTTCTAAGGTCAACTTGTCTCTTTTTCACTTCTTGTGAAAACTCACTTTAGTTACTTTTAAAGTACAAATAAAACCATCACATGTTTTATCTCAAGACAATGAAATCTCAAAATCTTGAACACGTTTTGGGTGCAAGAAAAAAAAATCATACACATGAAATAACAAGAACATTTTAGATTTGCATTTTAAAAGGTATTATCTTTTTTCAATGTATGAAATTTAAAATTCTACACCAGAGATGTCATTATGAAAAGAAAACTGTTCTATGACAGTAAATTAGAGAATATGATGACAAATATTGTCATATGACTCCCAGTGACTATTCTACAGCATAATGTAACAGTCATAAAATAATAGCGCAACAGGCAGTGACATCATAAGGTATGACTGTCACAATTGTATGATTTTTTTTCCAATAATAAGGCCTTACTCAGCCTCAGGGTTTTTCAAGATGAAGCGAAAGGACAAAATGATTTTGCTTGCTCCTTTAAATGACATTGGAGTCTTTGACCACTCTTTGGACAATGACACTGACTATTTCACACTGATTCAACGCAAACAAGTGATTATATGTGTATGTATGGTATACAAGTATTATTTGTCTTAGATAAAGTGAGTGGTTAACCACAAAGTAACTTTAGGATGTGTGAGAGATAGGCGTGAATGTAATCCAGATAGGAAAGGGTTACTGTTTTTTCTTTTCTCACCTAACTTTCATCACTAAAATGGTGTTGGAAGGGAAATAATTTTGATTTCATCTTCGTTTTTTTTTTTTTCTTTCTTCTTCTTAGAGAAGGAAAGTAAAGACAAAAGAGAAAAAAGAAAGACCTAAAAGAAAATAAGTAGACTTGGGTGGGTTTTTGTAAAAATAGAACTAACTATTCTTGCAGAGTTTCAGACAAGCAATTCAATTGATCCCATTCTTCTTTTATACCCGTTGTCTGTACGTTTTTTTCCCCTTTGAAGTTGGAGTTTGTGTGTGCCTTTTAGAACTATTATGAAGCAATTCACGTAGACATAGACACGATATTATGTGTGTACTAACAGTCTATTCAATTGTCTATCTCTCTCTCATTTTATAGTGTATAATAATTTACTTTTTTAATTAGGCAAACACTTTGCATAAGGAAGAATATACATTATAAGGAAGTATATAGAAAGAGAGTGCTGTGCGTTGTTAATTGTAGTTTCTTTTGCCACTAGTTTAGTAGAATTGGGGATCCATTTTAATGTGTGACAATTGGAGGGGGAAGATTTTATTGTTATATATCGCACATTGTGTTTTATTCTCGATAATAATATATATCTTCACCTATTAATTGTTTATTTATCTCTCGCTTTCTCTAAATGTGTGTTGACTATAGAAAACGGATCAATAAGTTTTAAAATAGTTTGTCTGATCGTCAGGAGAATATTTTCGAACTCTGAAACAACACTTATTAATAGAAATTGAAAAGTGTTTTAGAAACTAGAACAAGGTATCTGAACCACTTAATATTTTCACCTCTTAAAATAAATATTTTATACATAAAAAACACTGACATAAAAGCTTATTTTATAAGATATTAACATGAAATTACACTTTACCTAGCTTTCTAGTTTCTAAAATATTTTCGATTTCTCCTTAGTGTTGCACCTAAAAGATAGAATAACCAGAGTTCGAGGTGCGTTTACACTTTAAAACCATCTTAAATAAATAAGATAAACAGGGATTCTTCTACAGGTGACAAACAATTGAACTGAATTGGTTTTTTTCGAGTCAAATGTCAAGTACAATAAATAAATAAATGTAGAACAATAATATCGGGAAAAAAAGTTTGTTTTATTTTGTTTTATGGAGACGTTGCCATGGCAACTATTGGACGCCAAACAGTTTTTTTTAAATTTATGTTTACGCCTATATCTAATGAAAGATTGTGTTTTCTAGTTTTTTTCTTCTACTCTTTCCTTTCATTTTTGCTGTTGGTTTTTTTTTCTGTGTTATTTATATGTGTTTTTCAATTTGTATAAATGTGTTCTCTCACAACTAACTGGACGTTATTTTTGTAAATTGTGCTGTTTTTGTTGACCATTCCTCAAAGTGTCAATACCAGTTGTTGTTACCTATAAATATACTAGAATAACAACTGTCAATTTTGATTTTTTTTCTTCTTCTTTTTCGTTGTGTTTACTTTTCAAATTCACAAGTTACTTAACTGATTCTCGAAAGATCAACAAAACAAACATAAAAAAGGACAAATGGATGCTAAAAAGGAGAACAACCAATGTGTTCTTGTCAGTTGTGTCATCAACCAACTGACCAAATCCGATTCTTATCCCAACTTCATTCGAGATTTGGAGGTTTTTGTCTTAATAATTATTATAGTCAGCTTCTAAAAAACACTTTTAAAAACTAATGTCCTCGGTGCACTTTACTCAAACCTCAGTGGTGTTTTCTTTTTCTTATTCATATAGTTTTAACAGTTTGATAAAATTTCTTTTTATTAATTATTTCAGATGCAATTGTGCAATAAATTGATTTCAAGAACGTCTTTCAATTTCAATTACAACTCAAGTGAACACATAAAGGATGTCTTAAGAGAAACAGGTAAATCAGTAAAGTGTTCTTACTGATCTATTTTTGTCCGTTTCTACTCCCCTTGTGTTAATGCATTTTAAGGTATACTTAATTAATTAATTAAAGGTCTCGAGATGAATTTGAAACAATCTTTGTACACACTTTGGACTCAATCATTCGAAATTGGCACCCTGTCTAGAGGCTACTATCACCATCCCAAAGAACAGTTGGACTATTTAAGAAAAGCTCAAGTGAGTCAAATTGTGAAATCTCAACTATTTTTGTTTGTCTATCATTATTAATATATTTGATTTGAATCAGCCTAAAGGAAAGTAGATCTAATGTCAATTATCTTTTTTCTCCCTCATGTTATCATACATAATTAAAACAATATGTTATGAGCACGAATATTGACAATGGCTGATATATCGTTAATAATTAACAATATGTTGTCATTGCAAAAAAGGGAGGTGGGGGAAACAATGAAGATTTTTTTCATTTCGTTGTTTCTGAGGGGAAATTTATGTTTTGTTGAGAAAAATCAAAAAGAGTTTTTTTTTTTCGTGGCTTAAATAATAAATAAGGCAAAAAGGGCTGAAGAAGAGGCTCAAATAGCCTGGTTAGAGGCTCTAGAGTTCTTCTAGAATTAAGAGTGCTCCACAGAAAAAATATTTGTCTAAATGCAAGGTAGATGGCGCCTGCAACCTCCATAGGAGGCAAACTACACTCGCCAATTTCAACTTAATCAGAACACAATATAAGTGAAGAGAGAGCACGTGTAGAAATATCGACACAACGCAATTTAAGGTTTGCCACGTGGAAAAAAGGAAGGTGAGTCAAGAGTTGAAGAGGTGTCAGTACATGGGATGAGGGTTAGTGGCGCCATCTAATGATACAAGAACAAAATAAATGAGTCTACTTGCATTCTTAAATTGCATTCTAGCCTTTAACCAGCCTATTCGTTTGCAAAAAGCATAATTGTTTTTGTCTTTAATAATAGATTAATAATAAATGAGTAATGAAATAGAGGGAGAGTTTTCAATCAAACCCATTACAACTGAAAATATATCATGATATCTCACATAAGGCATACATTTTTATATTTTCTTCCCTCTTTAAATGTTTTATGAAAATTAAGAAGTATACATGCAACTTATAAATAAATAAGAATTTTTCTACAATAAAAAAATGAAGTTCTTTTAAGAAAAATGTAAGAAAAAGAAAACAGCTTTTTCTTCCCCTTCTTTCTTTCTTTTTAGTGAACAGGGATTGATTTTGAAAAATGGTTTATGGGCTCATGAAATATCATTCAATCGGGGATGAGTTATTATTAATATTCGTAATTTTTAATAATGTGACGACGTCTATTACCATTTAAATGGCAATTTATCATATTTCTTTATATAAAAAAAGAAAGCGTTTGCAGAAAGTTAAGATATTTTCTTTATAAAAACGGATTTTGCTTTAAAAACATTAAATTAACTTGTGTTGTTGTTAATGTTGCATATTTGCATGTATGTAAATATAATGTGGATGTTTCTTCCAGATGTGATGCTTTTTTCTAACTGAATTCTTTAAAAGTGACGAATATTTTTCAACATTTCGTTTCGCTTTTTAGGCTGGTTGGGAAAGAAGAGTCAGTAAAGCTTTAAATAGCATCTGTTCCGATATGAACTTACCACTCTACAGAAGAGTAAGTTTATTTTTTGCTATTATTTATTATTCATCATTTTAATTACACACTTATTATTCATGTAAGGTTTTTCTCATCATTAAATTTCTTCCATTTCTTTAGTAACATTCTACGCTTTTTTAGGAACTGAATATCTCCAATTTGCTCTTTAAATAGGAATCTCTTTGAATTCGGGATTCGACGAACCACACAAGAAGAAAAAAAGCCCCTTTTTTAAAATCTAGTCTTAACGGTGATTATTTTAGATTTTGGATCAAAATACAGATTATGTTACGGATTTGGTTCATAATTCCGTGATTGTGAAAACTGTTTTCATCAAAATTGCATATTTTAAAAGATTTTTAATGGCCATGTGTTTTTTTTTTAAATAACCATACTTAGTTTCTAGATGTGTGTTATTATTGGGGAGAAATCGATCTGCATAAACGTTTTTTGTTTTCGTTCTTTCTTTCGTAAGTCGTTAAAACAGAAGAAAACATTGTCTAGAATGAGTGTGGATATTTTAAGTTTTAATTTCGAGCATCTGGCAGTCATTTTCCTTCCTCAAATGGGCCAATTATTTTCATCAGAATCACACACACCACACACACACACACATAATCATGACAGTGCAGTTTGTATATATGGTAGCCTCTTGAAAGCCCTTACAAGTATTTACTTATTAAGGACATCATAAGGTTGTTAGTTTGCGGTTGGTGTTTTACCGTTGTGTTCATCTAAGAAATAAAAAAAAACAACAACCGGTAGTTAAAGTTTTAAATGGCGACCACAACAACTATTGCTGCTTGCATTTATGTTGTACAAGAAATCAGTCAAATGTTGCTGCAATAAAGAAAAACATTTTTTCAGCTTATAGTCAAAATGTGCAAGCAACTAAGTGTTGCAAGACTAATTTATTCAAGGGTAGGTTTATTACTCCAAACTTTTACTAAGCTTCACAATATTTTATACCCTATAAAACAGGTATGATTGATGACTCCATTTAAGCATTCGGTCCATGATTGGTGGTGCTTTGAATTGCTCGAAGCTTTAGAAAAGTTGAACAATTTCAAAGCTAAGCTTCATGCTCTGGTGAAAGCAAAAATCTCAAGCTATGACATTATTTTTGAAGCTTCGCAGGCTGCTTTGCCGTGTAGATATGGAGGATAAAAAAGACCTTTATAGCAGTGAATTCTGCCGTAAATATTACACCAATGTGATCACAGCTTTAGGGTCTATGTCTCCACCACTACTCCTAACCTATAAATGTATCTATGTTGTCTGTTGATGTACACACAGCACCCTAATGTTGTTTTCTGTTACAAAAAATAAGGTTTTTTAGTGCAGCAAGAAAAAAAAATATGTATCTGTTTGAGAATGCCTTCCAGGGATTCCAACAGTTGTGGAGATAATAGAAGAGAAAATATAAAGAGAGATTTGGGTTTGGTTGTTGTAAATATTTTTCTAATGACATTGACATTTCTAGAATGGCATTTGTGCATCTTTATCTCAAGTCTCTTCAAAGAAATGGAGAAATCTTACTTTATTATTGGAATGTGAAGAGAGTATAAGAAAAAACGTTTATTTTTTTCTCCCAATTATTTACTTTTTTTTTTCAAATATTAATTCAAAGCCAGAAAATGCCAAATGGACTGGACAGAACCTGAAGTAAGATGATGATGATGATGGACTTAGTTACTTGAAATTGCCGAGATATGCATGAGAGTATTCACAAATACAAGTTTGTCAGAAGATTTCATTTTGTTGCGATTCAATTGTTGCAAATAGTTTCAATTGATTTGGCCAGATTTTTCTCCCCTTTTTTTAAAAAAAAGTATATATTATGAATTCAAGCGGAAACTCAGGAAGTAAAAAGATATATTCACAATGGGACCTTAACATTCTAAAGGAGACTAAAAATACTTTTTTTTGTTCAATTCTAGAGAAATAGTTTTTTTTTAGGGTGGGTTAGTGGTGAGGGTGAAGGCGGGTTTTAAGGGCGAGGATGGTGGAGAGAGTTTGAACTCTATCTCAAACTCTCAGTCAATGTTTACAATCATAAACATCAATGGACTTTCTTCTGACTTCTTCCCATATACAGTATATACAATGTAGATATATAGAGAGAGAAAGAAGTACTTCGTTTCTCTTTATTGACATATTCGATTTCCAATTTTACTTTTATATATTTTGTTAGAAGAGATGATGAGTTGTATTACATCATTTGTGATAATACTTCCACTTTTTTATGAAATGTCCCGTTTTTTTTAAAGGTATTTCAATAGAATTACATATATACAAACACAATATATAGCATTTCAGCATTTCTCTCTCTTGTCCTAATTGCAACTGAAAAGTTAGTTGTATTTTTGTTAAATTTACGAGACCCACTTGTATCCACACAAACACACAATGACGTTATATACTGTATCTGCCAAAATAATAACCCATAACTACTTTGAATGACCAGAGATGACCAATGAAACTAATCTTTTTTTAGTTCAGCTACCTTTTTATTTCTCTGTCTTTTTTAGTTATTATTTGTAGGTTTATAATTATTCAAGATTTTCTTCAATTAAATTCGTTGGTTTGGTGTATTAAATGGAATAATTGTTTTATACCTTCATATTATTTTCTATTAAGAGAACTACAATTGAACAAAAAGAGTTTGAAGAAAGATGGCATGAATTAGGAGTACCTGATGACTCCTCCTCAGGTAATTTTGCTTAATTATTTTTATTCTAATTTGAGCAAACGCTGCATCAAGAAAGATTCTTAGTTGAATTGAACTTTTATCAGGTTTTGTTTTGTGGGATGTGAAGTCACAAGCAACCTTCTGAAATATCATCAGCGATATTTCACATTCAATATGCCAATTATGATTTATTTTTGGCACCAATGACTTGATTAATTTTCTTTGTAATTTGTATATGGGGTTGGATATTAGAGGGGTGAATGGGGGTGGGAGCGTTTGCTCGAGATTCTCACAACCTTAAATGTGGCTTTGAATGCACTTCCCAGATTCAAAAGTAACGATGATGCAAATTGAACGTAATTATTTCTAATACAATGTATACTGTAGTGCATTTTTCACATGGACCGGAAGATGTTTAATGGATATATCTTAAGGTTGAATACATTATCAGGGACCCGTTGCCTTCAGGTCCTCCTCCCATCACCCACACCCCCACCACCACAACTTAAAATCCAAAACTATTGAGTTAACATGTTGTGTCTTATCATCTGTTGTATCAAGATTAGAAATTTGTAACAAATGTAGAAATATTACTTACGGCGTTGAACTCACTAATATGTGGTCAGATTTATCCCAATAAAACGAATCCAAAGTATTGTTATTTGAGAATTGACTATGGTTTCATTGGGAGGAGATTAGCACTTCTTAAAACCTTGAAAATTATCCTTTTTTGATTGTTCCGCTTAATAAGACTGATATTATGCAGATTATACAAAGACCACAAATGATGCCGATGCCAATGATGATAATGAAGGTGGGCTGAATGATGATGATATTCCAACGTACAAAAATGCAACTCACTCGCCAATTTAAAGCCAACTTCCATTCTACTAATTGCTTATTCTTAGCTTTTTCGCAAGAGAATATTTTAAAATGGAACACACGCAGTTTTTGTTGAACGGATTAAAAAGCTTTTAAGAGTCCATTTTAAATGGAAATTAGAAACAACACTACAAATTGCAGTTAACAACCTTAATACTAATTCTAGTTATTCTTTATTATTACAAATGCCATTTTTCAATTCTGGTCATTGATTAAATTTACCTTTTCCATAAATAATTTTTAGAAGGTATGTGATTGTTGTCATGATTTCTTTAGGGTTAAAGAGTCTCGAAACTTTTTTTTGCATAGAACAAGAAAGGATTCTAATTTAATAGAATGCAAAATTATTTGCAAAATATTTTTAGAATGAAAAAAAAAATATTTCAGCTGTAAATAACTGAATAATAAAAATACACACGAGAGAACAAGGAACCAATTTAGAGTGTGAATATTTCACCTGTTCCAAAAACAACTTTTTTTTTTTGGTTTTCGTTTGGTCGGTCGGTTAGGTTAACTTGGAAGAAAAGGAGGAGAAGAAGTAATTCGTAAAATCTGGGTCCCTAGTGAGATTTCTAACTACGTCAAAAGTTGAAGCAGAAAAGGAAAAACATAAGGATTTATTGCCGTTGAAATGCAATGAACAAGTGCGAATGTTTCGCCTTATTTTCGTTACTTTTTATGACATACAGACAAGCAAAGGGGGGCTCCTATAGAAAGGCAAGGAAGAGGGGGGCCTCCCCACACAAGTACATTAAGTACATGAGAATATATAGTCTACATATAAAGTTAAGCTTACTTTAATTTAAGGCTCTTCTTTACTTAATCTTAAGCTCATATCACACTTGTATGTATATGTATTTTTGTGCCTGATATAGTTTAATACAAACACACGTATGGGTAATTTAGGTACAGAGAAGCCCCTTATATATATCTTCTATCTGTGCCTTAAATTGGGTTATTATTTCTAAAATGGTCACGTTATGAATATTAATTATGTTAAACTGTCTTCAGAAATGAAGTTTAATTAAAGACATCCATAGAGAGAGTGAGAGCTAGCAGCTTATTTATATAAGATGGGGAATTATATAAATGGAATTATTGTAAACGAAATTTGAGGTGTGGGGAGAGTGGGAGATTCTTCAATTATCAGGTGCATATGATTATACATGTATATTTTGAGATGGTACCTGAGTTAACCTGTATTGACAAGATGTATTAAGTGTTGACTATAATCCGATTTTTCAAATTGAGCCTATACTTAATAATAATGGTACACATAACCCAATTATGGACGTTGAAAGTTGGGTTGTTGAGCGATGGATATTATGATTATTACCCCTAGGTAATATTATGATATTTGAATATGTTTGAATATTGCAATCATTTTTTTTTAAATAATTGAAACTTAAAGCAATTCATTTGAATTAAATGGAAAAGGACAATCTTAACATATTTATTTTTTTTATTACAAATTTCAAAGTTACCGTCAACTTTATACCAAATTTATTATAGTAGAACATTGTTGAAACCTGGGTGATAGGATTTTCGTTGACAATTTCGAGAGATAGGAGACTTATTTATGATCCCATGGATTAGAAATTAAGCTACAAAGAAAAGAAGTTTTTCAGCTGAAATGATTTCTAAGATTTATTCTGAACAAAATGCTAAGAATTTGATGTTAGATGCTTTTTGATGTTGCTGGACTTAAACTAAACAGCATTTAATTATAATCAGATATAATTAAATAAAAGAAAGAAAGAGAGAGGTCAAAAGAGTAGAAGAAGGAATCGAATTGCCTGCAGTCAATCAAAAAAGTGTCTTAGTAATTAATTAATTACAACTTGATGCCACACTTACTTTTGTCACTTTTTTTCAGATGTTTGTCACTTGCGTCCAGTTTACGCTCCAAAAGACTTTCTTGACACACTTTGTTCTCTTCGTAGTCCAAATATGGTCCGGTTCACAGATCGTGACAGGTTTGTTTAAACTTCATTATCCATGTAATTTGTGATGATGTTTTTTTATTTAGGTGACCACTGGGTTTTTTTTTTAAATTAATAATAATGATGTTAACTTAGTTGTGCGTGCGTTAGAAACGGAGGCCACAGTCGGGTGCCTTGGCTTCTTCTGTTTTTAACTCCGGCATTCGTGTTGGTCGTACATTGGATGGGAATGGGGGGGGGGTTCACAGATTCAGGAAGAGTCGATGTCAGTTTGTCGTTGCGGGGAAGCGAAAATTAAGGCAACCACCATTCATATATACTTACACATATGATGGTGATGTTTCTTAATAACCTCCACCCCTACCCCCCCCCCCCATCCTTTCCCCTAATACATACACATAACGTATTGTGATGATAAAACACAAATGATGTCATGAGGAGGCCGAGAAGCTTGAGGGTTTGCACTTACTGGCCCGGGCGGCTACTTCCGGTCATTTAGTTTCCACTAAAAAAAATTCGATTAACAATTTAAAAGCGAGAGAAAAATAGTTACTGACAATAAATTATATTTACATTAAAAAAAATCGTAAAAAAAAATATTGATTTTTAAATAAGTGTAAGTTTTAACATTTTAGAATCACAGTTGTCAGTCGGTCAAAAATGATGAGTCAGAATAGTGAGTGATTGCAGCTCTCAAATTATGAGAATATTTTGAAAATATTTTCAAAGTTCAGTTGGTAATTGTTATTCACCTCCAAAGGCAAAAAAAAAATTCAAGTAGATCCCATTATTTAATAAAACTGTTAAAAAAGTTTGATGTCTTTCTTTTTAAGCTAGGGGTGATCTGGTGAACAAGTGCTTCTCAAACTTTGTGCATGGCTTAGTACATGTATTTACTGTATGGATAAATCACATGAAAACCTATCAAAACCAAGGCACACTGGTGTTGCACATCCTTTGGAAGGCATTGCTTTAGTGCTTATGTGTAATAGGAAAGTTTTGTTTATTTTGCTTTATCAAATACAGTTAAAATGTATTTGAAAATATTAAATATTACTAACACAATATAACATTCAAATTTCGCGGCCACACCCTTTGAAAATCACTGGAATAGACATTGGGGAGGAAGGAGATGTTCTTGAAAAGAAGTCAAGTCGCACTTCAATGGCACTATGTTAGCTCTTCAGCTTAGTTGGTGACATACAATACGTACAGAACGTGAAAGAAACGCAATATACTCATGTTGTGAGGTTTGAAAGCTCTTCAAATGGTATCCAAATAACATCTTAGTGAAATTAAAGAGAAAAAAATGCGATGGCGTAAGAGGCCTGTGACAAGAGGCCACAAGTTGCTTTCATTCTGTTGTGCAATTTGCACAATTTGCAGTAGAACAACTCCACGCCGTTGGTTATGATGGTGGGAAGTAAATTCTTATTTTATTTAGAGTTTAACTAGCTGGAAAGTGAATGAATGATCTTGAAAAAAAATATTGCTATATTGATTCGTTTTTTATTCTGTACTTAAGGAGAGTAGTAGTTCGCCTTTCCGAAGTGCTTCTTGCTTACAAATACTACCCATGTATTATTGGTACATTTATCCTAAAAGTATAATGGTTGGATGTCGACTTTGTACATTTTCACAATAAATTAAGTTTTCGTGCCAACAATATTATTATTACTATTACTAGTATAGTATTATTCTTGGCTTCAATATATATATATATATATATATATATATATATATATATATATATATATATATATATATATATATATATATATATATATATATATATATATATATATATATATATATTTATTTATTTGCAGTCAATAATAATAACAATAATAATACTGGTGCAAAATTTTTGTGTTCTTTTCTTCTTTGTAGTTAGTTTGATGATTTTCATAACCTACGTATAACTATAGTGGTATTGCTGGTATAATGCTTAGATGATCATGTAAAAACTCTAAATTTCAAATTTCTCCAATGATTTCCACACGATTTAAACATGATTATATGAAATTCGTATGTCAGCATAGGAACGTGTTTTGTTGCGAAAAAGCAAAAGAACGTGTCCAAAGAAAGAAGCCTTTACTGGATTCTTTCTATTAAATATATTGTGTAGGCAAAATGAAATTTCATCTTTACTCTAACATTTTGGTCGATTTTTTTTTTCTTCTTTTGGTGTTACAACGAATGACGTAAGGCCACCTCGTATACATTATACATATAGACACATGCTTCACTTGCGTCCAAGTTGTCTTTTTTTTTTTTGCTCTTTTGAAGTACTGAACAAGAAGAAGACATTAAGTATTTTCTACCAGTGTATACGGAAGAAGAAGAAGAAGAAAAGTATGGATCCAATATGCATGAGCTTTAATACATTGGAATTGCGTGAAGTTGCCAGAGAGAGAGAGAGAGAGAATCGACATAATCTTTTTTTATAGTTGCTTAAAGCGGACTCGGATCGATGAATAAGATCGAAGAAGATGAAAAACCCATGTACAATGTTTGTGCCCAATTAGGCGGGTTTTTGGTCTTCCTTTTACTACTTAGCTACTGCCAACAACAACGACAACAATGTTAGGAATAGAAGTGTTTTCAGTAAATTGATGCCTATACTATTGAAAACAAATTTCAAACTTCAGTTCATTTAAAGAGCTCTTTTATACCTTGGTGCAATTTTTTTAATTTTTAAGTTCAGTTTGTTTCAAAAGAGATGCTTTTTATTTTAGATTTAATTTTTCTTCTTCTTCTAAGTGTTCGTTTTCATGAAGAGGTTTTTTCGAGGGGTCGATTTTTTTAATTAAAAAATGTAATAGATAGGATTCATATAATACAATTAGATCTAAGATTGTTTCATATAAAGAAAACATTTGTTTTTCACGGTTATGAAAATGATTATCATCAATTCGGAGAGAGAGTACGGTTTCTATAGTAGGAATATTATAGGGAATGTCACGAAAACTTATGTACCTTGGGAATGTTTTTGCACAAAGAGAAGAAAGATATTCATCATGAAAATGACAGCAAAAAAAAATAATCCATTAATAATGTTCTGTCAAGGTATATATGGTAGTAGACCTAATTAGTGAGAGAGTGTTTCTTATGAAACGCAAATGAAAATGTTGCTTATACTGTAC